>CM062836.1:21550322-22282512 GCA_031772345.1 Himalopsyche anomala | reverse complement strand
GGCAATTGAGAAATTTAACCTTGACCAAAAAAAATTGACCTTCAAAATTTCGTGAAGGTCATGAGGGCCGTGAAAAAATTTCTTCGTCAAATTTGAAAAAAAAAAAATTTAATTATTTTGAAAAAAATTGAAATTTGAGAAAATTCAATGCCCGCAAATTTTTTTGGACCTTCAAGTCAAAATGACCTTGAAAAAGAATTTGTCCTTCAAAAAACGGTGACCGTGACGAGAGAATCGAACATCAGAAAAGACTCGGCAATTGAGAAATTTATCCTTGACCAAAGAAAAGTGACCTTCAAAATTTCGTAAAGGTCATGCAAGCCGTGAAAAAATTTCTTCGTCAAATTTGAAAAAAAAAAAATTTAATTATTTTGAAAAAAATTGAAATTTGAGAAAATTCAATGCCCGCAAATTTTTTTGGACCTTCAAGTCAAAATGACCTTGAAAAAGAATTTGACCTTCAAAAAACGGTGACCGTGACGAGAGAATCGAACATCAGAAAAGACTCGGCAATTGAGAAATTTAACCTTGACCAAAAAAAATTGACCTTCAAAATTTCGTGAAGGTCATGCAAGCCGTGAAAAAATTTCTTCGTCAAATTTGAAAAAAAAAAAAATTTTATTATTTTGAAAAAAATTGAAATTTGAGAAAATTCAATGCCCGCAAATTTTTTTGGACCTTCAAGTCAAAATGACCTTGAAAAAGAATTTGACCTTCAAAAAACGGTGACCGTGACGAGAGAATCGAACATCAGAAAAGACTCGGCAATTGAGAAATTTAACCTTGACCAAAAAAAATTGACCTTCAAAATTTCGTGAAGGTCATGCAAGCCGTGAAAAAATTTCTTCGTCAAATTTGAAAAAAAAATTTTTTTTATTATTTTGAAAAAAATTGAAATTTGAGAAAATTCAATGCCCGCAAATTTTTTTGGACCTTCAAGTCAAAATGACCTTGAAAAAGAATTTGACCTTCAAAAAACGGTGACCGTGACGAGAGAATCGAACATCAGAAAAGACTAGGCAATTGAAAAATTTAACCTTGACCAAAAAAAATTGACCTTCGAAATTTCGTGAAGGTCATGCAAGCCGTGAAAAAATTTCTTCGTCAAATTTGAAAAAAAAAAAAAAATTATTATTTTGAAAAAATTGAAATTTGAGAAAATTCAATGCCCGCAAATTTTTTTGGACCTTCAAGTCAAAATGACCTTGAAAAAGAATTTGACCTTCAAAAAACGGTGACCGTGACGAGAGAATCGAACATCAGAAAAGACTCGGCAATTGAGAAATTTAACCTTGACCAAAAAAAATTGACCGTCAAAATTTCGTGAAGGTCATGCAAGCCGTGAAAAAATTTCTTCGTCAAAGTTGAAAAAAAAAAAAAAAATATTATTTTGAAAAAAATTGAAATTTGAGAAAATTCAATGCCCGCAAATTTTTTTGGACCTTCAAGTCAAAATGACCTTGAAAAAGAATTTGACCTTCAAAAAACGGTGACCGTGACGAGAGAATCGAACATCAGAAAAGACTCGGCAATTGAGAAATTTAACCTTGACCAAAAAAATTGACCTTCAAAATTTCGTGAAGGTCATGCAAGCCGTGAAAAAATTTCTTCGTCAAATTTGAAAAAAAAAAAAATATTATTATTTTGAAAAAAATTGAAATTTGAAGAAATTCAATGCCCGCAAATTTTTTTGGACCTTCAAGTCAAAATGACCTTGAAAAAGAATTTGACCTTCAAAAAACGGTGACCGTGACGAGAGAATCGAACATCAGAAAAGACTCGGCAATTGAGAAATTTAACCTTGACAAAAAAAAATTGACCTTCAAAATTTCGTGAAGCCGTGAAAAAATTTCTTCGTCAAATTTGAAAAAAAAAAATTTTTTATTATTTTGAAAAAAATTGAAATTTGAGAAAATTCAATGCCCGCAAATTTTTTTGGACCTTCAAGTCAAAATGACCTTGAAAAAGAATTTGACCTTCAAAAAACGGTGACCGTGACGAGAGAATCGAACATCAGAAAAGACTCGGCAATTGAGAAATTTAACCTTGACCAAAAAAAATTGACCTTCAAAATTTCGTGAAGGTCATGCAAGCCGTGAAAAAATTTCTTCGTCAAATTTGAAAAAAAAATTTTTTTTATTATTTTGAAAAAAATTGAAATTTGAGAAAATTCAATGCCCGCAAATTTTTTTGGACCTTCAAGTCAAAATGACCTTGAAAAAGAATTTGACCTTCAAAAAACGGTGACCGTGACGAGAGAATCGAACATCAGAAAAGACTCGGCAATTGAGAAATTTAACCTTGACCAAAAAAAATTGACCTTCAAAATTTCGTGAAGGTCATGCAAGCCGTGAAAAAATTTCTTCGTCAAATTTGAAAAAAAAAATTTTTTTATTATTTTGAAAAAAATTGAAATTTGAGAAAATTCAATGCCCGCAAATTTTTTTGGACCTTCAAGTCAAAATGACCTTGAAAAAGAATTTGACCTTCAAAAAACGGTGACCGTGACGAGAGAATCGAACATCAGAAAAGACTCGGCAATTGAGAAATTTAACCTTGACCAAAAAAAATTGACCTTCAAAATTTCGTGAAGGTCATGCAAGCCGTGAAAAAATTTCTTCGTCAAATTTGAAAAAAAAAAATTTTTTATTATTTTGAAAAAAATTGAAATTTGAGAAAATTCAATGCCCGCAAATTTTTTTGGACCTTCAAGTCAAAATGACCTTGAAAAAGAATTTGACCTTCAAAAAACGGTGACCGTGACGAGAGAATCGAACATCAGAAAAGACTCGGCAATTGAGAAATTTAAACATGACCAAAAAAAAATTGACCTTCAAAATTTCGTGAAGGTCATGCAAGCCGTGAAAAAATTTCTTCGTCAAATTTGAAAAAAAAAAAATTTAATTATTTTGAAAAAAATTGAAATTTGAGAAAATTCAATGCCCGCAAATTTTTTTGGACCTTCAAGTCAAAATGACCTTGAAAAAGAATTTGACCTTCAAAAAACGGTGACCGTGACGAGAGAATCGAACATCAGAAAAGACTCGGCAATTGAGAAAATTGACTTTGACAAAAAAAAATTTGACCTTCAAAATTTCGTGAAGGTCATGCAAGCCGTGAAAAAATTTCTTCGTCAAATTTGAAAAAAAAAAAATTTTATATTATTAAGAAATAAATTGTAATTTGAAGAAATTCAATGCCCGCAAATTTTTTTGGACCTTCAAGTCAAAATGACCTTGAAAAAGAATTTGACCTTCAAAATACGGTGACCGTGACGAGAGAATCGAACATCAGAAAAGACTCGGCAATTGAGAACATTGACTTTGACAAAAAAAAAATTGACCTTCAAAATTTCGTGAAGCCGTGAAAAAATTTCTTCGTCAAATTTGAAAAAAAAAAAAATTTTTATTATTTTGAAAAAAATTGAAATTTGAAGAAATTCAATGCCCGCGAATTTTTTTTGACCTTCAAGTCGAAATGACCTTGAAAAATAATTTGACCTTCAAAATACGGTGACCGTGACGAGAGAATCGAACATCAGAAAAGACTCGGCAATTGAGAAAATTGACTTTGACAAAAAAAAAATTGACCTTCAAAATTTCGTGAAGGTCATGCAAGCCGTGAAAAAATTTCTTCGTCAAATTTGAAAAAAAAAAAAAATATTATTATAGTGAAATAAATTGAAATTTGAAGAAATTCAATGCCCGCGAATTTTTTTGGACCTTCAAGTCGAAATGACCTTGAAAAATAATTTGACCTTCAAAATACGGTGACCGTGACGAGAGAATCGAACATCAGAAAAGACTCGGCAATTGAGAAAATTGACTTTGACAAAAAAAAATTGACCTTCAAAATTTCGTGAAGCCGTGAAAAAATTTCTTCGTCAAATTTGAAAAAAAAAAATTTTTTTATTATTTTGAAATAAATTGAAATTTGAGAAAATTCAATGCCCGCAAATTTTTTTGGACCTTCAAGTCGAAATGACCTTGAAAAATAATTTGACCTTCAAAAAACGGTGACCGTGACGAGAGAATCGAACATCAGAAAAGACTCGGCAATTGAGAAAATTGACTTTGACAAAAAAAAATTGACCTTCAAAATTTCGTGAAGCCGTGAAAAAATTTCTTCGTCAAATTTGAAAAAAAAAAAAATTTTTATTATTTTGAAATAAATTGAAATTTGAAGAAAATTCAATGCCCGCAAATTTTTTTTGACCTTCAAGTCGAAATGACCTTGAAAAATAATTTGACCTTCAAAAAACGGTGACCGTGACGAGAGAATCGAACATCAGAAAAGACTCGGCAATTGAGAAAATTGACTTTGACAAAAAAAAATTGACCTTCAAAATTTCGTGAAGCCGTGAAAAAATTTCTTCGTCAAATTTGAAAAAAAAAAAAATTTTTATTATTTTGAAATAAATTGAAATTTGAAGAAATTCAATGCCCGCGAATTTTTTTTGACCTTCAAGTCGAAATGACCTTGAAAAATAATTTGACCTTCAAAATACGGTGACCGTGACGAGAGAATCGAACATCAGAAAAGACTCGGCAATTGAGAAAATTGACTTTGACAAAAAAAAATTGACCTTCAAAATTTCGTGAAGCCGTGAAAAAATTTCTTCGTCAAATTTGAAAAAAAAAAAATTTTTTATTATTTTGAAATAAATTGAAATTTGAAGAAATTCAATGCCCGCGAATTTTTTTTGACCTTCAAGTCGAAATGACCTTGAAAAATAATTTGACCTTCAAAATACGGTGACCGTGACGAGAGAATCGAACATCAGAAAAGACTCGGCAATTGAGAAAATTGACTTTGACAAAAAAAAATTGACCTTCAAAATTTCGTGAAGCCGTGAAAAAATTTCTTCGTCAAATTTGAAAAAAAAAAAAATTTTTATTATTTTGAAATAAATTGAAATTTGAAGAAATTCAATGCCCGCGAATTTTTTTTGACCTTCAAGTCGAAATGACCTTGAAAAATAATTTGACCTTCAAAATACGGTGACCGTGACGAGAGAATCGAACATCAGAAAAGACTCGGCAATTGAGAAAATTGACTTTGACAAAAAAAAATTGACCTTCAAAATTTCGTGAAGCCGTGAAAAAATTTCTTCGTCAAATTTGAAAAAAAAAAAAAAATTATTATTTTGAAATAAATTGAAATTTGAAGAAATTCAATGCCCGCGAATTTTTTTGACCTTCAAGTCGAAATGACCTTGAAAAATAATTTGACCTTCAAAATACGGTGACCGTGACGAGAGAATCGAACATCAGAAAAGACTCGGCAATTGAGAAATTGACCTTGACAAAAAAAAATTGACCTTCAAAATTTCGTGAAGGTCATGCAAGCCGTGAAAAAATTTCTTCGTCAAATTTGAAAAAAAAAAAAAAATTATTATTTTGAAATAAATTGAAATTTGAGAAAATTCAATGCCCGCGAATTTTTTTGGACCTTCAAGTCGAAATGACCTTGAAAAAGAATTTGACCTTCAAAAACGGTGACCGTGACGAGAGAATCGAACATCAGAAAAGACTCGGCAATTGAGAAAATTGACTTTGACAAAAAAAAAATTGACCTTCAAAATTTCGTGAAGCCGTGAAAAAATTTCTTCGTCAAATTTGAAAAAAAAAAAATTTTTTATTATTTTGAAATAAATTGAAATTTGAAGAAATTCAATGCCCGCAAATTTTTTTGGACCTTCAAGTCGAAATGACCTTGAAAAAAAATTGACCTTCAAAATACGGTGACCGTGACGAGAGAATCGAACATCAGAAAAGACTCGGCAATTGAGAAAATTGACTTTGACAAAAAAAAAAATGACCTTCAAAATTTCGTGAAGCCGTGAAAAAATTTATTCGTCAAATGTGAAAAAAAAAAAAAATTTTATTATTTTGAAAAAAATTGAAATTTGAGAAAATTCAATGCCCGCGAATTTTTTTGGACCTTCAAGTCGAAATGACCTTGAAAAAGAATTTGACCTTCAAAATACGGTGACCGTGACGAGAGAATCGAACATCAGAAAAGACTCGGCAATTGAGAAATTGAACCTTGACCAAAAAAAAATTGACCTTCAAAATTTCGTGAAGGTCATGCAAGCCGTGAAAAAATTTCTTCGTCAAATTTGAAAAAAAAAAAAAAATTTATTATTTTGAAAAAAATTGAAATTTGAGAGAAATTCAATGCCCGCGAATTTTTTTGGACCTTCAAGTCGAAATGACCTTGAAAAAGAATTTGACCTTCAAAATACGGTGACCGTGACGAGAGAATCGAACATCAGAAAAGACTCGGCAATTGAGAAAATTGACCTTGACCAAAAAAAATTGACCTTCAAAATTTCGTGAAGGTCATGCAAGCCGTGAAAAAATTTCTTCGTCAAAGATCAAAAAAAAAAAAAAATTATTATTTTGAAATAAATTGAAATTTGAAGAAATTCAATGCCCGCGAATTTTTTTTGACCATCAAGTCGAAATGACCTAGAAAAATACTTGGACCTTCATAAAACGGTGACCGTGACGAGAGAATCGAACATCAGAAAAGACTCGGCAATAGAGAACATTGACTTTGACAAAAAAAAATTGACCTTCAAAATTTCGTGAAGCCGTGAAAAAATTTCTTCGTCAAATTTGAAAAAAAAAATTTTTTTTATTATTTTGAAATAAATTGAAATTTGAAGAAATTCAATGCCCGCGAATTTTTTTTGACCTTCAAGTCGAAATGACCTTGAAAAATAATTTGACCTTCAAAATACGGTGACCGTGACGAGAGAATCGAACATCAGAAAAGACTCGGCAATTGAGAAAATTGACTTTGACAAAAAAAAATTGACCTTCAAAATTTCGTGAAGCCGTGAAAAAATTTCTTCGTCAAATTTGAAAAAAAAAAAAATTTTTATTATTTTGAAATAAATTGAAATTTGAAGAAATTCAATGCCCGCGAATTTTTTTTGACCTTCAAGTCGAAATGACCTTGAAAAATAATTTGACCTTCAAAATACGGTGACCGTGACGAGAGAATCGAACATCAGAAAAGACTCGGCAATTGAGAAAATTGACTTTGACAAAAAAAAAATTGACCTTCAAAATTTCGTGAAGCCGTGAAAAAATTTCTTCGTCAAATTTGAAAAAAAAAAAAATTTTTATTATTTTGAAATAAATTGAAATTTGAAGAAATTCAATGCCCGCGAATTTTTTTGGACCTTCGAGTCGAAATGACCTTGAACAAAAAATTGACCTTCAAAGAACGGTGACCGTGACGAGAGAATCGAACATCAGAAAAGACTCGGCAATTGAGAAAATTGACTTTGACAAAAAAAAAATTGACCTTCAAAATTTCGTGAAGCCGTGAAAAAATTTCTTCGTCAAATTTGAAAAAAAAAAATTTTTTTATTATTTTGAAATAAATTGAAATTTGAGAAAATTCAATGCCCGCGAATTTTTTTGGACCTTCAAGTCGAAATGACCTTGAAAAATAATTTGACCTTCAAAATACGGTGACCGTGACGAGAGAATCGAACATCAGAAAAGACTCGGCAATTGAGAAAATTGACTTTGACAAAAAAAAAATTGACCTTCAAAATTTCGTGAAGCCGTGAAAAAATTTCTTCGTCAAATTTGAAAAAAAAAAAAAATTTTTGATATAAATCTGAAATTTGAAGAAATTCAATGTCCGCGAATTTTTTTATGACCTTCAAGTCGAAATGACCCTCAAAAAACGGTGACCGTGACGAGAGAATCGAACATCAGAAAAGACTCGGCAATTGAGAAAATTGACTTTGACAAAAAAAAATTGACCTTCAAAATTTCGTGAAGCCGTGAAAAAATTTCTTCGTCAAATTTGAAAAAAAAAAAAATTTTTATTATTTTGAAATAAATTGAAATTTGAAGAAATTCAATGCCCGCGAATTTTTTTTGACCTTCAAGTCGAAATGACCTTGAAAAATAATTTGACCTTCAAAATACGGTGACCGTGACGAGAGAATCGAACATCAGAAAAGACTCGGCAATTGAGAAAATTGACTTTGACAAAAAAAAATTGACCTTCAAAATTTCGTGAAGCCGTGAAAAAATTTCTTCGTCAAATTTGAAAAAAAAAAAATTTTTTATTATTTTGAAATAAATTGAAATTTGAAGAAAATTCAATGCCCGCGAATTTTTTTAGAACTTCAAGTCGAAATGACCTTGAAAAAGAATTTGACCTTCAAAATACGGTGACCGTGACGAGAGAATCGAACATCAGAAAAGACTCGGCAATTGAGAAAATTGACCTTGACAAAAAAAAAATGACCTTCAAAATTTCGTGAAGCCGTGAAAAAATTTCTTCGTCAAATTTGAAAAAAAAAAAAAAAAATATTATTTTGAAAAAAATTGAAATTTGAAGAAATTCAATGCCCGCGAATTTTTTTTGACCTTCAAGTCAAAATGACCTTGAAAAATAATTTGACCTTCAAAATACGGTGACCGTGACGAGAGAATCGAACATCAGAAAAGACTCGGCAATTGAGAAAATTGACCTTGACCAAAAAAAAATGACCTTCAAACTTTCGTGAAGGTCATGCAAGCCGTGAAAAAATTTCTTCGTCAAATTTGAAAAAAAAAAAAAATAATATTATTCTGAAATAAATTGAAATTTGAAGAAATTCAATGCCCGCGAATTTTTTTGGACTTTCAAGTCGAAATGACCTTGAAAAATAATTTGACCTTCATAAATACGGTGACCGTGACGAGAGAATCGAACATCAGAAAAGACTCGGCAATTGAGAAAATTGACCTTGACCAAAAAAAAATTGACCTTCAAAATTTCGTGAAGGTCATGCAAGCCGTGAAAAAATTTCTTCGTCAAATTTGAAAAAAAAAAAAAATTTATTATTTTGAAAAAAATTGAAATTTGAGAAAATTCAATGCCCGCAAATTTTTTTGGACCTTCAAGTGGGAATGAGCTTGAAAAAGAATTTGACCTTCAAAAATCGGTGACCGTGACGAGAGAATCGAACATCAGAAGAGACTCGGCAATTGAGAAATTTGACCTTGACCAAAAAAAAATTGACCTTCAAAATTTCGTGAAGGTCATGCAAGCCGTGAAAAATTTCTTCGTCAAATTTGAAAAAAAAAAAAAAAATTTTTATTATTTTGAAAAAAATTGAAATTTGAGAAAATTCAATGCCCGCAAATTTTTTTGGACCTTCAAGTCAAAATGACCTTGAAAAAGAATTTGACCTTCAAAAAACGGTGACCGTGACGAGAGAATCGAACATCAGAAAAGACTCGGCAATTGAGAAATTTAACCTTGACCAAAAAAATTGACCTTCAAAATTTCGTGAAGGTCATGCAAGCCGTGAAAAAATTTCTTCGTCAAATTTGAAAAAAAAAAAAATTTTATTATTTTGAAAAAAATTGAAATTTGAGAAAATTCAATGCCCGCAAATTTTTTTGGACCTTCAAGTCAAAATGACCTTGAAAAAGAATTTGACCTTCAAAAAACGGTGACCGTGACGAGAGAATCGAACATCAGAAAAGACTCGGCAATTGAGAAAATTGACTTTGACAAAAAAAAAATTGACCTTCAAAATTTCGTGAAGCCGTGAAAAAATTTCTTCGTCAAATTTGAAAAAAAAAATTTTTTTTATTATTTTGAAATAAATTGAAATTTGAAGAAATTCAATGCCCGCGAATTTTTTTTGACCTTCAAGTCGAAATGACCTTGAAAAATAATTTGACCTTCAAAAAACGGTGACCGTGACGAGAGAATCGAACATCAGAAAAGACTCGGCAATTGACAAATTTGACCTTGACAAAAATAAATTGACCTTCAAAATTTCGTGAAGGTCATGCTGTAAGCCATGAAAAAATTTCTTCGTCAAATTTGAAAAAAAAAAAAAAAATATTTTTATATAAATTGAAATTTGAAAAAATTCAATGTCCGCCAAATTTTTTTATACCTTCAAGTCGAAATGACCCCCAAAAAACGGTGACCTCGAGGAGAGAAGTGAACAGGGCCGGCCCTTTGCGTGTTCGAAGTGTTCGGTGTACATATCCGCCGGGTCTTAAAATAAACAGAGGGGCTCAGATTTGTGGATCGCTTTTCGTTTTTTGAGGCGCCGAACTTCAGTTGAAAGTGCCTCGCACACAGGCGCATGATTCCATGGGCCTGTCTTGTGTATTATACAATTCTGAATTAAGAACAGCCATATATTACTATAGTGTTTTGTTTTTTAAATTCGTTTCTTTCCTTGTTGTTTCTTCTGGAAAACAAAATGACATGAAAATTTGACACGTCAATTTTAACCGTTAAACTTCTTGATTATTCAACCAATTTACTGAAAGTCAAACGGAAAATAGATAATCAACTAGTGCGTGGTCATGCAGTGGCAGATGTAAGTTAATAGACGATTATGAATTAATTATGCTAGTTTTTGACGCACATTTTACATTTATTTAATTCAACACAATGACCTGGGGAAGGTTAAGGACATTGCGAGCAAAGCGGTGCAAATTTTAAATTCCTACCAGAGTATATTTAGCATTAAGGATCATAACTGGTTTACACTCAGCCTGGACGAGATTTCATAAGAGCAACGTTTTGAGACGACCTTTTATTTCAAATACATTTATGAAGCCATTTTTGCTCGCTAGATGGGCTATCTGTAAATCTTAAAAAGTAAATTAGATTTACAACACATATTCAACCAATATATGAGAGAGTAAAGATAGAAGGATAAAATTTGGATATGACTTATGTTTGCTAGATGCTTAAACATATAACTATTCGCAACTTATTCACAACTGGGTATTATTTGTTATATCCATGTACGCTACCAATGTGGAGTATATGGACTACTAATTTAAGTATCTAAACAGAAGTTGTCTTGCGAGAACTCTTTGTTTTTCGGTCGCTGAAATTCTCTAGCTCTCGCTAACATTTTTGGATTGATTGAATACGACACATTTATAGTATAGTAGTGTTGGGTTAGTATACACTAGGGTTTATACAAAAATATACTTTTGAAAAAACCGGTTTTCGAATGTCAATATTGTTCGAAAACCAAAAAATAAAAGTTTCACAAAAAATGGATAATTCAATTAAAATAGCGAGAAAAAGTCCTATGTTTTTTTATTTATATACACACTTATACACAACAAGAAATTATTTTGTGTTACTTTTCAGAAAATATGATTTAAGAAAACACAAAGCGTCCACTGATCTTTTTGTAAAAAAAATCCTGATATCGAAAATACCCTTCGATTGGTAATAAATGTGGGGCATATGGCTTTAAGCCATCAAATAAAAGATCTAAATTTTCTGTCCTTTTGTTTATAGACTCGTTTGTGGAAAATTCGGCACAACCGGTTACGATGTTGAAAAACCGGTTTTCCAATATCACAAATTCAACAAAAAAACCGGTTTTTGAAAACCGACAAGCCTTAGTATACACCTTGGCAGAATAATCACAGCTCCCAAAAAATTATTATATTTTACATGAAATCTTTTGAAATATTAATTAAAAAGACAATTTCAATCGAGGATTTAAAGCCAACTCGCGAAACGGCATCTAAATGGAAGTTTTTTGGCATCATCAATCCAAACCAACTGCAAACAAACAATATTTTAAATTTAACAATTAAAATATTACGTTTTCCTCATTCCATCACTTATAGTATCCTGTTTATATTGGATATTATAATCTATTGTTGTCAATCAAAAACTTAACGTCAGGGTTTCACTGTACTTTTATTTATCTCGGAAAATAAATAATAAAAAATAATTAGAAGAAGAATTCAAAAACCGTGAGCGAAGTTGTTAAATGTGGCCATCGGCAATATTATTTTTTTTTGAAAATTAAATAGTTGTATATTGTGGCACGAAAAGATTTGGTTGCATCATTTTCGGTACGAAACAAATCACTAAACGATATCACAGACGAAATTCTATATAATGGAACCCCTAATACACTACCCCGAATTACGCGCTGGTTTAAATATTCGCTGCAAATATCCCAATTGCACTGTCACATTCCATTGTCGTTGCTACGAGACGGTCGTCTGTGCGGTGCATACAGTCAAATGTTTGGTAGCGTCTGTGTATTCAACACGTGCCAGGCTATACACGTATAGACGGCGACTGTCTATGTATTGAATTTTGGTGCGCTTTGCATTTTATTACTTAATAACTAAATATTGCGTCCATATTTTTTTTTATGAAAAACTACGGGAAATCTTAGTTTTGCATTTTTTGTGTTAAAAATCAAATATCTTATTTTGTATGAGATTCACTACACCAATTACACTACCCCGAATTACACTGTTCCATCTTAATTGTAAATGGAGGTTTTAATGTACTCTGTTTGCGATCAGAAATTACAATTTTTGTTTATCAATACTCACGTTAATTTTTACTGGAGCTTCGACTTAGGTATGAAGTTACTTGAGTTATTGTTCGAGTAAAAAAAAAATCGTACATCATCGAAACATGCATTTTAACAGTCGATACGAAACAGCGCGAAAAAAAATATTTTGATTCAATATAATATACAATCAAGGTGCTGAAAGAGAATTCTCTGACAATTTAGAGAGTCGATTGCGTAGTATTTCGGTATTTTAATCCCGGGATGTTCAATCCCGAGTATTTTGCGAAATCGCAGTCCCTGTATGTTTCTGATCAAGGTGACCACATCTAACCTAAACCTGATCATCCAGTGTTGCATGTGAGTTCTGAGTAACAATCACGTTTGATTTATTTTTAAATCGATGGATAGCTTCAAATGCATTTATTTACAATTCCGACAAGTTGTGACCGCATGTTTATAAACGCTACGTGTATTTTTATTTAATCATTCAAAGTGTAATTTGTGGGTTATCGAAGTAAGTTCAAACAAACAAATACCAACAATGTTTTTAATAAGTTATTCTTCATCGTTTATAACCAAATTATTATTTGTGCAATGCGCATAAAACATGTCTTGAATTTTTAAATAAATTTAAATATTGTGACAGTTTAAAAAGTGTTTTTAGTTTCAATTCATTTGCTCTTCATATTTTTACAAAAAAAGATCGTAAAATATTATTAATAAAACGTTAAGTTACTGTTATCAAAACAATAATAAATAAAATAACTTTTTATTCCAATTTTGGTGTCATAGTTTATTATGTAAGTCGCTTGGAATTAAGACAGAAAAATAGTGTTTTTTTTAACAATACAAATTATCGTATCATGCATGTTTTCAATATGATTTTTGTTCAATTATTAATAGTTAATATCTTTTGACGAATACTTCTTAACCGGCTTACGTGGTATTGCGGTTATGATTTTAAATACTTTGTGACGCATAAAAGATTATTTATTTCATACAATTTTAGTATTCAAGCTCAAAGTTAGGGCTTCCAGTTTACCGGTGAATTACGGGAGTCATTATTTAACTGCTATCCGGCAATTGAAATTTGACGGTAAATTACAAACTCTACTCAACGCACATTGACATTTGAATTATTCAGCTGCAATTATACTTTAATTGATTTATGGATGTATGATAGAGGAATTTTATAGGGAAAAAACAGTGAAAACAAAGAAAAAATCGAGAAGCTAGCTGATTTAAATTACATAGTGGGTGGGATACCCACTGAGGAGTTGTGCAATGAAGCAATCATTTCCAAGGTAATTATCATAGTTTTATATTGTTATAATCGAATAAATTTGTATATTAATATTTATGGTATTTTTTTACCGAAATAATTTACCAATATTTTCCCTTCAATATGATGCCTTCGTTTAAGTTGATATTTTAAATACACACGTAATATAATTTAAGATTTCGACTGAAGGTGCTTGGTGGAATTTCAATATTAAATTTGAATCATTCAAATTATGTACACTCCCACAGATTTTGTCACTAACGACCCGGGTTTCGCCTTTCGGCATCTTCAGGCGTTCAAGCGCACGGATGAACTTGAACTGACGTAATAATAACATTTGATACTTTTTGCACTTGTCTAGTCTTTGTTGATAATCAAATTTTCGTAATAATTTTTAAATGAAGGAAGGCTTGTAAGAAATATTTACTTGACTTTATAATCAAAAGAACATCACCACGTTATATTAATTCAGTCACTATTTTTTTCAGGCTGTGGTTAATTGGTCTCAGTGTCTTAGGAGTATTGTCTGGTTCTAATGCTTGGTATAAATCAAACTTTTCAATTAATTCAAAAGTAAGTAAAGTTCATTGAAAAACAGTTTATTAAAAAAAAATCCTGAATTATTTTTTCTGACCATTCCTGATGTGCAATTAATTCATTGGTATTATTTTTGTTTCTAGCTGCCAAAAGAGTGCGGTCGATTGAAAACCTACTCTCCAGAACTCCAATTGCAGGTCTGGGGGGCCTGGCCATGGTTAGGCTTGATCCAATACGACGGTCTTGGCTATGAAAGATGTAATGCCATCCTAATTCATCCCCAAGTGGCTTTGTCAAGTAAGTGCATATTCATCATTGTATAAATTGTATTCATTACACCAGGAAACACTGTACATTTAGTAAAACATCAAGAATCCACATTAGTAAATATCGATACACATGATGTATTCTTCGTATTTTTAAAAATTCAAATGTTACAAGTGGTCGTGGTCAGTGTTCACGTTTTTTGTATAAAATAAAAGACAAACATAAATCATAAAATATTCTAAATTCAGCACTCCAAGATACATTACGTTTTTAATCAATTGTTTACCTGAGAAAAGGTTGTTGAACCGAAGAATAAGTGATTCGACGACGTTATCTTCCATGATGGACTTCGAATGCTCAAGTCCCAGTACGCATATCGTTTTGTTTTCAATTTGTGTTGATTTTGTCGATATCTGTTAGATGGCATGGGTGTTTGTGATGTCCAATTCTAAAACTAACAGGACATAACGAAATAAATTAGCTAATCACTAGTATTTTTCTTGCTTTATTCTCTCTGTCCCTACTCGTTTCTAAAAAAAAGCAGACGTTTAACAACTGAGTAACATGCAGTTATTTTAGAAAAAAAATGTATTGAGATACTTCCATTACGAGGCGATATCCTGCACATTGACAGTAGACATAGATTTTAAAAATATACTTATGTAGTGACACAACGTAAGGAGAAAATGGCTTCCGTTTTATAAAAAAAAATCTTGTAAAAACACACGAGAAAAAATATCAAAGTATTTAGTTCTCGTTTGGTCCGTTTCACAGTGGAGTTCTACCAAGTAAATGCCAATTCAATCAGTATATAAAGAAAACATCGCTGTAGGAAAGAGTGCATTGTAAACTTTTACAGTTATTGTTTATAACATATGTGTTTGAAACATTCAAATTTAATTTCAGCTGTTTATTGCGTAAAATATATACCGGAAGTCGTGTTAGAGGAACACCTATTCATTGCCTTCTCCACTCCGGCACTGCCGACATTCCAAAACGTATCTGTAAGTCTTGTTTTTAAATATTTAAGATCCACACTCGTATTAAACACATTTCGTGGATTTAAATTAAATATTATGAATGCTTCTCTCAAATAAATGGGTGAGTCAGTGAGCACCTTTTGCTAAGAAATCATTTAGAAAAAAAATGACAAATTTCAGGTAACAAACATTGACTTCGTAGGAGACTCATATAATACGTGGAAGTCCATATCTTTGTTGAGACTTTCGAAGCCAGTCGTCATCAGCTCTGATGTACAGCCAATATGTCTGTGGGAAGCACACCAGGATTGGAGCTCTCAGATAGCCAATCACGTTGGACTAGTGAGTAATCAATAATACATTTTAAAAATCCATAAATTTAGTTATAATAAATTACATGACTTGCAAAGTCTCTCACAAAAACACACAAACTGCAAGTGCAGGTGTCATAATTTCGCGCATTAAAAAAAAAAATATTACTTTAATATATAATTTAAGATTTCGACTGAAGGTGCTTGGTGGAATTTCAATATTAAACTTGAATCGTTCAAATCATGTACACTCCTACAGATTTTGTCACTAATGACCCGGGTTTCGCCTTTCGGCATCTTCAGGCGTTCAAGTGCACGGAGTTCAAGTTCATCCGTGCACTCCAACGCCTGAAGATGTCGAAAGGCGAAACCCGGGTCGTTAGTGACAAAATCTGTGGGAGTGTACATAATTTGAACGATTCAAATTTACTTTATTATGTTTATTAATTTGGTCCGGCTCTTGACTCGGAGACAGAATGATAATTTGGCCCCGGACCTAGGAAAGGTTGCCCATGCTTGATATAGAGCAGGGTTTCTCAACGGTGGGCCATGTGGCCCCCCAGGGGGCCACAGAGATTTATTTTTGTTTTGGGGAGCCACAGCACAGTTTAGGGGGGCCACGGGGATTAATAAAACGATACAGGGAAGACCATAATGGCGGACGTCGCGCAGCTATTTTTTGGCATTCTAGATTCGAAAATCTCGGAATAGCTATAAAAAAGGTGGGTTTTTGAAATTATAATTTTCATGGGAAGACAAAACAAAGGTATGGAGGCCACAGAAAAATAAAGACACTCAAAAGGGGCCACGCTCTCAAAAAGGTTGAGAAACACTGATATAGAGTATAAACAATAAAAATTAAGGCAAGCTTTCTTCTTTATAAAAAAAAGTTTTTTTTTTCTTCAGTTCATCGGTACGGACCACGATAATCTTTATATTCTAGAAAGATTGAGAATTTACCAGGCGCCTGTGCAAATTATGTCAATGGAAAAATGTTCCTCGCAACTGGAAGAACGCATTCGAGAACATGTTTTTGGGACGCAACTTTGTTTCAAATATTTACGAGGTAGTTATTCGGGGCACATACGTAACTTGCTACATCTGCTGTTATTTACAGGAGTTGTCATCCAATCAAAATTTACGAAATATTCAACATTACTTAATTAATATTTTATGAAATAATGTAAAATTTATTCTAGATCCAAAAATATGCCACTCGATCGGATCAGCTATGATGATGCCAAGACTTGCCGAAGACGGGACTATCGTCTGGTACGTGCGCGCTCTTCTAAGTCAGAGAATGTGGTTTTGCGACAATGACACGCCTTTGCGAGCGTTTGATATTGGCAAGCAAAAGAATTGGATCGAATCTCATTTCAAAGTAAGAGTCGTAGGGAGTAAGATAAAGCACTAAGGTGCTACCACTTGGTGTACAATTCCAAAGATTATACTTACTATAATATTTTGACATACATTATTTATCATACCTCGTCTTAATTGATTCACTGTTTCCATTAAATTATAGTCATCCGTGGAGGCCGGGTGTGGAAGAAGGGTATTGGCTCACACACCACTCATCACCCGAGGAACCGAAGCACTTCGCGGTGACTGGCCCTGGCACGCCGCTATCTATGTGAAACCAACTGATGGGGAAAGGCCCAGTTCGTACCAGTGTGGAGGATCACTTATATCGCGGAATTTTGTATTGACGGGTAAAAAATTAGCATGTTATGATGTCTTGTAATTTTTCAGGGGGCCTTCATCAGGTGGTATTTGACTAAAGTCAAGGATATTGTAACAATAATTTTAAGTTGTATTTATTACAGTTAAGCCTTCTATAGCGTACTTCGGAATCAACTGAAAAGTTATCAGTCAAAACTCAAATAAACAATGTTTGACTAAACCATAGATTCCTAACCTTTTCGGGTGACGACCCCTTTTTATAAAAGCCATGTGACCCGCGGCCCCAATGCAATTAAAAAGGGCATTTTTTTCAATAGGGTAATTTTAGTTGACTGTAGTTTTAGTTTTGTTGTTCAAATCCAAAATCGAAAAAAGTTAGCGACCCCCAGAAAACCCGTCGCGACCCATAGGTTGGGAACCCGTGGACTAAACTAACGGCAGGATTTTTTGCCGGTCTGCGAAAAAGTTATAATTACATTATTTAAAACTATAGACGTTTTAATATACATAAATTTTTGTTTTCTACTCGATTTTAAATTATTTTCAATTGCTACGAAGTTTTCATTTTTTATCAAATCGTTTAAAAATATTGATTTATTGTATGTATCGACACGAAATACTATTTTAATTCTAAATAGATTGGAATTATTTTTATTTCTGTGTTACCAGTCTACGAAATATGTGATATATTTTTATTTAAAAATGATGAAGAACTCTTAAGCCAGTGATAATCAAATGCTGGTCCGTGGACCAGTTCCAGTCCGCGATGTAAATATCTAGTTACCTATGTACATAATTATAACTTATTTATTTCATTGAATAATAAATGAATGTTTCTGTAATCCCTAGCTGCACATTGTGTCGGTCGTGCGCCTAATCCAGAACGTTTTGAGATTAAATTAGGAAAGCACAATAGAATTGAATTCGAGCCCGGACAACAGGATATGACGGTATTATTATATTTAATTTGCAATACGATCTTTTTACCATATCTCAACATATACTTGAGTTTTAAAACGTTAAGGATGATGTAATGAGTCATACTTTTAGTAGTAATAATGATTAGGAATAGCAATTATTTGTTAGTCATACCGAACCAAGGGTCTCGTAATTTTGGAAATGCATAAAACCGGTATTCCGATATCGCAATATAATAATAAATTTTCTGCAGAAAGACATGCGTAAAAATTCGATCAAGAATATTTTGTTATGTTATATTTTAATTCAAAGAATGAAATACAAAAATATGTTTAAAAGTTATAAATATTTATATATTTTTTGGTTAAATTTCAAGAAAATATTAGTATTACAGCTAGTGCTAGTGCAACAAAGATTTTCAATTGCTCAAATCAGCGGTTACCAAACTATGGCCCGCAGTCCGGATCCGGTCCCAGATTTTTAATATCTACATATACGAAATGTTGATTTTTAAAAAATTAAAAAAATTATTAGTAGAATTCCATCAAGAATATTTTTCTTCCGACCTTCCAACGTTTTTGAAAAAAAAACATCAGGTCCGTTTTTCGAAACGTTTGGTGACCTCTGGTTTGAATAATAAGCGGGTGCAATTTTTCGCTTTTATATATAATCTCCAGCGTCTTATTATCGAGGGAATAAAGTTACGGTGAAAAGTTTTGCTTAACACAATATGCTTAATCAATCATTGGCTAAATTGATTGTCGATACATTGTCTGTCATTTTGTAAAGGTTTCCCAAGTCATAGTCCACGAAGGCATGAATTGGACTACACTCAGAAATGACATGGCACTTCTGAAACTTTCTCAAGATGTTGTCTATAGTGATTACATTCAACCGATTTGCTTGTGGGACGAAACAGATACAAACAAGCAGGCCATTTACAACCGTGTTGGTAATGTAAGAACTGAATTTCATTTCATTTTTAAGTATTACTTCTCCGAGCAGCGTTTTCCAAATAAAGCTCCACTTAACATTATTATTATACCGGAGATACATAAGTTCAACGAGAACCAAAATCAGGATTTCTATATATATAATGTATAGCCACATTTAACGATTTAACGTACAGTTTTTACACTCCAAATTGGACATTTTACAAATCAATTGTCGAAAAATTTGTTAAATTAAATGTCTTAATTATGTATATTTTTTTTTACCATGTCCGCTCCCAATGTGGAGCATATGGACTCCTAATGAAGTTTATCTCAACAGAAGTGTTTCTACGAGAACTGCTCGTTACTCAGTTACTCAACCTCTCTTTTTCCAAAGAGAGTAGGAATAGAAGGGTAGGGCTAGGACAGAACTAGTGGTTAGCTAGTCGCTCTCCATACGCCCCGTTCATAGGATAGGATGGGAGGGGGGAATTCAAGACATCACATACATCCATGCCTTCGAACAGAAATTCATAAATCGATTGAAAAATCAATTTATAAAACTGTCCGTACCGGGATTCGAACCCGGGACCTCCGTAACCGAAGCCAACGACTTTGACCACTCGACCACACAGGCGGCATTAATTATATGGCATACATTAATTCATTTAACACAAAACTTCATTTTGGTGTATAACTGATTATTACATAAAACAACCATTCCTAACAAAGTTATCAATTTTAATGTTATCATTGAATTGAAATGTATTGCTCTACAAAAAAATCTAATTCCCAAAAAATTTTATAAATGTATTTATATTTATAATTATATCCGTTATTTTGTTTTAAAATATATGTTTTTCACTAAATTTTCTATTTAAAACCGTCAATAGCCAATCAAAAAATTACAGATCTTTCATTGGTTGTTTTAGGTGGTAGGATGGGGTTTCAATGAAAATGACACTCTGTCGAACAACCTGACCATTGCCAATATACCAATAACAGAAGATTTGATTTGTATTCAGTCAAATGCAAATTTTTATAGCACGTTTCTTCATGACAATACGTTTTGTGCTGGGAATCCAAATGGAAACGGTAAGAAGGTTTTTCTACAAATTAATATAGTGTGTCTATAGGAATTTTGAGCTATAAAACTAAGTAATACGGCTGTTTTTTTTCTCTAATGACATTTATTATAACCAGATAATTAACTGACTTACTCGTGACATTTTTCATCAGTCCCAGTGTAACCTAGTTGTTTTGCAATACAATAATCCCGTTTGAAATGTTTTTTTTACTTGTAAGTAATGAGTACTATGGTAAACCGATTACCATATAAACCAGTGGTTCTTAACCAGTGCACCGCGAAAAAATGCACAAAATAATGTAAATCGAAAAAAGTAAAAAAAAACACTATGTCCACATATTTTTTTCGACCTCTTAATTCTGGTGCACCGCCACTTTTTCCCATGATCAAAAGTGCACCGTGGCTTCGAAAAGTTTAAGAATCACTACTAACAACAAATGAGGCGCTACACTTGGAGCCTCTGAATATTGTGGGCCTCAATAATAACTTATATAATATCACCCGTATAGTTTTTGTTCTGGTTTTATAGATTTTTAATATTTTACTTTTGAAATTTTTATGATGTCCGTAAAACAATTCATACACATTTTATACGCGCTCGGAGCCTCCCATATGCTTAATCCGCCACTGATTATAACACATAACAATGGAAGATTACTAATTTAAATTTAAAGTAATGTTTTTGCATTATGAACTTTTTACAGTAATCCACTCCAGAAACTTTGTAAAACAAGAAGCTCTCTGCTTTGAATATGTCCCTGTTGAAAATTTTCCCACTTTCCTCTCTTTGTCACCGTTTAAATATCATTTTTTTCTATGTTGAGTGAATTAAATGAACACTTACATACATTATAATTATTTTTCACTATTTCTAGCCTGATTTTGATCTTCAAAAATGCGAAACAAGAATTATCAATCGCACTGGGTAATACAAAAGTGTAATTAAGAAAAATTATATTCCTTTTGTATTAAATATTTTTTTCATTCCTTGAAGGTACGGTTGCATTGTAGGCAGTGGCGGTTCGTGACCTAAAATTCCACTTCACCTTATCCATTAATTTACAAGCAAAATTCAGGTCGGGCTAAGCCCACCTAGCCCAGTACGTAGAACCGCCACTGATTGTAGGCAATAGTTTTAAGCTTTTGTTTAATTTGATAATGGTCAAGGTTTTGAACATCCACATATAATATGTAAATATACACAATTCTCATTCGAATATTTTCAGTCCCTTCTACTCATTCCTTGAAAATGGGTAGTATAGAAGAAAAAAAACAAACGATTGATTTACAAGCACACCTTGGAAACACTTCTTCGAGGGGTATGCTCCGTATTAGACGCGAACATTGTATAAAATAATATGTATATTTTTGGGCGATTTATTATTTTTCAGGAAGTGGAGTTTGCAACGGTGACAGTGGTGGAGGTCTGGCGTTACCCGTGACCCAGGACGATCACGAAATCACCTGGTTCCTGAGGGGCATCGTTTCAGTGTCAGTCAAGAGGACTGATGCTAACCTCTGCGACCCTAAATACTACACCGTTTATACCGACGTGGCGAAGTACACAGGCTGGATACTAAATAAAATAAATGCAAAGGATCCAGAAAACTAGTTTCTGTATATCTTTACATCTTCAACTTTAAGACCGCAGTTTTGCATTTTGAACTTATCACGTCATAAATAGTTGCTGATCTGTCTCTAAAGCAGGGGTCACCAAACTTTTTGAGAAGCGGGCCGAATTGAACTTTTTAAAAACTAAGGGGGCCGGACGACAAATAAATTCTTATTGGAACACAATCAGAATATTATTTCATTTTATGTGGTTACATAATAATTAGAATGTAAACATATGTTTGCCCATCTTAGAATTTCAATAAATGAAAATATTCGAGAAATTTTTGAGTGAACGAACATCTGGTCGTCTCGCTTCCAATTTCTATCCAACTTCCTATAAACAGTTGTTGTGAATTCACAACTAAATCATGAAAATTTATATTTCTTATATGACTAATTTCTATGTAAAAATCCAGAACTTTTCGCGGGCCGGATGAAAATCTTCGGCGGGCCGTAGTTTGGTGACCGCTGCTCTAAAGGAAGAAGAATTATAAAAAGAATAAAAAATGTAACATTAAGAAACAAACAATCAATAAAAGCATTGTTTTCAGTAATTAAATTATATTTAAGGAAATTGTATTTTTTATGAAGAAAGGTTTTAAACATGTGACTTAATAAAAATATGTAGTATTTTGTATATGTAGTATATCGACTGTGGAAAGGAAAAATAACGTAACCAACAGTTTTTTCAAAACAGCTTTTTTTCGATAATCACAATTTATCAAACTTGATACACGTTCTATCAAAAGAATGTAAGCTGCAAATCCCGAATTAGTATATAAATTTAGTTTTTAAGTTTGAAAAAAAAATGAGTCTGTGAAAATTGAAACCAAGAAAAAATACTGAAAATAAGGTTTTTCCTAAACAATTTCTTAAATTAATTTTAGATTATGTCAATTAAACACCAGCTTAGAAGTCTCTGTGCATTTCAAGGTTGTGTTTATTTCATAATTTGCATATGGCCGAAAATCATTAAAACACGTTTTTTGTGCCTCCTGTAAAATTTGCTATGTGTGGGTTACGTCCCTTTTCCTTTCCACAGTCGATATGTAGTGTACAAAATGTAACTGTTTAAAAAGACGGTCATAAAATAGCTAAAATCGTCAGACGTCGTTTATATAGTAGTAGACATAGACGATTCTATATCAATGACTGAAGTAAATTATCTTCAAAAAATCCATACAAAACTATCATCAAAACGGGTCATCGTTTCTCAAATTGAACTTTCACAATTGTATTATATTTCAAAATTCATATTTACGTATTTGAACATCACTTACATGAAGAAAAATATTATCATAATATATTTTAAGTGTTTTATTCGTTTCTAAAATAAAGTTCCATTCTTTTGCACTTTATCAATTATATTTATATTTGTTTACTGCCCTGACATTCTGTATCGTGTAAGCGGGCTCAATCGTTACTAGGGATTTCATTACCGGTATTAGCGAACCCGGGATCCTGGTATTTGTGTTATTATTTTAATTCTGAAATAGCGGTTTTAACAATGCAAAAACATTGGTATTACTGTTTATAAAATTAACCAAAATCGAATATTTAAGGTATAGAAACCATCACATATTTTATTAAAATTGTTTGAGATAAATTTAAATAACTTCCAAGAGTTGTTTTACTTTGGAAAGGTTCTAGATTTAATTATCCTTTTAATATTGTATTATTATTTTATGTAACCCCAGATTATTTATGAAAAACACCTGTTTATGGTTATGATATATTTTTTTAATGACTGCATTTTATCTGAAATATCGAAATGCTTTTCGATTTACTTGCCAGGTATTACGATACTAATTAGTCTTATCTAATTGCTTTTTTCATTTTTTTTTATATGAAATATTGAAAAACCGGTATTGCAATGCCTTATCAATATTGTGATGATACAACCTACCATCGCTGTCAATTCGTGTGAGACGGACGAGTTCGGTTATTTGTGTCAGTTTATCCGAGACCGTCTGCATTTAAAATCAGTTCACTGTTAATTGTACAATGACATGTAATGACGAAGACTTTTCAAAATTCATTCTGAGATTTTGGGAGGGCTGAAAAAAAAGACATTTTGAATCATAATTAAGGTAATCCAGATTTATTCTTGGCTGATGAAAGAATATTTAACAACCTCATTTTTAAGATTTCAAAAATAATTGTTATTTTCAAAATTTCACCGATTCACCTCTTTTGATGTCAGGACGTCACGATTGTGACGTGGTAGTTTCTTCAGAGTGTCGTCAGACACTGTATCGCAATATTTAAAAAAATAACAATACAAATCGATTGCAAAGTTTCTTCTTACAGATATCAAGCCGAGTATAAATCATTATTGTTCACAAACAATAAGCACATTATTAATTTATTACCTTGCTAAGAAAACTGTGTACTCAGGGCAGCGCCTGGGCCAGGGGTGGGCTGGAAGGGGCTCGGAAGGGCTCGCGCGATCCCCTTGTTAATTTTTACTTAGGCCAGCGTGCCCTTTCTCAATTTAATAGAAAACAATATTCTCAGATTAAGTTAGTATATTAGTAAACTGCAATTTCTGACTTATATCTATATTATCTACAACAGCTTAAGTCGGGGGTTACCAACCTTTTTGGACCTTAGAGCACAATCTAAAATATTGGCAGGGCGGCGAGCACCACATTTTTTCAAAATCTCAAAACCCAGGAATTTACCGATTTGCCCAAAATATCTCCGAAACTCGTGTTTTTATTTTAGCTCAGCGAGGAATTTGAAAATCTCAATTCCTTATACTTTTCCCCCAAAATATTTCGCATATTTGTAATTCAGTTTCAATATATTGTTAGTTTACTTATATCTTTTTTGTTATATTATATTTCGCCTTAGATAACAAAGTTCTTAATTTGCCACTGTTCTCAATATAGTATGTATACGGTACCCATGAGTAAATTTTATTTTAATTTTTGATATTAAATATTTCTATCCCAAAAAGTAGTATTCCTTGAACAATACCGGTATATCTTGGCTAAGGTAAAAAAAATCAGTAACGTGCGTATCTAATGATTTAATCAAACTAGAGGATCACTTAATTAAAATAAACGCTTTATATTAATTATATATATTTTTATTTGTGTTAAAAAATAGTTTCGCTACCCCAAATATTTCAAATGTTTTCAAAAGGCATATAAAAAAGATGTTTTCTTATTGTAATATATTATAATATAAATAAAAAGGTGAGTTTTGGGGAAGAGGCCGTTTTATGGGCGGCCAAAGCAAACGAGAAAAGTTTTTTTCAAATATACAATCACTTGGAGCGAATTTAGAATTGTTAAATTCAATATCGATTGTTATTATGTTTGCTGTGGATTCATTAGATATACGATTTCTGACACTCTCATCTATTTAATTATTTAATTCTTATAATGGCGTCATTCGCTTGTAGGGAAATCCGACACTGGTAGAATGTACTTCTTTAAATTTTCAAATCTTGCGAAACCACACGTACTCAGTTTTAACTACGTCACTGATCGAGGAAAATTTATAATTAAATCAAAAACCTGTTCATACACTAAATTGACTGAAATTGAACTTCTTATCAAATTGTTTACACGCTTTCTGGGTTGTGGCTAGTATTGAATATTTGTTTCGAAAAAAATAAAACTTCACCTTATTATGTGGTTATAAATATAGCCACAAATGTGCAATATTTTTTTTCTAGTGTATTAAAATAATATTGAAAAGTGTGGGTTTTTTATATCTTTGTAATGTGTTTGTTTTTAGTAGGTTCACAGTGAGACAGTTAACAGTGAGATCTTATATTTGTAATGTGTGTTGTCATCAGATTCACTAAGAAGCTTCAGATAAAAAAATGACTAGTTCTACACTTTTCTTATAAAAACTTATACACTTTTGATTGTAAGGTCATATTTTGACCCTTAATTGCATGAAAACTGTGAGATTTTCAGGAACTTTAAAAAATAAATTGTGCTCTTTTGAATCAGAGCTCGTAGTTTGGAACTAGCGAAATCTCATTTTTTCTCAAGATTGGATTTGAGCGAGTTTGATTCTAAGCACTTCATTTGTATGTTTACACTCGAGAAAAGTCATATTTGTCACACATTTTTGGCTTCAAGCGCTAAACTACATAAATGATTAAAAAAAAACCCTTTAATATTATTCACAATTGCTAAAAAACCTGTATTACAAAATATTTGTACTTAATTTAAAAATAGTTATTTTTGCTTTTTTTCATATGAATATTTGTAAAATCTATAATACGTCCTTATAACTTTTTTTTTGCGTATTTGTACCAAAACGTTTCATTTTGTTTCTGCTCCAACACCTAAAAATACACTCACAATTTTATTGATCATATCATAATTATATTTTAAATCATTTACAAAATTAATATACACAAGTGAAAAAAAACAAATAAATCATGTTATATGTATAACTAAATTATCGTGCGTTCATTCTTGACTGCGCTATATCATATTTGATTGACAAACAAATATTCTTCATAGACTTACTTAAAACTATTTTTTCCGACATAGCTTTTCTGCCACAGTGACAAATTAATTAATTTATTATACGTTGCTAGCTTCTTATTTTTCTTACAATTTTGGTCGGTAACAATTAGGACAAGAAAAAGTAATTTGAAACCAAGCATACTTTAGTAAACTATATTTGAATGCATTTGAAAATAACAAAAATGATATTTATTGTTAAGCTTCATATTGCAATATTTTTTCTTATTAATATCTTAAATTTTATTTTTTATTTTCAATATCATAATGAATGTTATCAGATATCGATGACTGTGTTTCTTTTGCGTGACTTATTGTTCTATTTTTATATGCACATTAGTTTTTTAATACAATACATCTCAACTAAAGTTTATTTCGGTCAGTTTCGATATGAAAAATATGATAAAAATCAGTGGCGTGCGAAGAGGAGAGGAGAACAATAACTTTCATTTTTAAATTTAATTTCTTCATTTTTTGAAAATTTATTTTATTCGACGCTCCCTCCATCTTACAAAAGTCATCAATAACCGCATTTCGTTTAATATATTGTCTAAAAAAATTTCAACTAATATTATTGCAAGATTTGAAAATCTATTCTCACTTTGACTATTTCTATTGAATGTTCTTAATATTTTCATTGTAAAAAAATGATCTTTCTACAAAAGTACTTGTCGCCGGATATGGTAATTATAAAAATATTTTTTATTGGTTCTTTGAACAATAAAACCGTATACTAAATGGCGGACTAATTGATGATCTTGTATTAACTTCGGGCATAGTTTAAAATAATATTTAACTTACATAGTATTTCATTTTTATGTTTGTATTTTTTTAGATACATTTACTTTATTTAAATTATTGAGAATTTATGTCCACGATAATTTAAGAACTCTTCAATCTTGCAGTCTGAAGTAGGTAGATACTTTTTACAGCTATCGACATTAATTATTTTAAAGTTATATTGCGTATTTTTACATAATGTATGCATATTAAGTTCGTTTAATAATTATAGCGCATATTTTTTTACGAGTTATTAAAAAATCCACTCGTTCGTGTACGTCGTGAATAACTGAGATTAAGAGAGCTTTTTGGTAATGTATTGGCAGCCCATATCTGGTTATATCATGTAGAATAAATTGTTTAATTTATTTTTCACCAATATTATCAATTTGTATTTCTTAAAAAAATGTACTGATCCCGGGATTGAAAAATTCTAATCCCGAAATCCCGGGATCAACATTTTGGCTCGGGATTGGATTCCCTAGTAACAATAGTGAACAATCAAATAATAAAATTTTATTTTTCTACATTCAAAATCAACCAAATGTATGTATAGCAAAGTAAATATTGTGAGCTAATTTTATTTACTTACCTATAATCCAATGATGACCTCTACAATGACGAAATGGACGACAAGGTAATTAACATAATTCTTTTATTATTAATAATGGCGTAATATATTTAGGCAGAAATTGTCGCTACTCAGTCGCATAACTTCGTTTTTCGGAGAGATAGGAGAAATGGGACTAGGAGCTAGAACAGGAATAATCATAATAACATGTCCTTCGTTTTTAGGATCGAATTAGCTGGAGCGAATTTAGACATTAAGAAAATGATTCACGAATAAAAGTTTGAAGAATTCTTTTATGAGATAACAATAACTAAAAAATTGAAAAGATTGTGTTACTAATTGTGACACGTTTCACATCTTTGAGAAGCATTTTCGGACAAACAGTCTCAAAGTTAAATATCAGTAAAGTAAACATCGATTCTTATCCTTACCATATAAATTTAAAAAAAACCGAGATTGAGATTTTTTTTTTCTACTGAAGAATAATAGTACTAAATAATTTAATTAGCTATGAATGTCTAATAAAAGCTCAAAAAATTCTTTCTCACTCTTCCAATCTTAAAACAACGATACGTATGTAGTAAAATCGACTAGTAATTTACTAGTTCTGTCTCAGTCTCTATATTTTTAACTCTTGAAATTTCAATTGAGTAACAAGCGGTTGTCGTAGATAACGTCTGTTGAGATACATTGGGCACAGGCTAGGGAATCCAATCCCGGGATCCCGTACAGTTTTCGATACATTTCAATCCCGGGATTAGAAAACATGATCCCGAAACTTGCGGGATTGGTTTTCTTATAAAATAGAATCGTCTTGGCTTTGTTAAATAAAACGCACCCAATTGATTGTCAAATCCTTAAATATAACAAACAATGTTCCATTGTTCAATGTTTCACAAATCACAATTAAGATAACATATTCGAAAATAAACTCTGCAGACGAAAGTTATAAAATGAAATACTAGAAGTCACTTATGGTAATAAATTACGTTTTAATGAATCCCAAAAATATTTAATTCTAAAGCATATTATAGATTACTGTAAGTGGACACTTTTTGCGATAAGAAGTTTTGTTATCAGTAGGAAATGTTTCTTGTTTCTTTCTCAAATTGCAATGTTGATTGATTTTTTTATTTATTTTAATGCCATCTCGGCTTTGCTTTACGTTTTATGCGTGGTTGTATATGACTTTTTTGAAAATAAAATTTCTGGCTGAGGTATAACAGAGTAGCTCTTTAAAATTAGACTCAACAAAAAATCACTCCTTTTAGCTCCTATATAATACCAGCGTCAAAAAATATATCTCATTGTTTCAACGGTCGCATTCCCAAGATACTATAATAGAGAATATAATATAGAATAAGTTGTATTATTAATTTTTGACCAATATTAAAAATTTCATTTATAAAAATGAAATGTGTGGCACTTTAAAAAAAACCCCCCAATTTCGGGACTAGTCCCGGGATCCCGGGATCATAAAATTGTAATCCCGAAATCCCGGGATCGAAATTTTGGCTCGGGATTGAATTCCCTATCACAGACATAGAAAAAAATGAAGGTTAAAATCTCGGCGTAAATAAAAATTAACATTTTATTATTCATTTTTCTTTCTCGCGATGGAGTATTGAATAATTATGCATGAGTATTGTTATTATGTTCGCGATTGCTCAATGCAATGGTCGGCAAACTGCGGCTCTTTTGAACCTTGAGTGTGGCTCTTCCACAAAATACCATATACAGTCAGGGCCGGCACCACCATACAGGCGAAATAGGCAACCGCCTAGGGCGCAAACCATTAGGGGGCGCATATATGTAGTATGAAAACTATTTTTATGTATTCTAATTATAAAAAAATAGCAGTACATTTTATTTAATGTTTGTATTTTTCGTTGTAGTTATGTATCGTATTCAATATAATTCGAAAAATACAGGTTGAGCTACCGAGTAACAAGCAGTTCACGAAAAAAAACTTATGCCATATGCTCCACACTAAGAGCGGATATGGATAAATATAAAAAATCTAATGATCGTGAATTTTTTTGTTTTTCATTATTTCGAAAAAAAATGGGATGATTTGTTAAAAAAGGGCGCGCTAATAACCTTTGCCTAGGGCGTCAAATAGCCTCGCGCCGGCACTGCATACAGTGCGATTTTTTTTTTTATCCCAACCGCAGAAGTCGGTTTTCGGTCTTAAAAATTTTAGTTGGAAGCGGCGATCTCAGCGAACGTACCTCAATCAAATTGAGGACATTTAAAGCAAAAACCATCATATGAGTATCCTAATCAATCAAAAAAATTATCACTCAAAAGAAATTTCAATCGTTGTATAATTGATATTTGGCTCAGTTGACTTATGAGTTTGCCGACCACAGTCTTAGTGGAACACAGCCCGTTAGGAAAAACCCAAGGGCTTAAAAAAAAGTCCACAATTTTTAATGTATGTATGTAGTATTCAAATCAAAAATTTGATACAAATAATTGATGTTTACATTTTTTTTAGATTATGGCTGACTGGTCTATGCCTCATAGGACTTTCATCAAATTCTAATGCTTGGTATAAATCCTCATTTTCTATAAATTCAAAGGTGAGAAAATTTCAAAGCAATACCGGTAGCATAGTTTTATGATCATTGCCAATTGAATTCTTTAATTTGTTAAGTCATAAAAATCTTGAGCTACAAGCACTGCTGTATTACAAATTATCAATTTACAAGTAGTCTGATGAGTTCCAGCCTACATACCTCAGCAAATTGTATGTGCGGTTATGCAAAGATCGGATCTCAACATTAATATTTGAGCAAATTTTTCATTGACAAATCTGCTTAGTAGATTTCGTAATTCCTTAGTGTATAATTATTGTATCAACTCATAATTTATTTCTTTCTCGTATGGAGAATTTTTAGCTAAACATTGTGAAATAAAAATACAATTTCAGAATTTCTTACAAAATAACAAACATAAAATGTTCATGTCGATTTCATACGTCTTGCAAACAAGTCATGAAGAATTTCTTCTTTTGTCTTCTTGTGTCCCAAGTTTAGCATCATTACATTGCCAGGATTATTTTACTGTCTCTTAAAATACATATAAGGTTGCGAAACATGTCAAGAAAGTACAATGAAAGCCTTCTAAATGAACAAACGAGTTTTATTAGTTGTCATACTTATTTTAATGTCGGTTTTCAAAACCGGTTTTTTGGCTAAATTTTTCACATTTGAAAACCGGTTTTTTCATCTTCGTAACCGGTTTTTAATGTTTTTTTTATTATTTAAATAAAAACGTTATTTTTTTTAATTTTTGACTGGATCTTTTTTTTTATGCCTTAAAGATCATATGCTCACATCATTACCCAGCGAAAAGGTATTTTTGATAACAGAAAATTTTGTTACAAAAATTGAATCATCACTGAGCGATCGATCAGTGGACGCTTTGTGTTTTCTTAAATCATATTTTCTGAAGTGTAACACCAAATAATTTATTGTTGTGTATTATTATTTATGTATATATATTAAACCGTATACTGAGCTTCGAGAACAGATGCTTGCGTCGGATAATGGGGGTGAGGTGGTTTGATTTTGTGAGGAATTCAGAGATAAGGGAGCGTGCAAGACAGCGTCCCGTCACGTCAGTGGTTATGGAGAGACGTTGGAACTGGCTGGGTAACGTGCTGCGGATGCCTCCGGAAAGCCTTAATCCTGCCTGCCTTTTCTTTCGACCGGTGGGATTCCGGCGTCCCGGACGTCCGTTGGGTACTATCCATAGGATGTTCTCGGCGGAACTGAGGGATGCTGGCATGTCATGGGAGGAAGCAAAGCAATAAGCGGGAGACAGGGAAACATGGAGGTGCCGCGTGGCGGTCATATGCTCCACATAGGGAGCGAACATGGCCAAAGAAGAAAAAAGAAGAAGAATATAAATAAACAAAATAAAAAATAATTCTTAACTTTTGAACGCTATTTTTGTTGAATTATCCGTTTTTTGTAAAAATACGAAAACCGGATAAAACCGGTGCTAGAACAATATTGACATTCGAAAAACGGTTTTTCAAAAGTACTAGTTGTAACACAAATTTTTCGTATTTTTATTTATTATTATTTTCAGCTGCCCAAGGAATGCGGTCGATTAAAAACTTACTCTCCAGAACTCCAATTACAGAGTTGGGGCACTTGGCCATGGTTAGGCTTGATCCAGTATGATGGAGTTGGCAACGAACGGTGTAATGCTATACTTATTCATCCTCAAGTAGCTTTATCGAGTAAGTAAAATAAATATATAAACTTTTATTACAGGTTATATACACAGTACGATCAGCACTATAGGCAGGGATGGGCTGGAGGGGGCTCGGGGGGGCTCGCGTGAGCCCCTTGTTAAAATAAGAAAATCATTCGTCTTAGATCAAATCATCACATAACTGCAATTTCTGTAGATGGTTAAATTCGAAAATTAGTTGTCCCTACATTTTTTCATTCAGCGTTGTTCTCACGGGCTCGAGTCCCAGTACGAAACAGCATTTTTTCGATCGATTTATCTATTTTCAGTTCGAAGGCATAGGTGTTTGTGATGTCTTAATATTGCTTCCAACTCTTCCGATCCTTCAATTCAACTGGGCGCTACCATTAATCAATCACTAGTCCTGTCTTATCCTTATCATTTTATTCCTACTACCCTCTTTGGAAAAGAGAGGTTAAGCGACTAAATAACAAGCAGTTCTCGTAGAAAAATATTTTTTGTTGAGATACCTTGATTAGAGGCCATATGCTTGACATTGGGAGCGGACATGGATAAAAAAATTAATAAAATTTACCGGGCCCCTTGTTAAGATATTGACAGCCCACCGCTGACTATAGGTGTATAATAGAAGTATCTACTGTAAATCTCAATGTAACTGACAGAATAATACAAACGATGATCAATTGAAACTAAGGACCGCAATACCGGTATTGATATATTCATTCGGTATTGTAATCCCAAGTAATAATTTAGGTTTTTTTGATTAGCTTTTTTTTTTACCATGTCCGCTCCCAATGTGAAGCATATGGACTCCTAATGGAGTTTATCTCAATAGAAGTGTTTATACGAGAACTGATTGTTACTCAGTCGCTCAACTTCTCTTTTTCCAAAGAGAGTAAGAATAGAAGGGTAGGGCTAGGACAGAACTAGTGGTTAGCTAGTCGCTCTCCATATGTCCCGTTCATAGGACAGGGTGGGAGGGGGGAATTCAAGACATCACATACATCCATGCCTTCGAACAGAAATTCATAAATTGATTGAAAAATCAATTTATAAAACTGTCCGTACTGGGATTCGAACCTGCGACCTCCGTAACCGAAGCCAACGACGTTGACCACTCGACCACACAGGCGGTTAGCTTACTTAATGAGAAAGAAAAATAACATTGCACATTTATTAATATTTTTTATATCTGTACTTTACAAATTATTGGACTAAAATGAATTGTAAATAATATTTTCTGATGAGCTTATATTGCAATCCAACATTGTGAAACCGACCTGTAGCCGTTGAAAAAACACTCGAGGTAGACACGTTAAAGTTCTGTTTGACGACGGTAACGACAAAAACAATTGTATAACTATGAAACCGCGCTTTTTCAGCAATGATCGTGTTAAGCATAAATTACAAGATCTTTGAATAATTTTCAAATACCTAGGTCCTACTCTTAGGAGATATTACAGAATCCACGACGATATTTTTTCATACTTTGTATTTTCAGCTGTTTTTTGCGTAAAATATGCACCGGAGGTGGTATTGGAGGACCATTTGTTTATTTCGTTCTCCAGCCCAGCACTGCCATCATTCCAAAATATATCGGTAAGTCAATCAAATACTAAGTTAAGTTCTACCAGGTTAGTTTGAAAAAGGCAGAGCTATAAAGTTGTTTAATAATCCACCGATTCTGAATAACATATCTTAAGTTTGTTAAAAAAAAATAATGAGTTTTTCCCTATTCGCAATCTATGATCACGTTAATATTTATATACAAGTTGGTTTCCCACCACCACCCGTTGTGTATATGCAGCCAACGTTTAGTGGCCGCCTTCCACAACGCTATCGACAGAAAAAAAGGAGTCTACCCCTCACATTCATGGCCCGAGCAGAACTGCACGGGACTGATTTTGAACCATGCACTAATGTGCTTAAAAAAATAAAATAATAAAAGTGTGACTAGCTCAGCCACTTAAATCAAGTTGATATTAAGTATCTTGTGTATAGTCCGTATACTGAGAGCTCGTCGATGTAGACGAGTTTAATGACTCTAGAGAGGAATCAAGGTTGTGTCGATCCCCATATGAATTAGCAAACTTTTCGAATGCCGTGAAGTTAGCTTTGGTTGCAATCAAGTCAGCGTGGCCTGTTGGGCCCGTGTGAGGACGGACCACAGCAAACAATTCTGCTCGTTCGGACTCCATCTCAGGGCAGTCCCACAGAACGTGATTAACGTCTTGCTCGGCATACCCACAAGAGCAGTCCAGCATTAAAACCGGCGCGAATAGTTTTGCATTGAACTTGCCATGGCCAATATTTATATAGCGAATAGTAATTTCATCATCTACTCCAGACATGCACAACCTTTATCTTCTAGCGGACCGTAAGAAACAAATTATGAGGTTTCAAGCCACAAAGAAAAATGAAATTTTAGGTCGGCTCAATTCTCTTTTTACTCTGGGGATACGTTCCACGGAGAACAGTCGTGCAAAATAACAGTGTAAAAATTATGAAGTAAATATAGACAGATTGATATAAATGTTTCATTTTATTACTAATTTATAAAAGATGTTTTTATTGTAAAATATTTGGGTGTACATGTTGTATATGTACATACAAATTCAAAAGTGAATGCGGTTTTTGTCTTTGTAAATTTTAAACATTTTTTTGCGTATTTGAAATAATAAAAATATAAGTGGTGTAGTGCTAACTCAAAAATTCTAAGAGCATTGATTAATTATAATATTTTAATACCCCCTACCAGCAGTGATCCAATGTCTGCACCAACACATTTTCAACAAAACATTCTCCCAATACATTACAATAATTATTTTTTTACATTTACGTTAAAATAAATGTGCATCGCTAAATTTTCAAAAGTCTAGAAAAAAGTGTGGGAGCGCCGACCCCACGCGCCCCCGCCCCACTAGACCAGTGGTTAAGACGTAAAATCGAATCCAAAAATTGCGACAGTAAGTCTGTTTTTTTTAAATTTTGTATTCTGCTTCATCGACGAAAAATCTTGCTCACATTTGTTGAATTCAATAATTTACTTAAAAAATATGTACTTTATTTTAATTTAAGATGAATCATTCTAGGATCCTAAAAAATAGATAATCGGGCCACATGCGTGTGACAATATGCTATTTTTTACATGACATGACGACTCTAATTTCAATTTCACAGCACGTGAAAAAAAAAACAATTTGTTACAAATTTAATATCTTGAAGCACGCATAGAATGAGGACTATTGTGCTTCGTGAATAAATAAGATTATTAAATTTTAGGTTACAAACATTGATTTGATTGGAGAATCATATAATACGGGAATCTCGATATCGTTGATGAGACTCTCCACGCCTGCCATCATCAGCGCTGATGTGCTGCCAATATGTCTGTGGGAAGATCATCAAGAATGGAGTTCCCAGATTGCCAATCACGTTGCAATGGTAGGTAACCAATATGTTCATATAAAATTTTGATGCTGTGCTCTTTCCATGCTTCCATGACCACTAATATTGGTACAATCAGTGGCATATCTATACGTCACAAAACTCAGTTGGAGAAACTCAATTATTCAAAAGTTGAAGTGCCCGACTAATAAAAAACTTCTAAATATACAATTGTCGAAGATATTCATTATTTCATATAACAATAAAATGGTACCGAGTAAATTTCAGAATATATTTTCAGTATCATCTTTAGCTCTGTTCGTAAGCATGGATTTTTGTGATGTCTAAAAATCCGCCCCTAAAATAAGGTAGCGTAGCGAGAGAAGCTTAACATTAATCCTGTCCTAGTCCTATCATTTATATCTCTATTCTCTTCTTAAAAAAGAGATTTTGAGCAACTGGGTAACAACTAGTTCTCGTAGAAAAAAACTTCTGTGGAGATAACTACATTGGAACGTCATATGCTCCACATTGGGATGGACATGGATTTATAAAATCATCTTTAATATTGGGTATGGTTCTCGTGAAAGATTTTTCTCTAAGAAAAACATTTTTATAAGACTGTGGCATAAATTTTTTGACAACGTTTTATTTCTACATTGTTACAATTCATTGAATGGGGTGAGCTTTTTATACCATACATAAAAAATTAAATTATATCTTGCATTTATATTTTTTTTCCTTTTATTTTAGAAAAGTTGATTGTGTTTGGCACATTGCTAGGAACTGCCAATTTTATAATAAGATTAATAATTGATTAAAAACTTTAAATTTTACGATTTCCAATCATTGACAATGATTATAATCAAGAATATCTGTCAGCAAATAATTACTAACTATTATTATCGTAATAATCATTAATTAGTGTTTTTTTTGAAAATCTGTACAATGATTAATGTTAAACTTTTGGAAACAATCTTTCATTTTACACATATGTATAAACAATAGTGAATAGACCTACATACATATGGTTTTGAATTGCACTAATATTTGTAAGCAACTATTATAGGTCGAGTACATATATTTTGTTCTTCTAGCTTGTCGGTACAGATCACGATAGTCTTTACAAACTGGACAAATTAAGAGTTTACCAGGCCCCCGTACAAATTATGAGTATAGAAAAATGTTCCCCGAAAATAGAAGAAAGATTCCGAGAGACGTTTTTATCGACGCAACTGTGTTTCCAATATTTACGAGGTATGTATGTATTTGTCATGCACGTGTGTCACGGTTCAAATACAGTGTATGAATATCAAATGTAGAAAACCAAAAAGACGTAACCCACAGATTTGATAATGAGAAGTTATCAAAGCTGCAAATGCCGAATTAGTATCTATATTTAGCTTTAAATTTTTGAAAAAATAAAAGCTTGTGAAAATTGCAACCAAAAGACTTACAAAAATGTTTTATTAATAATTTATTAAATTAATATTATATTGAGTCAATAAAACACCAGTTTATTAGTACACTTCAACGTTGTGCATATTGTGTATGACATTGGCCCAAAATCATCAAAAAACGTTTAATATGCCTACTGTGAAATTTGTTATGTGTGGGGTACGTTCTTTTGCTTTTCCACTGTTGATATGTGCTTTACAATGGCATTTGGTTTGACCTTTCTTGATTAATTCATCAATAAATTGCCATCAGACGCTATATTTATATCATAAATGGATAACGCAGAGACGGCTAGGTCTGGCGCATGGTTTTAATATATAATATACCTACTTATTACAATACTGCAAATATCATTTAGAATTTCGATTGATGGTGCTGTATGGCACATCAATATCAAATGTTGCACATTTCCATATGTTTTGTTACTAACGACCTGGGCTTCGCTCATTCGGACATGAATTCAACTGACAGTTCAAGTTCATCCGTGTACTTAAATGCCTTAATTATGGAGAAGCCCAGATGAACATTTAATTTACTATAAACATTGGAAACTTCTGCAATTAATTTATATTATGACGTAGCGGACGACTTCTGTCATACACCGACTGTATCATCACTGTTTTACTCATTATTTCTTAGAACATGTATGTATTCATGAGACTTTGAGACATGAGATGTGTTTTACAAAGTAAAATATTTAAAACTATCCAATGATAAAAACAAATCAAAGAAAAAATGATCAAGTCATTCAAAAATAGTAAGAGTGTGAATTTATTACAGATCCGAAAAATTGTCATTCGATCGGATCAGCTATGATGATGCCGAGACTTGCTGACGACGGCTCCATCGTGTGGTATCTGCGTGCCCTACAAAGTCAAAGACTTTGGTATTGTGATAACGACGATCCTTTACCAGCCTTTGATATAGCTAGACACAAGAAATGGATAGAATCTCATTTCAAAGTAAGTATCTTTGAAACGATCAAAAAAAAAAAAAAATGTTAACGTTGTTTTAGTTGCATCGTTATCAATTGCTTGTATCTACTAGACATATTCGTTGATGATCTCAATAATCGAAGTTTATATTATCCCCGCATAATTCATAGCCCTGTAAACCTCTGTCTTATCTTCAGTATAGAAAAGAACAAAGTGGGAATAAGTTATGGGGTACAAAATGCTGTTACCAGATATTGCCCAAAGAGTGCATTACTGTATAGCAGCGATACTCAATCTGCGGCCCATTGACATTTTATGCGAGGCAAAAAACAATCATACTTTTATCAAACAGATACTTTTTCAAACATCTGTTATGTATGTAGGTACTCGAATGAGTAATTTGGAGAATTTGTATTTGTATGTAAGTACTTAATTCATGTTATGTCACTGTATTTTATGAGGCTATTACTTGCAAACCCGGCTCATTCCAAAAGGGTTGAAAAATAAAATTTTAATTTAATTTGGTAAAATAATATACATTTTTAAAGTATTCTTAGTTTTAAATTACTTTGGAATGATATTTTGTATGTTATTACGCCAGTTTTGAGATTGCCTTCTAAAAATACTTTATTTGTATTTTTATTTACTAAATAACATTTATGGTTCACGTTTCATCAATTTTGGAATGAGCCGAGTCTGTAAATAATAGCCTCATATATTGTATATGATATATTTACGTGTAACCATTAATATGCTGCGGATCACGAAATCTATATTTTTTCAGTCATCCGTTGAGTCAGGATGTGGAAGAAGAGTATTGGCACATACAGAACTTATCACACGAGGAACAGAAGCACTTCGCGGCGACTGGCCCTGGCACGTTGCTATTTATTTAAAACCAATCGGCGGAGATGGACCAAATGCATATCAGTGCGGAGGATCACTTATATCTCAACGATTTGTATTGACAGGTAAGAAATTGGATAAAAGATTCCCTTCTGCTTAAAAAAGTTTTGTCACATCATATATTAATTCAATTTTTAACAATATATCTTAATATTATAAACCATGAGGTATTCAAGATTCGCTTGCGCACTTGCATGCCCTCTCTCTGTGTCTCCGCAGTGTTGTGTATTTCAGGCGGATAGATAAATAAACATTTCTATTATTTTCCCCAGCTGCTCATTGTGTCGGTCGTACCCCTCAACCCGAACGATTTCATATTGTCTTGGGAAAACACAATCGAAATATATTCGAACCTGGTCAACAAGAGATGACGGTATTTTTTTTATTAATGTGATCATAATTTAAGAAAATAAATGAAAATAGAATAGACATAGGTTTATGTTTTAAGCTTGAGTAAAAAGAACTTTGGATTATGTATGAATTCTAAGATAGATATCTTTTCTGTGTTTGTATTGCCTGTCAATTAAACACTAATTTAAAATATGTATGTATATATTCATTTATATTTTGTTGTTGTTGGGTTCAATAGTATAAATACACATTTTTCTTATAGGTGTCTCAAGTTATAGTTCACGATGGCATGAATTGGACGACACTGCGAAATGACATCGCCCTCATGAAGTTATCTGAAAACATCATTTACAGTGACTATATTCAACCAATTTGCTTGTGGGACGAGACAGATACAAAGAGAGAGGCCATCTTTAACCGTGTCGGAAATGTAAGTAAAAAATAATAAATATGAGGAGCCTAGTATCAAAACTCAGATTCTCCAAAAATCGCAAAAAAACACAATTTTAAAAAGAGCACAATTTTACATAATCATAATATCGACTGTGGAAAGGAAAAAGGACATAACCCATAGTTTTTTTAAAACAGGTTTTTTTTTGATAATCACAATGTATCAAACATGATACACATTCTAACAAAAGGATGCAAGCTGTAAATGCCGAATTGGTATCTAAATTTAGCTTTTAAGTTTGAAAAAGATGACCTTGTAAAATATTAAAACCAAGAAAAAAGACTGAAATAAAGGTTTTTCCTAGACAAATTCTTGAATTAATATTAGATTATGTCAATTAAACACCAGTTTAGAAGTATCCGTGCACTTGAAGGTTGTGTATAATTCATAATTTGCATATGGCCCAAAATCATCAAAACACGTTTTTTGGGCCTCCTGTAAAATTTGATATGTGTGGGTTACGTCTTTTTTCCTTTCCACAGTCGATATGGTAACCAATATGATAACTGTGGAAAGGCAAAAGGATGTAATCCACAGTTTTTTCAAAACAGTTTGAACATTGTATACAATTCATACACGTTATATCAAAAGGATGTAAGCTGAAAATGCCGAATTAGTATTTATATTTACCTCCAAAGTTTGAAAAAGAAGTGCCTGTGAAAATTGTAACCAGGAAAAGATTTTTCTTTCTTTATTTATTTAATTAATATTAGATTAAGTCAATTAAAAACCAATTTTTCAGTCTACATGCAGTTCAAGGTTGTGTATATTTCACAATTTACCTTTGTTCACCTGTAAAGTTTTATCCAGATTTTTTTTTTGTGTATAATCCAAAAGATGGTGTTAGATTTTATTAAGGATGTTTATTTATTAAAATAGTTGGGTTCATATTATCACAAATATTAAACGGATTATTCATTTCATTACACAAAATAATATTTTTTTAGGTGGTAGGTTGGGGCTTCAATGAAAATGACACCCTATCAAACACTCTTGGTATTGCCAATGTACCAATAACAGAAGATTTAATTTGTATTCAATCAAATGCAAATTTTTATAACATGTTCCTGCACGATAAATCTTTTTGCGCTGGCAACCCGAATGGAGATGGTAAGGAACCTTTTTTTCATATATAACATATATTGAAAAAATACATAAATGACTTGAAGATATTAAAGACACGTATTTCCATTTTTGATGATTTTGATTTACGTACGGGTAAGTACTACACATAAAGTAACTAGGTAACAGTGAGACCCATCGAAAAAAAAATGCATATCAAACTCATGAAACTTTAAGTCTTAGGGCGCCTTAGTGTCAAAGAAGTAAATTGAAGAGTCATTTTCATGATGCTAAGGGTTGTATTTATTAAGATATTATGATGAGGTATGAATCAGTCGAAATTTGATAAAATTAACCGGTCTGGAACCAAATCGGCCCGTACCCAATTATTTTCATTATTGTTTATATTTCTCAGCTCAAAAAGATCTCTTTTTATTTTTAAAAGTTGGTTGTTGATTATCTCACCACCTGTTATGTATATGCAGCCACAGTTTCACAGCAGCCTTCCATAACGCGATACAATCAAGAAAAGAATTTACTCCTCATATTCTTGGCCCGATACAAAGCTGCATGGGATCTATCTCTTAACCATGCACTGTTGTACTTAAAAAATATAGATATAAAGAAAAAAAAAATATGCGACTTGCTCAGTCATTTAGTTTAAGTGATATTAAGTATTCTGTGTATCCTATGTATACAGATAATCCGCAGTAGAGTTTAATCTACTCCGCAGTGAATTTAAAGAGGAATCAAGAATATCCCGTTCCCCATATGATGTTGCAAATTTATCGAATGCCTCAAAATTGGTCTTGGTTGGGATCAGGTCAACGTGGCCTATTGGGTCCGTATAAAAATGGACCGCAGCAAACAGCTCTGCTCGTTCGGCATTCATCTCAGAGCAATCCTACAGTACGTGATTGGCGTCTTAATGGTTGTGCCCACAAATGCAGTCCGGCCGTTCAACAAACATGAATGTTGAATTTTCCATGGCTGATTATAAATTGGCAAACTTAGTATCCAGGTGCAAGTGACTTCACCTTGAGCCTCCATGTCACGTCTGGGAAAAAAATACATGCTTGACACCTTTGATTTTATATAGATTAATACCGAGTTTATTGTTTTTCAGGAAGCGGTGTATGCAACGGTGACAGCGGTGGAGGCCTTTCGTTGCCTGTTACTCAGGCCGATCACGAAATCAGCTGGTTCTTAAGGGGCATTGTTTCTGTATCAGTCAAAAGAGCTGGTGCAAATCTCTGCGATCCCAAATATTATACCATTTATACTGACGTAGCTAAGTATACAGAATGGATTTTTAATAAAATTAATGAAACAAATCTTGTAAAATAGTTTGTCAGCGATGGGAAATACGTGGCGCGCAAAAAAAAAGCAATTTATCTTACTTTTTTAAGTATATCATGTTTAATACTTCATATTGTAGCCCTAAAAAGAACTAAAACTAACTCGAGTAATGAATCTTTTTCAATATTCAATAAATATGAATAAGATTTTTTACTTAACTCAATGTCTGCCAGACGAGATATCTCGTAATTTTTTTTGTGCTCAACACGCCAAAGACGACTTATCTTGTCAATAATTAATTAAATTAATAGTTGCAAATTATAGCCGCCGTGCTAGGTAATTACTATTAATCATCTACGGTAGCTAAAAGGCTAAATACAACAAATTAAGAAAAAAGGGCTTATTTTCGGACATCAATCAGATACTATTTATTATCCCTGGCTTGGGTCAAACAATTTTTAATAAAGTGATCTCTTGATGAAAATTAGGGTCTTCATTCAAACCTCCATTTAAAACAAACCAAACTTGAAGCAGCCATTCCTTGAGACTTATTGTATGTAAGGTAGTGCGTTTTTGTGTAAAAACACTGGAATTTGAGTATCATCAGAAGCCCTAAAAAATCTACCCCACAATCAATAGAAAATCACCAAAAATTTTCTGCAACAAGTTATGTGTTATGTGTATTTAATAAAATTCCATCAAAATCAATTATTTCGTTTATTTTTTTCTAAAAAATTATAATTTAACAGCATATTTACCTGTAATAATTATTATATTAGAATACCAACTCGTAAACCCTAAACATAACATATAATCATTTATCATATTTTATCATATTTTACAATACCAAAAATGTTAATCCACTTTTAGTAAACAAAAATGTAGACAATTAATGTTAAATTTAGTCAGTGTAAAATCAAATATGTACACATTTATAAAGTAGAACTGTCTTACTGATATTTGAAAAAAAACCATGATTCAGTTGAAATATCTACAAAAAAGAGTAGATATAAATCTATTTCATGATATAATAAATAAAATTCAAAGTATTAGCAGAGTGCATAGTTTATAACCCCATAATAAACTACGATATTAAAAACATATAAAATTACTTTAATGTGAGAAATAAAAATCTTGTATTTTTAAGTGGAGTGAATGTTTTACAATGAAAAATATTATTACATCAAAAAATGATCCAAATGGCATACATATTTTCAATCAGCTTTTCAAGAGTAAAGAATATAACACTTCAGGCTGATGATATTGAATGGGACTGGCCTTGAGATGTTACTGGATGGATACTGGTTTGTTATAAAGGGTAGAACCAGTTCCAATTGACAGAATTTGAGTTTCTACTCTCATTTTAGTATCACCCATAATCAAGGATGGGTTAGCTTGAGTCATGACAAATTTGGACTGGTTTAAAAATTGTTTTCAATAAGACTAGTAAGTAACTTTTAGCATACAACTAATCTTAGAAAAGACACATTTACAACAAAACATGAATATTTATTTAATAATCTTTTTTACCTTGTCCATTCTCAATCTGGAGCACATGGACTGCTAATGGAGTTTATCTCAACAGAAGTGTTTCTACAAGAACTGTTCGTTACTTAGTTGCTCAACCTATCTTTTATCGAAGACGGTTTGGATAGGATAGGTCTTGGAAGTAGTAGTTAACTAATCACTTTCGATATGCTTCTTTTTTAGAATATGATGGATAGATTTGACGAGTATCGCCTTACCGGGATGGAGAAGTATTCTGTCATCTATTATCTATCGCCATTCTCATGGATTTTATTGAATTTTTTCTATTTTTCAGATATGGATATTAGACACATCCATCAGTGATTTTTGGTTGCCACATTATTTTTAATATGTTTTGCAAATGAATAAAGAATTAACATTTGTAAACAAATCGGTGGCCGCATAATATTGAACATAAAATTCCATTTGGGATTGAACCCTACTTGTAATTGAAGTCTGTAGAGCGTCATATAATATGTACATAGATGAGAGCAAAAAAAGATCTAGATTCAAAATCGAAGTAATAGCTTCTAGAAAAATATTTAAAGGTAATAATAAATTAATTTACTTAAAATTTTTAACTATGGTTTTGCAATTGAAAAAAATATTTACTTCTCCTCGGATTGATCCGTATTCAAAAAAATGTTTTTCATATTTTTGTGTGTGGCAATACTATAAATAATCAAAATATAAGAAAAAATTTAATTTGATAAAACTTAACCCACTCCGCAAAGGGTTAAATCATTCGACATACCTGTCAGTTTTGATGATTGAATGTGGCGCAATTAACATGGCCTAGTAATGAGAGTATATATATCGACTGTGGAAAGGAAAGAGGACGTAACCCACAGTTTTTTCAAAACAGCTTTTTTTCAATAATCACAATGTATCAAACTTGATACACGTTCTATCAAAAGGATGTAAGCTGCAAATGCCGAATTAGTATCTAAATTTAGCTTTTAAGTTTGAAAAAAGATGAGCTTGTGAAAATTAAAACCAAGAAAAAGACTGAAAAAAAGGTTTTTGTCCTCGACAATTTCTTTAATTAATATTAGATTATGTCAATTAAACACCAGTTTAGAAGTCTCCTTTCACTTTAAGGTTGTGTATATTTAATAATTTTCATATGGCCCAAAATCATGAAAACACGTTTTTTGTACCTCCTGTAAAATTTGCTATGTGTGGGTTACGTCCTTTTTCCTTTCCAGTCAATAAATTTTATAAAAAACTTCTCACAGCTGGATAAGCCTATTAAATACATACACCAGTCTCTGAAGGGGCTTTAGCGCATTTATATTAACTTAAGATAAATAATGTTAAAAACAATCATGTAATATATACTGGAAATAATTCGACAATCAGCCATTTTTATCTGGGCGTCAACAGGTACCTATGGCATTACAAAGAATTATAAAATATACGACAAGATTAAATAATTGTAACCTCTTATCATTATTATAAAACGTCATCTAACATATTGCATTGACCACAATATTATATGGTATTTTTTCTTTTTCCCTTTTATGAACCCAGAGGATTTATGTATCTGACAGGGATTTTTTAAACCTGCTATTGAAGATTAACCATCCAAGGACGAGCATGACCATATGGTCACAGTAAACACCGTTGTCTATTGATCCCACTATTCATCCTTTTTCTACCTGAATATCATTGCTTTCACTCATATTTGATTAAGAAGGGTACAGACTTTAGTAAGTCATCAGTCGCGGAGACAGAATCGGCCACCAAAAGCACATGCGATTTTTTGAATTTCCGTTTTTAATGGACTTTTTGAAACTTATTTTTTTATCAAAACATCAAATTATTTAGTTATTTTGCTAATATATTTGTATTGAAATTATATTGATCTTAAGAGGTCAAATTGTAAAAAATTTTAAAAATTTCACGTTTAGCTATATTTCAACTCCGAATGTTTAGATGCCCGCACGGTCACGCTCGTCCTTACTACTGTCCATACACAATATTACACGGTAATAAAAGGATTAGCATGACCATATAGTCATGTGGGGTTTCTATACGACTTTGCGATTTTTTTTAAATTTTTGTTAGGAATAAAAGTTATCCGTGACTTCAATATGGCTTAAAAAAAAATATATCGAAAAAAAGCTCTCGTCTCTGGATGGCTAACTCTTAGATAGTTGATATATCAGCTTGCCAACTGATTTTTTTATAATACAATTTTAACTAACATGGTAATGCCACATTTTATAAATATTGAGTGTTTTACTCCAATAGTTACAGTAATAAAATATAATGTTCATTCTTCCTTATATGTTATCAATTATTTTCTTTTTCTTCCTAAACAGAGGGTCCATAAAACAAGTATCCTTTTGTACTTATTATTCTAACACTCAAATCAGTAAATATTATTAGTTATGAGTACAATATGGGGTCTTATTATTATTGATCAAATCAGATAGTGCAGATCTGGATAATTTATTTATTTTGAAATATTCTTATATTTGCAATATTACGATACCTGAAAATGGCTCACAATTTTCTTTTCTGTTAATATTTTTTCTTCAAAATAGCAAAATATTCTAAACTAGGGATGGCGAAACTAGAGCATGCATGCCCGAGTTTGCATGCACAAAAAACTATCTTTCTAAAGAAGGATTTTCTGCAATTATTCAATAAATAAATTGGCAGTTTAAAGATAGTAAAAATCAATTCAGGAATTTTACATGATGTTACTTATGCATTACGCTGTAGTTAATTTATAAGTAATATTTGGGAATGTTGGCAGGCACACGTTAAATGGTTCGCCACCACTGTTCTAAAGTATTCAGTGAGGGATTTTATTTTATGAATAGAATAAAAAAAAAATTGTGACATTATCGTAACTATTAAGAAAGAAATTACAATTTTACTGAAACTCCAAAAACAGTATTATAAAACGTGTGGCAGTTTACAACAGTCGTATCAAGTTGATGAGGAACTAGAAGGGTTAACATGAATGTGTTTACACATAAAGATGTTGATTACCAAATACTGCATGCTTAAAAATGCTTTATTGCATATTGGAATAACTGTGTAAACTTATATGAGCTTCCAAACAATGTAATGAAAATTTTCCGATCGTGAATACATGTCGTCGCCTTGATGCGAGCAACGTGCTGTGACAAATATGTTCTTCGTTGGTTTCGGGCTTTGACATTTTACCCCCAATGATAACATAAAATTTATGACATAAAAACAAACTGAACTCAAATGATAGTAAACGAAAAACGTGGATTTCTTTCCGGATGACCTATTATAAGAGTTTACTAGAAGGAGAAAAACTATACAGAATACCCTGGTTGCATTGGGAGGACGGATTAACGAAGGATACTGAAAAGATTTACTATCTAAACATGAGTCAAGACTAGCTGAAAGAAGATGGCGAAGACCAATCATTGTTTGATATATACTTAGAGTTTATTCAAAAAGAAAAAGATTTGCTCTCTGATAAAATGTGTACAAATCCTGTAACAAGAATTTTTAATTTATAAAACTAAAAAGTGCCATATATATTCAGGTCAAAACAATATGTAAAAAAAAAATATGTACAAAAAATTCACTCTCAATCCGCAACGAAATCAATTCTTAAAATCTGTTGAAACAATATTTTTAAGAATGCTCCAAGTGTCATGGTATCGTGATGAAATATTAAAATCAAACAATCATGCGCCATAAAAACTTGCAAAGATAAAATAATGACTTATACTAATTGTGAATACTCGTGTCCAATTGATGAATTGATAAGACAAAAAAAAAAAGCTTTTAAGACTAATGGTCTTGCGCAAATACAGTGTGCGACTTTTCAAAATTCATCGACACCACGGTGCGTCGATTTCGATGGTCTCTGATATCCGTTCCACGGGCGAGGTAGACCACGGTTCCGGCATTTTACCGTCTATTGAAATTTATACGAACAGGTAACTTTGGTTGAGAGTTTTACGTTCATATCAATGTGGGAGGAATCAACCCTTTCAGTTCAGGTAGATATTCTTGAAGATGCTGCAAAATAGAGAAATAATGTAAAGGCTCATGTGGAGGATAATATGAACTCAACGTGAAGTTAGTTTGTGGAAACACACATGTTATACAAAATTTGTCAAACTGATGAAAAATTAAAGTTATCTGTTTTAATTTTATATTCTAATGAATTATTTAAAAGTTCACGAGTTTTCAAGTAGATATTTTTTAATTGTAAATCAGTCACTCTTTTCGAGCCTTCCTTTTCAAAGAGGGTAAAGATTGAAGTGTACAATTGAGCCTCTGAAAACTGAAACAAGCCAACTGGTATTTTAGGAAAAAGTGAGTTAGATACGTTATAATATTCTACACGTCTCAAAGTACCGTAAAAGTGAAGTGAGCTTGGAAAAAACACAATAATCTCTAAAATAAAGATATGCAAAACACCATTGTATTACATGGTTCACTTCACTTCTCGAGGGCTCAATTATGATTATTAGTTGTTACCTAGCAGCTCTACTTTCTTATTGACTTTTCTGGCTAATAATTAACAATAGATCCAATTATGCTGTTTGAATGAGGCATTTAAAAATACATGGGATTTTGCACTAACAGGAAAATTTACTATAATTTTTATTCTTTTCTGTGTTTTGTAAAATTATCTACTTCAAAACTAGAAAAGCACTATTGCAAGATGTGAGCAGCACCTGTAACTTCACAAATGCATTCTGTGAATGGTAATCAGTCGCCTATCTACGGCCCCTAGTTAAGTTTATGGTTATCTTGAATACTTTTGAGGTGTTCTGAGCGCCAACCGTGAAGCAGAATGTTGAATAAGTGACACTCGGTTTCAACCAAATATAACTAACAAGACTTTCCGCATTGTGTGAAATATGGCGGCAGAGATCCCTAATTGGATATCGAGCTCTACTCTTGTATTGTCATCTCTCGTGATGTGTACACCAGAGGGAAGACTAGGTCCGAAGAGCAGCTTGATTTTCAAGCTTAAGCGAAATAATGTTATAATACCTCTGCTTTTAAGTGATTTCCCACTCTCGCAACCCGATTGGCTCCATTCTCTCGACTTGGGTTATTTACAGAATTAGCAGCGAACGGTGTAGGCTGGTTGACTTCTTCATAATGCCCCTGCATTCGTCTGTGATTTTGAAGAGCTGTACCCTGTAAAGTAGTAAAAAAAATGGTATAGCCTCTTGTTCCGATTATTCCAACAATCAACGCCAGTAATGAAGCACCGTTCATCAAAATTGTTTGTTTGGTCAGTTGACTTGATTACAAACAAAAAACCTACAGAACATCACACTAGAAACAAACTGCAATAAAACTGCATCGATTGCGATTTCAAAAAAATGAGCACAGATCAGGGATCTACTATAAGACAAATGATGCTACATATTAGCAGCTATTGACACACTATATTTGATTTCAATATTAAATACCATGAAAATTACTTTTCAACTTGTGATTCATAAGAGAATGTTTTATTGAATATGTTAACTTCAAAGATTAATTACACATTGGATTTTAATTTATATATAGAAGGTATTTTTTTTCATCAATGAAACAAAATTACTAATCTTAAACTAGTCTTCTTTAAACCACGATAATGCAAACTTCAATTATCGCCATCGTTAGCCAAAATAATTGGGGGTAACTGCATAGATGTAGACTGATTACCTGTATAAAGCGATCGCCACATATTCCGCACACATACGGCTTATCCCCTGTGTGCCTCCTGACGTGCAGAGTGAGATCGTTGGACTGGGTGAACGCCCTGTCGCAGAACGTGCATTTGTACGGCCGCTGTCCTGTATGGATTCGCATGTGCCTCACAAGCTTGTTCGAACGCGAGAAACCTAAAACCAGAGACAATCCCATAAATGGTTAACCCATTGGATAATTTTTTATCACATATTTACACATGTTTTTGATATCATGGATGAGATAGTTTAACTTTGACGGAATTCAGATTAGAGAATACACTAAGCAGCTCTCAGTTATCCTAACCAATCTATCAAAAACTTACTTAAGGACTACGTTGATTACCCTCACACAAACATAGTGCGACCATGGAGAGTCCTACTGAAAGCTCCCTATCTATAAAAACTGCCCATACTGGGATTGGAGGCCGTAACCTCCGTGTTCTAAGCCAACTAATCTGACCACTTGACCACGTGGCTGGTAATTTCTGGCGATACATTGCTTGCAAATGAATGATACATTTTCTACTGCACCACTAGTAAAATATGTCACTAATCTTTGAATAATTTCATGCTAAAAAAACAGAATTTGATATGCAAATACCTTTCCCACAGATTGTACAAAGGCAAGGCTTTTCTCCGGTGTGGGTCCTCCGGTGACATTGTAAATCAGACGATCTTGGGAAACCTAATAAAAGAAAATAAATCATACACCAATTATAATTTTTTTACCAATGATATGAAAGTATTAATGAGTATTATATTCCACAGTTGCTATTTGACTATCAATGTCAATAGCCTCTCATCCGTCTTCTTAAGTCACGTTTATTAATGCTGCACCTTTTTGGCATATATCACATTTGTATGGTTTCTCTCCAGTATGTCGTCGCATGTGGACAATCAAATTGGACGAATTGGAAAATGACCTTCCGCAGTAGACACACAAACAGTTAGATTCTAAGTCTTCTCTCTTGGGCTCGTGAATTCGGGAATGCGTTCTGAAACAATACAAATTCTTATCGGTAAAGGTAATAAAGATAAATGAAACATTTTAAATAAATATAAGAAGCACAGAAGAAAAACTGTCCATAACTTGGAAGAAATATGTTTATACACTTTGCATCTAAACAAGTATGATTTTATATTATTATTTTGTTAGTATTCTCTCGAAACGCCCCATCTTTAACCTTTAGAGGAGTGAATAGATTTATGCAGATCTTACTTTAGTTTTCTGCCTTTTCTTAACATGACAATTTCTTTACTTTTTCCCAATGAATATATGTAATTCATACTTAGAGCATATATATGCTTAAAGTAAGACACTCCTGTGTTGAGTTTAAAGTACTACCATACTCATTTACAGAAAAATGGCGCCGACATACATGTACGTCCATACTCCTCTAAATGTTAAGGATCGGATGGGATCGAATTTTTGACTCCACAGGCATCCATGTCTTTGAACAGAATTCAATTTAAGACACAGTCCACACTAGGATTCGAGCCTGTCCTAAATCAACAACTACAAGCTCCTGGTGATATATTGAAAACAATGACGAAATAAAGTCATCTCGGACCCCACTGTTTTCTTTGTTTAAGCATTAAAAACAGAATGTAAATAGACGACAATAGTATTGTCATATCAGATGCAATGGTAAACAAAGAAAGTTGTTTTTATCCCTCCACGCAATAAGAAATAATCTAACATCAAATTACACTCGCCATGACAAAGACGAAATGTGATAATCAATTGAACAATTCACCCAATCACACCAAACTTTAATCTCACCTTAAATTATCTTTGCGTAGGAATTTTTTCTGACAAATAGGACACTCGAATTTCTTCTCATGGGGCATGTGCGTCTTGGCGTGTTTGTCCAGATTTTCTTGTCTGTAAATAAAAATTGAGTAATAAAAATCATCAGACGATTGCATCTCAAAGAGTTGGAACACGTGTAAAATTTTGTAACACAACAAGTGAAATAACAAAGTTATCAAATATAAATTGATATTAAAAATGAACTTTCATCGAAAATATTTCTTTACTTGGGAATGAGCTATAGTTATATTATTGTAACTATTGGCCATTGTGTACTATTCAGTATCTGTTTTGAATTGGTTTTAAATTAACAGTTCATTCATTATGTTATTGTGAATTTTTAAAAAAAGGGTTTTTTTCAAGCCGAGAAATATAAATCTAAGCTTCGGGTCGGGTTCGGGTAACAAGTGTGGTATTAAGACTTAGATCAGGCCTGAATTGACCAGACTCAAACTGGCTAATTTCATCAAATTTCAACTTGTACAAACCCATAATGTGGCTACAAAAAAGTTTAACAGTTTTTCATCTCTCCTGTCAAATTTTTCCTAAGTCAGTTACGGGGTTTTCGAAATGACCAGTTCAATAATGCAACAGCTAATTACAAATATTTATCCTGATTTTTAGTACTATGGTAGATTAACGATTTGAGTGTTTAAAAATAAGCTGGCTAGAATGATCACAAGACCAACCTGTAAAAACCTTTATTGCATTTCGGGCATATAAAACTCTTCTCTCGCTTGGGGTCCATGGGATCATTAAAATTGATCAAGACTGATTCTCCTTTGTGATATCTAAGAATGTGTCTGTTAAGCGACATCTCGTATGTGAATTTCATATCGCAAGTTCCGCATTGGTACGCTTTGGTGTTGTTTTCGCACTGCATTCGCTTGTGTTTCTGAAGTATATCATCGTTAGGGAATACCTGAAAACATGAGATTACACATACATATTACTAATTGAACAAGGAATATATATTGATGCTGCCCGAAATGAAGAAATGCTCTGTGCTGAATGCTCAATGGATACAAATACTAAGCTGTATCGTGAAACAAGCATTGCAAAAGACGATATAATGCTGTTAACGCAATATGTGCACCATTTGCTGCAGCACATGCGACCCTTACATATTGCATCGTCTATTATCTTTGGGATCATAATTTTGATTAAATTACCATTGCACTAAAACTTTGATATAACAGACTTGGGACAAACTCACAGTAAAAATTTTAAAAACAATTTAAACACTGATATTAGTATTCAAGTGTTAACCCAAAAGTTACAGCATGTGAACAATTTTCAGAGAGTAATGAGCGCACATTCACACATCTACGCAGTTTTCACAAAGGGGGGGGGCAATGATTTGATGTGAATCAAGTTGTAGCCAATTCACAGATATATTTTTTTAAATCATGCACATTTTTATCCATTTATGGATGATCCACAAACCAGTGTATAAATGTATTTTGTTGTTTACTTTCTTGCATTATAAAATTACAGATATTCAGTTTTAATGGATACACGATCGCCAACATCTGTTCTTTATATCAAGATTTAAGTATATTTCTCCTATAGAGTGAAGTATTTCAAAAACATAATAGTAGCTATGCATTCAACTATATTTCTAATTGATTCTATTCCAATTTATATAAAACTGCCTCTGATTATTTAGTTTGCTTGGATAATTGTGTTATTTTGAAGTGCTTCGGGACAAAAAGAGTCTTACCTTTTTGCATACGTCGCATTTGTAAGGATAGTCGTAGTTGTGAGTTGCCATATGTCGGATGATGTGATTGGTTCTTGAAAAGCTCAGATCGCACAGCGCACACTTGTGCATTTTATATTTGCGGCTGCCGTGTCGACCATTTTTCTTTTTCTGAAATTCATAATAGTCACATTTGATACCAGACGACTCATTTGTACTCTCGGTTGTGCACTCAAGGATTCATACCTTCAACGGAATCTATTGCTTTGATTTTTCATTTCATGTATAAGATCCATACACATAATTAGTGATTGCAATATATGTGTAATGAAACCGGGATCCTGGTAATTCATGGTGATTTATCAATACTGAAATACTGGTTTTGAAAATGCAAAAATAATAGTATTTCAATAATTAAAATTGACCAAATCAAATATTAAATGAATAGAAACTGTCACTATGGTAAAATTTGTCACGATAGATTAAAATATTTTTAATCTAAAAGTTCTATCAATATTAACAGATGCGATAAGCTTTCTAAACCAATTTTTCTTTCCTTACAACCTACTTAGAATAAAATTGTTGCAACATTTATTAATATCGGATTAAAAGTAAAAAGAAAGTATAATAATTGTAGAAAAATAAAAAAAATTGTCAAACTAATAAAAGCCTCGATTCATTAATCAAACCTTTTTCAATTCTGAATCACTATCGCCGTTATCAATTCCTGTGTCATTGGAATCATTTTCAACATCGTTAAGAATGTGCAGCTCGTCGTGGTCTATTTTGATTTCATTTATATATCTTTCTACTTTTCCCGACTTGATATCATCAAGTATGACTTGGGTTAAGAATTCATCAGTAAGACTTTCCGGTGCTGCCGCCAAAACCTAAAAACAATTAGGTAAATAAGATATTGCCAATATTCATATGAAAAAGACTTTTTTTCTTCGTGAAAGCAAAAAAAAGCCTAGATGCGGCAGAGTAGAGGATCCCCCCACTGTGTACTTGCTTAAACTAGGAACTCTTCCTGCTGTTTGGAACCAGCAACTGGATCCCTTGTCGGATGCTAGCTGTAGAGGAAGACTGCATATGACCGATGAGATTCCATTATCTTTAAGACTCATCATTATTCAATTTGTACAGTACACCTGTATGCTTACTTGGTTGATTCAAATAATATCATCGTCTATACTCAAACATCATTTTGATAGAGCACAATAAACTGCATTGAATTTTTCTCAAAAAACAGAATTGGCTTACCTTTTCATGATTTGTCAGCAATGCTGATTTGTATTTAACATCAATGTCTTTCAAACAATCAGGGGTGTTGTGAATAAGTAAGTGTTTCTTCAATAAATTCATTCGGGTAAATGTTGTGTCACATATTTTACAGATTGAAGGTTTTTCTCCTGGAACAAATTGAATAATATATATTTTTTTATGAAAGTTGCTTAGAAAACCAGGACCAGGCATAGAAGACGATAACCGATAGCGGACACTATGAACACGGAGAATCTCCGAGGTGGTTATCCTGAAACATGGCTTATTACCATAAAGCAGCACTTTCAAAATGTAATAAGTAAAATTTGGTTTAATTAGTAAATTAAATATCACTACAGTTTATGAACATATAATCTAAAAATTGATATGTGTATATACAGTGGCAGTAAAATAAAAGTATTTTAGATGTCGGATTTGAATCAAGCTAGTTACTAGAAGATTAGGGATTAAAATATTTCAATTCTTACCTATATGTTTTCTAAGATGTTTCTCGAGGTGTTCAAATGTGGCAAACGATTTGCAGCACATGTTACAATAATGATCGCTCGACTTGTCCCTGAATATTTCCATGCCCATTTCCATTTGAATGTTGACGACTGGTCCTGAAGCCAAATCGTCCAGCACACTTTTAGGATCCGTAGAAAATGAAACATCAAGTTCATTATCAAAATCTTCCGTCGGCTCATCTTCTACTTCAGTTTTAATCTTCATCTGAAATGACAATATCAATTCATGGTTGTTTCTGTCTACTTTTAATGTGACACACTAGGTTGCAGTGATCATGGGATCAAATCTCAGTAAGCAGAGCTTCATAAATTGAATTATGGAATTGTCAATCCTAAGAACAGAACAATTGCCATAAACTAATCACAAGTCATGTCACAGCGCTATTTTTCTCCCCATCATATGTTCTATATTGGTAGCAGACACGGTATAAAAAAAAATATTGTAGAAACAGATGCATAAATTTAAGTACTAATGTTTCTAATGAGATTTCGGAACCATGTCTACATAATCAAGTAGAAGAAAAGACAGATCTGATATTTTTTATTATAGGTTATAAAATAAGGTATAATAAAGCACTATGTTATGAAGCAGAAAGTCTGATTCAAATTAATCTTAATTTGCAACTTTAGTTTTTTTTAACTATGTCCACTTCCAATGCGGTGCATATAACCTCCTGATGGAGGAATCTGAACAATGGTTTCTCTGTTACCGTGCCGTGAAAGTAAAAATGTATCTCTCACTCTGAGAAGTGCTTGTTACTCAGTTGCTCAACCTCTCTTTTTCGAAAAGAGTAGAAGAGAAAGAAGAATAGAGGTTAGGACATGATTAGTAGTTGATTAATCACTCTTTCTACGCACCGTTATTTTAGGATTGGATGGGTGGGAAGGATTTATTTTTAAACATAAACATCCTTGGCTTCAAACAGAAATCAATAATTCGAGTATAAAAATGCTGTCCTGAAACATGAATCAATGACATCTGCCACTTGACCTGACAAATACAATAGTAAACGAAAATAGTTCACACTATCATCTAACACAGAAAAAAGCTAAGCTCAGCACTCGTTTTAGTCTAATCATAGATAAAAATTACGCACTGTTTCCAATATTCCTTTCAGTCGCAGTTTTTTGGCAATGATATCTTTCTTGGAGGGCCGCCCTCGTTTCTTGGGACCACACTTCTCGTCGTGCGACAGCGTTATGTGCGTGACGAGCTGGTCTTCTCGCTGAAACAGATATCCGCAGAATTTGCAGACAAACGGTCCGGTGTGCTCGGGACTCTTCTCTCGTACACCCATTCCGAGTCTCTTCTCGAGCCGATTGCTCTTCTTTATCACCTTCGAATGTGCTGCTATTATATGACGCTCTAAATAAATTTCCTTCGTAAATCTTCTATTGCAGTATTCACATTGGACATACCCATCTGTAAAAGATAATTGATTTATACAAAAATTCATCAACATAGGCACAAAGTCTACTAGAAAGAAAGAGTAGTTTAATAACCTGGGTGGCGTTTTAGCTTGTGGGCTTCTAGAGCGTCAGAGGTGCGAAATACTTTACTACAGACAGGACATGACAATCCTGTCATATCTTGTGAATTGGACGAGTCATTGTGCAATTTTTTGCCCTCCATTTCTTTTTTGAATGCTGAAAATAACACAATAATATCACAAAGACATTCTTTCCATTTTAAATTATTTATTTCAATGTGGAGCTTAGCTTATCATAGAAGTTGTTCTACTTAAAATGCTTACGCATAACTTAAAAAGTTAAGTTATGTGAGTTCTGCAAACGAGGCCAACTTATTATGTTATTAAAAAAAATGTTTTAGATGTAACAAACAGAATTCATGAATTTCAGCCCTCTTTTAAATGTGCCCATAATATATGTCTCTATTACACTAAACAGGGTTGACAGCTTCAGATACCTCGGCGTACATATCCCCGAAGATGGTAGTACAAAAAAGGAGCTCGCCATTCGTATAGGAATAGCTGGAACCACATTCAACTCAATGCGGACTGTCTGGGACACACAGCTGTACTCGATTAAAACCAAATGCCACTTATTCAACGCTTGCATTCTGCCGGTACTGCTTTACGGTTGCGAATCATGGCACCTGACGAAGACTCAGACAAACCGTATACTGAGCTTTGAGAACAGATGCTTGCGTCGGATAATAGGGGTGAGGTGGTTTGATTTTGTGAGGAATTCAGAGATAAGGGAGCGTACAAGACAGAGTCCCGTCACGTCAGTGGTTATGGAGACATTGGAACTGGCTGGGTCACATGCTGCGGATGCCTCCGGAAAGCCTCAATCCTGCCTGCCTTTTCTTTCGACCGGTGGGATTCCGGCGTCCCGGACGTCCGTCGGGTACTATCCATAGGATGTACTCGGCGGAACTGAGGGATGCTGGCATGTCATAGGAGGAAGCAAAGCAATTGGCAGGAGACGGAGAAACATGGAGGTGGCGGCCGTATGCTCCACATAGGGAGCGAACATGGCCAAAGAAGAAGAAGAATTACAAGAAGAAGAGTTTCGGCGTATAAAAACCATTCACAATATTTAGGAATATTGAAAAAAAAAACACAAAAAAAATGTTTTCAACTTTTGCTGATAAAAGCATTAAATCAAAAAGTACCGTTGAGCGGTTTTTTATCATCTTCAGAGTCATCTGAATCATCGAAATGGTCGAGCATGGTGCCGTCATCGTAAGAGTTTGAACCGAACATTGACTCTGCATTTTTCATTTCTGTTTTGACATCCACATCAATTTCAATACATTCCTGGGACCTCTGCAAAATAAAGAAGAAGAAAATTTACACACGTGTTATAATTTTGGATATACATTTGTATTTTCAAACTGCATAAATTATGATCAATGGATGTTGATAATACTTAAAAATTACAAAGGGAACTGCTTGCAAGCACCATGTTCAAAATATTATGACACTTTTACATTGTTCACAAAATAATTACGCCGAATCAAGTAAATTTATCATGATCGACGTCCAGTGACAATGGAAAACAGTTTATGAATGCAACCATTTTAAAGATCATTAAAAGGAAATAAATTCCACTACATTTTTTCAGGATAGTCTCGTGTCTGGTGATCAACGAAATACTTTGGCTAGTGCATTAGAAAAATGAGCGATATATATATATTTAAAATGGAAAGTCAAAAGTATTAAGAAGACAAGTGAAAAGGCAAAATGAAAAACTCCATCAAAAATGAATTTATTTTTATATGCTTCTACTTTACCTCTAGCTTGACTTCGGCGATCGGGCCCAATTGGATATCTGGATGTTTCCTAATGATATAGTCCCGAAGGGTGGCATCAGCCCTCTGAGCTTGTTGTTTGAATGCAAAGGCCATCGTCACGCTTTCAATGCATTGGATACAGACATGGACCGGCAAACCGTCACCTTCAGCCACCTGTAAAAAATGGAATGTTAGAAATACAAGTTTTTTAAGCCACATTCACTTCTAGTGTGGAACATTCCAACAGGCGTTAAACCAAAACTGATTTTGTTCCACTGTTCAGAGGAAAAAGAGAGGTATGGAGTGAAGTTATCATTTTTTCGGGATCAAATATAGTGGGTGATAATGAATGATGTTGATTTTAGTCAGAGTATTTTTTTTTATCTACTACAATCAATCTACTTACTACCAAAAGATAAATATTTTTAATAATTCAATAAAAGGAATGGGAGTTCGTTTTTACGACTCGGACATCAACCAAAACACCACCACTCCACCGCCCTGATAGAAAGTCTACACAACGGAACAAGAAAGACAGATTTTGTTTCATTGAACTGAGAAGGCCATGGGCTATAAACATTTATAAATGTGTATACTCATGTATCTAACGTGATGACATTAATCAGTGGTTTAAAAAGGGAACACATATTCACACCTGGTTATAAAATAAATAAAAATAAAATCTAGTTTTGTTTACACACGATAAGGTGTTATCGCAAGATGTCATTGTGAAATTTAATTCATTCGCCCGAAACTTTGACAATCAAAATCAATCGTGTAAATAAGAAATTGTAGCCTTTATATGTATCGTACTATACTCTAATTATTTTGTATCACAAGAAAACTCTTTAAATATGCGTTAAACTCGTATAGGTAGTTACGACACCTTGTTATGTGTGAGAAAGTAAACATACCCTCAGTTGAGTACAAGACGTAACAATGTTGTTAAAGTAATTACTTCCGATGCTTTCATCGCTAAAAAACACAGATCTCATGTCTCCGCGTTCTGTTAAACAGGTGCGACATACTGTTTGTAAATTTATTTCCGTTTCTATTGCATCTTCTGGCTCTGCCATTTTGGCGATCTGTGACAATAGATAATATAATTGTGATTGATACATAGATAATAAATAACCATAAATATTGTTATAAGCAAAAATATTCCCAATATATTATATTCTGAAAAAAGTTTAATTCAAATAAATAGGTTATCAAATTTATTTTATCATCATTAAAATCTTATAATAATGTAAAATTAATGGATAACATATTTAAAGAGTAACTTAGCAGTCGCATGTTTTTTACCGCTATAACTAAACACGAAACGTTATACACTAACCACGCGCAGCACAATTTACCGTCTGTTGAGAAATGATATTAATTTAATTTGTACTTCAAAGTCCACAGAGATGATTCATTATTAAATAAACATTGCAACGAGAATAATTATTGACAAATATGTTTTAAAATTCATAGTTTTAATTAGTGACGTTCCTAGACTATGTGCCAATAATAATAAGTTCATAAAAAAAAATAGTAAAAGTGATTGAAAAACAAAACTAAAGAAATATTAGGGGCGGCAAATTCAAGGATCGCCCCGGGTGACAAAACCCCTTCCTACACCACTGGGGACATAACTTTATTTTTAAATAAAAGATTTTCTGAAACATAATTTGCTAGTTCATTAAATAAGAAAAAAAATATATTATTTAAATTATCTCAATTACTGAAATCATTCAGTCAATAAGTCAACATCATAATAATCATAAAAAATAATATTGCATATCGTTCAAAAAAACAATCAAAAGATTATAATACAATATGTACGCTGATATGTTCAAATAAGTATAGCAGACAGAAATTTAAAATTCAGTGGTATAGATAAATATTACATTTATCGCTATATTATCCCTATCAATCTTCCTTTTCCGGTACCTACAAATGTTAGCAGCACAATTTTTGCCACGAAAGTTCTATTAGTTTTTTAACCGTCTTCACGGCAGGTCGTCCAGATATCGAGAGCATTGCAATCATGAATGAATATCGGATCCTGGGAAGAGAGTCACCATGGTCGTGGCTGCATCGACCCATGTAAGTCTTAAAATTTAATTCTATTTACGTACGAGATACTTGGTTACAGCGTCGTCCGCCCATGCGGTACTTTTCCCAGCCTAACCTCGAAAGCATTGTTTTATATCGCCGCCCCACGTGTAGCATTCTTTCAGGTTCTTAACTATCGGCTTGTTTTTTTTTTATCTTTTCAATTATCTTATTCAAAATTTACAGCTTACGATGGCATTTTCGTTATCGTTTAATTTACCACGTATTGATGTGGAAACACGTGTTCGATGGTTATGCCGCATTTACGCCCAACATAGAACTGTACATTAGCTTGCTTTTAAAAATAAGACGACTTAAATTTAGTTAGTCAATGCAATTTCTCGAGAGTTATTCTTGGCTTTATATTTCCATTTTGGTCTTCAATGCTAGCCACCAGTTTCTCGGAATAATCACATACTTATTAAACAGTTCTTAAACTTGGTTTTTGTTTTGTTACTATCAGGTTATTGCATTCCTATTTCCACATTAGCAATTAAAACTTTTAACTAAATTAATCCTTTTTATTGTAAAATACTTCCTGTAAAATCTTTTATTAATTTTGTATGCAAGGGTTTACATTAATTAACTTAAATTTAAGTCGTACATTTCATTAACAATTGAAAGCTTTTATAAATTTCGGACATATTAATGTGATTTTGCTTACACAAATAGTCTCCCCATACCTTCACATGACTATCACTTGCTCTGCTGGTTTTATACCAGTGCGGCAGTCTGAAGAAGTAGATTGAACAACCTTTCTAGGTGAGATAAAAGGACTTACAGTGCCTGCCATCTCAATCCAGAATGGGACAAAATTAGCTGAGCAGATTAGATACTGCTGTAATTTTCATGACAATACTGAATCCCGGCGCGAAGTACTTGAGTAATCATGTGTTATATTATTGTCCACAGTTTTCTGACCACCTACCAGCTGCAGAAAGCACCGTGAAATTATCTTCAAGATGATACTGTGGAGTAGCATCCAGGATTGCTTGAATTCAGTTGGCATCAGCACTGTGTCGACTTTGATGCCCAGACCTATCTAGATCTACAACCGTCTTCGAATTTGTAAGTCTTGTTTAATTGCAATTGACTCATTAAATATTTTTAAAATTTCTGACTTACAACATTCTACTTTTCATCTTCGACCATTTCTTTAGTAAGTAAATATTTACTGCATGCTAGTCTTTTTCTCTCTGATTAACATAATATCACAGAAAGCAATGCAATTATCTTTAAAGGTTAAGTTGCCGATACAAAAATATTTATTAACCCAACATTTTATTGAAGGATTCGTTCGAACTAGCAAATATTTTTACAAAAATTCGCTGCAATATTTTAGACTAGTTCCATTTGACATGGTATTTTGAGCTTTTCATATTGATGTTATATTTGTATTTCACGTAAATTATCCATTTACCAGAATCCTGAATAATAATTTTTATTTGTAAATAAATTTCCTACAAAGCCATGCTGCTATTAGCAGCGGCATTTAGATAATTTTCGGATGCACTAAAAGTAGCATGTAGTACAGCATATTTACCTATGTTCTACAAATGTCAAAATTACCTCTAGCAACTTCTAAGCTTCTATGAATGGTTCCGAAAACGAATGATATGTATGATTGCTGGCCCTTAAAGGACTCCCAGATTTTTTGACAGTCAGATTGATAATTCTTCATCGCATTTTACAGTATGCGCATCCTATTCGTTATTTTGATTGAAATATAGTTCTGCGAACAGTTGATACTCTTCAACTCTTATATTTTTTTAGTTCCCATGAAATTAAACAGATAACCATCATCGCATTTATCTATGAAGTTATTTAAATATCATATTTTCTGTGCATCTTACAAGGTACTTTACTTTGGATGCTATGGAATTTTAGAACACAATTAAGATTATATACATATTATATAATGCTTTACAATTATGTATAAAGTGATGATACACATATTCATGCTGCTTTCCTCTGAGAAATTACATGCTGTTGACCAATGCGTCTGACCAAGCCATAAAAAATATTTTATCTAAGAACTCTTGAAAGCTTGATTCTAATTTATTTTTTTTAAATTTTATTTTCCAGTGTTTGAAAGAGAAACCGTAGACAATTATGAGCAATCGCCAAATATCAAAGGTAGGTTGAGAAACGAAGACAAATTATAATGTATTATTTTTGTGTTGGATTTACTTGAATTAATTTTTATGATGATTTGCCTTTTGGCTCCCTCTGCTGAGAGAACCCAAATACAAAGCTATGCTGCTAATTCATTTTTTATTCTGAAATTCACTCTGTTTCTATTTATTAATTTATTATTAGTATTCCTTTGCTCAATAATATTCTTCTTTACAGGTCTTTTGACTAAGCCATCCTCCGATGCAGTCAGTTGTAGCAGATATTCGATGACATGACATATTCCATGGTAATTTCATTTTAGACAATTCTTAGTTTAAATTCAATCGGCCATATTAATCAAATCCTTAAAATATAATCTTTATTTACAATGTAATTTATGTGAGCCGATAATAACATTTTAATGATGATTAGCCTTAAGGCTCCCTCTACTGAGGGAACCCAAAAACAAAATCATGCTGTTAACTTCTTAAACTATCTGAAAGATTTAATGTTGCTATAGATATTGTCGAGTTATTGTAGTGTATCTAATAAGCTTCTTTTGTTTCACAGTGGAATATTGGCTGTCTGATTGCTGCTGGAATCGTTTCAAGGTGATTAATTATTTTTCTCAATAAATAGCTAACATTACTGTACAACATACTTAAAACATAATTATGTAAAATTGCTAACAATTCACTCATGTGAATTAAAATCTTTACTCATGCTAGAGCAATATTCCCCTACCTTCACTTTATTATTCATGGAGTCTGTAGGTTGATATGTTTATTTATGTTGTACAGTTATGTCTGAAATAAAAGAATATATTTAATGTGTTTATGATGATCCCATAGTTCAGCAGACTTTACTCTGATGATTACTTGCAATGTCTTTCGCTCCTATCTGATGAAAAATGTTTCAATTCCAATTTTTGCGTGTTATTTTTACTAAATATTAATATATATTTATTTTTTTACTTTCAGGAAACTGCTGACCTGTTGGAAGATGATAGATAGTGTGAAGCCAGTATTATTTTGTGGTATATTGAATTTATAATGAAAATATGCACAAATAAATTTGATTTTTGAAACCTAACTGTTTTCTTATTTATATTATTGTAAGTTTATATTTTTCTTTTGAGCTATGTATGTTCCTTCTAAGACAAGATGATATCTGCATGGAAAATTCAAAAGCTTTGCAGGCTAATCGAGCAAATTCGTTGCATAGCTCATATTTGATAATTCATAAATAGGTGTATTAAATATAACAGCTCATTATATTTTTTTACATGAAATTTAAGTACAAATTAAGGAAATAAGTTAAATGTAACAATTACTTACCAATTTGAATTAGTTCGATGACGGGATATATTTGATAAATTTTCCATTATTTTCACGTCATTCCTGACAACTAATCAATATTATAATGCTCCATTTAGATAAATTTCTTGTTATAAAAAATGAGAATTTAAAATGTTCATTTTCTAATTATATTTCAGTCAGGGCTAGGTATTCCAATTAAAAATGTATATTTGAATAAATGTATTGTGGGTATTGTCTTAACTGTGCACAGCTTATAGGTAACATTGGTGAGGAGACAGTCAATCCTGAGTATTTCAGAGGATATGATTGGGGAACTTAAATAAAACCTGAATTGAGAAATTTTAGGCCCTATAGCGAGCAGTCAATGTTATCTTTGGTTGCAGAGTTTGCTGTTTTTCAATCCCATTAATGTCTTACTAATCAAAACTGGGGTGTGGAGTCATGACTGACATGCTTTAAAATAAAAAAAACGATTGAGGAAATTTTTCATTAATTTCACTTTAACTTATATATATGTATTTCATCAGATCATCAGCCAAGCATGCAATTCAACACAGGACTATTTTTAAATAAACATTAATTTATTTTTCAAAAAAATTTCAAGCCACTCATTTTTCACAACTGACTCCACAGCCCTGGTGGAGTCAGTAAAATAAACCACAACTGTCAATACAAATGGTCTGACTTTTAATATAAGGACGACATAAAATTATTTTTTGATTTTTTAGTTTAGCATATGGTTTCTTAATGGTGGTACAGTGGAACCTCTCATAACGAGTTTAATTCGTTCCAGAATCTTACTAGTTATGTGAAACACTCCTTAAGTGAAACAATTTTTCCCATATAAAACAATGTAAAATACAATAATGCATTCCATGACAGAAAAAAATCATTTTTATATTTTTAACGTTTATTCAAATAAAATTACACTTTAAATTGTTATGGAGCGTAACAACCTGGAATGAGATATCGATTAGCTAAAACCAATAAACAAAAATGACTAGTTTATTAATTAGGACAAACATGGTCGGCTCTTGACCGTGCTCCTCCACAAGCTTATTGTTGTTTTCCACCTCCAGTCCCATGGTATTGGCCAAAGATACAATCTTGTTGACTGTAGGCTCCACAGGTACTGTTTCAAACTCTTCAAAATCACATTTGACAACGCTCTCTGGCTAAAGCTTCTTACAAGCAGAAGTGACCGTCCTCTTGGTAACCCCTTTCCACGCTTTTTCATTCATCTTGAGCCAAGCAACGATGTGAAAGTGATCTTTCCAAAACTCTGCGTCACTCATGCGAAATATCGCTCGTTAAGAGAGCATTTTTTTCACAATCGGTTTTGCTCTTTATGGGAATTACTCGTTATAAGAGGTGCTCGTTATGAAAGGTTCCACTGTATTTCAACAGATTTTTTTTTTATAAAAACTTACCAAGTTGCTTAGCTTCTCTTGTTTGAAGAAAGTGGCGATAGGAAGGATATGGTTAGGACAGGCCTCTAAGCTGAACGCACGCGTGGCCGCGCAGCAGTTTAAAAGCACCCGCACACTCATCCTGGGTTGGCAAATATTTGATTGGCCTGCGCAGCCTTTGAAATTTTCACACAGCTAACCTCTTGTTTTAGAGGGAGCATTGGACAGAACTAGTGGTAGGCCAAAAAGGTTGAGAAACTAAGGGCTAGATCACAGGTGATTTTTTTTTCTACCTTTGTATAAACCCATTTATAGGGCACAAGGGACTTTTTCCTCCGACAATGTACATGAAGAAGTTTTCTACAACAGTGTCTCAACTTTTTTGGTCCTGTGCCCTCGCTAAACTGCTGTGGCAACACCAACACAAAAATAAATCTCTGTGGTCCCCTTGGAGTACGCTGTGGGCCCACCGTTGAGAAGCCCTGCTCTACAAATGGCATTAATACTTCATTTTATAGCAAAAAACGGACAATACAAAAAAATCTTATTATTGACCAGGGCTGTGGAGTCAAAGGTTTCGACCGGAGTTAGAGTCTGAAAATCATACGACTCGAACCCATTTTTTAAAAAATATATTTAATGACCTGTATTCAAACCACAATAAAATCAAATGATTGAAGAATTTCTATGGAGTCGAAGTCAGAGTAGTTTTTTATTTTAAAGCTGGAGTCGGAGTCGTCTTTTTTTCGACGATTCCACAGCCCTGATTTAGAACTACAATAGAAGCTTCGTATAACTCAGTATTGCTGTGAAGGGTTTGAAGTCTTGACAAAATTGCAGGCTACACAAATAGTTGGCATGTAAATACTCTTGCCTAGCTACTAATGTTAGGCGCTTAGTCGATTTACTCATAGCAAAGAGTAGGTGTATCTGGAATTGAAGGTGTTGGAATTGATGTGTATGTATCGTGATTTTTATTTTATTTTGGTGCAGATATTTTCATTCATTCTCTATGTTCTTTTTCTGAACCATTGTAATTTTTTCAAAATGGTTACTATTGTGCAGGACTTTTTTTATCCTGTAACGCGGCGGAACGGCGTTCCGGCACCTTTTTTTCTCGAAATTTTAATAAATGTTCGTACAATTTTATTTTTTCTTGATATTTGTTCATGGGTGAAAACTTTTACAAAGGGATTGGTTATTCAGAGTTTGACAAAAGCTTGGTGAAGAATCAGTATTTGTAGATGGTGAAGTTGTGAAGCTAAAAATTGTTTTCTTGGGGTAAATAATTTAAAAAAAATAGACTGTTAAATTTCAAATTTAAAAACACATTTGTCTAACGTTCAATTTCGATTTGGCAACCAAAAACTTACTGCGAATATTGGATATCGATATTTATAAGATTACACTATTTTTAACTCGGTATATTTAAATACGTTGTTGAGTTTGGTATCGGCTGTTGCGGTATTAAATAATTCAATTCAAAAAATATATATTATTAATTTTATTTTTTCGATAAGTCTAAATACTCCTAAATAACTCTCGGACTCCTATTTCCAGATTGCTAGTCTATCTAACTGCAATAGATATCATGTAAATGCTATTGCCTCAGTACTGAGACTAGGCGCATAAGCAAGCACTGGTCCACCAAGTATGTACAATAATTGATATCATGTAAATACTATTGCCTCAGTACTGTGATTAGGCGCATAAGCAATCACTGGTCTATCCAACTACAATAGATAGCATGTAAATACTATTGCCTCACTACTGATATTAGGCGCATAAGCGGTTTATTAATTTCAGATTTAAATAGCGTAACTATGATAAAATAATACGATGTTTTTAATGCGGGACTATTCTGAATATTACACTATTTTTATCAATCATAAGAAAATGTAAGTTGTTACCGCTCAAAAGCGATTTAAAATAAAAGCAAATTTTAGGCAGTAAAGTCATGTGTACGTCACCAAGTCTTGTACAGTTGCTCCTAAGACACCCTCAAGTCAAGAACAAATTAAATATACACACGCTTAAACGTTTGATGAGCATAAACATTATAAAGTTCACAGATATGCAAGCAATAGTGGGCAAGCAGCGGTGGGCTGCAAATACGCTAACAAGGGGCTCACTTAATCTCAAAGCAATTCTCGGTGTTCTGGGGAAGGAGTGATTTTTTTATTACTTCTATGGAATTGTATGCAATACTTAAATAAGCAAGCGATTGTTACTTAATACACTTATGATATGTAAAAATATGAAACTTACCGTAAACTAATCAATCTAAATGGTTAAAAATGTACTACTGTGTATACTGAAGATGTCGTAGATAATATGGGCCCATTAGCCAGTCAAGTGAGCCAAGTGTTATTTTAGAAAAAAAAGTTTTTGACACAGAATTAGAAGGAATGGAAATCTACAATATATCAACATAGTAAAAAAAATATTCCGTTTAAATTATTAATAAATAAATAAAAGTAATAAGTCATAATTTCAATATATCACCGAATGTTTGTTTCTAAAAAGTATGTACACCCAACCCCTTGAACATCAGACAATGTGCCATTGCTTGCGAGTGTGCGATTTATAGAAAGTTTAAAAAAATGTGTTAGATGAAAGACACAAACTCAATAAAATAACATTTGGAAAACTTAAGACGAATAAAAATAAATAATTAAAGGGGACGATACACTTGACTTGAATTTATTTCCCCACTGTGTTTGCAGTAGCGTATACTAGAGGATGTATATAAAATTCAATTAATCTTTTTATAGTTTTTATACAAATTCTCAACAAGAGTCAGCTTATAAATGTGGGAGAAAATAGCCCACGAAAAGGCCCCATTAATCTGATGTATATGTATGTATATAGTTTGTGAATACAAAATGATACATTACACTAACCATTAACAGTTTCCTGATGAACTAGAAAAAAATATATTTTAACCGTCTCATATCTCTAAATATAGTAATTGTTGTCTGACATATTTCGTAAACATTTTTCAATTATTCCTATGCCTATTTTCTTCATAATTGAATAATATATGGGCGTATTTTCTTCTCCCGGGTGGAGACGAGATGTTAGTGTTGGACGACAGCTAGTTCTCATTTATCTTACGAGGTCTGTGATTAGCACACGAACGCGTGAAGTGTAGGAGACTGCTTGCTCGACCAGGGTTCACCTCAGGGTAGTGTAATAATACGAACGGGTGCGTGGTCGAATTCGTTGGCTTCGGTTGTGGGATCCCGGGTTCGAATCCTAGTAGAGAGTTTCAGTAGAAATATTTTTAATCGATTTATGAATTTCTGTTCGATGGCACGAATGTCTGTGATGTCTCAAATTTCTCCACCTATCCGATCATTAAAATGAAGGGTAGTATGAGTGATTAGTTAACTACTAGTTCTGTCCTAGCCTTAGTTGCGTAGCAAGAGGGGTGCGCTAGGGGCGGACCGCCCCGTCAGCACATTTTCAAAAATAAATCCAATATTTTTAGAGAAATTATATTTATACATAAAAAAAATTAAGTCACCTGTAGTAAAAACTCCTTGTTCATAGATACAAAATAGTAGAAGTGATTTGAAAACAAAAATTAGAAGAAATATTTGGGGCGGAAAATTCAAGGGCCGCCCCCAGGCGACAAAACCCCTTCCTACACTACTGCCTAGCCCTATCATGCCTATCTCACATATCCAAAAAAACACAAGTTGAGCATTTGATTAACAAGCAGTTCTCGTAGAAAAATACACGTGTTCAACTAAACTTTACTGAAAACATAATACTTTATAGCATATTATATAATATAATATTATGCTCCACACTAGGAGCGGACATGGCATAAAATATGTAATAATTTTCCTATTTGACTTGAAATCTTTGTCACCAAAAATTGACCGTTATTTTTGTGACAATATAATAATAGCCCCCTTTATTGAAGCCACTGGAAGATATGTTAAGGCGCCAGGCAGCTTAAAGTTTGATTGTCCAATTAAAAACGACATTATCACTTTTAATCGATACTTCATTATATTTTAAATTTAGAAGATCGTTTCGCGTAACAACATTGGGGATGTTCACGAATGCAATTTATTCTCTCCTTAGTTATCGATAAAGCTGATTAATTTCGTTAAAGAATTCGACCGCAATATATTTTGGACCTTCATAAATCGCTTCTCATAATAACATGCTACACTTTTTGGGCAAAGGGAAGCAGTTGTTTATTTTTTGTCTACATACATACAAAAATACATGCAACATTATGCTAACTGCGTGTTCATGAATCAACCGATATTTTTTAATTAAAATTCCTACTTGGCAACACCGAAGGTAGGAATTTTAATAATGTTCGTGAAATTTTATATTAGTAAATTTACATTAAGTCTGTTAAAATAAATCAAAGAACGCTGCTTGTGGTGTTTTTGACTCTAATCATAATTAAAATTCATTTTACTTAATATAAATACATAGGACTTGTCGCAGTAAGTAATTATAAAGTTATTCATCTATAATTGTTAAGGAATCAAACTAATTCACAACCTATTTAGTAATTACATATATACTTATCGTTGCACGTCAATTTAATATTCCTCCAAGATCGCATATTGCTGTAAGCAAAATATTTTTAAATATATATGGAAATACTTGATTTTTATAAGTAACACGTATGACCAAGTAATACCAACCTCATACACTAATCTGGATAAATTTTCTCAACCACAATCGAAAGCATATCGCAATAAAGTCCGTTGGTGTCTATGGAAAGAATTCATATTTGAATTCGTACGCAGACCCAAGCTATCATTTGGAATATCAAATTGCCGCGATTTATTCATTTCGTTCAATGTTTAATAGGGAAATTTGTTGTAATGGTATGATCACGATTTTTGTGGGTTCTGATTCATTCTTGGATTCCCCACTAACTTGTTACCTATAAAATTGATATACACAACCATCTACCTAACGGTTCCTATTATTTCAAAACTCGACAATGCAAGAGTAAGTGATTTTCTACGTGCGCCAATAAACAACCAAACGGAATATTCCACGTCAGGTCTTCTTTGCGCAAGTATGGAAATGAGTAAGAAGATACCTTCATTATAATCGAGTAGCTTAAAACTATACCTATTTGCACAACCACTCTTGAAAACATCCTTATTTCAGAATTTAAATCTACCGCAGGACATAAGTATCGTTTTCAACTTAACTTGTTTGAGATTCAAGGTTTATCAAAGTTTTATCTTCTATTACCTGCTACAGATAAAGAAAGATATGCAGCGCTGATCTAATGCGATATTATGTTGCTCATAATGAAGAAAACGAACAACGAGCGCAATAATGACTAACGTACAGCTACATCCATTCGGCGTTATGAAGCGCTGGTCGAACATTTATTCTATTACGTATTTTCCAAATAATAATACTAAGTTTGATTCAATTTTTGTCAAGATTTATAGGAAAAAAAACACATTAATTTAAATGTGCAATTATTTCAATATTACATATCGGTGTCCTAGTTCCATGGAAAGGTAAGTATACATTTTGATGTTTTGAGTTATAATACCTATTATATTCAAATACCTCTCTTTTATAGCACCACAAAAGTACAACTAGAAAAACTCACCAGTTTTCTCTCGGTAGGCAGTTGTTTTCATTATGCAAAAATGAAATATAAATATTCTTTTCTCATTTTAATATATACACAACTTGAAATATTATTTTACGGTTTTATTGTCGTTGCAATACATTTGAAATGAATTGAGATAAATGACTAAATGGTTTACTAAAAAGATAAGACAAATAACAATGATCACTTTTTAACAACTTAACTCAGATGCGTCAAAACTTTGGTCAGCTATATCTCAAAACTACCAATTTCTAGTTGTAGCTTTATGGAACAAAGCCATCGATATGATTTAAGCACTGAGAGGAAAATAAAACTGACAGATTTCTTAATATGTTTTCTCGCAAATAAGCCGTGAATTTCTTTGCTTGTTATTATTAACTTTTGAGTGGGTGGTGATCGTTATGAGAAATCTCACCGTAGTTTTTGAAGGCAGCGAGTCGAAAAAATACATTTTTCTCTAAATCCAAGATGGTGGGTGATTCGAGCATCTGGTGTAGTGGCTTCATTCGCCATCACGACCTGACTCTTGGCGAGGGTCATCCCCGTTGATACGTTATTATTACTGTGCGCACAATGCAACCATCGTTTGGCTGAATACGACAGACTGTATGGGGCAGAGATGGGTAACCATTAGTACTGGAAATCTAATCGTTTGTCTTTTAATATCTTAAATATTAAAAACTTATCGCCGATGATCATGCTACGGTCTCTGTCGCTTTGCAATAAAAGTCTTCATAGTGAAGAAAATGTCCAAGGCTAAACTCTTTGTAAGGTCAAATATTATAACAAATATAGATTTTGATTTGAGATAACTTTTTGATCTCGACGATGACAAAATAACCAAAATCATTATTTTGAGAAGCCCTTCAGCGATACAATTCTAAACATAACGCTCCAGTTTTTTGTTGGGTTAGTTTAAAAAAAAATCATGTCCGCTCCCGATGTGGAGCATATCGCCTCCTAATGGAGGTATCTCAACAGACTTTTTTCTAGTTAGTTAGAACTTGGTCTGACAACCAGGTGGGTCTGGGTTCGATTCCCGATAAGGTCAATCTAAAATTAATTTTGCGACCTAAGAGCTAAGGCGTGAGTGTTTGTGATGTCAATTTAGTGACCCACAATAAATAAATTCTCATCGATTATTTCTCGTATGATCTTTCAACTTTGAAATATTTGGCGCTTTGGAATTAGCTGTAATGTTAAATGTTTTTATTTTTCTAAAAAAATAGCCGCCTGTGTGGTCGAGTGGTCAACGTCGTTGGCTACCGCTACGGAGGGCACGGGTTCGAATCCCAGTACGGGCAGTTTTATAAATTGATTTTTCAATCGATTAATGAATTTCTGTTCAAAGGCATGGATGTATGTGATGTCTTGAATTCCCCCCTCCCACCCATCCTATCCTATGAACGTGGCGTATCAAGAGCGATTAGCTTACCACTAGTCCTGTCCTAGCCCTTTCCTTCTATTCCTACTCTCTTTTTGAAAAAGAGAGGTTGAGCAACTGAGTAACAATCAGTTCTCGTAGAAACACTTCTGTTGAGATAAACTCCATTAGGAGTCCATATGCTCCATATTGGGAGCGGACATGGTAAAAAAATATATATATAAAGTCGAATTATGATGATAATATTGTTCTACTCGATTGGAACTTTGTTTTTATTGCGAAAAATCTTATTGAAACAAAGCATTGCAGTCAATTCATTGATTTGATCACAGGTATTATTCGTGCCAAAATAATAATGAATGGATTCGCAAACGGTTGCGCATTTCTGCATTTGTCAGCGTGCAGTTAGTATTTGCTAAAATATTATATACAAATTACAGTAGGCAGATCTTGTGCATGTTGGATGCATTAGAAATAAATTGCCCATGCTCGGATATTAGAATGTTTGACCTACTCAACGATCAATCAAGAACTCGCTTTGTGAACCTAACCCAACCCAACCTAACCTAACCTAACCCCGTCTCTGTATTATTTCTCTTAAACAGGAGCATTTCGCTGAAATACGATAGTTATATAGTGAGTTAAATATTTGCATATCTACGAGTTGAATAAACAAGAAATGATAGACCACATTTATTTCAAAGGCAATTTTAATCATTTTTACTCTACAAATTCATAAGTTGTCTTCAGCAGTGGGCTACCAGTACTTTAACATGTTGCTGTAGTACACATATATAATGTAACAATAATATTTAGTGAATATCAACAGCTGAAAAATGTATTAACCCAGTGGCGGATTACCCCATAAGCGCAAGAGGCGCGCGCTTGAGGCCTCAAAGATAGCATATATTATATAAACCCTTATATTTAATTTTAGTTTTAATTTTTTATTATTATTCTACGAAGAGGTTTGCAGCACTTTTATGTTATTCGAAAAACAGGCCCTCCAAAAATGTTTGCGCCTGAGACCTCCAAAGTACTTAATCCGCCACTGTATTAACCTACACTAGATTGCAAGGGTGAGGAGTTCCGAGCAGGGCTGTGGAGTCGGAGTCAGAGTTGGAGTCGTAAAAAATGAGCAGCTCAAATTAAAAATAATAATAATTAATGATGTGTATTCAAACATAATAGTTCAAAGTTTTGACATTGCATGCTTGGCTGACTAAAGATGATCTGATTAAATATATATATTTATAGAGTTAAGTTAAAATGAAAATATTTTTAAAAAATCCTTGAAGTCGGAGTCGGAGTCATTTTTTATTTTAAAACTGAAGCCGGATTCGGAGTCGTCTTTTTTACACGACTTCACAGCTCTGGTTCCGAAATTGACACGGATATAATATCTGAAATACTAAATGTAAATCGATTGTTCTTTAAGTTAATTAATACGTATTAAAACATTATATAATACATATATCTGAGAATCTTGTTTTTCTTGATTTAACAAGGGGATCGCCGGCCTAAGTATAAATTAACAAAGTGCTCGTGTGAGCCCCTGCTAGCCTCCTCTAGCCTGCCTCGGGTTGTCACTGAGAAAAACACAGTTTATTTTTTCGTAAAAATGAATATGGAAGTAAACATAGCGAAATAAAAAATGATATGTTGTAAATTAAACGAAGAAGCTCAATTATAACTAGATACTCAAGCATTTGTTTTGAATACTATAATATTATATATCAGGCAGCGGTGGGCTGCCAATATCTTAACAAGGGGCTCGGTAAATCTTATTTATTTATCTGTATCCGTTTTTGCTCCCAATGTGGAGCATATGGCTTTCCAATGAAGGTATCTCAACAAAAGTTTTTTTTACGACAACTGTTTGTTACTTAGTCGCTCAACCTCTCTTTTCCAAAGAGAGTAGTAGGAATATAATAATAAGGCTAAGACAGGACTAGTGATTAACTCGAACCCATGATGTCCGGCACAGAAGCCCACAACGCTGAATGAAAAAATGAAGGGGCTAATAAGTCTTGTTTCATTATAAAATTTAACCATCTACAGAAATTGTAGTTATGTGCTGATTTGATCTAAGACGAATGATTTTCTTATCTTAACAAGGGGCTCGCCGGCTGCGCTAAGATTTAACAAGAAGCTCGCGTGAGCCCCCCGAGCCCCCCCAAGCCCCCTCCAGCCCACCTCTGATATCAGGTCCGTAGCGCAACGGCCAACGATGTTGGCTGCCTTGAAGGATCTCACAGGTTCGAGTTTTGGCACGAACAGCATTTTTTCAATCGATTTCTGTTCGAAAATATTAGTGTTAGGGATGTCTAAATGATTCCCTCTCACCCTTGTGATCTTACAATAACGTAATAATCCCATTGTATCCAAAGCCCTCGAAAGTATGTCAATATTGGCTAAATAATTGTATTTTTTTGTTGAAGATATCTACCACAATCATAGCGACTCGATAGAGTTTGGATTTGAATACCAATGAAGTTCCATACACTTTTTTTATAAGAATGTGACTTTTTAAATAATATACAATATTAATTTATTTAAATAATTAAAAAATACAATGCTCAACACCTCACAAAAAATATATATTAAGGTCGTGGAAATGACAAATCAATGAAGATAATTTAAATTTTTGATACTCGCAAACAGTTATAAACAAATTTTTTTCTGTTGGAAACACTGACTTAATATTATTCTGAAGTGTTCTGTTTTTTAAACAAATGAAAGATGAGATGACATATATATATTTGAATCTATTTTGTTTGTGCCACCTCTTGCATTTTGTTTAACAATTATTCAATTCAAGTTAAACAGAAACTTATGCAGTCACGACAGATTATACAATATATGTATTTAATTCATTCTGTAAACACAAGTATCAGATAACATTTGAAATACTTAGTGTAATTCATCTATTGCATTTATAATCGGCAGTACGGCGTGTCGGATACTACCCGATTGCAGGCGTATGGGAAAACCTTCATGTCAAAGGTTACCCCGATGACAGGAAGAGATATTATTCGTCGAGTTTCCGCCAGCCGAGCGGAATTCACACAATAAGTACGTTCAAGTATTTCGCGCAAGTGGAACAAAGGTCCGCGAGGAAATCATCGAAGTACATTAACTACTCACAATCTACGGTACTACTGACCGCCATTGTCACGAACATTGCGATTTATTGGATAACGGCGACATCTGTGATTATGGCCGGGAATTTGAGTAAATATTGAATCGAACACAATAGTTTGCGTGACAATATCATTCTGTGGCTTGGGAAACGTCATGCAAGAATTGCTATGGACCGAGAAGATTTTATCAAAAATCAATGTAATACTACCATGGATTGGCAGTGAAAAAAAGTACGGATTTTATAACAATTTATTCCTCGTTGAGAGTTTTGTCATATTCCAACCGCGCTGTTCTAAAATGTTTTAACAAAGTTTCCGGACACAAATAGAGCCGATATCTAATGCTCAACACCTACACGGCGAGCGAAATGATTTTTTCGCTGCCTGCATGCTTTTTTGTTGGAACATTATTAACCGCTTGGATCCCAAGCGGACACGAGTGTTCAAGAAATTTAAAAATTAAATACTTATAGTCAAATATAAGTCATAACGTATCGAAATTGAGTGTATATTAGGCAAAATTATTTGGCAACAAAATAAATGGTCAGAATTTAAATCAATTTCTGGTCAGAATTTAAATCAACTTTTGGTCATAATAAAATTCAATTTTTGGTCAGAATAAAAATGTTAACGGTCAGAATAAAAATACTAACGGTCAGAATAAAAATAATAAACGGTCAGAATAAAATTAATAAACGGTCAGAATAAAATTAATAAACGGTCAGAATAAAATTAATATACGGTCAGAATAAAATTAATATACGGTCAGAATAAAATCTATTGTACGGTCAAATTTTATAAATATTTCGGTCAGAATAAAAAAAAAATGAAATTAATAATCCTTTTTTTTCAACATTCATGTTATGTGTGGAAAAGCAGACTCTTATAATGAGTCATTATTATTACAAATAACGCATCATCTGATGACATACCACTCGGTTTGTTTATATAAAGGTAGGGATCCACCGAAGTGCAGTGGATGTAGGATTCCAAGAGGAACCAAGGCTTTATGATGAATGTTGTTAGTTTTCACTTTTTTAAATTCAAATAAAAAATACTCACCTCTTTCAATTAAAAAAAAAATAGTGTTTTCCTTACAATAAGTGTATTATATCGACTGTATAAAGGAAAAAGGACGTAACCACACATATCAAAATTTACAAAGGGTGCAAAAACGTGTTTTGATGATTTTGGGCCATCTGCAAATTAATAATTATACACAACCTTGAAGTGCACGGAGACTTCTAAACTGGTGTTTAATTGACATAATCTAATATTAATTAAGAAATTATCTAGGAAAAACCTTTATTTCAGTATTTTTTCTTCGTTTTAATTTTTTACAAGGTCATCTTTTTCAAACTTAAAAGTTAAATTTAGATACTAATTCGGCATTTTCAGCTTCCATCCTTTTGATAGAATGTGTGTCAAGTTGTATACATTGTGATTATCGAAAAAAAAGCTGTTTTTCGAAAATTGAGGGTTACGTCCTTTTTCCTTTCCACAGTCGCTATGAAATGGACCATAGCAATTATTTATTTAAATGTTCTTTCCAAAAATATTATCCTTGCCTTTACTCTCTTTAGAGCAGATCACAATGTATCGAATTGTACAAATAATAAAAAATAGTTGCAACTTTTAGATTATTTAAAATTATTTAATAACCAAAAGAATATCGGTTAGGCGGAAATACCGTGAACATTTTTTTAAATAAAAACTTTTTTTGACACGAAACATACAAATGCCTGGATGTGGGAAGCTAGTCTATGAAAACTGTCAATTCTTCCTTTGGGCGCGCAATAATAGTGATTCATTCAATGACCGTGGCGCTAGTAGCAACGCTCGTCCAATCGCCCATTGGACGATTTGCCGTAAGCAACTTCACTTTGCACCAATAGCAACGCAATACGATGACATCATATCATCAAAAAAAATCAGACCATCTGTCAAAATAAATATGACCGATTCCATTTAAATTCTGACCGATCCCATTTATATTCTGACCATTTAATATAAATTCTGACCATTTAATATTTATTCTGACCACTTAATATAAATTCTGACCATAAATTATTTATTCTGCCCTCTGTAATTCTGACCGATACATTATGACCATTTAATATAAATTCTGACCAGTGTAATATAAATTCTGACCGATGTATTAAAAATTCTGACCGAAACTGAATTAAAATTCTGACCGTTTAAATACGAGCCAATTTATTTCCCTCAAAAAAACACGCGGTATCTGTGACATATTAATGATTGCGGCTATCTTCACTGTTAAAGGTCGAGCTGTCAAACGTCAAAAATTTCAGTGCATAATTGACGGTATTAGTTAAGACAAACAGAATTTTATTTAATATATAATACTAAATTTGATATCTTTGTTATTCCACTTGTTGTGTTACAAAATGTGACACGTGTTTTTTTCAGTGAGAAGCGTAATCAGTCAGAATAAACTAAAAAATGATTCCAATTAGTATGTTATAAATTACAAACTAATAATAGAAATATTTATAAAGACATACGATTTGAGTGAAATAAACATTCGGTTCTCTTGAAAAGAAAGTGAAACTGACTTGGCTGTTTTTGGTACTGGACGCCTCAAGTAAATTCATTGAAATTACGTTTAATTTTTAATATCTCCATTCGGCATTAAATAATATATTATCTCACCTACAAGTTTTGTTCTACCACCACGAAGTAAAATTATTCCTATCTTTTCTCGTGACTAATTGTGATAAGCACATATGCGTTAGATACGTCCTGGAAATGTTCCATTGATTAAAAACCAGACTCCTTTCGCGTTAATCCTTATCTCCTTCGTACTTCAGCCTTCTATATATGGACAGCATGGTAGTGTATAGTTCTAGAATATTATCATAAGGATATCGCGTATCGTCAATAATATAATATACATATATACAATATTTATATACCAAATGGTTGGTAACACATGAAATATGCGATCAGAAATTTTTAGAGCAGGTCTGGGCAAACTTTTTGTACCTCATGAAATATTCAAAATGCGTGACGGGCCGCAAGCAGAGCCCTATTTTTTTCATTATTTATTTCAGCATACAAAATTAGTGATTCTGTAATGACAAACAATTTATTGCCCGCTCGCAGACCGGTAGTATTTACATAAGACCTATTCTAGGATTCTTTAAGTGTAGCGGTGTGAAAATTGAAATTTTAAGGACCTCTGATAAATATTAACTACTAATTTTTAATTGAAAAATAAAAATAAATTTAGTATTATATTTTTTCTCTATTTAAGAATTATTTCTCTACAAATTGTTTAATTGTCAATAAATCTTACTCAATTTCAAATAAATAACTTTGCATCGGCTTAAATTTCTTCAGTTGATAATGCTTGTGGTGACCGAAACCAGAGCTGGTTCATTATACAAATGTAGAGTTAGTTTTAAAAATATTGTTTTATTTTTTTATATTCGGCATCATTCTTTCACAACTTATGCTGAGAAAATTTTCATATTCTCCATATTGGAAACGGGCAAGGTTCGATAGCATATAATAAATGCAAAAAAGTGATTAATAAGGAAACAATACATAGCTTTTAACCATAGAGACCAGTGTCTGCCATATTATTTTACTTCACGGCACACTGGTAAATGGGATTTTCTCCGTGGCACACAAATTAAAATTGCATTAAAAAAGGAAATATACCGTACCATATTAGTATCAGTACCGTACCGTATCAGTTGACAATGCTCGCAATGAGCGAAACCGGTCCTAACCTATTAAATAAAGTGGAATAAAGTACAAAGGAATATTGTGTTTTTATTAATATGAATATAGAAAATCATAGTTTGGGTAGCAATTTAAAGAATATTTTGTCAACGTAAACGTTTTGTTGTATATGTAAATCGGTGGTAATAAATTTTTATAAGAGACAAAGAATTTTGTCAATATGTAGGTCTAAATTACATAAACAAACACGTAACTTCTCATATCCCACCTGTAACCGTTCCTTTTTTTATATCATTTCCGCGATCCTCGAAAAACCAAATTCGCAAAGATACGATGATCTCAAAGTGCTTAATTTATTTAAAATTGAAGAAAATTAAAATCAAATGGCATTATTAAAAATGAACAGTTTTGAGGCTTCTTCCTTCGCGGCGCACCCTTATACTTCGTGCGGCACACAGTTTGGCAGACACTGAGTAAACCGTAAGTATGTATTACATTGGATAAGATTTAATTCAGCAGAGAATTGGTGCAGTGTTAGATGGGAATCTAATAATCGACCTCATGACCCCTGCATCTCAAACCGCAAAGTATTGACCGCAGAATTCTCGCTTTTTTCGTGAATAGGTCAAAGTGATATATCCCACACAATTACACATTGTCATAGATAACGTTTATTATTTATTACCCGAGTAAACAAAACGCTTCACTGGCTTAACCCGGGTTGCAATAATGCGGTTTGGAAGACATTTCCGACAGCGTGACCTGCCGGTGGCCCACATATCAAAGATCACTAACTCTGGGAATCGTTACAGAAGAATCTAATCGGAACTTACAATATTTCTTTTTTTAATGATATCGACTGAGGAAGGGAAAAAAGACGTTACCCACACATAGCAAATTTTACAGGAGGCGCAAAAAACGTGTTTTGATGATTTTGGGCCATATCAAAGCCCCCTATACTTAAGACTGCTATGGCCATGTGCAAATTAAGAATTATACACAACCTTCAAAATTGCCTAGGAAAAACCTTTATTTCAGTCTTTTTTATTGGTTTTATTTTTTTACAAAGTCATCTTTTTCCAACTTAAAAGCTAAATTTAGATACTAATTCTGCATTTGCCGCTTGCATTTTTTTGATAGAACGTGTATCAAGTTGTAAACAATGTGATTATCGAAAAAAAAGCTGTTTTGGAAAAACTGAGGGTTACCTTCTTTTCCACAGTCGATATACAGTCGAACTTGGTTATTACGTGAAAAATGAGACCGACTGAATTTGCTCGTAATAATCATTACTCGTTATATCCGAGAATAGGTATTTTTAAATGCTTACAAACATACCCATCACATGACAAGACATGAAATTATCTGGAAAATTTACAAAATTACAAAATAGTGTATGTAATACATACATACACGAATACAAATATTTATTTTTAATAAATTTATAATTTTATTGAAGGGAAATAAAAGTCTCGAGTCCCGGGAAGTCCCGGGAGTTTGAAAATCCCGAGACTTCAGAATCCCTAGTTGTCAGTGTTAAACCATCGATATACTGAAAAATTGCACGCATGTAAATTACAAAAAAAAAAACTACATTCTCAATATTCTGTTTAGCACGTATTTTATTTTTATGCCCAGTTCATCGATCTATAAACGAATCTAATAAAATAGATGTTGAAAAAATCGATACAAATTAAATTCACGTCCGGCCATAGAAATGGCACCTTCGGACACGACGTCATATAATTGAAATTGAACGACAAAAACATTTTAAGTACGTGTGAATCGAATTTCGATTTCACGGCACTAGTGTGTGGCATCCCATACGTAAATTCGATCAATTTATCTATGACATATTGGACCCCTGCATTTTTTTTCACTCTCAAAAAAAGAAAATAGTGTATTACAAATTAATGTAATATTGACTGACAGTAATGTTGGGTAAAATTTTTCAGACAGCCAATTTTCAATAACATGCACGTATTGGAATTAGGAATTGAAATAACGGTGTTACTGAAACCGGGATTCCTGTATTTGTGGTGTTTCTTTTTTAATCACTTTTAGGGTGTTCACTGTCAATACTTGTTGTAAAGGCGTTATGCTATAAAAAACACAACATTCCTTTGTACTTTATTCCACTTTGGTTGGACAGACAATCAGTTGACAATGCTCGCAATGAGCGAAACCGGTTCTGACCTTTTAAATAAAGTGGAATAAAGTACAAAGGAATATTGTGTTTTTGTTCAATACAGAAATATCCGTTTTTCGGTATTGATTTTTTTATCCATGCCCGCTCCCAATGTGAAGCATATGACATCCTAATGGAGGTATCTCAACATAAGTTTTTCTCACTTTTAGGGTGTTCACTGTCAATACTTGGTGGAAAGGCATTATATTAGTAAAAACACAATATTCCTTTGTACTTCATTCCACTTTATTTAATATGTCAGGACCGGTTTCGCTCATTACGAGCATCGTCAACTGACGATCAGTTTTTATAAGTTTAATAAGTTTTTCTACGAGAACTGTTTGATATTCAGTCGCATTACCTCTCTTTCTCAAAGAGAGTAGTAGTTAACTAATCGCTCTCGCTGCGCCCAATTATTAAGGGATCGGAAAGGGTGTGAGGGTAATTTTAGACATCGCAGACACTAATTCCTTCGAATATAAATCGGTAAGTCAATCGAAAAAATACTGTTCGTACTGGGAATAGAACCCGTGAGATCCAGCACGGAAGCCAGTAACGCTACCCGCTGCGCCATATGACCCGACGAATTAAAGTTTAACGTAATTTAAATTTTTAAGTTTAATAGTTTAATAAATTGAGGGGATAGAAGCAAAAATATCAATTCAAAAAAATTGGATACAGAATTAAAGGGTTAACAATTATTCAGCTTGTGAGTTGATGATCGGCTTATATTACATAGAAAATCATTTTTTTTTAAATTTACTTCATAAGAAAATTCAATGTGAAGACATCTAAGAAGAGTCTAAGCGTTTTGTCAAATACAAAAAGTCACATAAATTAAAAAAGCTTTTTTTTCAGTTTTTATATTTCTCTCCAAATGGATTCCGTGGTAGATTTCTGTCTTTGCATTTAAACCCATCAATTGATCTAATTTAAATTTTGCCAAAATTTGTATCAAAATTAAAAGATTGCAAATTGTATAATGCTTTTAAGAAATCTTTACCCGAAACTGTAAAAAAATATATATATTTAAAAACATCCATTTATGTATATGATATATTTTTAATGACGGATTTTTATATGAAATACCGAAAAAAAATGTAAAAATTCTGATTTTGATTTAATAGTTCGGGATTGCGATCCCAATTGACCGTAGTTACTTGCTTTGTTTAAACTTTTTTGGAAAAGTAGTATTGACTATTGCAATTTGTAATTTAGTATAAAATATCAGTATTCATATTATTTTAATGAAAATGCTATGAAATCAAAGATAAGAAATTTATAAAAACTATTTGAAGCGTGGAAAGGGGGCTTTTTGGATAATTTGCTATTAAAAGTTTACCTACGTCCGCGCGTATTGGGACTTACTTAAAATGCTAAGTAGGTTCTTTGTTGTCAAGCCAAGTCGGGAATCGAGCCCAGGACTGTGAGTTACGTTATTGTCTTCACAACTTTAACAGCTGCAATGAGAGAGATCGTTTTGCATACCCCATTTAGGGAGTGCTGACTACAACAGTTCGCTAACAATTTGCCATGTAAACGTTTTAATAAAACTTCTTTTATAATAATTACAGTTGCAATTAGGGTATCCAATCCCAGAGCTTTTTTCCAATCCCAGGATTTCGGGATTGATTAATTTTCAATCCCGAGATCCCGGGATCCCGGGATTGGGATTAGCTCACCGAGAAAATTGAAATCCTTGATTTGGTACTTTTTCCAAATCTTATCTCCGAGAGTCTCTTCGGGATTTGCTCAAGATTTCTCAATCCCGAAATCCCGGGATCGCGAACATGCCAGTCCCGGGATTTCGGGATCAAAAAATTGGACGGGATCCCGGGATCCTGAATCCCCGGATTGAATACCCTAGTTGCAATATAATTGTCTGTTAATGTTGATCTAAGACTTGATTTATTGGTACTTTCAAATAAAGAAGCTATTTGATGAACACGTTTAACAACTATTATTGTAAATGTTTGTTTTATTTTAAAAGTAATTTTTAATAATTCGTACAAAGAAAAAAAAGATTAAGCACACAACTTGCGGGATACATTTTGTGAACCCTGCTTTACAGCATGCCACGTGACGAGTTTAATTTATTTATGACAGTTTGTTAATCAAACACTTCCTTTTCTAATGCGCACACTTTTGATTGGTCGAATAAATCATAAAATATCGACGATAACAACAGTGAACAGCCACAATTCGTAAAAAAAATAATACAAAAATCATGCCGAGTATTGATTAGTTAGAAGTCTAAAGATCTTAATAAATTTGAGAAATGCTCCCATGAGATCAATAAGTAGAGCTGGCATATTATAGCTAATGCCAACTTTCAGGCTTTGATAAATTTACAAATCATATTTATATTATATTAAGAATATGTCGGGTCCGTAACACAGTGGTCAACATGGATGGCTTCCGTAACGGATCTCACGGGTTTGAATATAAGTAAAAACAGATTTTTATCAAAGGCATTGATTTTTGTGATGTTTCCAAATTCCCTGGCTCCTTTCCATTCCTAAAACAACGGAACGTAGAGATAGTGATGACTTGTTTCATGATCCACGTGTTTCTATGATTTATATCTCTACTTTTTTTAAGAGGTTGACTAACTGATCTTGTAGAAAAACTTCTGTTGATATACCTATATTAAAAGGGCAATATTTTTCAAATTGTGAGCGAACATGCATTACAAATAAATGACGGATATTTGTACGAACTGTTTGTGAACTAGCAGTAACAAGGGCGGCAAACTTCAGATAGACATGCAGGTATATAATTTTTTAACAGTTAAAACAGAAATAAATTGTCTATAAATTGAAACTTCGCCAGTACAAATCGTGTTTTACTATGCTTACAATGTCGTAAGAAAGCAGACAGGTTATTAGTCAAGGAGTAATGCTAAAACCACTGAGAATTAAAATGTCAATTGTGGTAAATGATAAATTATTTGATCCCATTGCTGCTATTATCATTTTGACATATCGTCAGTATACATTCAGAAGACGTCAAATCAACATTGGCTGTTTTGCACAATGAAAGGAGATAAATAGATTTCAACACGTTATGTTCAGCCAAATGCTTTGTATTTTTAAGTAATTTACATGCATACATCAAGTCAATTTCGTTTCATATCTTTGATAGGTTCGCCGGTAAACTTGTGGAAGTTCATTTTCAATATAAAATTAAATTTGATAACTTTGTTATTCCACAGCCGCTGTTTCAGGGCCGCCTTTCATAACGCAATAATAATAAATAAGAGAAACAAATTTACTCCTAATATTCTTTGCAAGATTCATCGTTTGACGAGACCTATCTTTTAGCCACGCACTGTTGTGCTTAAAAAATACAAATTAAAATGAAATATAAATAGTGACAAGAAAAAATATATAGTAAAATATTTTTTTTGCTTTTATTTGTCATTTTAATTAAAACGGCCGTTATTAGCTATGCCGTAAGCCTGTTTAACATTAAAGCTCTTTTGAGATACGAAAGATAATGCGAAAGCTGCATTATCACATAATCATAAATCCGTCACAGAATCATGATAACGATATAGTATTCGTTGTTGATTTTGCGCTCGAAGGGTTAAGGAACAATATATATTAACCTGTAAAATGCGGGGGACGCGAATCGCGTCGGCGGAAATGTAGTGTCCCGGGGCTAGTGAAATATTTCGCAATAAATTCTCATTGATCGAATTCATTTTAAAGGTATTTCGAATAGAATAGTATTGATTTTATTTACTGTTGGCATTTGTATGCATTTAAGAAAACTTAAATCATACGTGTCTTGTTTTCATAACAAATAGTTCTACACACTTGAAAATCATTATTTTATTATGCTGTAATTCATAATGAAGATTTTAAGTATGAATAATAAATTGGTTTTCAATGTTTTTACCCGGTATTTGATTTGTTTGACAATTAACACGTGCCAAGAATCATGATAAGAAGGCAAATTTTATCGGCTTATTTGATGGTTATTATGAAAATTTACCAAAACATAATCAAGATTTGTTTTGCACGGCGAAACCGATTAAACGTTATTTTTGTTATTTTCTGCAAAGTTATGTTAATTTTATTTTGTAATTAAAATTGTTAGTATAATGTTATTTAATTTTATATTGTAGTATATTATATTATAGTATAATTATTATATTATAATATACTTATCGCTACCATGTTCTAAGCGTATTCTTTTTCACTTAAAACATATCTATGTATTGTTATAGTATAATATTTAATAGAAGTTTCATAAGTGAATTCTAAGTGCAAAATTGTTGGTCAATACAACCACTAATTACAAACAAGATGATTCTATTATTTTTGAAAGACTTCATTCATTCATCAAGAAGTTCATTTTCAGAATTAAATTAGATAAATAAGTTATTCCTCAGGTTGTGAAACAAATTATGACACATGCTTCGATTTGAGAAACATCTTCATACAATCTATCGTAAGGGTATTTACGAACAAATCATAACTTGATTGTAATTATTTTCAACATAAAAATTACAAATTGAAAATAAATATAATCAAAAAAATAATTGAACCTTTAGTGAATAACGTAAACTTGTTACACAAATTGTGGAATAGATATCTAAGTTAACAAATTTATTTGTTTATTAAAGATGGCATTAATTATCAAAAATAATATCTGTAATATGAGATCGTATGTAATTTGGAATATTGTAAAAAAGTTAGTTAATTAACTTATCAAGTTTTTAAAATTCAGATCGATAAATTGTCAGTCAATAAAAACACGTATTTTTAACAAGGTGGGAGGAGCAAAGATTATCAAACTTATTAATCGTTTTTATTGTATTATCTATCTTAAAATCAAATTATCTATATTTTAAAATTAAATTGTAGCTTGTAAAATAAAAAAGTAAATATTGATTAATTAGTTAAAATGTAATGGTAATCACAATAGTTTCTGTTACAGAATACACATGGTAATTTTTACTATAAAATAAATGTTTCAGAACATTTTTTATTGGCTTTTGGTATTGATTATATTCTAGTTCTAAATTCTTAAAGTAAGTGTTACCAGTAACATTTTATTTTTTAAATTTCGAATTATTGTAGAATAACTTAAGAAGTTTCGAAATATCTTGTTATATTATATTACTATGTAGTGTAGGTGGTCAGTAAAGTAACATTAAGGGATTATCTCATCTGCTTAGAAATGCAAATTTGGCCTTTGTTTTGCTTTATAGCAGTAGAAGTGAACAACGTGTTTTGTATGTATCGAGACAGGCGCGACTGTCACTTAACGTTCGCAGAAATGCGTACATATTATAATAATAATATCGCCCTGGAATGTTCGCGAAAGATCTTTATCCAAATAGACTAAGTTTTAAATGCGTCTATTTACTTAGAAATATAACATACAAAGAGATTGCTTTGAAGTTAACAGCATTAAGAATATTCAATTTTGGATAATTTCAATATAAACGATTTAATATAAATAGATATTTCGAGACTTCTAAAGTTATTCTACAATTATTCGAATTTTAAAAAGAGACCAATTATAATTAAAAATTGAAATGTTATATTTTATTATATTTTCATCGGAAATAAAGTATATATGGATTAAATAAAAAATATTAAAAACAAAAGCTTACCGTATTATGAGGATTAAATGTTTTAGTCCCGTTTAGGCAAATGAAACGTCTTGATTATATCATCTGATATTCATAATGTATTCGTTGAGTTTCAGTGGCGTGCCAATCAAATTACAGATTTTTCTAAACTTCTTTAAATATATTTTGTAATTGATATGAATAACTATATTTTTTTAATAATATGTTCATAAGGGAAAGAGTAACTAAAGGGAAATATTTGATAAATGGAAAATTACAATAATATTTTCTTATGATTTTTTTATTATTTAGATAACATTATATTACATAACGGCATAAAGACGTTGAATAAATATATTGATATGGCGTCTAAAAAAATCGCCATTTTTACTTTTTTCTTATTCATTTTTTATTCAAAGGTCGGTGATATTATATTTTTTTTCTATTTGATTTATAAAATACAGTGATACTAATTCTTTTCTAGCCAAATCTTTTGTATATCACCCTCTTCGAAAAAGACAAATTAGGAACCTGTTCTCATAAACTTAAAACAGCGTTAACTTTGTGAATGATTATTTTTAATATAAATTTAATTTGACAACTTTATAATTTCACTTATTGTGTTGGTCGTAAACATTATGATGCTCTGTTTGATGATACTTCTCAAAGAGGTGAAACTCGTGTCGCATTTTTTAACACAAATGAAAGAACAAATTTAATTTTGTATAAAAGGCATTGTGCTTATTAACCGCTTCAGTACCGTAAGGCCACTGGTGGCCGCTACATACGAAAGGCGTGAATACCGTAAGGCCACTGAAGACCACAAATGTAACTTGAAAATATTAAACTATATATATCATTTTATAAGTAAACTTTTAATATAAATAAATTCAGTCCTATTTTTTAAAACTATTCAAAAAATATTAAAAACATACGGTATGTAAGTGAATGTTTTTTTTAGCTTAAAACATCACGGTACTGAAAAGGTTAAAATAGTGATCTGCAAAACCGGTCATGATCATAAAACAAAGTTGTGAAATAAGAAAAAAATAGTGCTTTATTTTATAAATATAATGCATTTTTGCAAAGGATTTCTTCACCAAAAAAATCATTGAATATATAAAGCATTACATTAACGTTGGCTTAATTATTTCTACCGTATCTCCAGTCTCTACCAATTTTTTTAAAGACATAATGCAGGGTGTTGTATGTATAAAAAGGAATCCTTACTAAATATTATTTACATTATAATTTACCTAATATTGAAAAACTTTAAGACCGCTACTGGTGACATTGTCGAGTACCACATTACACCCGTTATACATAAAGTCCTGAAAGGCCGGCATAACGGCTGTCCTTAAAGCTTTAAGCTTTGTTTCTAACGGCGTCCTAAAACCTTAAAGCCCGCCGCACGCCGTTTCAAGTCCGAGGAACGGTCCTTGGGGGTGATGGGGTCACACTACTCGCATTAAGATGCTAAACCTCTCATCTTACTTTGAAATTTGTACAGGGCCGTAGATAGGTATTCTGCGACCCGTACTGCTTAAAACTTAAAAGCCATATGGTCGTTAATTTTCTTCAAACACATATCTTAATTTTTATCCGCTTTGAGTTTTTTGATTTACAAACATATTCCTTTAAATCATATGGCCAAAAAAAAAATATTTATTGCTTTAATAAACATAATTCAAAAACGTCATGTGCTGTTTTTAGCATGATGGAAACGTTTTTGCTTCCTTCCTTATTAACTTCATCAAAGATATTGAAGAAAAACCCAGTGTTTTATAGCGATAGAAATCGATAGCGATTGTGGTAGAATAAAGTACATTTAGGTATCTCCTGAAACCTTGTACTTTTTGAGATACGACGTTGTAGAAAATCACCAAAGATATACTTTAGATAACTTTAGTTAGTTAGTTTATCGAGAAAAAAATAATGTTAGTAGTAGTACTGGAAACTTTCAGTAGTACAAATGGAGATTTCAATATTTCTGTGAGCTCAGAAATGGTATGTGGGAACGCTGCGAAAGTCGTGTGGTAAAACTGCTTTAGATTAGTGATTTCCAACCTCGGAGGCATGGACTATTGGAAAAGGAGGCGAGAACAGTCAAAAATATATATTTTTCCTTTAAAACGTGTCTTTATTACTGTGTGATAATGTTAGGGAGGGCAAGATATTTTTTACTCAAAACAGCTAATTTACATTAAAGTTGTTCGAACACTGCTTTAGATATATTTGTTAGTTTATCAAATAAAAATATATGTGCTCGTATTAATCAAAATGATAACGAGGTGAATATCGAAGAGTTACTACTTGGCTGTCGACCTTCAAATTGAACTCTCAATCTGAACGGCGAGAAGGAGAAGGATAATGGTTTTAGAGTTCGTTCATTATGGTTACAAGTTGTCATAGGATCGAATTCTAACATAGCACACGATGCTATATTTTAGTGATTTTACATAGCGTTTTATGAGTTTGTACTCATAAGAATGAGTGTACGACGTATTTGTTGTTTACGTTTTCGTCCAACCTATCAATTCCTGAAATGACCTTGACTTAAACAAAAACCATTTGAACGACTTGATAACAAACATTTTTTTGTAAAAAATAATAATGATATGTTCCATAAAGAGTATATAAACGTAAACAAGTAATTTTGGTAGAAGTTCAAGATAAAAAGATTAGTTGTAAGTTAACAGCTCTCTCAATGACCCGTCCCGTATCAAGGAACAGGTTGTTGAGAAGTTTGTGTCAACCTTTGAACACAAATCCTCAAATCGTTTAAAAAATAATTTTAAATATCAAGAACGCTGGTCGATTAGCAGCTGGCTACAAATTATATTATATCAATAAAATAATTTGTCAAAGAAAAATAACTTATTGAGTTATTTATTTCCACACCAAAGTGTTGAATATTTCAATCAAAGTCGGTTCCTTTTGGCTTTTATTTGTACATATAAATTACTGAATTATTTTTATATTCCTCACTGCAACCCTGTAAAGCTCTATGCATTAAGATGCTAAGCATCTCATCTGACTTTAAAATGGGCCTTCGAGAAGGCGATTGTAGCGCTTTGAGCGGCCGAGCCGCGCACTATTAACGTGACTCCTGAATCTTCAAATCTAACCAAATGACTTCATTTCCAATGGTTTCGGTTCTAAAACTTTAGCGAGGTTTCCAACCAAGACGATGCTATCAGATCTCAAGATGGCGGATAAGGGCAATTGCTTCTTCATCCTTTTACTGCTCGTCTCTTTAAAATGGATTTGCATTTCGCTATCTCACCACGAGATCTTTTCGTAATATTGCATATTTTATGCCTTATTACTTTTATTGTTTATTCACGCAAATAGCTGCAAATAAAATCAGATTCCAGATGAAACGATAACATTATGTTCGGACTTGGTAACTGACAGAAAAATGTGATTCTGCGTTCTCTTATTATACAAATAAAAAAAAACTTACCAGTGGTTAAGGATTGGTACTATACGATAACAAAACACTTTAATTTATACTATTATATACAGTGGCGGATTAAGCACTTTGTAGGCCCCAGGCGTATTAAATTTTGGAGGCCCTGCTTTTCGAATAACATAAAAGTACTGCAAACCTCTTCATAGAATAATAATAAATATTGAAAACTGAAATTAAAATGTAAGGGTTTATATAATAAATGCATCTTTGAGGCCCCCAAAATTTGGAGGCCCCAAGCGTGCGCCTCTTGCGCTTATGAGGTAATCCGCCACTGATTATATAGTAAACTCATGAAAAGATTTCGTGTTATAATCAAATTTTTCACAATTTAATTGACAACTCGTGATAAATTAATATGTAATTATGTTCAAAAGTTTACATACCAAAAAAAAAAATAGCCTAAATCAGTTTTAAGGACAGTTGTTTGTTTTTTTTTAATGTCCGATTCCAATCTGAAATCTATTGCCTACTAATGAAATATCTACATATAAATTTTTATACGACAACTGTTTGCTACTCAGTTGCTCAACTTTTCTTTTCCAAAGAGAGTAAAGTTATTAAAGATAGGACTAGTAGTTAACTGACTACTTTCGCTTCGTCCTGTTATTTTTGTATTTAAAAGGTGGGATGGAATTTTTAGACATCACAAACACCTATGTCTATAAATAGGTATTAATTAATCGATTGAAAAAATCCAAAAAAATACCGCTGAATTTATCGGAAATAGCTACATTTGATTTTTTTATCAATATCGACTCTCAATGTGGATGGAGCATATGTCCTCCTAATGGAGGTATTTCAACAGATTTTTTTTCTATGAAAACTGTTTGTTACTCAGTCGCTCAATCTCCCAAAAGAGAGAAGTATGGATAGAAGAATAAGACTAGGACAGGACAGGATTAGTGGTTAACTAATCGGTCTTGCTATGCCCGGTTATTAAAAGATCGAAAGAATGGGAGAGAATTTTCAGACGTCACAAACACTCATATTTTCGAATAGAAATCGATAAATCAATCGAAAATATGCTGTTCATACTGGGACTCGAACCCGTGAGATGAAGCACGGAAGACAGCAACGTTAATTGTTGCGCCTTATGACCCAATAATTTATCTGAATTTATTTACACATTAATAAAAAAAACAGACGGCCGATACATACTCTTGGCTACTGAAAACTGTTTGTCGAATAGTGTTATTGTGACTAATAAAATATAAAAAAGATACGTCTATGTTATATAAGAAAGACACTTTGGTATATTAATACATCCTAGATTCAAACTGGATAGGTACCGACTGTAAATAATCTACGATGGCGGGAACTAGGCGTATTATTTAGATAGATGGATGTTGTTGTATAGTTAATGCCTTATCGTACTGTAGTGAGCACATTCACTCGACGATCGATGAGTATAGCCGGTCGTTATGGTCACTGTAATACACATTGCGTGAATAAACCTAGTTTCATTTGAATTGGAGATATAAAATGTTAATGCAAACCATACATTGGTGGATTTTAAGAGGTGAGACATTTCGCGAACTAAATTATCCGCAATATTTAATTCTGAATCAGTCAATACTATTTGTACCTATTATTATAACTGGCAAAACTCATATTGTGTACTCTTTTATAAAGACAGTACAATTGAAAAAAACAAAACCCCTAACAAAAAAACAATTGATTCGTGTTTCGCAATGATAATTGTTCACTATGAACTTTCAATTTCATTTAAGAAGATCAGGACTGGTTTCGCTTATGATGAGCATTGTCAACTGATAGAAAATACGGTTTAACAGTGTTTTTTAAACAAAACAAAATGAAATAAAAAAGGTGTAGTAAATCAGGGTTTCTCAACGGTGGGCCACAGAGATTTATTTTTGTTTTGGGGAGCAACAACACATTTTAGGGGGGCCACGGGTATTGATAAAACGATACAGGGATGAACATAATGGCGGAAGTCACGCAGCTATTTTTTGTAAATCCGTAAATAAAATAAATTACTGGCACTCTAGATTTGAAAATCTCAGAAGAGCTATAAAAAAGGTGGGTTTTTGAAATTATAATTTTCGTGGGAAGACAAAACAATGGTATGAGGGCCACAGAAAAATAAAAACACTCACAAGGGGCCACGCTCCCAAAATGGCTGAGAAACACAGTAGTAAATAGTTGGTATCGAAAAATATACAAATTACAGTACAAAATATGAATAAGTGACACTAAATTGATTCAAATTAAAATGTTTGATACCTCTGAAATGTAATTACAAAAACCATCAATGAGTGATTAAGATGTAAGAGTTTATATAATAAATGCATCTTTGAGGCCCCCAAAATTTGGAGGCCCCAAGCGCGCGCCTCTTGCGCTTATGGAGTAATCCGCCATTGATTATATAGTAAACTCAAAGTGGTGATAGTTGATAATGCTCGTCATGAGCGAAAGCTGTTCTAATATTTTTCATGCACTGTGGATGCCCCAAAAGTGTTTGAGCCCAGCCTCTCTTTCTCATAATAGATCTCGAAGTCGTGGAAGGCCACTGATGACCTCCATAAGATGTACTCGGTGAAGCTATGGGCAGCTGGGATGACATGAAAAGAAGCAAGGAAACTGGCGGGGAATGGAGGCTCTTGAAAAAATCCTACGGTGGCCATATTCAGATTAAAAAAAAAAAACAGTCAAAACATCTTTTATTTTGCATTGATGTAGTTGTTTTTTTTCACTTGAATAGATATATGTATAATGAGTTAATTTCAGTTAAGTGATGTTAACCCACGCGATTCGGCGGCCCGGTGTTGCGTATCCTCGCTTTCGCGACCCGTACACTGAGAGCGTCCCCCGTTGCGAACAAGTCACATTGGCGCCTTACCAGACACATTACCTATCATTGTGGATGTATATTAGCTCGGGTGACCAAATTAGATCTGTTTTATTGATATCAATGCTAAATGTTTACTAAGTGGTTAAGCATTGATTTTTTTAAAATAGAAAAGCATCTCAGTGAACAAATGTAAAATTGTAAGTAAATCTTAAATAGTATTATTATATTAAGTTTTTTATGATAATTATTACATTTACTAAAAAAAGTTAATATCAGTAAACACTATTCAATGGAGTGCTACAACACATCTGATTCATGTTTATGTTCATTCCTATCACGCCTTTTTAAGAGTAAATTTAATGGAATGCACTGCATTTTCCATATATATAACGAGGTAGAAACGTATGCAATACTACAATAAGGAATAGAATTTTTAAATATGCGAATTTGTCTCCAAATGTACGAGTATCTGAGATACGTTTGTATTAATTAAGCGATTTCTCGGAAGATATCCTTGTGGCGAACGACAAAAAACTGTATCACCAAAAACAATAAATATATTTTTAACTTTTGAAATATGATTTAATTGTTTAAGTAATGTATAAACAAACTTGGCATATTTGGTTTATGTAATATAAATTTCTGACGACATACTCAGAAGAATAAACTATTTAGTAAAAAGTGTAAAGAAAGTGGTCCAGACGGATTAGTGGTTGGCTTATCACTTCCGATGCGCTCTGTTATAAGGTTCAAATGGGTTGGGGAGAAGTCTAGACATCACAGACATTCATGCTTTCAAACAAATATGCATCGATCAATTAAAAAAGAGAAACTACCCGAAATGGTATACGAGACTTTGACCATCATGAGTCACGACCAAAGCCAACGACGTTGACCACTCGAAAACAGTTAATAATAATATACAAAAGTTATAATGATGATTTAAAAATAAATAAATATTAATAGTGTTAGTACATAAGAGTGAGAAGAATATTTTATTGGTCACCCTACCTAACTCTAGTAACGTTATCCATCTTGTAGTAGAAGAAAATGCCACAGTTCCTATTGTCATAGCTGAAATATTGACGATATCATTTTGATGAACGCGGTCAACTTATCCAAGTTGTGTAAAGGTAATTTAGTATCACCGCCTTCAATAAGTTAAATCTACATCATATCAAATTGGATTAGATACGATTGCATACATCGCATTTTGAAGCACGTAAGATTAATATTAATATTCAAGGCAATCAAATTTATCAATTGGTGCAATTATGACTAGGAAATATGTGTTTATATTAAATTTATTCCAGTACACGGTGGGATCGAATGTAAAAGAACATTTTTTTCAATGTGTAATTATAATAAAAAGTTTCAGTCTATTTCACACGGGAAAATAATATTAAGCATTACTAAGCGTCACTCATATTTGGCTTACACAAAAACGCTACAAATACAACAATTTTATTGAGATAAATAATAAACCTGTGTAAGCAGCCGCCTGTGTGGTCGAGTGGTCAACGTCGTTGGCTTCGGTGACGGAGGTCCCGGGTTCGAATCCCGGTACGGACAGTTTTATAAATTGATTTTTTAATCGATTTATGAATTTCTGTTCGAAGGCATGGATGTATGTGATGTCTTGAATTCCTCCCTCCCACCCATCCTTTCCTATGAACGGGGCGTATCGAGAGCGATTAGCTAACCACTAGTCCTGTCTTAGCCCTATCCATCTATTCTTACTCTCTTTGGAAAAAAAGGTTGAGAAACTGAGTAACAAGCAGTTCTCGTAGAAACACTTCTGTTGAGATAAACTCCATTAGGAGTCCATATGCTCCACATTGGAAGCGGATATGGTTAACATCCATTCCTGATTTACACGGTAGATATGTGTATCACAAACTTACGTAAATGAAAACCACATAGAAAAGTGTAAATTATGTTCCGTTATTTAAAAAAAACCGCGTTAATTAGACAACGGTTTCACACAAAATTTGAAAATCCGTGAAAAAGTCTATAGTTTTATTATACGGAACATATTTTCAAAATTGTAGTTGTTACAATATCATACATATTTTTTACTTAAATCAAAATTATAATTCTTTCATCCTTATTTTTAATTACTATATTTTAGCAATATAACCATCGTCTTTATAACTGGTTCAAAGTCGTTTTCATCATCATTAAAATAACTAGATAGTTCAATTCTATAATTAGTGAAAATATACTATACATCTAAATTGAATATTTCTGTACACAAGTATTTCAAATTTGAGAGAGTACAATCAGATGAAGTTTTAGCACAATGTTTTTAAATATCATGTTTTTTGATAACGTTAAAGTGAAATCGCGTAAAATATACTAATATTTATTTTCAACTAGCCGGTACCCGGCAAGCGTTGCAATGCCACTCGAAGAAAGAAAGTGTTTGTGTTTTAATTGTGTTTATTGAAGTGCATGCTTTCTTTTTCTGTCCATTTGACGTTTACTGTCGATTGTCTATGGTACGACACACGAGCCACCTACTGTAATTTAATTTTAATACGCATATAACCTTCGCGCAAGTTGCATAAACGGCATGGTACACATACAAACATTGATTTTTATATAAAATACCTACTATAAGCTAATTTTATTATGCCTATAACCTTTAATCAAGTGTGTGTAAAAATATTGTTAAAGTTTTATTGCAATCGGATGAACGGTGTGGCAACGCATAAAATACAAACAAACAATCACACCTAATGCACGAAACACATTTAAATGTAATGTCAAAAATTGATTTGACAGATTTGAAATATTCCATTTTTAATACAAACAATCGAACGTCAAATTTGAATTGTCTGAATGCTGGTTGGATTGTCAATATATCAAAACAAAATGGCCGCCGTTCAAAAATTCGAACAACGACCATTTTTGTTTTGATATACTCGGCAGTTTGAATGGTAAGAAACATTGAAATCTACGAATATTTTAGTTTTTCGACACTGTTTTACAATTTTGTTCGACAATTTTAATATGCCTACAACCTTCCCGGAAGTGCAAGCTAAAAAGTTGTCGAAGTTTTATTGCAATCGGATCAGCAGTTTTTAAATGTATAAAGGCCAAAAATTAAGCAAACAAACAAACAAACATTGATTTTTATATATATAGATGAACAGCCTAGACGTTTTCGATTTCTTTTCTCCTATGGTTGATGTGAAGTGACTTTATTCAATAATATTCGATTCTATTGAAACGATTTTAATATTTTAAATTTCTTACGAATTGGCAATAATTAATTTTAAGCAAAAATTTTGTATTCTGCTATGGTAACGGTATTTTTTTTATGAGAATTAAATGTATGATAACTTTGTAGAACTTTATTTTTTATACAAAATTAAATTTGATCAGGTATTTTACTATTTTACCCATTGTGCTCATTTTTTTCACATGTACCTATCGTAAGTTTATTAATTAATAAAGTCAACATTATTTCTTATCACTTTTTGGGTGTTCACTGTCAATAATTGGTGGGAAGGCATTATATTAAAGAAAAACACAATATTCCTTTGTACTCTATTTCCATTTTATTTATAAAGGTCAGAACCGGTTTTGCTCATGGCGATGGGATGGATTTTTTCAAACAATTTCAAAACCCAGAAATGTACGCATTTCCAAAAATTACTAGAAGGACCTTTTTTTAGCTCTTCCAAGAACTTTGAAATACAAAATCACAATAATTTACAGATTTACCCAAATTAGCAACGCGGGAGCTTTTTTTTTTTAGCTCTTCCAAGAATTTTCGAATCCGAAATTCCAAGAATTTACGGATTTCCAAAAAATAACAGCGCGACAACTTTTTTAGCTCTTCCGTGTTTCATTTTCTCAATCCCAAAATTCCGGGATTGGTACCGTCGAAATCCCGGGATTTCAGGATCCGGGATTCCAGAATTGGATACCCTAGTTGATTTTCTGTCCACTTTATTTTAACTGCAGATCGTCAACTGTAGGGTTACTTCTCCTGATAAAATCACGGCTACAACGAAAATGGTTAAGGCTTTTACTTATTAATGATAAAATTAACGGGTGGGAAAGCAGTGATGGTAAAAAGAGAGCAAGTTGGATTACCCATCAAATCATGTCTGTCAAAACTGCCAAATCAATTTTCATAATGCAATTTTGAATGAGTTATTGTTGTAAAGTTATTATTATAGAATTTCGTTATGTTATTTCAACATGTAAATCATTTGTGTAGCTACATATAAATTCGATATTCACGGTGCAGAATAATAGGGCATTGAAATTGGCGGAAATGCAATAATAAAGATGGCGTGAGAATGAGTCCATCAATCGATTCGAGGCAGGTCCATCAATATTTAGTGCGAGAGATAGAAAAGAGTTTCAGAGAGAACATAAACAATATTATTCGCATACGCTCTCAGCAAGAAGGTCGCAGTATAAAATACAAGAGATTTTTTGCAAAGCTTCTCAAAGTTTTTCAAGTGGAATCGGAACGAAGTAATAAAAAAAAAAAGATTTTAAAACAAAAGTATTTTTTTTAAACCATGTCCGCTCCCAATGTGGAGCATATGGACTCCTAATGGAGTTTATCTCAACAGAAGTGTTTCAACGAGAACTGCTTGTTACTCAGATGCTCAACCTCTCTTTTTTCAAAGAGAGTAGTAATAGGATAGGGCTAGGACAGGATTAATGGTAAACTAATCGCTGTCGATACGCCCGTTCATAGGATAGGATGGGTGGTAGTGGGGAATTGAAGACGTCACATACATCCATGCCTACGAACAGAAATTCATAAATCGATTGAAAAATCAATTTATAAAACTGTCTGTTTACTGGGATTCGAACCTCTGACCTCCGTAACCGAAGCCAACGACGTTGACCACTCGACCACACAGGAGATATTAAATTTTCACTGATGTTTTGGTGAAATCATATCACTTGTGTACTTTTGTGTACATACCTTTAAAATATAGTTTCACTGATGCGGAGCAGTGAAATTGTAAATCAAATGAATGACGCATTTTCACTGCCAGAGTTAGCGAAAATATAAATAGACTGCTTAAAAAAAGTAACGCGATCGTATAAAAAATGTTTGAAGTGTGCTGAAAAATGCAACTGCTGATACTGTTTTCAACAAAATATTATAATAAAAAGGTACTCCACAGTTTCAGATGCTCCGCTTGATAGGAACCCACACGTTGCCTCAAAATAACAATGTTATTCGTGCCAATGATAAATGCACAACAATTGCACGCGGCCTGTGTCATACATTTCCTCAGGGAAACAACCACTACACGTACTTCATGCAGTCATAAATCACATTGTCTGGAATGACTCTATATAGCGGGCAAAAGGGAAAATGCATTTATTAATATAGCAACATTGCATCTATCGTAATGGCGGGTTTCAGAGGAGTCTGTTCATAAAATACCTTTTGTTATATGCTGTGAAAAAGCGAAAGCGAATATGCTCTTAATATTTATTACCGATATTATTTATCTTACATTGCGTACATTTTTAATTTGATTCAATTAATATAATCATAAAAAAACAATCACTGTTACTTTAGAAAACCAAAATTAAAAAATTGTATTTATGTTTTTTTTTTTGGATATCAAATTTACGAAGATTTAAGTACCAAGGTGCGTTATCGTCAAAGTTCTCCAAGTCTCCTTTATCGCTTATGTTTTGGTATTTGTATTCCCTTACCATCGTCGCCGACGGAAGGGCGTGATCGCTGCAGATGTGGGCAATCTTTAAAGAGGCCAGTTAACGGGGACACCATATGCATTCATTTGCGAATCACATTGTATATACTTCCCCACATACTATGTATATCTATACATGTACACACACATACACATATAATACACAAGAAAGTCAGACAAAAGCTCTGTTCTTCTGCGTACTTCTGACGGTTTTCTGACGGTTTGCAAACCGTCAAAAGTACGCAGAAGAACAAAGCTAAAGCGAGATATTTACATGATGCTGATGTTTTATTATTTTTAATGTATAAAAGATAAACAAACACATGGGTACTGTAAAAAAGACATTTGAAATCTTCGATAAATGAAATATAGTACGCATCTTTCATCGACCGCATAAAATTAGCTGATTTTAAAACCAAAACAAAATATTTTTTAGAAAATTTAGTATGCCATTGTCAAAAAGCAATATAGAGTTATTTAAGATTTCGTCTGAAGGTGCTTGGTTGAATTCCAATATTAAATTAATTTATTTTTTTACATTTACTCAAGTTTTGTCACTTATGCCTCGGTTTTCGCCTTTTGGCATCTTTGTCAATTGTCACCAATGATTTGTGGAATGTCATTAGGGCCTCCAATCCCGGGATACCGTCCATTTCTGCGAACCCGAAATCCCGGGATTGTAAAAGTACTAATCCCGATATATCGGGATTGAGAAAATGAGAGGAAATTTAACGAGGGCTTAAAAAAAAGAAGGTTGAAAATTTTGGCTTATTTTTGGAATTCCGTAAATTCCTGGGTTTTTGAAATTGCAAATCCTGCTCAAAAAATGAGTTCTCACGGCGTTTCATTTTGAGAAATCCGCAAATTCATGGATTCCTGAATCAATTCCGGGTTTGGATGCCCTATTTGCTATTGTTTAAAAAATCTATCGTTATGTGAACTCTTGACAACTTGCGACCACGTAATACCTTTTAAATAATGTTATACTCTTTTGTTTGGCTGGTGTTGAAAGTTTGTACTATGAATTCATCAAACAACAGCTAAACTAAATGGTGTTATGGCTATTTTTCATCGTGATACTATAATATTATAGTTACTGTATTTTGAAAAATAACGACCGATTTATGCAAAGTTTACCAGGCTTGATGATTTCCTGCTGTTGCGGTCGCTTAACTTTAAAGATCTTCGCTTCGCAGATAATTCAAAACAATTGCAAAAATTTATCGACGTCATTATTCCGAAGAGCTTCGGTACTTAATGTGTTAATCATGAATTCAGCCTGGCAATGCCTCCCTCAATTCCCGTGTCAGATGTTAGTTTTTAAATTAATCATACTTTATTATCAAGAGATTTGCAAGTCTAGATATGAAATTGAATTAGATAAGTCGTCAAGTCACCAAACTTGGTTCATATATTATCTTCAGAATTCATCTTAATGAAATACTTAGAATACAAATAATTTGCTTTCAAGCTATTATAGAATAGCCAATGGGCCTGACATTTTTTTTCAAACCGCATGAGGTAAGCTCGATTAGTTTTTTTGTCCATGCAAAGATCTCAAAATATCGACTGTGGAAAGGAAAAAGGACGTAACCCACGCATATCAAATTTTACAGGAGGCGCAAAAAACGTGTTTTGATGATTTTGGGCCATATGCAAATTAAGAATTATACACAACCTCGAAAATTGCCTAGGAAAAACCTTTATTTCAGTCTTTTTTATTTTTTTACAAGGTCATGTTTTTCAAACATAAAAGCTAAATTTAGACACTAGTTCGGCATTTGTAGCTTGCATCCTTTTAATAGAACGTGCATCAAGTTTGATACATTGTGATTATCGAAAAAAGCTGTTTTGAAAAAACTGTGGATTACTTCCTTTTTCTTTTCCACAGTCGATATAATAAATTTTAATATTGACCTTATGTAGACATGAATCTGAAAATATTTGATCGATGAGATAAAACTCTCACCACTAAACCAGTGATGGATAACCTATGACACGTCAAGACATTTTGGGTGACACACATCATTTACGGACGATCTTCGCTTAAGAAAGAAAAACATTTACTAGGGCTGCAAAAAAAAAATATTCTTAGATGTGACACAGCACTCGAGTCAAGCCAGTTTTTTTTTAGAATTTTGACACGTCGATCTAAAAAGGTTACCCATCACTGCACTAAAATATACCTACTATTTTCGTAATCGTCCATTAGCTGTCAATTATTGGTGGAATGCTACTATATTTGTAAAAGAAAAACAGTTTTTTTTGCAATTGTCACGACAGGCTACAAACATCGCGAGAATTGGTATCAGTTGACAATGTTCGTGATGATTAAAACCAGTCCTGATCATTATGAAAAAAATGGATTAGTGCAATTATTACGCGATTAATACATCACTTTACATTTTGTTATCCATTCTGAAAAAAAGGTATAGATATTATGCAACGTGTTTTGGTCTATGTTTTACAAAATTTAACTCTTTAACAAAAAAAAAAAATTGAATATTATATATACCACAATTGTCTAAGAAAACATACAATTTTCTACATTATAATTGGTTTTAAATTCCTGTGTATTTAAAAGTCTATCAAAATGTTAAATAATATAATAAATTATTTGGATGCACGCACATTCTACTGTTAATATTTTTTTCGATATTTTGACAATTCGATACATAACGTATTCATTACAATAATAAAAAATAAACGCGTGCAAAAATGACAGAAAAAGATTTTTTCTAATCGAAACACCAGTATGAGTTTTATGAAATTATCAAAATCAGTTCGTTCATCGCTTATTTTGAACTGATACAAAGTAAACTACAATTGGGTAATTTCTAATATAATATTAGTCACGCATATTTATAGATTATTCATACATCCATACTCAAGAGGTGAAATGAGCCAAGTAGTAAAATGGTAAAACTTTTTCTCGGACTTTTAAGTACTATCACGTCTTTACTTGGTACTTTGATGGATTTCATTGTTTTATTATACGGATTATTACACTATTGCAATGTGTATTAACTGAGGTTAATTCACTTTCACGAGACTTTGTAGACGTATAGATTATTACAACGCATCTAACTTACTTTGTTCTAAAATACCACTTGGTTTACTTCACCTATAATGGTCCCATACTAACCCTCAACAGGTGCGCCAAGTAGCAAAATGGACTTTTAAATATATTTTTTTTATAATTTTTATATATTTTTTTTTTTATAAAATATTTGACATTACAGCTCAGGCCAATGCGTCAAATATTTTGAAGTTGAAAGATCATACGAGATATACTCGATGAGAATTTTTGAAAGTCGCATGGGATTAACTCAAGGAGAATTAACTTCACAAACGTCCATGTCTTAGACCTCAAATTAAAATTGAAAAAATCCAATTTGATTCTGACCTTACCGGGTATCGAACCCAGACCAACATAATCGGTAGAGCAAGCTCTAACCAACTAGACCACAGCGGGCGAATATAATCGCGACATTACTTGGTGCTTTGGTGGATTGCATATTTTAATTTTAGTGATATAACACTTTTGTAGTGTGATTTACTTAGCTCACTTCACTTTTATAATATTTAAAATCAAAGCTGTGGAGTCGTTAAAAATGAACGGGTCAAAACATTTAAAAAAAGTGTATTCAAACCACAATAGTTCATAGTGGTGACATTGCATGCTTGGCTGACTAAAGATGATATGATGTAATACAAACATTGTATACAAGTTAAAATTAAATTATTGAAAATTATCTTCGGAGTCGGAGTCTCTTTTTATTTTAAAGCTGGAGTCGAAGTCGTCTTGTTTTTATACGACGTCTTTTGCGTCTACTATAACGACATACTTTGTAGACGTATAGAATATTACAACGGATCTAACTTAATTTGTTCTAAAATACCACTTGGTTTACTTCACCTATAATGGTCCCATACTAACCCTCAAGAGGTGAAGTGCGCCAAGTAGCAAAATGGACTTTTAAATATAATATAATCGCGACATTACTTGGTGCTTTGGTGGATTGCATATTTTAATTTTAGTGATATAACACTTTTGTAGTGTGATTTAATTAGCTCACTTCACTTTTATAATATTTAAAATCAATGCTGTGGAGTCGAAGTCGTTAAAAATGAACGGGTCAAAACATTTAAAAAAAAGTGTATTTAAACCACAATAGTTCATAGTGGTGACATTGCATGCTTGGCTGACTAAAGATGATATGATGGAATACAAACATTGTATGTAAGTTAAAATTAAATTGTTGAAAATTATCTTCGGAGTCGGAGTCTTTTTTTATTTTAAAGCTGGAGTCAGAGTCGTCTTGTTTTTACACGACTCTATAGCCTTGTTTAAAATTAAATTTACTAAAAACAACAATTTCTGACGTCTTTTGCTTCTAATATAACGACATACTTTGTTGATGGAAGTATTAATATGCCAGCGATAGTAATTTTAATACTGTAATCTGCATGCTAAGCCTCCATCGCCAAAGGCTTGTGGCTATTTAATTAGATACATAGATAACAATTAGTCAATAATCAAGTTTGCACTTACAGCCATATGGTCATCTTTGTTACTGCCCCAAGATAGCAACTCCACAATTCTGACTAAGTAGATTAGTTCAATAGAATTAGATGTTATCTTGTTAAGTTACTTTTTTTTCTAATGGGGTTTAATTCAACAGAAAGTTTTCCTCGATAACTACTTGTTACTTAGTTGCTCAACTTTTTTTTTCGAAGAGAGTTTGAGAATAAACTGATTGAGCTAGGGCAAGACTAGCTAATCGCTTTCGGTACGCCCCGTGTAGTCACTGATCGTAAATTGTGTAAGTATGGTTTGTATTGGATTTAATTTCGAGAAAATCCGAGAAATCTATAATTTTTGCTAGTCACAATTCTTGAGACTTTCAATAATAATAACCTGGGAATTTATTATTTATTGAATGTGTTATTATTTAAATTAATGATATATAAATATAACTGCCATAAAAACCATTAGCAAGCAGAATTAACGTATTATCAAAGAATGATTCAGAAATTATGTAATTAAAAAATTAATAATCTTGGCTTAAAATTGGCATGTTTCATAAAAAATAAATTCCAATACTGAATAAAAAAAATGTTATTTCACTTGTTGTGTAACTATGAGATACATCCTTCACCTCTTTGATAAGTAAAATCAGGCTAAGGTTCTCGTTTTAAAAGTATAGCTATTATCTAATTTCATTTACATTTGTCATGCATCAACTGAGCAAAAAAAACTGCCGAGAAACATCCATTAGAAAGCCATATGCTTACTACATTAGTAGCGTGATATGGTTTTTTAATTTTTATAATATTAGATTTAAATTACACTTATCTTAACGGAAAATATTCTGAGAGAATTAATTGTTGCTTAGTCCACTATATCCAGTTTTTTAAGAAAAGATAATGCGGTCATGATGTGACAATTATTTCTCTCGCTACGGCTAGATTTAAGGTTTAAATCTAAGATTTAAAATTAAAAAAAAATCTTTTTATAATATTCTTTATTAAGTTCATTAGTTATAAGCATGAGATTTATTGGAGTCATTTGTTTAGTGTCAATAAATGTGTTCGCCACTGGGTAAGTACAACTAGTCCACTCACTCCTGACCGAGAGGCTGCATAGGTTGAACAAAACTCGGCGGACGGCGGGCAATATGTTTTTCAAATGAGATCACGGACAGGGCCCATTTGTTATTAATTAATATTGTGCGGCCCTGCACTTATTAGAATGAGAATAAATCAATCGTGGTCTTTAGTTCACGGAAGCATTAAATGGCTGATTTGATTAATTATTTTTCTAAGAAGCGATTATTTAAGACGGTACGCGGCCAAATCTGCTTACATCAATCTACAATATAATTACATATACATATCGATTGTAGACAAGAAAAAGGACGTAACTCACAGTTTTTTTTCGATAATCACAATGTATCAAACTTGATACACGTTTTATCAAAAGGATGTAAGCTGCAAATATCGAATTAGTATGTAAATTTAGCTTTAAAGATTGAAAAAAGTTGATCTTGTGAAAATTGAAACCAAGAAAAAATACTGAAAAAAGCTTTTTCCGAGACAATTTCTTTAGTTAATATTTGAATATGTCAATTAAACACGAGTTTTGAAGTCGCCGTGCACTTCAAGGTTGTGTATATTTCATAATTTGCATATGGCCCAAAATCATCAAAACACTTTTTTTGTGCTTCCTGTAAAATTTGCTATGTGTGGGTTACGTCCTTTTTCCTTTCCACAGTCAATATGATGAAAATTTTTAATTATTATTATATATGACCACATATTTTTTTCTAACGAACAGGCTTATGCCTTTCAGCATTTACAAGTATTCAAGTGCATGGATGATCTTTATAAAGACAATGGCAAAAAATAACAGATTTAATGCTAAAGATGTATGTATGCACAGCAGTTTGTAGTCATTTACTCAAAACTTGAAAAGCCTTCCAGAATACTTTTGAAACTCGATGATTCAGTGAAAGTGTCTCACTTTAAAAAAATAAATATTTATTTTTTTAAAGTGAGATAACAGCATTACCATAATTGCAAACAACGTAAATAAGTACAAATGCAATCTTCTTTCACAATCAGCTTCAGAAGTTATCCTAGCACATCGCTAAAGCATCGATTATCGGAACCAGCGTCCGGTTATGACGCCAATAATTTCAACATCGACTCAGATTTTAACAGAGACATCGTTATATTCGTACATGGCGTGAATATATTAATAAGTCAAGATACATAATTTATTCATTGTTTTTCACAAAATCTAGAGTTTTTCAAATAAGAATATTATCAAAAAGTCCGATAATATATTCAATTAATATTTTTACTGCGAATAGCGAATAAAAGTCTCGGTGTCAAATAACATAACCCATTGTCGTGTTGTCAGTAGATTCACTATAGGACCTCCAATCCCGAAATCCCAACGAATTTTACGATCCCGTCATCCCGGAATTGCGTTAGTATCAATCCCAAGATTTTGAGATTCACTACAACACGTGACAATCCGTTCAATCTGCTAACAGTAAAAAATGCGCTGGAGTCAATAGCAGTCGTAATTCTTTGAAAATATGGAGCTAAAAAAAGCTCCCTTGTTTTTCAATAATTATAGAATCTATCAATTTGAAACTTTTTCAAGTCAAGTTCAATTAAAAAAAAAAGGTCTTTGAGTTGAACATAATTTTGGAATCTCTTTATTTCTTACTTTTTTTCTGATAATCAGTCCCGAAGTATCCTGAAAGCCCGGATCCCGGAAAAAATGTTAATTGCAATATCTCTGTAACAAAACACTCTTTTGTACAAATTCCACATTTATTTAATATTTTACAAGACCGGTTTTTCTCAGAACCAAATTTTTTAGCTGCCTAGTGATAGATATTGATGTTTGCAATACCGGTATTTTATTTGAAATATCGAAATACCGGTATTGATATATTCATCCGGGATTGAAAACCCTACAAACAAAGTCAGTACTCCTTAAAGAGAGGGAAAGCGATCCCGGCTAAAAGGAAAAAAAAACAATAAGCTATATTGCTCTATATCATTTTTTAACCATTTCCGCTTTCGATATGGACTACTAATAGAACTTATCTTAACAGAAATGAACGAGAACTATTTGTTACTAAGAGAGTAATGGGTATAAGACAGAACTAGTGATAAGATCTTCGCTCTGGCTAGATATTGTTTTTTAGTATCGGATGATTAAGAGGGTATTTCAGATATCCCAGACAACAAAAATAGTAACATATGTAAACGACGTTGAAAATTGTACACCACATTCAAACATATAAAAGTATCTAAATATTTTATGTGTCGTGATTTTTTAATATAATGCTCTTTTGTTTAATTACATATATTTGTCTATACAATTTGAAAATTACGTATGCAAATATTTTTAATTTATGGTAGTTTTAGTTGCTTAAGAAAACGTTTGTTGTAATATAAATTAGAAACGGCGATCTGAATTAGTTTCCGCGATTAACGCGGAATATACGCCCTTTCAACGGTGAGAGTTGATCAGATAAAATATCAACAGACTATACGCTCTTTGATTATGCAAGGAGGAACAATCTTATCTGACGATCCATCGCACATCCGTCTATTTTTTTAAATTCCGCGAGGATATTCGTGAAACCTCCCACATGGAATGAATGAATCAAATGGTAAATTAGTATATTCTGATGAGTCCAATGTAAAATAATAATATAGTACAACCAAAAAAAATGTGTGGTCAAATCGGTCCTTTCGTCTCACGGTCTACGTTCTTGGGCCTTTTTAGTCAAAGTTTCAAGAGCAGGCGTGTTCCAACTGAAATATTTTTATCGGTCGATCAATATATTGAATGCCTTTGAAAGGATCTTATCACTGACTTTTTTTCCATGGGAACGAGTTTACTTTGTATGCACAGATTACCAAATTTGTATCATTTGTCGGAATTATAGCCGTCTCACTTAGCTCTCCTTATTAGAGCAAGATAGCAATTAATTGTCATAGCCATGCAATATAACCGGTCTTCACTAGTTCTGTCTTGCTCAGTCGGCTAGCGCTGTCCCGCATATCACTTACATTACTAAAAACGAATGTCTGGCGTCAGCATGCCACAACCCAGTTGATAGTTAGTTAAGATATATGTAACCTTAAAATAGGCTTGTCCAAGTCGCGACTCGTGAGCTACATATGGCCAAATCAAAGGTTTTGTATGAGCTTTTCAACGTTTTCAGCTTTCCAGTTTGTTTATTTGTTAAAACTTGACCGTACTGGGGCTCAAACCCGTGGTCTCTGTGAACAAAGCCAACGACGTTTAATACTCGACGAAGCAACCGGCTTAGAATTAATAAAAGTTTAGGGAACCAGTCCATAAGCGGGGTGTTGTCCCCTGTAAATGCTACGAGGATGTCCAGACATTCTGTTCCTTGTACTACCTCGTATCCTGCAATTTTTTTTTTTTATAATTATGTTAAATAAAAGATTACAAATTTGATTAGATAAATTTCTTGGGCAATGTGTGCGATGTACCATACACAATAAATTTCTTCTAGAACAGTGAATTCACAAGACAGGTAGCAAATTGCTCTTTTATAAATGGGTTCGTAATCGATAAGAAAAATAAGAAAAAAGATTTACTATTGAAATTAAATAAATTTGTTAGACCTATTATTAGCACGAGTAATGTTGCGCACATATTAAATTAATGAACGAGCATTAATTTTAGTTTAAGCATGTTGTTGAGCAGTGGAATCGAACAAGTGGCATGGGCTTAATTTTTTAAATTATTATTATTTGATTGTTTACAGAAAGATGTTTCAAGCCTTACGTTGATAGCTGAAACTGTCTGATGAATACGTTATCTAAAAAAGAAAAAGTATGAAGACATCTACATCATTTTGTGTATTTATATTTAGTGAATTGGCATTACCTTGGTAGAATGTCTTGGTTTTATAAAATCATCTATCGCAACGTTTACTAATTTTTTACCTTGTTTGTTAGTTAATGCGTAAACGTTGCGATAGTCTGTCTGATGATGCTTCTTAAAAAAGCGGAACACGTGTCACGAGTTGTAGCACAAAAAGTGTAGTTGTCAGTAATATTTGACAATTCTTGTAGAGCTAAAAACGTTATTATCGTTTATAACGTAACAATAAAAGTTCAATAAGTAAACTATTTTGAAGATTGTAATCTTTAAATCAGGGTTTCTTAACGGGGGGTCCTGTAGCTATATCGTGTTTAAAGTTTGCCATAGAGATTTTTTGTTTTTAGGGGAGCCACAGTACAGTTTAGAGAAGGGAGGGGCACGGGAAAAGTCCTACGCTGTGCATTTGGGCAATTTTGTAAAATTCTTGGGATTTTGGATTCGGAAATTCTTGCAAGTCCTAAAAAAATGTGGTCTCCCCACAGGAAAATAAAGAAACTCAAAAAGGGTCACGGGCCCAAAAAAACTGAGAAATACTGATTTAAATGATATGTTAAACCTATCATGACAAAAGCCAAGTAAAAGCAGTTCTGGTCTTAAATAATAAACATTTGTGTTATTTGAGATGAATTTAGTAAATGGAAAAAATTCACAAACTTTACAAATCATAAAAAAAAACAATTCATTTACACAACAGTTACCGTTTTTTTTTGTTTGTTTGTATACTGCCAGATTGAGACCAAAACAACTTTTTTTGTTGAAATAATCAACTTTTTCGAATATCACGAAACGAACTGAAATGAATTAACAAGATTAAAGACAAATAAATTACAATAATTTACCAAACTATCTAGAGCTCAAAAACGTTTCGTCGTTTAATTGCATTTGAGTAACTGTAGAAATAAGAAATCTGTACAGCTAAAAAGCGTTAGATTATATATAGCTTAATGCCAGTAATAACTACCAACGAATTTGGCTTAGTTAAAATTTCTTCTTTAAATGCCAAAATTTTTTAAGGAAATTTAAAATGAGTGAGCTTGGTTTTTCGTTAAAATCTATCAATCTCCATTCACAATTAAAAAAAAACAATTTTTTAACTTAACGTTTTCTGGCAGTGTATCGACTTGTTGCGTAAGCGCTCCTTGCGACAGTTCACAATCACTTTCATCTAGTATTCATGCGCGGGCACTAATTCTAAATAAATAAACGAATAGGCGAATGAATGCAGCGGTTGCCATGAGCGGCATGTGCATGTGCACCGCGCAGTGGCCGCAAGTCAGGAAGAATAGCCATGCTCCGCGTTGTGGAACTTGTGAACTGAATATTAATCGCCGACCAATGGACTTTACTACTAATGAATACTCAGCAATAATCAGATGCCTGCAAACTTCCTGTATTTGTTTCTTAGATGCAGAGGACTTCAACTTCTGCGATACGTTTTTTCTTTTTCAAAACTACGCATGCGTAAGAAACGAAATGGCGGTATGTAAACCAAATAGAGTATTATATACGATTAATAAACAATTCATAAATACCAGGGCTGTGGAGTCGCGTGAAAAAAAGACGACTCCGACTCCGACTCCAGCTTTTAAATAATTTACGACTCCGAGAAATTTTTTCAATAATTTCATTTTAACTCATATATATGTCTACCATCAGATCATCTTTAGTCAGCCAAGCATGAAATGTTAACACTTTTGACTATTTTGTTTAAATACACATCATTAAATATATTTTTCAAAAAAAATCGAACCACTCATTTTTCACGACTCCGACTCCGATTCCGACTCCACAGCTCTGATAAATACTCTCTAAATATTCTAAATGATCTCTGAAATAAAAAAAAAGTGTTATTTTAAAAAATAGCAACATTGTGACATAAAAAATCGTATCAAAAAGGTAAGATTAAAATCCAACAAAAAATATTACTCAAACATATTTAATTTTGAATCGTTCAAATAATGTACATTCATACAAGTTTTGTCACTAACGACCCGGGTTTCGCCTTTCGGCATCTTCAGGTGTTCAAGTGCACGGATGAACTTGAATTGACGCTTAGTAAATGAATGTATCGTGCACCTTGCACCAAGCACCTTCAGTCGAAATCTTAAATTATACCAAACATACTTGTTTTATTTTAAGAAAAATCGCTTATTCATTAAATTGGGGAACCTTAATAAGTAATTGGACATGAATTTTTTTTATCACTAGAATTGTCTGAGACGTATAATGACATTTGTTTATTATTGTCGTTTTGTGTTGTTGAATTTCTTGTTTTTAGGAAATCTTCATTCAATGATTTAATCGTTTGCAAACTACTCATGCTATTACTGTACATCTTTCGCCAGAAAGGGTTTGGATAAATATATTGGGCTTGGAAATTATTATAAGTAGGGTTAGACTATTTCTTATTGTCTATGTTTTAGTTGATGCAAAGGGAAAACATTTTCATATAAAATATCGACATTAAGATATACAAACATAAATCGACATTCAGCCATTTTTTTAAGACACTGCATTCTTACTTTCTATTAAAAGTTTCGCATCTTTGGCATCTGGGAAAATTTTAGCAAGTGACATCGATGAAAAAACTTTATTGTATCATATACCCACAGTTTTTTCAAAACATGTTTTTTTCGATAATCACAATGTATCAAACTTGATACACGTTCTATCAAAAGGATACAAGCGGCAAATGCCGAATAAGTATCTAAATTAAGCTTTAAGTATGAAAAAGATGAGCTTATGAAAATTTAAGCCAAGAAAAAAGTCTGAGAAAAAGGTTAATGCTTGACAAGGTCTTTAATTAATATTAGATTATGTCAATTAAACACCAGTTTATAAGTTTCCGTGCACTTCAAGGTTGTGTATATTTCATAATTTGCATATGTCCCAAAATCATTAAAACACGCTTTTTGAAACCAAGAAAAAAGACTGAAGAAAAGGTTTTTCCTGGACAATTTCTTAAATGAATATTAGATTATGTCAACGTCTCCGTGTGCTTCAAGGTTGTATTTATTTCATGATTTGTATATGGCCGAAAATCACCAAAACACGTATTTTGCACCTTCTGTAAAAATTGATATGTATGGGTTACGTCCTTTTTCCTTTCCACATTCGATATAGTTAATATTGTAAACTGAAACTTTTTCAAAGTATATTTTCGTAGATTCATGCCGGCATAGCTCTGATTTATCGTTAATTCATGAAATTCTTAAATATCCACTTTTAGGGTGTTCACTGTCAATACTTGGTGGAAAGGCATTATATTAATAAAAACACAATATTCCTTTGTAGCTGTTGAGCATCAGTTGACAATGCTCGCAATGAGCGAAACCGGTCCTGACATATTACATAAAGTGGAATGAAGTACAAAGGAATATTGTGTATTTATTAATCTTAAATACCCACTAAAATGCTGCGAAACAAACAATGTTATTTATTTTATAACGCATATGTTCACCTGGTGTCTCCAACCTTTTCATTGGATTCCCCCTGGCAGTTGTTCTTCGGCCGCTCGAATGTAAATGATGGGCAGTGTAAAAGAGTAAATCACGATTTCACATCCAAGATATGCTATCACCCGAAAGATTAAAGTTGCGCACAACAGCTCAGAGCTCTCAGCAAACAACCAAGTGTCGGCAAATTTATAAGGCATTACAGATATGTGTAATATATGTAAGTGCCCTAAGGGTGATTGACCACTGCGCGGAGCATAATGATACTCCTTGATCGTTTCCATAAACAAATTTGCAGAATATCTCATTGGAATCCTTATAGATATCATAAAATCCTAAACTAATAATATTGCTTTTTTAGTTAAATTTAAAACTGTCACTTAATGCGGAATCTAACATTTGAGGTCGATTTTTTAGAGTGGATGTGGTTGAATTGATTTGTAAACTTTTGTAAGGAAATTTTGAGGTTTCGTTGTTTTTTTACCAAGCTCGTGTTTTGACTAAACAATTTATAGTTCGAAAAAAAAATAGTTTAATTTTAAATGTATTTTTTTGATCATTTTTTTTTTTCATTTTTGCATGCGAATTTAATAAGTCAGAAAGTGAAAGATGAGTTTCATTTAAATACATCTAATTAGTTCGTTTGTTTCTTGATGTTGAAAATGTTCTATTATTTTGGCACATTTTTTTATTTATAGTCTCGAAAATTCTGTTCAAATAAATAATATCCGAGAAAACAAGGTTTTAATAAATTATCAATCGATTATTAGAATCATGTATTAGTCGTTTTCTGGTATTAGGTCGTGATTTAGTAGTAACTTTGCTGGTTACAGTTAAAGGAATCTCACGGGTTCAAACCGTATGAACAATTTTGTGAACAATGATTTCTGTTGGAAGGTTATATGGATGTTTTGTGATATTCAAGATCCTCTACCTTTCGTCAGCTTATAACACCAGGTCAATATCCTTACTATCATTACTTCTCTTCGATAAAAGACAGCCTGGAGCAATGAGAAATAAACGGTTCCCATAGAAAAAACTTTTCATGAGTACATCTATGAGGAGGTTTCACACTGGGATCGGCCATAAATAAAAAAATCATACGAATAAACGATTCACTCAATTTTTATTAATATTTATTCTTTATTCTCGACTTAAGTTCCAATACTTTATAAATTGCCGAGGAATCAAATTAATGTCTTACATACTTAGTGTTGATGGAAAAAGTAGCTATACTAATAGATATTATACTTGATTATTTACTATACAGTAAACTGTTACTTCAGTTTTACTTTGAAAATATGTTCTACAAAATAGCATTTTAACAAAAAAATTACAGCATATTACAAAAAAATATCATGAAGCTTTTTTTTTATTAAAAATCAATTCAAGATTTCAAAAAATATTCCTTTCAAATACATGTTTTAAAATTTCAATCCATGCCCACTCCCAATATGGCGCACATTGATTGCTAACTGATGTATCTCCATAAAAGTTTTGCTTGTTACATAATTTTTGATGAAATTTAAAACATTGTTAACTTGTTCCATTCAACTAGTAGAATAACAATGTTATCAAATATTTTTTTACTACAGATGAACTTGTTACTCAGTTGCTTATTTTTTTTTCGAAGAGAGTACAGGAGGAAAAATTGGAGAAGGACAAAACTAGTGGATAGATTATCACTTTCGCTACGTCGTTATTTTAGAAAAAAGAATTTTAAGACTTCACAAAAACCCAAGTCTTTGAATAGAAATCGATAAATTAATTGAAAAGAGACGTTGAAGGAGTCCTGTGAGATTTGTCACAAAGCCAACGACGTTGACTACTGCACCACGAAGCCGAATTAACTGCACAACAATTGCAAACATCTTGCTTAAAGAAAACCATTTTCACAACCGCTTTCGAAATACGACAGCATGCTTAAATGTGTAATTTTGACAAATGTTATTTGGACGTAAAGAATATAATCTTTTTACACTAGAAATAAACCTACTAACCTATCTGGCCACAACAAAAGAACAGTTATAAGAAAGCACAGAAGAAAAAGCTTACAAGTTTTTTTTGATATCGTCAAATTGAATACTTCTTCACAACGTGAATCTTTGAACAAAACTTTCCACAAAAATAACCGTTACCTTTTTTACATACATAATAACAACGAGTGGCTTTTCCTGGCATGTTGTCAACGTATATTAGACGTTTTTATCTCACTAATAGATATCAAATAAGTATACAATTCACGAGAAATGTGTCACATAACAAATCGAGAAGTGAGAAAGTTGTCACACTGTGTCGCTATCTACAATAAATACGTTTCTACAACAATTGAAATGAATTGAAATCGTTACTTATGTTAAATTGATAAAAACAAGATATTCATTCAATGCAATATAAAAAAAAGTATATTTAAAAGCCGTTGTCATATATATTTATTTGTGTCCCACTTAGTAAGTTCATCAATCAAAATTGAAGTAATTTACAAGCTAGGTTTCGCTATACTTACATATTACAAGCGGTGGTGCAGTGCTATTTAAAAAATGTCTAGGCACTAAATAATTATAATATTTTAATGATTCTTAACCGCAGTGATATAATTTTAGCACCAACAAGTTTCCAAAAAAACGTTCTTCCAATAAATTATTACAAAAATGTGGAGCATATGGATTCCTAATGGAGTTTATCTCAACAGAAGTGTTTCTACGAGAACTGCTTGTTACTCAGTTGTTCAACCTTTTTTTCCAAAGAGAGTATGAATAGAAAGATAGGGCTAGGACAGGACTAGTGATTAGCTGATCGCTCTCGATACGCCCCATTCATAGGACGGAATCAGTGGTAGGGGGGAATTAAAGACATTACATACATCCATGCCTTCGAACAGAAATTCATAAATCGATTGAAAAATCAATTTGTAAAACTGTTCGTACTGGGATTCAAACCCGTGACCTCCATAACTGAAGCCAACGACGTTGACCACTCGACCATACAGGCAGTTTTTTTTTAAATATCTACGTAAAAAATAAATATTTATTGCGAAATTTACATACTGTATAGAAGAAGTGGGAGCACCGACCCAACACGCCCCCGCCCCACTACAACATTGATTCTTCTTTGACCATATTCGCTCCCTATGTGGAGCATATGGCCGCCACGCTGCACCTCCATGTTTCCCTGTCTCCCGCCAATTGCTTTGCTTCCTCCCATGACATGCCACCATCCCCCAGTTTCGCCGGGCAAAAGATACTAAAATAAAAGTCTGCAGGCGTGAAAAATGTATTTTGCTTCAGTAGGTAAATAGGTTTTTAGACCGTCGAGGAAGATTAATAAATCTATTCTTAGAAATATTGCCGAAAGAATTAAGCGCGAAAAAAATGTTTGATATTATATTTATCAGTGATGCACAAAATATCTCATTTAATCAATCGGGATAAACCGTAAGCCTGTAGTCGTTTATTTGTTGTAATGTAGCCAGACAATGATGTAGAATAGAGTCAAAGCTCAAAAAAGTGTCTTTAAATTGAAATTAAAGCCTCGGAATGCGATGATCGATCGTGACAAATGAATCACGGCACAAAGTGGCCACCGTGGCAAAAAAAATGCCATTCATTGACGAGTCGATCTGTTGTACGTTTCTGTGTGGGGCCATTAACTGTATTTTATTTTTAATTCACATCAGTTGACCGCTTGCTTCGTGAACACCGGTAGCAGACAATTTCGAACATGGTTCTCAAACTCATTTTAAATACTACAAATATCACTTTTAAGGTGTTCACTGTCAATACTTGGTGGAATGGCATTATAATAAAAATAATAAAAGTTTTTTAATACTTTTTTCACTTAAAATTTATTTGATCAGGACCGGTTTCGCTCCTCACGATCATTATCAACTGATAAGGAAATAAATTTATTTTCCTTATCAGTTGATAATGCTAAGGGTAGCCAAAAGGCCGCAGGTTTCCCACGCCTGGCCTATACCCTTGGGACGTCTCTGACCACGAATACCAGCTCCCTGGTTTTCTGTGATAGTGGTATAGCAATCCATAATCGGGAGTGAATTAATTAAGTTGCAAATGAAATGTGTTCGGCAAAAACTATTTGAGAATCATTTCTCTAAAGTCTTTTTGAATGCAAAGTCATAATGATTGAATGACAGAGTTCACTTTATAATAGCTGTATGCATGTTTCAACTAATGTCAACATGTAACATGTTTAAACGTACATTTTGAAAGAGTAGATTATAATAATTATTGTGACATGTAATAGTGACCTCGAAAACAGAAGTCATTAAGTTCAACTCTTGGCTTTTCTTTTGATATGTTTATAGAATTTAAGTACACGTGTATTCAATTAAATTATTGAGCAAATGAGTAACAAGCACTTCTTGTAAAAAAACATTCGTTGAAAAAAGCTTAACACTTCACCTTGGGATCCGTTCCCATGGTTCATGGTTCTCAGAAAATATTCGACATTAATGTTTGCATTACCGGTATTATGGAAGCCAGGATCCCGATATTCATTGAGTTTTTTAAAGGGTTAAAAATAATTGGACCTGTGGATTGGAAGGTTTTCACTGGTTCAAGTGAACTTGATTTTTGATTTTGTTAAAAATATAACGAAATACATATTTAATGTATATTTTTTATATTTCAAATTTGAATTATACAGACCAGGCATGCCCAACTTTGGCCCACGGGCCACATGTGGCCCTATTGTACGTTTCGTGAGGCCCTTTTGAGGTTTTCATATTTAAATACACTTTGTACATTTAAAAAATTGGATTACTAATTTTTTAAGAACTTTTTGGAATTTTTGTCTGGGTTTCGCATTCCGTCACCAATTCATTTTTAAAAACCTCAAAAAGGTAGAACAAAAAAATTTCAGACCCATATATTTTGTTGATTACTAAGTACGTATTCAGGTTCGAGTCCCAGTACGAACAGCAGTTTTTGATAGATTTATCGATTTCTGTTTGAAGGCATGGGTGTTTGTGATATCTAAAATTTTCTTCCCACTCTTCCGATCCTTCAATAACTGGACCTAGCGAGAGCGATTAGTTTACCACTAGTCCTGTCCTAGCCTTATACTTCTATCCCTATTTCTCTTTTTGGAAAAGTGAGGTTGAGTGTCCGAGTAACAAACAGTTCTCGTAGAAAAAGATAAGATGTTTGTTTATTATTAATATAAAAATCATCACATTATTTTTAACTTTTCAAATATTTATGTGTGGCCCATCAGAGACATAAGTTTATTTGGCCCATCAAGTGATTTCAGTTGGGCATCCCTGACATACATAGATCATCACATGTTTTAATATAATTGAAATAATATAACTGCACAAAAAGGATGTTTGCGAAACCAACCCTACAGCAAAAATTTCTTCATATAAACTGTTCAGTTGATAATACTCGTTATGATAAAAACCGATATACATCTTTATTAAATAATGTGAAATAATATTTTCGCCTGCTGCAGCCCAGTTGGTTAGAGCTTGTTATACCGATCACGCAGGTCTGGGATCGATTCCCGGTCAGATCACAGTAAATTTGAGAATTATTCAATTCAAAGTTGTGATCGAAGACTGGGTGTTTGTGATGTAAATCCACATTATTTTCTCTCCTCCCATCCTTCTTTTCTTTAATAACTGGGTGCAGCGATAGCGATTAGTCAACCACTAATCTTATTCTATAGAGCCTTATCCTTCTTTCACTACTACTCACTTTGAAAAAAGTGAAGTTGAGATACCTCCATAAGGAAGGCATATGTTCCACATTAGGAGTGGACATGGATAAAAAATATATTTTGTGTTTTATTCTTATTCTATAATGCCTTTTCACCAATAATTTACAGTGATACATGGGGCTTAGATAAAGATATAGAAGGAAACATATACACTGTCAGTTTGATTTGATAGCTGCGTTTGATTATGAAAAATAAGTTATTTTAATTATAAATACGGCATTCTTCTAAAACGCATCTAATACATGTACCGTTATTAATTTGATGCGTGTATAATGGCCCTTCGACAAATATTCAATCAACTCATATTTATTGAAATCAATTGTTGTAACACAATTCTGGGAAATATTATATTGAAACATATTGCAACATGTAGTCACTTCCTAAGAAGTTTTGTCCACTTGTCAGTAGACATGTATGCAGTAGCGTGCAGTCCTAAGTGCAGATTGTGTATCCAGAATCTTAATAAAAAAGTTACAGAAATTTAACTTAATTATAACTTAACTTAACTCATAAAATATACAATGATGCATTTTTATTTGAAAATTATGTTTTGATTCCACAGCAATTATTTCAATCACTTCAGGCATTTGATTGCTACCACTGACGCAAAAGGAAGCCTTTTTTTCGTTAATCAATCTTCGAACTCTTCACTTTTGGAATCCGAGGAAAGTTAGTACATTATACAGCCATTTATATTTATAATTTTACGGATTATATTGTATTGTTATTTAATAATAGTGTATTAAGTAACATTTGATTGATTTTGAAAATGTTATGTAAATTTTATAGCATTGGTTAAAAAATCCGTCCCATCTCTGAAAGACCGCGAATACTTCTAAGTTTAACTTTTCTGGTTCTAAGCTCAAGAAATGCGACCCCAATACCCACATTTTCTTAAATATCTATTTTAATATGGATGATACAATGCTTATAATTAAGGTATTCTTATATCATAGTTTTTTGGACCTTTTGTAGTTTATATAAATACGCGATAGCGAGATAAGCGCCCACGACAAGCGATCGTTCGTAAGATAACTGGGCCAAACGTGTCAGTTGCAAGTTCATATGTGTGCTGGGATGACGTCGTTTTCCCGCGCAACTTAAAATATGATTATTTATTAAAAACGCACGGATTTTTATAAAAAAATGTATGAGGAATGATGCAGAGAGATATTTTAAGCCCCTTAGACTATTTATTTTTTTTGAAATTCATAAGAATAAAGCCAATAATGAGGAAACCACTGGGGTCCCTAAACGACCCCCATCGGCAGAGCAGTATTTTTCTAGTCTCCGAGCCGCGAGAGTTAAGCGAACCTCTAGTGAGCTTATTGGCAGATCACCGCTGTATATGTTAGGTAACTATAATACTTTCATCAAAAGTGTTAAACTCCCTGCCAGTTTTTAAAGTCTGCGTACGCTACTGAGTTGTTTTGTATTGTTAAATTTATTCTTTCTCAATGAATGGCGACCAATAATTAAGAGGTTCCATTATAAAATCAATTCGTTAAAAATGAGTGATGATTTAAGTAGTTGAATTCCAAAGCATACTAGATGCCCGTTTTTACAATACAACTTGCAGGAGTTGTTACGAGTAATTGAGTAAGGCAGCTTTTCTAAACTGGTGGAACGTTATGCAGAATTCTGAGCGACATAATTTAATTTTTTGTCTTGGAGGTTCGAAATTATTTAATCTTTTTATATATGTCCGTGGCACAGTGGTCAATATCGTTGGGTTCGAATCTCAGTGCGAACAGTAGCTTTAAGCCAATATGCTTTCACGAAGACTCTAAGATTCGAGGTTCCAAGCGTAATCAATTACTGCTCTTCACGAAAAAGATTGGTCAAGCAACTGTGTAACAAAAACAGTTCTCGTAAAAAACCTTCCATTGAGATATCTCTATTAGGAAGATATATGCTCAATATTGGGAGTGAGTATGAATTTAAAAAAATGGGAAAACGTTAATATAAATAAAATGACGAATGCATATTATAGATTTATAGTTGTTGAATTGTCAAAGTGCCATAAATTGAATTAAATCAAATTAAATATTAAAGTTATAATTTAAAAGAACCACTCGGAATGTTAACTTTATGACACAAAAAAGAATCGTCAACACCTCCACCCATGTTCTTTAAATAAAAATTGTATTGATTTTGCTAGGCTTCGATCAAGAAATTTTGGCAAAGCAGAACTTTTAATATTACTATAAGCTACATAGAAAGCCTTAACAAAACGTATGCAAAAAAGGATCAGTCATTTAATATTCCTATGAGATTCTCTTACAACTATGTTTAATTAATTAATAGCTTTATTAGTTATATCTATTGTACGTGAGTCGTACATTATAATAGCACAAAAGGACACTTATATTATTGCACGTAGGAAATGATATAAGTAATGTGTGTTTGTAGCTGTAGGGGGTGACCATCGATTAATCACGTGTGTGTGGTCCACTCGCTTCTATTATTATTTCTATTAATTTGTGTGCAACAATTGCTTCACGTTTCGAAATTGCATTGGCTGTTCTGTGTGAATATTATTATTTGCAGGTGAGTGGCCACACGTTCTGAGCATTTTTCATGCCACAGAGCAGGGATTGGCAGCGCGAGGCTCACGAGCAGTTGGACGAATTCTACCTACATATTTTTTTTTATATTGCGTAACCGTGTAAAGACTTTCAATACTATGCAAGTAAATTGGCATTGTGAAAAAATCTATTGGACTGATATGACTAGATAAAAGCAACAATGACATAAATCGAAAATACTTGTTTAGAGATAATTGGGTTTTAAGTTTTGTTTAATACTTTTAAAAAAGATTATTAAATCAAATCTGTATCTAGTTATCTAACTTATACTACTGATGCTTTAAAGTTGCATTGCAATTTAAATAATTGTACCAGTGGAATTTTGATTTTTAATGTGCATAAATTGTTTTTTAAATATATCAGTGTTTCATTATGTAGGTTACTAATCGATTGGCATACTTATCTCAAAATCGTAATTTTTCATTTTATCTCAATGTTGCTTTCAGAGAGCGGTATGTCGATATCTCAAATGAATAAAGCAGTAAGTCGTTTTTGCAAGAGGGCCAATTAGAAAAAATATATATTAAATAAAAATTTGTAGATTGATTATGAAATGCTTAGAATTCATAACAATCAATAAGAGTCTTAATATAAGTTGATTATAAATATAACATTTTTTTTGTCCAGCAAACTGAACAACAGTGACCATTGTTCGTTGAGGGTGTCTATAGTTCAAAGCAGAAAGAGATATTGTTTTTTTTTCATTTTTGTCAGTAAAGCTGTATTAATTTTCTGTTAGAAAACGGCTACTAGAAGTATTGGTCACTTATGACTCATGTAAGTGTGCAAGCACACTATTCGCAGACAAAAGTCATAATAATTTTAACAAATGGAATACTGAATGTCGCATTATGTTTTTAATTAAATACTCAAGTTTGAGATTTAGGCATAATTTAGTAAATTGGCTTCAATTAAATTTATGTGCGCTTTTTTGTAAAAAAGGCGACCGACCTCTGCCATATCGTATATTACGAACGACTGAGAAAAAATCTCCATATATCTGAAAGAGTAATTTAATATTTGCGCTCTCTACTGGGAAACAGTCAAATAAATGCAGAATAGAATATTTATTTTGTAATAGATTTGGTGATTCTTTTGAGAAAATAAAAAAGATATTTCATATATTAACTAGGGTGTGACAATTGTTTTTTTTTTTGAAAATCATCTTCTGATTAAAAGTTTTACTGAATATTTCAGAAAATTGGAGAGGGGGATTTTACTGTTAACGTGGCACTAATCAGGATAATATATTTTAGTATAACTCCTTATTTTCTACGAAAAAGAATCCATTTGTACTATTCATTTTTTGTTACCTACAAAGTGTTGTTATTAAGGTTGCCACTAACACTTTTTTTTATACTTTCTATCGTTCAAGTAAAGTTGAGCTACATATATATTTAGTCTTTCAAACGATTTAAATAAATGGCTTGCCTAGTGACACACATGGATAAGTAAGTTTTTTTTATTACTTTTTTACTCCTTGTAATTAAACACACGTTAATTTAGTTAGGCTTCTGCGTGGTTGAGTGTCAATGTCGTTGTCTTACAACACTGAGATCACGGGTTCGAATCCCAGTACGTACATTTTTTATAAAATAATTTTTCAATCGATTTGTAGATATCTGTTGAAAGTACAGACCTATGCGATGTCTTGAGTTAGCGATTAGCTAACCACTAGTCCTGAACTAGTCAAATTCTGATATCATAACTCTCTCTATTTGAAAAAGAGAGGTTGATCAACTGAGTAACAAGCAGTTCTCGTAGAAAAAATCTGTTGAGATACCTCCATTTGGATACTATATGCTCTATAATGGGAGCTGGCATGGATTATAAAAAAACTTTTTCATAAGCCATTTTGTAAAATATGGTGCTAAATATTATGTTGGTTTGGACTTTTGTAATGACACCCTCTACCCGATCTTGGTACCCAGGACTAAATTCTTCAATCTTTTAAGCTGTCATTGGTTGTCATTTAGTTCTCAACAAATGAAGATTGAAAAATTAAGTTAAACCTTTAAATATATAGTATGGCTATGCAATATTTCTCGAAACAAATGCTATTTTTACTTTCTGAAATGGAACGGATTAAAAATAATAACCAAAACGAATAGGTCAAAAAAATTAATCAATTGGGTAATATTTATTCTTATCTCGATTCAAACATAATTGGCTGCTTAGCAACAGTTGTTTTTTTACATAATAATATATTTTGATTGCCAATTCTAAAGTAAATCTGTCAAAATATAGTTTTCACTTTTCATCTTCCAACATTTGAACGTATCACATTGACAATAACATAAAACACTTTGATATATTGCATAACCAATTAGCCTAATTGTGTGTTTCGTTGTATGTACATTGTATTTCTTTTATTTGCAATGAGGAGCTAAAATTGCATATTTAATTATTACCTGTCAGGTTGGATGCCCTGCAGCGCGGTCAGTGGAGAAAATACGCTTTACTTTCACGGGTCGGTAAAACAGAAAACTGCAGACATGTTCAACAATCCATAGAGATAATTAATTCTTTTATTTGAAAAGGGAAGAGTTCTATGTGAAACAGTTAGATCTTCAATACTCATAATTAATAACATACGTTTATAGAGTTAATTCGAAACCAGCAACGATAATTGTTGCCATGTTGTTAGTTATTTATTTCCACAGAATCAACATATTTATTACAAGAAATAGATCGCTTTTCAATGAGGAATAGCATAAGCCACATTTCATTAAGCGCAGACTGTCAAAATAACTGTATATGGTGACTCTCCCCTTTTCAGAATTGACCCCGTTTATTAATAATAAATTTATTTGTATCAGATCGGCATTCATCTATCTATAGGGTCTTACAATAGGGACGCTCGAAAATTGTTAGGTTATAGCATCCATGTTGTTAAAATGACATCTGTCAAATTTGTTTTCAATTGTCTAGTAGTGTACGGCAAATCATCAAAACTGGCCATTGGCCAAAAACATCATCTTTAGCGACAATAACCATTTTTGGATGAATGGATATGTGAACAGGCAAAATTGCCGTATTTGAGACGATACCAATACATATGAGATACACCAACACCAAAGAGAGAATCGAGAATGCCACTGTTTGGTGCAGATTTTGGTCTGGCGGAATCATCGGTCCGTATTTCTTCCATTACAATATCCTTCAACGCAGCGATGGGCTGCCAATACGTTAACAAGGGGCTCGTTTAATATCGAAGCAATTTTTAGTGTTCTGAGGAAGGAGTTAATTTTCTTATCGCTTCTATGTAATTATATGCAATACTTAAATAAGCAATCGATTTTTACTTAAAACACGTATAATATGTAACAATATGCAATTTACCGTAAATTTATCAATGTAAATAGCTAAAAATGTATTATTGTGTGTACTGAAGCTGTCGTAGATAATATATAAATTAGAAATTGCAGTTATAAACCAATTTTATTTTCATAAGGTAACAAGGGGCTCGCCGACTTCAGTAAAATTTAACAAGGGGCTCGCGCGAGCCCCCTCCATTCCACCCCTGCTTCAACGGCAAGCGCTACAGATCGATGAAAAACAATTTGTTGTTGCTTAAACTGGATTATATGAATACTGATAACATGTGGTTCCAATTAGGGCATCCAATCCCGTGATCCGGGATCCCGTCCAATTTTTTGATCCCGAAATTCCGGGATTGACATGGTCGCGATCCCAGGATTTAAAGATTGAGAAATTTTGAGCAAATCCCGAAAATTAATAGGATTCTGGAATTGGAAGAGCTAAAAAAAGGAGTTTCGGAGATAATCTGGGGAAAAAGTATAGCGAATTGAGGACTTCAAATTCCTCGGTGAGCTAAAAAAAATGATTCACCAAAACTTATACACGATTTCACGTTGAGTGCCCAATCTCAGGATCCCGGGATTGAAAATTAATCAATCCCGAAATCCCAGGATTAGAAAAAAGCTCCGGGATTGGATACCCTAGTTCCAACAGGACGGCGCTACGTGCCACACAGCACATGCCAAGATTTATTGAAAATATTTTTCACAAATTTCGAGCTTCCTTATTGAAAGACCCTGTATTTTCAAATCATAATTGTCTATGTTATATAAAATGTCGAGACCAGATGCTTTATACTAAAAGTATAAAATTTTCATTTGCTGTTTATTCTGAACTGTCATTTTTTTGCTTTTCAACATCTGGGGTGACAAATCATTGACATACTATAAAATAAATATATTTCAATACATATATCTAAAAAAACCAAGAGTATTTCAATAAATGCAAAATGTATGATATATGTATAATACGTTTATGAAAAATAAATCTTGGTATTTTATTGTAAAGCGTGCAAAGTATTGCTAGTAAATTGTTCGAACATTTTCCTTCTCTGCAAATACTGAATGCACTTATTTAAAAATGCATTGTGCAATAATGCTCGCGAAAAAAATGTGCATTGGTCACGTTCTCCGTTCGTTCGGTGCATCTAATCTTATGCACAACATTGCACTATATTGGATTTGCTCCGGCCACAGTGCCGTAGATTAATAGGACAACGAACGCCAGTGGCGTGTGGTATTTATTAAAAAATGTAAAAAAAGAATTGTGTATCAGTTTCAAATACTAATGTACTAAAGACTCATTAAATATCATATTAAATCAACCTTAAGAATAAGTGATTGCCAGGAGTGTCTCAGGAGCGATTTTATACTGTGATAGCAAACAGTTATATATTACATAGTGTATGTAATTTTAAGTGTTTTTATTCAACATATTCCAGAATAATTTTTTTTATGGGAAATAGAATATACAAGTTGGCCGCCTTCCATAACGCAATAACGATCAAGAAGAAAAGAAAATTTAATTTATTGGTCTGATACAATGCTGTACGAGACTGATCTTTCAACCATGTACTGTTGGAAAAGAGCATAGCTGCAGTTTAATATTTTTATACGTAATAAAAGTTTTTTTTTAACTTTCATTTATTTTGAGAGTATTGTAGATAAAACCGATTTTTTTATATTTAAATTATGTTCCATCATGGACATCTATTGTTATGTTTGGTATAAATTAGGTCAATATCATAGTCACACACAAAAGCGTGTACACGTATCTATTTGATATAGTTTCACTGATACTAATTAGTAAAATCGTAAATCCACTACACGATACATTTTCTATGCCTAAGTTAACGAAAACACATTAATGCTACTGAAAAAATTGTTTCACTTGAAATAAACTTTCGGTGATATATATATATATATATATATATTGCATAGCATACACAGCACTGCTTACAGAGAGTTACGCAACATACAGACAAACATCCCCCTTCTGTCTGTATTGGCGCATCGTACGCATTAGGTGAATCTTGACAGGGACACTACCACTGAATATTATTAACATTAAGAGTATTAAATAATCCTTGATGAACTAAATATATTACCATCGACAAGGATTGTTTGAGATAAACGAAACGTTTCTTTCATCATATTGAAAAAATAAAATATAAATATCTTCTATCCAAAAAAAGAATTTTGATATTTAAAAAATATTTGCAAATGAATTGAACTTCGGAATAGAGTACGTCACTGCATTAGTCCATTCGTCGAGTAGGGTCAAAAACCCTCACAACTTGTTGATGCAATTGTTTACATTGCGATTGTATAACTGCACGCCATAATGCTCCCCCCTACTCGTGCCTCCCTTCGTCATAAATTAAAAGAATTTAAATTGATTTTTTTACAAAAACTTTACTAAAACACCTTTCTAAAGAAAATTACAATATCTAGTTTGTATTGATGTATCACTGTCTATCTCTCTCTATCTATGAAAATCTCTTACGCATTTATATTTGGAGTATACAATCATGCAATGTAAAATTCTTTTTAAACTCAATATTGTGATAAATTTTAGTCGGTTTACTTATACGGTTTTATATATTTAAGCATAAAACTAAAAATAAAAATACATATAATTAAAATTAGATATTTTTTTATTAATCAGTATCAGATCGAATTCCGAATGTTATTTAATTTTTTTTTTTTGTTTTACCATGTCCGCTCCCAATGTGGAGCATATGGACTCCTAATGTAGTTTATCTCAACAGAAGTGTTTCTACGAGAACTGCTTGTTACTCAGTTGCTCAACATCTTTTTTCCAAAGAGAGTAGGAATAGAAGGAAAAGGCTAGGACAGAACTAGTGGTTAGCTAATCGCTCTCGATACGCCCCGTTCATCAGGATAGGATGGGTGAGAGGGGGGAATTCAGGACATCACATATATCCATGTCTTTGAACAGAAATTCATAAATCGATTGAAAAATCAATTTATAAATAGGACAGAACTAGTGGTTAGCTAATCGCTCTCGATACGCCCCGTTCATCAGGATAGGATGGGTGAGAGGGGGGAATTCAGGACATCACATATATCCATGTCTTTGAACAGAAATTCATAAATCGATTGAAAAATCAATTTATAAAACTGCCCGTACTGGGATTCGAACCCGTGACCTCCGTAGCGGTAGCCAACGACGTTGACCACTCGACCACACAGGCGGCATTTATTTAATAGTATCATTATTTATTTGACGTTTCGGCAATGATTAATTTTTTATACACATTAAATTAGAATTATTTTCATAATGTACGTTTCCATAAAAATCTTGGTCGAACACGACCCGGGTTTTGAGTGCATTCGAGTGCATTCGCGCACAGAGTAACACCGGAAGATGCCGAGAGGCGAAAGTTAAATTTCCATCAAGCACCTTCAGTCGAAACTCTAAATTTTATACACATACATCGATATTTAAAAAATACACTAAATAATACAAACAATTCAATATAAATAAAAGAATATTGTCTATTCTCGCATGTTGAGTTCTTCAACAGCTTCCGCATTGCACTGGCTCAGCTAGTTTTAAAACTCACAAATAAATTAATCAATACAAGTGCATGGATTCTATTTATTTTATTTATATCAAAGCCCCAGTAAAACTAGTTCCATTCAACGTAATATAGAAATTCCCATTCGATTTGTAGAGATGCTACTAGACGGAACGCAGTATTAAAATTTATTGTTTCCCAGTATAGGTCGTGTGAAAATTTGTCCAGTGTGATTGTAAGCAGTAAAATAAATGTTTATACACATTTTCATTGATGGTAATAAACTATTGAAAATCCGTTCAATACTGGTTGAGTTCTCACGGAGAGAGAATAACTTTATTGCTCATGTAAAAACAATACGTCGTTTTCTAAGCGACACACATTTGACAGGATATAAGAAAAGCTCTGTAGTCACTGGTATTGCATATTAACTCAACACTTTTTTACACGATTTTAAAATTGCACGTTCCACTAAAAATAACGAATATCATATTTTTAAACGAATTATCTACGATTCACAGAAACAAAAAAAATTCAGATGCGGATAACTGATTTCCCAATGATATGAAATTCAACGACAACAGCATCAAGACAGTAATAATAAGCAAAAAGCTTCATTAATTTCTAACACAACAAACGAGTCAGAAAATTCTAGCGTTGATAGCGATAAGTGTTCAGTCCCTCACAAAAGTAGCGATAAATAGTATTATTAACTCTTTTAATACCTTTTAAGACATGGGTAATATCGTCGTCTGCTGTGGCTCAGTTGGTTAGAGCTTGCTCTATCGATCACGCAGGTCTGGGTTCAATTCCCGGTAAGATCACAGTGAATTTGAGAATTATTCAATTCAAAGTTGTGATCGGAGACTGGGCGTTTGTGATGTCAATTCACATTATTTCCTCACCTCCCATCCATCTGATCTTTTAATAACTGGGTGTAGCAATAGCGATTAGTCAACCAATAGTCCTGTTCTAGCCCTATTCTTCTTTCTTTACTACTCACTTTGAAAAAAAGTGAGGTTGAGCGACTGAGTAACAAAAAGTTCTCGTAGAAAAAAACTTCTGTTCAGATACCTCTATTAGGAGGCCATATGCTCCATATTGGGAGCGGAAATGGATTTAAAAAAATCGTATAAAAAAATCAGTTCAAACAAATTCAATTAGTTTCTCTGTCATTCAAAAAGAACACGTCCATAGACTACTATAATCACGTCCAAGGTTATACACGTCAATTAGGAATCTGTGCCGGCTTCACAACGGAGCACAGCGCAGAGCAGACGCATAAGGCGTCGCAGGTGCCTGCGTATTAGACCTGCTTGACTTGCACTGCGTTGCGTCTGTTACGTCTTAGTATACTCTTAGCCTCACTTCTGTGTGCGCCCAATCACCCAATTTTTGTGTTGTACTGTCATCTGTTATTTCACGAAATACGGGAAAACTAAACCTTAAGTCTGTCCTGAGTCATCACTTCTCACCCAAGATACAAAAAATGCATGGATGTCAAGTATCTGCATAGCATACAGAGGTAGGAATAAATATATACTGGATTTTTTAAAAAAGAATACGACAAAATAAAACATTTTTTAAGGTCATGCCATTTAGTTCTGCACTGTATGAATGAAAACATATTGTTTATTGTTAAAACATCAAAAGTACATTACATTACAGTTGATGCCAATTCACCATGCACATCTATAAATATAATTAAAATAAAAACAGTACATAATACATCAACATACAAAATCAAGAAATAAAAGAGTAAAACCTAACAAACTGTTCACAAATACTGAAAATGTCCACTTCTCTACGCAATAGTTTCTCAACGGTGGGCCATGTGGACCCTCAGGGGGCCACAGAGATTTATTTTTGTTTTGTGGAGCCACAACACAGTTTAGGAGGGTCATGGGTATTGATAAAACGATAAAGGGAAGAGCATAATGGCGGATGTCACGCAGCTATTTTTTGTAAATCCGTAAATAAAATAAATAACTGGCAAGAATGCCAGAATCTAGAAAGATTTGAAAATCTCGGAAGAGCGATAAAAAAAAGTGGATTTTTGAAATAATATTTTTTATGGGAAGACAAAACAATAGTATGGGGGCCACAGAAAAATAAAGACACTCAAAAGGGGCCCACGCTCCCAAAAAGGTTGAGAAACACTGCTCTAGGCAATGAGTTGATCTGTTGAACAGCGCTTGGAACTGGCGACTCATACGTAATACGCAAGGAACAAGTTTTAGATACAAAAAAAATATGGTTATAGTTTCGCCTACGTAAGAATAAATTGGAGCATGTAAGTAAATAGTCATGAGAATTTTACGATTATTAACTCGGCCCCGAAGAAAAGGAGACATATTTAATACGTGTAATATTATAATTGTAAGTTGAATTAAGACGTTAGAGCAGCGATTTCCAACCTGGGAGGCGCGTCTTCCCGGGGAGGCGTGGACTACTGCAAATGGAGACGCGAGCAGTCCAACATATTTATTTTCCCTTTAAAACGTGTGTTTATCACTATATGAAATAAAGGATAGGAAGGCACGAAGATATTTTTTTCTTCAAAGGGAGGCGTAGTAACATAAAGGTTGGAAACCACTGCGTTAGATTGAATAACATGATGCATTGTGTATCTCGTCGGAGCCAGTGTAGCTGTAGCTGAGAAAAATGTAAGTTTAATAATAGTTCTGACGATGGCGGAAGCCGAAATAGCTATCAACTAATAAATATAAATTTTGTAAAATTAAATACGTTGGTTAATATAAAATAACTTAGATTATTCCACATATTGTTCTACAAACTGTGACACGTGTTTCGCCTCTTTCAAAGGCCTCTCAGACAGACAGACACAAATGTTTGCTTAAGTACGAATGATTTTAATTTTACTATTCTGATATATTATAATAAAAATCAAATAAAAATGGGAGGCAATGAGGGGATGATAGAAAAAAAACAAACAATAATGGTAATTAATACCAATGACATTTAGATTAAGAAATCATTAACTAATGAGTTGCATCAATTAGAACGGGTTAAACCATTGGAAACTAAATTTAGCAGTGGATAACCTGTTTTATTCAAGATATTATTTAATAATATTTCTTTATTGTTAATACTTTTATTTATTTCTAAAAATTTTCAGTCACAGTTTGTAGCACAATACGTGGAATAATCTAAGTTATTTTATATTAAAATCAACTTTCACAAAGTTACCGCTGAATCCATCGAAAATACGTTTCTATTTTTACCCTATTATAATGGAGTTATACCAAGCAATTGCTAAGTCAATCAAGAAAAATGCTCAATATTAAAAGCTTCTTCGAGCTTTCATGAAAAGCAACTTAATTTATAAGATTCCAACGCAAAGCTCTCATTGTAGGTAGGTTGGTACTTATTTATAGCGTCAATCCCAGTGATGGATAGATGTATCTGACACCCCGTGGGCGGTTGTCGTCATTACGTCCTGGCACGGTGCGCGGGCTCGAATCCGCAGCGAACATTTTATTTTTGCGCTGTGGCCGTCAAAATAATGCGTCGGTCAGCGCGCGTAGAAATAATTAACCCATTGTATTCCAATAAATTATGTGGTCGATTGTGCGAACGCTTGTAGGCTGTGCGGCGAGAGATCAAAAGCTTTTCGCATTGTAATAAGTACTTAGGGTAATACAAAAGAAATTGTATATACACACTCATGCCTCGGTGTAAACGGTAGATATGTTCCTTGAAAGGGTTCTGTAATTCGAAACAGTGTAAATCGAAACTATACGATTTATTATGATATAATGGTCCTAATAAATATAATTTAAATGAAAATACCAACAAACCAACAAAAATGATCAGTCACCTGCTGTGGCCCAGTTGTTTAGAGCTTGCTCTACCGATCAAGCAGGTTTGGGTTCGATTCCCGGTCAGATCACAGTGAATTTGAGAATTATTCAATTCAAAGTTGTGATCGAAGACTCATCCTTCTGATACTTTAATAACTGGGTGTAGCAATACCGATTAGTCAACGACTAGTCCTGTTCTTGCTTTATCTTTCTTTCTCTACCACTCACTTTGAAAAAGTGAGGTTGAGCGACTGAGTAACAAACAGTTCTCATTGAAAAAAACTTCTGTTGAGATACCTCCATAATTAGGCCATAAGCTCCATATTGACATCGGATATGGATTAAAAAAATGAACATACAACCAATCTCGGTTAAAATGATCACGGAAATAGCGAGATCTCGGATATAGTGAGAAAACGTTCGTTGACATTTCAGTTTAAGGTTTTCTCCATACGTTTATTAAATTTTATAATAAGTTTCTTGAAATTTGAAAAATTTGAAACAATGAGAGTGAAAACAATGAAACATGCAACAATTTAAAATTGCATAAGAAAAGTGGATTGAAAGAAACATGTAATATATGTGTAACGGGTGTGTAAATAAATTCTAATCCAGATAGTTCATGTCTTCATGTGATGGGTATGTTTATAAGCATTTAAAAATACATATTTTCTGATATTATATAACAAGTAATGCTTATAACGAGAAAAATCAGTCGATCCCATCTTCCTCGTAATAACCATGTTCGACTTATACGATACGATACGGAAACATACGGTAATTAATAAATAATTTTATATTACGTAACTGAATCAGTATTATAATATATGCTATAAACTTCAACACCATTAAGTATAATAATTATATTGCAGAATATGCTCGCTCCGTTTTGATGTTTTGTTATCTCTTTCTCAAAACGTATTCAGACTTCATAAAAGAGATATTAAATCATGACCAATTAATTTCAATGTCTTAGCTATCACATACAATAAGGAAAGTGTGAAATAAAATAAATTCCAATAGTTTAAATACGTAATTATCTTTTATGGCCCATATCCTCTTCGGCAGGATGTCGGTGTTAAAAGCAAGCCTTCCGCATTATTGCTTTTATTTGAAGCGATTCTTCCGTAGATCGTAAATTAAGAAGTAGGTTGCTATTGCGAATGCCGTAATCTGTCTGGGTCTCCACTTCTATACCATATATAAATATAATCATAAATTCAGCGGTGGGTTGCCAATACGTTATCAAAGGGGATCGCTTAATCTCGAAGCAATTCTCAGTGTTCTGAGAGAGGAGTGAATTTTCTTATCACTCCCATGCAAATTTATGCAATACTTAAATAAACAATCGATTGTTACTTAATACACTTATAATATGTAACAATATGCACTTTACCTTAATCTTATCCATGTAAATAGCTAAAAATGTACTATTGTGTATACTGAAGCTGTCGTAGATAATATAAAAAATAGAAATTGCAGTTTTATACTAATTTGATCTGAGAATATTGTTTCTCATAAGTTAACAAGGGGCTCGCCGGCCTTGGTGAAATTCAACAAGGGGCTCCGAGCCCCCTTCAGCCCACCCCTGCATAAAACCTTTTCCGACAAACAAATAAATATAATTCTTAAAACTACTCATGACTCAAACCTGTGAGCATTCCCATAGGCTTATCCTTTTCGCCAGCAATGGCTTTAAATTCAATGACACATAAACACGAAACATTCATTTACTAAGCGTCAGTTCAAGTTCATCTGTGTACTTGAACACTTGAAGATGTCGAACGGCGAAATCCGGTTCGTTAGTGACAAAATCTGTGTGAATGTACATAATTTGAACGATTCAAATTTACTAATAGTTAATCGCTTATGTGCTAACGGTTAATTTTCACGAGCAGGGAAGGAAAAGTCAACAAAATTACATTTTTAAAATGTTATAATATTTAATAATTTTAATCTTCTACCCGAACCAATTATCGGATACAAAGTTAATACTACATATAGGTAAATATTCAATTCTATTTGATCTGTATACAATTGGGCCTCGTATAACACGGTTATATGGTTCCACAAAAACGTCGTGTAATACAAATCCTTGTTATACAAGGTTTGAAGTGCATACAAAATAAGGGATTGCGTTCCATTTACATATCTATTGAAAGAAATTTTAATAACATAATATAGCATTCATTCATCATCGCTATCACTTAGAATTCTACATGTTTTACTCTTTTTCGAGATCGGTTGTAAGTTTTCATCATCATCGGAGGAGCCTTCAAAAATTCGGTAATAAGCGATTTTCTGCTTTTAGCGTATAAACCTTTGCGTATTTCCTTATAAGGTTCCAAAATTTGTTGTAATTCCCTTTTAAATTTCGAACTTCTTTCTATTGTAGGATCCTTTTCAATCATTTTTTTTCTAATTTAATAGCCAATTCCAAGCCGTCATTTATTGTTTTTACTGTGAAACATGTAGCTTCTTCACTGCAACTGCTTTCTGAGTCATTAATTGTAGTAGGTTCATCCAAAATTTCGATTAATTCTTCTTTGTTCAACGTACGATCCTCCGATATTTCATGGGTGTCATGAATATCCGACGATATGACGTACAAATCAAACATGTTAATTATTATTTTAATTTTTTTAAATTGAAGCCGTCTTATATAAATCGTGTTGTACGAAAAATTTACCACAATTTATACAACCGTGTTATACGAGGCCTAAGTGTATTTGTAATAAAAATTAAAGAAAAATATAATAACAATATTATTACATTTTCACGCCTTCCTTTGAAGTCTTAGATTGTAAAGCTTTTTTGTCTAAGGTAGGAATGTAATATTATCTAGTGCTGTACAAGGTAACCAACTACTTTTGCGTAATGAAGTTATGATAGTATAGAAATTATTGCTTCCTGCTCGTAGACTGCCCCATACTAAATGTTCCAGACGCATTTGCCCCCCTTGAAGACCACAAGGGTAATAATTTACCACTATTTACATTTAGAGCATTGCGCAGAGCGATATTAATAATATGTAATAGGATATTTATATCGACTCTGGAAAGGAAAAAGGACGTAAAGCACACATAGAAAATTTTACAGGAGACACAAAAAACGTGTTTTGATGGTTTTGGGCCATACACAAATTATGAAATATGCACAACCTTGAAATGCACGGAGACTTCTAAACTGGTGTTATATTGACATATATTAATAATTTAAGAAATATAATAGGAAAAACCTTTTTTTCAGTCTTTTTTCTTGGTTTAAATTTTCACAAGCTTTTCTTTTTTCAAAATTAAAAGCTAAATTTTGATACCAATTCGGCATTTGTAGCTTACAAACTTTTGATAGAACTTGTACCAAGTTGGATACATTGTGATTTTTGAAAAAACTGTGGGTTACGTCCTTTTTCATTTCCACAGTCGATATGGTTATGCAATAAGTTTTTTTTAATGCCGGTACTGGTGATTTACAATTTTCATTTTTTTTTGTAATGTTATGAGAATAGTTACACTCCTTTTAGAAATCTATATTCGCTCCCTATGTGGAGTGTATGGCCTCCTAACGGAAGTTTCTCAACATTTTTTTCTACTAGAACTGTTTGTTACTCAGTTGCTTAAAGAAAGTGTTAGGGATACTTCATATAGGGTGATGTAACTGTAATGTAAGAATTAAGTAACACGTAAGATTACTAAAAATCATATTTTTTTAATAAAAAGTTTACAAATCATTTGATTTGATTTATGTCTTCTTCTTATTTGACCATATTTCTTCCCTATGTGGAGTATATGGCCACCACGCAGCATGTCCATGATTCTACGTATTCCGCCAATTGCTTTTCTTCTTCCCATGACATGTCAGCATCCGACAGTTTCGCCGAGTACATCATGTGGATAGTACCCAACGGTCTTTCGATTCATGTCATGAGCAGTGTTCCCTCTAAGTTGTGCGCGTGTGCGCGCGCACATGCATTCGAACAGAGCGCACAAAAGTTACACCAGCTCTACCAGCACCAGAATAAATTAATTTTCATTAAGTATATATAGTTGTTAATTATTTTCATTATAAAAAATAACCATTTCGTTAAGTTGGTCTAAATACCGTTACGTGGCGCACAATTATTTTAATTTCCTTTCAAAGTTGCACAGCCAATGTATTTTGCGCAAACAGCTTTCGTAAAATTAGAGGAACATTGGTCATGTGTTGACATAATTTTAATAAAACTGAAAATACTTAGTTTTAGAAATTTTTAAAGTCATTAATATGTAGAAATGAAACGTAAGTAAGCATTTTAAATATGATAGGTGACTCAACATTGTTCAATTTATTACCATTGTGATTTACCATCTTTTCAATAAGTATTAAATTTGTAATAAGCGCATCAGTAATTTTATCTTACTTCCTTTCGATGTAGAGTAGAAAAATAAGAAAACCCCGCCCTACATTTTGTTATTTATAGCATTAGAATTACAATCAATTTTATTTGATTCGTAAACCTTGCCAAATTATATCTGAAGATGCTTTTTAAAAATACGAAACATGTTTTGTGTCGATTTGTAGCACAACATGTGAAATGATAAAGTTATCAGATTTGACATAAAGTGACATTGTACCTTTGCTATGAATTAATTTCGTTTCAAATTGTTTAAATGTTTTCAATTAAAAATGTCCACCAAACGTTAAGATTTCTATCACCTATCGTAAGTCATAAAAACAATTATAATGAAACTCACAGCATAAAATAATGTAATAATTTTATTCCATCTTATAAACATGAAGGATAATATATTATAAACTATGTTTATTATGTTCTCTAATATTTACGAACTTGGTGTTTTGAATATAAAGAAAAGTGTCAGGAAAAGATTTCTGCCAACCATTTACAACGAACACTTTCCTTATCGCAAGAATCAAAATACACGTTCCCACAAATAAGATCAAACTTGCATCTGATGCAATAAATGCTATAGAGTAGGGACTTTCAACATTGATTTGTTTATTTCTAAAAAATATATCAAAATTAATAAAAAAAAAACACATTGTAAGTAATAATATAGCTTGATAAATGTTTTGGGTAAATTTTTCAATTGAAAAACATATTTTCTAATGGTAATAAAAAAAACACTATTCCTTTGTACTTCATTCCACTTTATTTAATAGGTCAGGACCGGTTTCGCTTATATTAAAAGTAGCACAAATACGACCGTATTTATTCTTCGCAATACCAGGCAAGTAAATCAAAATCGGTTTTTCGATTTTTTATATACAATACCGTCATAAAAAATGTAATATGATAGTCTTTAAATAATGATTTCCATTATACGGTTTCTTAAAATAATAAAACATCATTGAAAGCTCATAAATTCTGTAACCGGTCAGAGTCGCCCGCTTTGGTCTAGTTGATAAGAGCTTGCTCTACCGATCAGGTGGGTCCGGGTTCGATTCCCGGTAAGGTCAATGTCAAATTGGATTTTTTCAATTTTAATTTGAGATCTAAGACATGGGTGTTTGTGACATCAATTTTCCTTGAGTTAATCTCATGTGATTTCTCATCGAGTGTATCTCGTATGATCTTTCAACTTTTAAAATATTTGACGCATTGACATATAAGCTGTAATGTCAAATATTCAAAAAAAAAATAAAAAAAAAATAATATTGAAACAACTCTTAGTGAATTAAAAAATTCAATCTATCGCAAACAATTAAATCAAAATATGTGATGATTCCATACATGAAAAATTCACTTTTTCGTATTTTCAAAACTGGTATCTCGGTATTGAAATAAAAACCAGGGCTGTAGAGTAAATATCGGAGAAAAATAATATAAAGATATTGAAAAAAATATTGAACTATTCATCATATTGATTGATAAAAAGTACAAGAATTATTCTAGTGACTATAATGATTTGACGGTATACAGATATCTAAGTTACACGTGAATATTGAAAAAATAAATTTGGAATCGGTCGGAGTCGGAATCAGAGTCGTCTCCACAGCCCTGAAAAAAAGCATCAATACTAACGGTATCCCGGTTTCAATAATACCAGTATTGTTATCCCTAGTTGAAACCATACGTAGCGTAATTTATGCATGTTGAAATATGAGAATACTTCATAACACTTAAGTAGTTTATGCACCCCTCTTCAAGATGCTGTCAACATAGCTTGGAGCATTTTCGCCAAACCGCTAATGATTGTACCCATGTTTTAGGAGTAAAGGTTATACAATATAATGACCATGCAGATATATGTTAATTAGATGGCTGGAAACGCCGACTCCGGTCACCGGCTAGAGCTCCCCTGGCTGCAGATGCATCCAAGCGGTGATCACGAGGTGCTAAACGGACCGGAGCGAAGATGGACCGCTCTTTATGAAGTGCATCTTTATTTGAATCGGTGAATTTTTTTTGCAATTCCATGAAATTGTTATCGGGTGCACATTTACGCTACAAGAATATACATCAAGGAATAAACTAGGAAACTGCGTGAGCATAGATATGTCTTTGAAAACGGCAGTTAAAATCAATTGATTTTGTATATGACTAGTCGTTTGGATATTAAATTTATTTTCAACATACTTGAAGAATTTGCTAGTTTGACAAAATTGATACTGTCACGAAGTAAAAATATTCGTAGTGAAAATGAATTATGTGTATCAATTATGAAAATTCAGCAGAATAGTACTTTCCTTAATATACAGTCGAACTTGGTTATTACGAGGAAGATGGGACCGACTGAATTTGCTTATTCGTAATATCAGAGAATAGGTATTTTTAAATGCTTACAAACATACCCATCACATGAAGACATGAAGTATCTGGAGCGGTCACATACAAAAATACTCAATTAGAATTTATTTACGCACCCGTTACACACATATTACATTTTTCTGTTAATCCATTCTTATTATAAAATTTAAAATTTATGCTTGTTTCATTGTTTTTACTGTCATTGTTATTAATTTTTTTAAATTAAAGGGAGTATTTCAAGTATAAATAAATACACCAACAATTTTAGTACAATTTCATATATTTATAAATTTTCTTTGAGCGTACTGCGTATATCTGTCAAATTTCATATTAAGTCGATTAATTCAACAATTCTACATAATATGATAAAAAAAATAGTATAAAATATAAAGTCATTGTAATAAAAACCAGAAACACTGCTTTTTTTACTTAGCATGGCAGAATATGTTCCGAGTGCTTTTTTTAAAACATATTTTACTTGTTTTTTTGTTGATAAAAGAGCATTTGAAAATAAGTTAAAATCAATCAATCATTCAAAGTCAGAGTAAAAATCATAACATTTATTTTGAAAACAAAACCGGTTTCACTGATTATTAAAACAACTGAAAAGAACATTTCAACGATTATTTTAATTTATATGTACATACAAATCAAATACATGGTTTCAAGGCTTTTTTATAACATTATTGAACAGCCTTTTCCTACTTTTGTTACCACCCTGAAAGTCAACTGACAATGTATGTAATATCAATCAAAACTATAAAATTCCCCATTCGATACTATTATTCAAAATCACTTTTAGGGTGTTCACTGTCAATACTTGGTGGAAAGGCATTATATTAATAAAAACACAATATTCCTTTGTACTTCATTCCACTTAATTTAATAGGTCAGGACCAGTTTCGCTCAAATCCCAAATTTTAATTAGGTTTGTAATTACTTTCAGTCACCACTCTAAATTTATTACTTTTGAATGACTTTTTAATTATGTTAGATGTGTTAAACATTTTAATTTTGTGTTATTTTAGAATGACTTATAATGTAATTGGTAAATTCTTTTCAATGTCAAATTTTGTTTACAACTTTTCATTTTTGTATAAATAACATTGTTAAATTATATTTCTTATCAGTTGACAATGCTCGCAATGAGCGAAACCGGTCCTGACCTATTAAATAAAGTGGAACGAAGTACAAAGGAATATTGTGTTCTTATTAATATTGTTCAAAACTAAAGTAAGATAAATTATTTAAATTTAATGCTTCGATTTTCAAATAGCGTGTTTGATTTTTGTTTTTACGGAAGTAATACTACGTTATGAGATATCGCAGTTATGATACTGAAATCCTTTAATCTATCCGTTATTGTTATCGTGCTGTCATTGTGTTGATGTAATTATCTAACTTTGGGGACAAGGATTTTTCAAAATTGAACATTTTTTGCACATTTTCACATTATTTTCAACAATCATAAAGAATTAAATTTCACTAAACTGCGATATCTTATAACTTCAAATAATATAGATACACCCGTATGTTACAAAACATGCTATATTATTAAATAAATATCAATAAAATAACATGGTTGCGTGGTCGAGTGTCAACGTCGTTGACTTGGAACGCGGACAACGTTTCCTCTAAGCTGCGCGCGCGCGCGGCCGCGCAGCAGTTTGGAATCCCCCGCGCACTCATTCCGGGTTACTACAAGACAGTCGTTTAATTACTATTTGATCGTTCTGCGCAGCCCTTAAAATTTCTACGCAGCTAACATCTTGCCTTAGAGGGAACATTTAATACGGAGGTCACGGGTTCGAGTCCCCGTACGGACATTTTTTTAAGATTCATTTTTCAACCGATTTATGGATTCTGTCCGAAGACATGGATGTATGTAATGTTTTACATTCCCACCCACCCACTCTATCCTTAAACGAGCATAGCAAGAGCGATAATCTTATAATCATAATCACCAATCTTGTCCTAGTCCAGTCCTTTATATCCCTTTGAAAAAGAGAGCTTGTGTAACTGAGTAACAAACAGGTCTCGTAGAAAAAATCTGTTGAGATACTTCCATTAGAAGATCATATTTTTCACATTGAGCGAAAAGATGGTTTTAAAATAAAGCATCATTAACCATCATGCGGTTTGTGTAATAGATATTTGTTTTTAGTTTCCACGAGATATTACCTAATAAATATCAGTGGCGGTTCGTGATCTAAAATTTTGGGTGGGCTAAAAGAAATTGAGGATATATTGTGTAAAATGTTTTGTTTTGCTAAAGACTATTTTCAGAGTAAACCAGCTTTACTTTTTATTTTTAATATACATGCACAAGAAAATTCGAGAATCAGAGCTAAGATACTGTATGAATTTGTTATAGTTAGTAGTCCGACGTACTGTTTTTTTTATTAAGTCAGCTTAAGATTTTTTTAAACATTTTGGCAGAACATTTCAGGGTGGGCTCAGCCCATCTAGCCCAGTACGTAGAACCGCCACTGATAAATATAATGAATCTTTAGTATAAAACTTGTTTATTTTCTACTATTTGGTTCATGTCCAATGAAAGATCTAATTTTAGTCAGGTATTTTACTCCAAATACCATTAGCATATTTTAAATATACCGAGAGAATGCTAAAGTTATAAATAAATTCCTCTTTCAAAGTTATTATGATAATGTTAAAATGTTCTTCACTGTCGTGCCTTCGGGTAAGGTTTTAAGGCTACGAATATAAATTGTAAAAATTCTGTATATTTATAAAATGGTAACATTGTAAACATATACATAGTAAGAAATACTTTGTGTTTGATAGTAAAATCACAATTGCCTGATTCATTAATATTTTTTCTAATTAAAACATCTTTCCCGGTAATGGCAAGCTGTTAATATTAACGTTTGCATAAGGTGATAAGATTGTTTATTTAACCAATGTACATTTTCACTCATATGTTTGATATATGTTTTGTAACATTTATTCAAAGATATAAAAGTATCTTAAAAACAAAATCAATTGATGAGGCTAAGGAACAATTTACAAATCATTTTTTTTTGTTTTGCCGATTCTTATGACATGGATTTGAGTTTAACGCCAACCGTTTTAGGCATAAACAAAACATCTTAACTTTTCCGGTTCTAAGCTCAAGAAATGCGACCCCAATACCCACATTTTCTTAAATATCTATTTTAATATGGGTGATACAATGTTTATAATTAAGGTATTCTTATATCATAGTTTTTTGGACCTTTTGTAGTTTATATAAATACGATAAGATAAGAGATAAGCGCCCGCTTATCAGCGATCGTTGGTAAGATAACTAGACTGAAGCGCGCCAGTCGCGCATTGACATTGGCATTGGAACGACGTATATTTTACGCGCAACTTAAAATATGATTATTTATTAAAAAACCAAGGATTTTTATAAAAAAATGTATGCGGAATGATGCAGAGAGATATTTTAAAGCCCGTAGACTATTTATTTTTTTGAAATTCATAAGAATAAGGCCAATAATGAGGAAACCACTGGGGTCAAAAATGACCCCCATCGCCAGAGACGTATTTTTCTAGTCTCCGAGCCGCGAGAGTTAAATGAACCAATAATAAATATTAATAATAAATATCAGTTTAATTTATCCTAATTTACGATGAAAAATCCCCAGATTGCTTATCGATCTTCGAAACAGTAGATAAATATTTAATAAGTGTAATACTATAATTGTAATTTGAATGAGGATGTAAGAGACGTTAGAGTGAATAACATGGTGTATCTCGTCGGAGCCAGTATATATAGCTGAGAAAAATGTAAGTTTAACTCTCGCGGCTCGGAGACTAGAAAAATACTTCTCTGCCGATGGGGGTCGTTTAGGGACCCCAGTGGTTTTCTCATTATTGGCCTTATTTTAAGTTGCGCGTAAAAAAGACGTCATCCCAGCACAAATATGAATTTACAACTGACGCGTTTAGCCCAGCTATCTTACGTACGATCGCTTATCGCGGGCGTTTATCGCGTTATCGCGTAATCACGTATTAATATAAACTACAAAAGGTCCAAAAAACTATGATATAAGAATACCTTAATTATAACAATTGTATCACCCATATTAAAATTGATATTTAAGAAAATGTTGGTATTGGGGTCGCATTTCTTGAGCTTAGAACCGGAAAAGTTAATTATAGTTCTGACGATGGCGAAAGCCGACATAGCTATCAACTAATAAATATAAAAACTGTAGAACTAAATACGTTGCTATTTTTACCCTATTAAAATATAATGAATAGCATGCGCTTAAGTTTAATCTTCAAAGGCAAACTTTGTTGCCAGTTTATTGATATAAAATGATAATATTTCTAAAATTTACTTTATACAAAGCAACAAGGTAGTACTAATAAATATAGCTCTTCATAATAAACCTAAGTATGTCCAGCGCATGCGCAACCCGCCACCTGTCTTGATGCAGATTTATGAGTATTAAAATGTGTGAAGCCTGCTTTATACGAGAAGCAGGTTTGCAATTTCACGGGTTCGCGTTCTTCCATCTCCACCATTAATTTTCTTAAAAGTAGGGATGTTCAAATACATATCGTACTATTTCATTTTTATTCATTCATACCCCAAACATTGGACCATTTGGTTCGATAAAGGGTTCTGATATTTTATAGTAAAATAATAGCTGATAACGCTCGTGATGGGAAAAACCGGTTATGTTCATATGAAAAAAATGTGAAGTTAGTACAAAAGAGTGTTTTATATTTTTATATGTAAAACGTAAATTAACCGTCGTCCAAAAATAGGTTAAAAAAAACATTTTTTCTTCGCTCGCTTCAAAAAGGTTAAATTAAAATTTTACTTGGGTAAAAAATAGCAACGTATTTAGCTCTACATTTTTTTTATAAAATGAGTTTATAGATAGATATTTCGACGTCCGCCATCGTCAGAGCTATGAATAAACTTACATTTACACAGCTATATATACTGCCCTAGAAGATATAGCTGAGTATATTAATTAAGTTTATTCATTGTTCTGACGATGGTACACGCCGGAATAGCTATAAACTCATTTTATTTTAAAAAAATGTAGATCTAAATACTTTGATATTTTTGCCTTATTACAATGGAGTTCTACCAAGTAAATGCCAATTAAATCAACAAAATTTAACTATAAATACATATATTTTTTAAACCATATGAGTATAACATACTTAATGATGCCGAATCGATAGTGATCGTGAAAAATATTTAAACTAAATTAAAATATTAATAATTTGCATTGGTAGATCTTACCTTGATAAGCTCTGCTTGTAGGCCACTGGCTTTTGAAAAATGCGCTGCAAGTTCGTCATTAATATGCAACTTAAATCTAAAACAAACGTGACGCCTTAGGAAAAAGGAATAATCGCAAGGTACATAATTTGTCGGCTCGGTATTAAAGATACAAAATAATTTGTTTTGTTTATACGTGTATTAAACCTCAAACAAAACATTTTGATACATTAATTATGTTGCTGAAATTTTTGCCCTGTATGTTTAAATATATGTATATGTATATATTTTAATCCATGTCCGCTCCCAATGTGTAACAAAGAGCCACCTAAATGAAGTATTTGAAGAGAAGTTTTCAACCAGAACAGCTTGTTACTCAGTTACCCAACCACTCCTTTTCGAATAAGTGTAGTATTGATAGAAGGATAGAGCTAGGACAGAACTACTGGTTACCAAATCGTTTTTGATACGCACAGTTATTTTGGGATTGTAAAGATAGTTTTGTGATGAGGGATTTTTTGAGAAATCACAAACAGCCATACAGAAATCAGAAAATCGATTGAAAAAGTGCTGTTCTTACAAGGAATCAAACCAGTGAGATATGTCACGAAAACCATCGACGTTGACCATTACGACACGACTACTACTTATATTGATTATATTCTACATGTTTTTTATGGTTAACACTTTATATGCGGGCGTTTTTTAGTGATTAGCGCAAAAATATATTACATTCTTAAAATCAACACAACTTCTAAACTAAACAATATTTTCGGCTGAATTTTTCAAAGAAATCATATGTGACATTTTTTTTGAATACATCATAACTTCACTACTTTTCTAAGCTGAATATAAAAACCTGTTATTAATTTAGTAGATAGCACTCCACTTGTTATCAATATGAAATATTCAAAATATTCTGTAAAAAAAATACCAATAATCTATACTATACAATTATATAAATAATTAAAGTATAAAATCTTCATTCCTACAAATTTACAAATACTGGAAGTGTGAAATATTCGAGAAACATGTGTCACCTTTTAAAAAAATACTATGGGTAAACGAAAATTCAGGGCATAATAAATTATGAGGTTTATTGCTTATTGTAGAAAAGGGTCACTTCCCGCGGCAGTTTTTTTGAAGAAACCATTAAGTTATGAGTCAATATACCAACAAAACTGGCAGTACACGATAAACGTATTTTTACGTTTTCCGCCTATAATGTGTTAATATATCATTTTCAATTTAATATTAATCTTTTACTCCAAAGACACATAATTATTATGAGACAACATCTAAAAATCGTCGTTCGACGAACCGAAAATATTTGTTTTCTTCTTTTAAAAACTGTTTTCATTTGTTTATTTAGTATTCTCTAACAAAAATTTGTACTCGAATACGAGAGACATCACGAACAAAAAACAACCTCAATATTCTAACCGCGTATATTGATAAGATACCCTGTCATTATTTTGAAAGGGAAATCCCTGAATTACGATATCGACTTTGGAAAGGAAAAAGAACGTAACCACACATATCAAATTTTACTATTTTCATATTCGCGATTGAATGATTTGATGTGTATAATGAAGCTTTGCAAAGTTAATACAAATGCAATCTAGTATTTTACATACATGTTTGAAATTGTGGGGTTATATTGCAAAACGTACTATTTCCAAAATGAGCGATATTGAGTTAGGAAAGCAGATATGGTAATTCAAGCCTGAGGAATCGACTGGTCCTATTAGTTTTAACATAAAATGTCTACAAGACTATCGTTTATGAATTGAAAATCATATTTATATCGACTGTAGAAAGGAAAAAGGACGTAACACACATAGAAAATTTTACAGGAGGCGCAAAACACGTGTTTTGATGATTTTGGGCCATATGCATATTATGAATTATACACAACCTTGAAGTGCACGGAGACATTTAAACGGGTGTTTAATTGACATAATCTAATATTAATTAATGAAACTGTCGAGGAAAAAGCTTTATTTCTTTGTCTTTTTTCTTGGTTTTATTTTTTTACAAGGTCATCTTTTCAAACCTAAAAGCTAAATTTAGATTTGAATCGTTTAAATTATGTACATTTTCACAGATTTTGTCACTGACGACCCGGGTTTCGCCTTTCGGCATCTTCAGGCGTTCAAGTGCACGGATGAACTTGAACTGACGCTCAGTAAATGAATGGTTTGTGCTATATAATAAATAAATGTATCATTGAGTTTAGTGACACAATCTGTGAAAATGTACATAATTTGAACGATTCAAATTTAATATTGAAATTTCACCAAGCACCTTCAGTCGAAATCTTAAATTATATATAAATTTAGATACTAATTCGGCATTTGCAGCTTGTATCTTTTTGATAGAACGTGTGTCAATTTTGATACATTGTGATTATCGAAAAAAACCTGTTTAGAAAATACTTTGGGTTACGTCCTTTTTCCTTTTCACAGTCGATATGGAAATTTAAGCGGCCTGTTTTCGATCGCGAAGATATTATTTATTACAAGAGTTACCGAAAATTGCCCAGTAATTTGGGTAATAACCTGCAAGGGTCTCGCTAATCTGCCAAGCGAGAATGTTTATGCACGTGAACCAAATTTAAAAATCACTTCATAAATAACGAATCCTTATTTGGTGTCCAGAAAAATATTGATAATTTTAGAGTTAAATCTTTTTAAACGAGCATAATAAAACTTATACGTAATTATCTTTCAGCTGATCGGATTTTTTACTGTGACATCTTTGGCGTATATACGTTGACCAAACACATCGTATATATATATTTTTTACCATGTCCGCCCCTAATATAGACTCCTTATTGAGTTTATCTCAACAGAAATATTTCTACGAGAACTGCTTTTTACTCAGTTGCTCAACCTCTCTTTTTCCAAAGAGAGTAGGAATATAAGGAAAGGGCTAGGACAGGACTAGTGGTTAGCTAATCGCTCTCGATACGTCCCCTTCATATGATAGGATGGGTGGGAGGGGGGGGGGGAATTCAAGACGTCAAATACATCCATGCCTTTGAACAGAAATTCATAAATCGATTGAAAAGTCAATTTATAAAACTGCCCGTACTGGGATTCGAACCCGTGTCTCAAAAGTCTGTTTTTGTATAAGCCCTAATGTATAACTATGTCTTTTTACACAGCATTTTTATTGTTTCATTGTGATAACTGCCTGCAATGTAGCAAACAAAGAATCTGCGTACATAATTAGATATTATTAAATTCAATGATTGATCTACAAAGGTAGAACTTCATTAACCCTCCAGAGACGAGAGCTTTTTTCGATAAAAAAATATTTGTTAAGCCATATTGAAGTCAAGGATAACTTTTATTCCTAACAAAAATTAAAAAAAAAAAAACGTTGTATAAAAACCCTGCATGACTATATGGTCATGCTCATTTTTTTATTACTGTGTAATATTGTGTACGGACAGTTGTAAGGACAAAAGTGACCGTATGGGCTCGTAAACATTCGAGGTTGAGATATGAAATAGCTAAATGTGAAATTTTTAAAAATATTTACAATTCGACCTCTTTCGATCAACATAATTTCAATACAAATATATTAGCAAAATAACTGTAAATAATTTGATGTTTTCATTAAAAAATAACTAACAGTTTCAAAAAGTCCATTCAAAAAACGGAAATTCAAAAAATCGCATGTGATTTTGGTGGTCGTTTCTGTCCCCGCGGCTGATGACTGACTGAAGTCTGTACCCTTTTTAACCAAATATGAGCGAAAGTTACGATATTCAGGTAGAAAAAGGATGAATAGTGGGATCGATAGACAACGGTGTTTACTGTTACGATATGGTCACGCTCGTCCTCGGAGGGTTAAAATAAGGAACAAATTCATTATGTGATTTGGATGACAGCTAATTCGCCATCGTACGCACTATAAGAATAGTTATTTAAATAGATACCATTCAACCAATTTACACAACTCTTGTTAAATTTTGATATTTGTTTTTTACCACTGTCAAAATCATTTTGTTACACGCTTATTGTATGAACCGATAGTTTTACACCACAAACATCGATTTGATAAACGTTGCAGTAATCTATTAAATTTTTGTATTTTTATTTGTACGTGTTACCTAAATAAATATTTCACAATGAGTGTTATACTTATGAAGTCAATCGTCCAGATATCCTAGGGAAGTATTGTCAAGTGTTCGTAACGTGATAAAACATTAAGTTAATGATTGCTTCGTTGCCGGCAAGTCAATAAATCAGTACTCTTCACTAACCTCTGTAGTAATCAATCAAACCTTTGAGATTTCCTGTTTGTAAATGGGTACTAGCCAATCAATCCTAATGAATCCGTTATTATTTTAATTACTCATCACATCTATCATATATTGAAAATTCAATCCTCTACTTTGTAGAGCATTGAATTCTGCATTAAAAGTCTACATAGTCCTCAATATAATATCGAATGTGGAAAGGAAAAAAGACCCATACAACGCAAATTTTACAGGAGGCAAAAAAACGTGTTTTGATGATTTTGGGCCATATGCAAATTATGAAATGTATACAACCTTGAAATGCACGGATACTTCTAAACTGGTGTTAAATTGACATAATCTAATATTATTTAAAGAAATTGTCTAGGAAAAATCTTTTTTTCAGTCTTTTTTCTTGGTTTCAATTTTTAAAACTTCATCTTTTTTCAAACTAAACTAAACTAATTCGGCATTTGCATCTTACATCCTTTTGATAGGACGTGTATAATGTTTGATACATTGTGATAATATAAAAAAAGCTGTTGGTTACGTCTTTTTTCTTGACCACAGTCGATATGTAATAGAACATAAGCGACAAAATTCGGTAAATTGCGTTTTAAAAAAATAATTGTTAAATATTGCAGTAGGCGTCAGTGACAAAGAGATAGATAATAAAGATTTAGATAAAATATTCGCCTGATCTTTTTAAAGGCAATTTTTAGTGTTATCGTTTGTTTCCCGTGAACTCCGCTCGAGAAACGCTGATCCAGGAAACTGAAAGGGGTATTAAAATTTTATTTTAATATCAGGATAGGAATTAAAAATATATTTCTATTTACTAACCGCGCTGAAGAAATTCCCCTTTCGAAATGAATTGAAAAAAACCTTCTTCTGTAAAATTTATGAACTGTCAATGCTATTTTATGTATATTACGGGTCGATATGACCTTTTAATGGAGGTCCCTCAATAAAAGCTTTTTTCTACGAAAACTGTTTCCTACAGTTGCTCACCCACTCTCTTTTAAAGAGAATATGTCAAAGGTCGGCAAAACATAGCACTTTGCAATTTTGCATACGTTTTTTACCAACAAAAAAAACATATCTTATTTTATCTATAAGCTGTGTCAAGTCATATAAGAGTAGATAAAGAAATATACATCTTATGTTTTGGAATTCATATTTTTAAGGTTCCCTACGGATTATTAATAGTAAGAATACAATAACATTTATTTATGATTAATTTATGTTTTTTTACTATTTATATTTATTTAATAATTTGTTTTAGGTAGTAAGGTTCATCTTTTTAGAAACGGTAATCATAGAACAATAATTTCGAATACGAAAAAAGATTGAACGTATGAAATAAAAGTCATACAATCATGATCAGAGAATGAAACAAATCGTGGAAAGTTTTGGAAATGAATGTTTGTTTGTTCGTACTTTATGCGTTGCCAAACCGCTCATCCGATTGCAATAAAACTTGAACAATTTTTTTGCTTGCACTTCCGGGAAGGTTATAGCTCTTACATATAAAAATCAATGTTTGTATGTCTGCCATACAGTTCATTTTGCACATTTCAAACACTTTCTTGCTTCGAGCGGCATTGCAACGCATTTTACAGGAGGGACAAAAAACGTGTTTTGATGATTTTGGGCCATATGCAAATTATGAAATATGCACAACCTGGAATTAGACGAAGACTTCTAAGCTGGTGTTTAATTGATATAATCTAATATTATTTTTAAAAAATTGTCTAGGAAAAACCTTTTTTTTCAGTCTTTTTTCTTGGTTTCAATTTTCACAAGCTCATCTTTTTTCAAACATAAAAGCTGAATTAAGATACTAATTTGGCATTTTTAGTTTGTATCTTTTTGATAAAACGTGTATCATGGTTGATAAATTGTGATTATTGAAAGAACTGTGAGTTACGTCCGTTTTCCTTTCCACAGTCGATATATATATAGATATGCTCCACCATTAGATCGGACATGAATTAAAATAACAACATTTTTTAATAAAATACGTTTGCAAGTTGTTAAATGTGCTGTAAGAAGGTACACTGCCATAGTTGAGAATCAATTACGCACTAATGCTATTACCCTCATATTTTTCATACCTCATTTTACAACTCCAAATTGAAGATTGTGATGATACAAAGCTATTTTAGTTACCTTGAATGGCCTTGCGGTATCATTTTTTCTCACCATACAGGTTGCATAATTCTAACACAATAATAATTCAGTTCGTCTATGAGTTCAATGACCGAGTAATTGAATAAAGATTACCACAGTATTTTTGTGGATTTATAACGTTTGGTCACTTTATAGCAGCTATACTCAACCTGCGGCCCAGTAAGCCCTAATGTGCGGCCCAGGAAGCTCTTACCAAATCGTGGATTTCAAATTCGTTGGTGAGCTAAAAAAAAGGAGTATACCATAAATATGTTGCGGCCCACGTAGAGAAGCAAATATCGGAGTGCGGCCCGGAGGAAAAAAAAGTTGAGTATGGCTGCTTTATAGTCTCTACATGAATAGTTTTTATTTACTTTCAAGAAAACGTATAATCCGATCTATAAAAATTTCCTTGTTAACTTTCCAAAATGACGCTATAGAAATTTATTTATTAAACTTTTTAAGTCTGTGGTGACTTTTTTATCCATGTCCGCTCCCGATGTGGCGCATATGGTCTCCTAATGGAAGTATCTTAACAGAAGTTTTTGTTACTCAGTTACTCAACCTATGTTTTTCAAAGAGTTGTAAGAATATTACTAGGACAGGACTAGTGGTTAATAATTTGCTCTCACTACGCCCAGTTATTAAAGGATCGGAAACGGTTGGAAAAAAAAAATTAAACATCACAAACACCCATGCCTTCGAACAGAAATAGATAAATCGATCGAAAAAAATCTGTTCTTACTGGGATTCGAACCCGTGAGATCCGGCACGGATGATAACCGCTGCGACATGTAAAAAGTAGATATTATTTGTATAAAATAAAATAATTGACACTTAAAATAAAGGGCATCAGTATAAAAGTACCATCTGGTTTTGATTAATGATGACAGAATTTTATTTATTATTTAATATTGTACTAACGACTAGTCATTCATCGTTAGTTGTAATAATAAATAAATCTGGCCTTCTGTAAAGATGCCGCCATCTTGTACTTGATGTTATATTTAAAATGATACAAGCTTTTCACGCTTGGTACCGCGAAACAAAAAAATAAATGAAATAAAAAAAAAACAAACATTGGTTATTTGTAGCCTGATAAACGTTTACACGTCTGCCCTTGTGATTCTTACGGTGATGCAAGTATCAATTACTTCTGTTGCAATTCGTCATTCTGTACATGTTAAATTGTTTAGGTGGTGTGGCACTTTATTGTAGGGTGACCACGTTACGAGCTGGATATTTGGTATACATTACAGTCAAATATCTAAAAGGAAAGTTTCACTAGAAAATCAAGTGAACTATTTTCATGAGCGAAAACACGCACAGGCGGACCTCTACTATCGAACATTCTACTTTCGCACAATTCGCTATTTCGCACATTTTTAGAAAATCGTTATTGTTGGATTTTTTGGTGATAATGCAAAAATGTTTTGTTTCGGCAAGTAACGACTGGTTTGCCAAATTTAAAATGAGGTATTATTATTATTTACATATTAATAAATTCATTGGAGAATCGGCTGATGCGGATAGAGATGCTGGAAAAGACTTTATTTCCTCATTGTCCAAAATTTAATTCAAACGTAAATTTGCTCAGCTATATATACTTATATAGCGTATATAAAGCTAAGCAAATTTACGTTTAACCTGTCTGGTACTATGACCGTACATGTACGGTTGGTAGTAACCATGTCAAAAGGACTATGACCGTACTTTTATGTTCGCGCCGTTTTTTGACAGTCCACTGAGTTTGAATAAAAGTGGTAAACGTATTGCCATCTATGGAATATTCTTACAAACGTTTCCACAAGTATTTCGAAGATTTCGATTTTATCGACTGACTTATAAGCTGATGAAATTTTGTCATACAGTAACGTATGGAACGCGTGGAGTCCGTAACCTTTTCGCGCGCTATCTATTGGTCGTCGATCTTTTCGTAATTTCTTAGCGGTATTTTCTTTCAAATCTTTCAAATCTTATTGTTTTTCATAGTTCTGACGGTGGCGAAAGCCGAAATAGTTATCAACATATAAAAAACTGTAGAACTGAAATAGCTTAATATTTTTACCCTATTAAAATGGAGTTCTACCAAGTAAATGCCAAATCAATAAATAATTTTACAGGAAGCACAAAAAACGTGTTTTGGTGATTTTCGGCCATATGCAAATTATGAAATAAATACAACCTTGAAGCAAACGGAGACTTCTAAACTGGTGTTAAATTGACATAATATAATATAAATTTAAGAAATTGTCTGGGAAAAACCTTTTTTTTAGTCTTTTTTTCTTGGTTTAAATTTTCACAAGCCCATCTTTTTTCAAACATAAAAGCTAAATTTGGATACTAATTCGGCATTTTTAATTAAACAATATTTAATGAATATATCGAATGGTTAATTCTACCACCCTGGTTATCATAAGCTCATTATAAGCGGTTCCAAATGTTAAAAACGGTAAAAACACTTATATTTAAGATGTGGGTATATGCTTAGACATTTTTTTATGATATTTATAAAGATACAATAATAAAAGAATTTTCGTAAGGTACGCGAAACATTCTTGCGCAGACTGTATATTTAAGCCTCTAAAATTATGGTCGCCTTACAGACTGCAACCGGCCAATACTATAACCGGTACCCGTTGGGTGTCAGTCCGCATACCTGCCGATACCGTACCTTCAATCAATCGGCGTCGTAATTTGATTTTTCACCTGCACAATCTTCGGTGGCCACTTCTGCGGTCATCCTCCACTGCCTATCTTATCTTTCGGATTGTTCCACATCACGCTATTGTATTTAGATTACCAAATTTTGACCGCCGCAACGTTTCTCAATATATTAATGTGAATTTATTGAAGTGGTTCACTGTCACCGGGTTGACCGATCGAAAAAAGTACCGAAAACTTTCATTACTAAATATCACTTTATCTCTATTGAAATAATCAAATTCATTGACTGACCTATTTAAAATGTCCGCTCGGGTACAATGCAGTATAATTTAATATATTTTTTATATATCTACTAAATTCAGTTGTGTCACTTTATTTCAAGCCTCATAGAATAATTAATACCTATTTATGAGCTACTTAATTAACTGTTATTATGAACCACATTGGTCCAAATTCATTTTACATTGGTCGGAATTAATATTAAATGGTAATAATATATCGGTCAGTGTACAGAGGGCAGAATAAATAATTAATGGTCAGAATTTATATAAAATATTCATAATTTAAATGAAATTTAAAAAATCCTAACCTTACCTTACCTTACCAAAATGGTTATAAAATATGACCATATAATATTTTTATTGATATACATAACATTACAAATTAAATAAATAATAAAATAGCACATATAAAGTGGTTAACTAATAATTTTACTTTCAGCAAATATTATTTGATTTGAAATTATATTTTACGAAATATAATATGAGATTTTATCATAATTATTTATTTTGCATTTTACAATAAAACATCATCCATTGTTTAATAAGCCGACGACATCATTTATTTAATAATATTTTCAGGGAACTATTTCATCACACTCAAATAATATGATAGTATTAAATGCGCTCAAATTCAATGGAGCATAAACAAAAACAATGCAATAAGTATTCGTTACTATTCTTGATATCTAGAGAAATTGTGATTTTTAGTCAAATCACATAAAATTTCATCAAAAAATTATATTCTATAAACTATTTGAATAGTTTCTCTAATATTCGAATATCGAATAGTTAATAAAGGGCCAAATATATTCGAATATCTAATATTCGATTGGGATCCCTGCTTCGATACATTTTTGTTATGAGTATTATCTTTTCAGAGAGATATATTGGCTATTCAAAAAAACTTTGGTTACATGTTATCTGCATAGAAATTAAATAATTATATTACATTTGAATCGTTCAAATTATGCACATTCACACAAGTTTTGTCACGAACGATCCGGGATTTGCCATTCGGCATCTTCAAGTGTTCAAGTGCACGGATGAACTTCAACTGACGCTTAGTAAATAAATGTATCACTAAGCCATTGCTGGCAAAATGGATTAACCCATGAGAATGCCTACAGTTTTGAATGGTTATTAATTTCAAGATTTACATTTATTTTGTTTGTTGGAAAATTTATAGTTATATTTACTTACATATAGGATACAAGAGTGGGGAATTTGGCAGATTTACTTGCTCATTTGAAATTGGTAAACTATTTACATCATTATTTCATTCGTTAACATCAATAGACGATGACGAAACGTAATACATTTAATGTTAGGTATGCATGCACAGCGTTTTTTCGTATTTTACCCAAAACCTGAAAAAGCTTCTAGACAGCCTTTTAGATTAGTGCTTCCCAACCTGTGGCCCGCGAAATTCAGTAGAAAGTACAAATATCTATATATTTAAGTCTGTCAAAACGGTGCTCCCATATTGGGGGCGCGGAATTTCTTAAGGGAGCCGCCGTAAGAATGCGGGATCGAGATATTATAATAGCAAATCGAGGATTTCAAATTCGTCAACGAGCTAAAAAAAAAACGAGTTACGGAGACAATTGAAGAGGGCCGCGGATTATTTTTTTTAGATTTAAGGGGCCGTGGAACGAAAGAGGTTGGGAAGCACTGTTTTAGATGACTCAATTAATAATCATAAATAGTATGTATCAAGATGAATATGATATTTGAGATATTAAATATACCACTGTGCTTAAAAGATACGTGATAATCTTAATGTAACGATGTCGGATTGCGTTAACATCTTACAAAATATTGGTCTGACTTTCAAATTTGTAACTTTGTGGTTTTTTTTGTCAGTGAATTCGGTATCTGGTTACATAATAGTTATAAAATTAAATGTTGAGATGCTTTGGACATGCTTGCACAAGCGCGTGTGATGGGCTATACCATAAACGTTTTATGGGATGTTCGAATGCAGAATAAAATAACTTCTAAATTTCTTCTAATAATCTTTCACACATTATTTTTTAAAATATTGTACATTTTTGTAAATGTCTTCATTGTTTATTCAATTTAGAAGCGGGCTGAATGGTATTTGAAAGAGCTCGCGCAACGCATTGTGAAATTTTGCATAGGCTGCTCCAGTGCCTTGTAAAAATTAAGAATTAACAATGTTCTCAAATACGCGTGTTATCTATTGTGTAAATATGCATTGTATTTAAGTAAAATTAAATTTTATTTGTCGGTTTCTATTCGACGGCATGGTTGTTTTTGATATCTGAAAATGCCCTCCCATCATTCCTATCCTAAAATTACGGAACGTAACGAGAGCGTACTTGACTATATACCAAATATATTTTTTAATCGGTTTATTTTTCAAATTAACAACATTATTTTCCAGCGACAACCAATTTGGCAGCTGGCGGTTGATTTGTGCTTAATTTGGTTTAAATTGTGCAAATTTATTTTATCAAAAATAATGCTGGTAAGATTGCTACAGTCATTATAGATCCATGCTAACTGTCATTTTATTGCTCCATCTGAATGGTATTCATGTGATAAAACTGTGGTTTTAACAAGACGGCACACATGTTATACAGCACGCGCCTCAATCATTTTTTGAAGGAAACATTACTGGTTGAGATCAGGCAGAATACAATACTTTTTAGTTTCGTACTAAAATACAATGTTTTCATAAATGTATAATCTGTAAGAAAATTACGGATACACTCTATTGGCCGTTGGGATGGTTTTCCTCTGGGCTGTGGTCAAAAATGATAATCGTGTTTTATTGCTGCACTATTGATAAATAATAAATAATAACATTATAATAATCTGCGGTTTACTAGATGATCGTATTTTTGAACAGAAAGTGTGAAACATTATTCACTATTTGCTAATACCAATTTATTTCCCAGGATAAATTTAGTTCGTGCATAACGTTGTTATTGCATTCTATTAAGTCGTAAATTATATCTACTAGTTAAATTATGATGTGATGATTTTCGTTACGTAACCAGGTGGGAGTATGGAAATTTTACAGTTTCTTAGCTTGTTTATACAAAAATGTTAATTATATGATTCTTTTAGTCGAACGACCATTAAAATTTATAGCTCAATAAAGATCTATCATACTAATAACAATAATATTATAAAGGTTCTTCGAGACAATTCATATAAACAAAATACAGCTGTGGAAATGTTTACTGTCTTTCCACCATATTCAAAAATACCACTCCACATTGGGAGCGGACATGGATGACAAAAAAGTCAAAGGCATCTTGTTATCATACTGGCCAAGTCATTATTCAGATCACTGGATTTGAATTAGCCAAGTGAATGTCATTCAGTATTTTTTATGGAATATAACCACTTAGTGATTTATAAGTTAATAAGTTAGTTTTACAAATAAAAAAAATAATAAAACATTTTTAGTACTTTTTCCGCATAAAATTGATTTGATCAGGACCGGTTTCGCTCATCGCGAGCATTATTAACTGATAAGAAAAATATAAACAGTGCTATTTATACAAATTTAAATTGAAATAAAAGGTGTAAGCAACTATTAACAATGAAAAGGATTTACAAATTACAATATAATTATACAAAATTAAAATTAAAAAATTAGATTCCATTCCATCAAGTATTGACAGTGAACACCTTAAAAGTGCTTAATAAGTTAAAGTTTAGTGTCTGAGTTTCTCGTAGTGAAAAGCTTTTAGCTATCCTGAAAAATAAAATAAAGCTGACACGGCCGTGTTTGATGCTAGGTGCTAAATACTTCAGATCGCTCCCGTAGTCTTCTAGTTGGTTAGAGCTTGCTCCATCGACCAGGTGGGTCTGGGTTCGATTCCCGGTAAGGTCAATGTCAAATTTAGATTTTTCAATTTAAATTTGAGATCTAAGACATGGGTGTTTGTGATGTCAATTTGAGTTTATCTCGAGTGACTTACATTACTTAAATTCTCACCGAGTTTTGTTTCGTATGTTCTTTCAACTTTAAAATATTTGGCCTATTGGCCAAATATTTTGTATAAACATATAAAAAATAAACAAAAAATAAAATATATAATGGTGGTTTACACATTAATTTACCTTCCGAATGTTTATCAGCTTGTTACTTCGATTTTCGTCTTTCATTATTCTGTGATAACTGACAGCTCTAAAAATAGTTCTTAATTCTTGTTTTTCATTAAAAAAAATTAATACATTTACTTGTCACGTTGCAAATGTAAGGAATGGATTTTTTATTTGCGTTCTTTAAACTATTGCACATTGCTTGTCTGGTATTCTTATATGAAGAAAATAAATATGAAATACGCTTTTAATAGATGTAATATTTTAACCATAAATCTATTCGAATCATGTCTGATATTAAATTATGTATCACATGGCGTTGCAAGTATCGGATACTTAGTAGTTGTGTTTATGCAGCGTTTTTAAGTGTACAGATAAAATAATACGATATTAACATATCGTAAGTAAATCTCCACCGGTGAGGTCATAAAACATTCTCGAAGGGGCGAAATGATAAACGGTTGGGCGTAAGCGCGGCATTAGCGGTGTAATCTATGAAAAGATGACCAACCCACGCCAAAAAATTATTCCTAAGCTCGCAGTGATTTATTTCGCGAGTGACTTGCACGCACGCCACTGGATTAAATAATTCATCTAACATTTCATTATGAGGCCTGAATTTAACAATATGTTATTGATACAGAGGATTTATTGATTTATATTTTAATGATATCAATATTTTTCTTATTGCTGACTTTCATTTTGCACAGTAAGGATTCTGTGTCGAGACAACTCGAGAATAATTTCCCGGGTAAGTCTCTATTAACGATCACTTGAAACATGCTAGTTCATTAATATATATTTTTTAAAATTTAGATTTTATTCATTCAATACAAATATACATTGAGAACCTTTATACATTTCTGAAAGTATTAAAAAATATCTTTCAAAATCTATAATTTATTTAATAAAATAAAATATGACCACTATACGTACGTGGGACAGATACTAGTTTGCAATAATAATCATACAATAACTGAGAATTCATTGCAAATTCAAACGAATCCCTGGAATGTTATGTAATAAGGCAATATTTAATTTAAAAAACAAGTTTGAATGAGTTTTGAGTTACCATATACATAGAATTATTCGTTTAAATGTTTTTCATAAAAATTACTTCTAGTACTAAAACCTCGGTACGAAGGAATATTCCAGGACTTGACAATTTTATGTCTCGTGTTTCGGGATATTAGTGAAGCTGAGACTTCAGAATCCCTAAAGTACACAGTCATTTATATGTGACACATATATTTGACAAAACAAATAATATCATTGGATTTCAATGATTAAGAGCATATCTTTGTTGAAATATAAAAAAATCAACTGGTTTATTATTCAGCTTAATATTCAGGTGTCAAACAACATTTCATGTTTCATCACTGGACTCTCTTTTTACACGGTGTTACATCCCTTGCACGTATTTACTGCACGGTACTATGCGCAGATAAGTTTATTTCTGCGAACACGAATATTTGGAAAGAAATATTACACTTGGTCTGGCTATCTTATGTGATGAAAGCGATGTCGTACTAAATGTGCGTGAACGGGTTTGTCTATTGTCTGATAGTAAATATTTTTTTTCAAACAATAACACACTCATTTGATGAATATAATGCCTTACCAACAAACATTCATATTAGAGCTCGCAATCCTATTGGAGATAGCTGGAGCAATTTTCAATTTACTGTGAAAGTCTGGAACTCACGGCTGTACTCGGTCAAAACCAAGTGCCTCCTGTTCAACGTATGCGTTCTGATAGTGTTTCTTTATGGTTGCGAGTCATGAAAACATTACAAAAACACAAGGCAACCGTATACTGTGCTTTGAAAACAGATGCCTGCGCCGAATACTGGGAGTGCTGTGGTTTGACTTTGTCAGAAACACGGAGATAAGGGAACGGACTGAACAGCCGTTAATTACGTCCAAAGAAGCAACGATGGACCTGGCTTGGACATGTGTTGCGGATGCCTCAAGAAAGCTTGAATTCTGTTTGTCTCGTGAAAGGCTACTGATGACCATCTATAGCAGTGGTTCTTAACCTTTTTAGTGAACAACACCTCCTTCAATCTGAAAATATGTTCTCACACCCCTTTAAAATTTATCTACGTATCTATACATTATGCATTTTTTTAAACATATTATGTTAAAATAGATACTTCTCCCGCACCCCGAAAATGCCTTCTCGCACCCAAGGTTAAGAACCACTGATCTATGGGATATATAGTTGGCAGAACTACGGGACGCTGGAATGATATGGGAGGAAGCAAGAAGACTGACAGTAGACAGAGAATCTTGAATGGACCATATGGTGGCTATAGGATTCGACTAGGAAGCGGATGAATAAAAAAAGTATTGATCACTATGAAAGTGAATATTTTTTTTTTGCTAAAATTAATATAAAACACCCCGTAATGAATTTTACCGTAATTGATTTTAATTCAAGGAAAATTATTTAGCATTATTTTTTATTTTAATATTTTTTTAGACGTTACTGCGTGGAAGTGTTGAACGTATCCCCAGTGTTAAAAGAGAGACCAATGTACTACTATTTTTATAATTTATGAGTAAAATAATACTCGTTATTATTATTGCACATAAAATTAATAAATACGAACTAGTCGATTGGTTCGTAAATTTTCTTGTCGCTTCGTTAATAAAAAATGTGAAGGACCACAATCATCATTTATTTTACGTCAGCCATTTATTATTTGTAAGGCAGGTAATAACCAGGTTGATAATAATAGCGTTATCGATTTCATATGAAAACAAATAAAGCTATTACTATTTCTGCAAAGATTCGTAAAATTTAAATTACAATACATACTCTTTTACTTTTAAATGCAAAGATTTCTATTTACTACAGTGTTATCATATTTTTATGTTGCAGCAACACCTGGGGAGCATTTTATGTAAAGCGTGACAATTCAAAAGAACATTTGGAGTGAATAGACGGCGATTCTCAAAGTGTACGTCAACTTTCACTCGTGAACGTAAGATGACAATTTATTTTTGATGTCAAATTTAATATCAATATTATATATCATTTGAGAAAATGAATACCATAAAAAAAGGATCTAAGGCAGTGGAGAGGAACCTGTAGTCTTTCGGCTACTCTGATGTGGCCTTTTGACTTAACCCTTTCCTAACCATGCAAAAAAAGCACAAGCTCCTGAGCTGTGTACCCGTTACACATCAGGCAAACGGGAGTGAATCATGACAATTATATGTAGTACTGCTGTAGTAGTGTTATATAATTGTCATGATTCACACCCGCTTACCTGATGTGTAACGGGTACACAGCTCAGGAGCTTGTGCTTTTTTTTGCATAGTAAGAGAAGGGTTAATCAAAATATTCACTTTTACCAAAAAATTATACCCAAGCGTTTAGAAAAAGGGCGTAATCAACCCATTATATGTTCGACAGTTGAAAAAAAAGGAGTGAGTCAAAGTTTTCTTTTCTGCGGCCTTATGTGGAAACAAATACATGAACGTGGCCTTCAGAAATTAAAAGGTTCCCCATCCCTGATCTAAGGACTGTCAGTTTTTTGGTTAAATACTAATAATTTTGGTGTACCGACAGCAGTAAGGACAAAAATGACCGTATGTGCACGAAAACATTCGGGGTTGAAATATAGCTAAACGTGATTTAAAAAAAAAAAAATACAATTTGACCTCTTTAGATCAACATAATTTCAATACAAATATATTAGCAAAAAAACTGTAAATAATTTGTTGTTTTGATAAAAAAAATAACTAGAAGTTTCAAAAAGTCCATTAAAAAAAACGAAAATTCAAAAAATCGCATGTTCATTTGGTCACCATTTCTGTCCCCGCGGCTGATGACTCACTGAAGTCTGCACCCTTTTCAACCAAATATGAGTGAAAGCAACGGTATTCAGGTAGAAAAATGATGAATAGTGGGATCAATAGATAACGGTGTTTACTGTGACCATATGGTCACGCTTGTCCTTGGAGGGTTAACACGATACATTTATTTACTAAACGTCAGTTGAAGTTCATTCGTGCACTTGAACGCATGACGATGCCAACAGGCGAATCTCGGGTCATTAGTAACAAAACTTTTGTGAATGTTCAAAATTTGAACAAATCAATTTGAAAGCAATGTCGTCTTGATATACAAGAGACACTGTTAATTTATAAAAACAAAATAGTTATATTAAATTTCGTACGTTTTGAGGATTGCTTGTTTGGTATCAGGGGTAACACAACCATATTTATTGACGTTAAAGATTTATTGAATTAAGCATAGTAGCGCAACGAAATCTTTTCGATGTTTGCATTGACAGAAGTATATATAATTGTGGATTTTAATATCATACGATATTTAGCTTTACGAGGTGTTGGCTGTCATTTGATACGTGCTTAGCCATTAGTAACTTTTGTGTTCCTTAGTATATTATGTCTTTATATAAATATAGATAAAATAAATCGATAAAAAACGGTGTATTTTTTTTTATATCAAGATTCAAACTCGCTAGTTCTCCAACCAGTGGCGGATTATCCCACAAGCGCAAGAGGCGCGCGCTTGGGGCCTCAAAAACTGGGGGGCCTCAAAGATAACATTTCACTCTCTTGAAGCTCGAAGATCTTTTTCAAGCATAAAGCATTTTTCTCTTCTTCGGGCCGAGTTCATAATCCTGAAATTCTCATGACTTTAAACTCACATGCTCCCACTTTATTATTTTTTTATTACTTGATTTTGTTGTATTATGTAGTTTTATTTTTTGTCTTATTATATTTGTTTTGTCTCATTATATTTGTCAACTACATGTCGAATTGGCGTCAGGTGTAATGTCATGTACTGTAATTTTGATTTTTTAAACAATAAACATATAGTACATATATGTACATATAAAAACTTACATTTTAATTTCAGTTTTCAATATTCCTTATTATTCTACGAAGAGGTTTGCAGCACTTTTATATTATTCGAAAAGCAGGGTCTCCAAAATTTATTGCGCCTGGGGCCTCCAAAGTGCTTAATCCTCCACTATCTGCAACTAAAATTAACGACTTAAACACGGACCCTGGTGGAAAGCTTATGTTTAATATTGTTCATGCGAGATTGATTGTCAAATAATGCTTTTACCACTAGGTTACGATGGTCGAAAATATTCATATGGCCGAGTACGCCAATGTTTCAGAATATGAGTACCACGTAATGAAATCATTTGTAATTCGATCAAATTGATTGGTAGAAAACTCGTCTGTGGCGAGAAATATCCAGATTTTACTGATTAATTTGTATCTTATGGCTTATGAGCAGTAGTAGTAGCTCAGCTGTAATATAATATAAACTCACATTCGAATCAAACAGTTTTAGGTCGATGTCCCGCTACGCACCTATTACAGTTACAATATTAATATAAATACTTTAACTAGCGGTGGGCTGCCAATACGTTAACAAGGGAATCGCTTAATCTCAAAGCAATTTCCGATGTTCTGGGAAGGAGTGAATTTTCTAATCGCTCCTAAGCAATTACATATATTCAATACTTAAATGACCAATCGATTGTTACTTAATACACTTATAGTTAGTGGTAAGTGGTAAATAAATAGGTACCAGGTCGGTCATTGGTTTTTTTCCCTATTTTTTTTTTGTTTTTTTTATATCCGTCCAAAGTTAAAAAATAATAAGTTTTACAATTAAATCAATAAAATAAAATAAATAAATATATTTCTTCACGTCAAATGTGTTATTTTTTTATTATTATTTCTGTAAAATACGTCGGGTGGATTAAATTTGACATAATACTTTAAAATTATTTGAGCAGTATTTTGAATATGTGTATGTACTTGATAATTAAGTTACAAGTCAAAAAGGTGGCAGAGTGGCGCCTGGCACATTTTTAGTTGCCAGGTCGCTGACCTGGCCCCACTACACCACTGCTTATAATATGTAACAATATGAAATCTACCGTAAACTTATCTATGTAAATAAATAAAAATGTACTATTGTGTATACTGAAGCTGTCGTAGATAATATATAAATTAGAAATTGCAGTTATATACTAATTTGATCTGAAAATATTGTTTTCTCTTAAGTTAACAAGGGGCTCGCCGGCATTAGTAAATTTCAACAAGGGGCTCGCGTGAACCCTTCCGAGCCCCCTCCGGCCCACCCCTGAACAAGGTGTAAAAAAGTTGGTAAACGTAAAATAAAAGTGATTTTTTTGACAGTGAAAATATTAAAAAGGGTTATGTTGGTTTTTGTTAGATATCAGTAGGGAAGAAGAGAATTACTTAATCTCATTGTAGATAATATATATGTTTTATTAAAAGTTTATTACATTTTAAATAATACGATGGTAAGTATTTTACTATATTTTTACATGCCTCCGATAGGCTATATTGATAGTATTCTATATTAATAAATTTATTGCAAGTCAGCGTCAGTACTTTATGACGCTGTCAGTAAGGCTGATGTAGCAGTCCTGATTATTGCATTATACAAAACCTTGTATAATAGTATTAGAATTTTTATATCAAAATCCATTTGATGCAAAGAAGCTTCATAGAGTCAATAAACAACCCCAACATAACAGCTGTTGAATTCGATAAAGAGTATGCTAACAGTGGTGGAGTCATAACTACTCTCAAGTGTTTATATTTTAGTATTTAATATTTTCGAATTCTGCCATTATGAAGATTATTGAACTTTTTGAAAGCACTTATAGCGTGTTCACTGTCAATACTTAATGGAATGGTATAACATTAAGACACAATATTCCTTTGTAATTATTTCAGCATTTATTTACCAAGATCAGGAACGGTTTCGCTTATGGCGAGCATTATCAACTGATAAGAAATAGAATTTAAGTGTTATTTATAGAAAATAAAATTACAGTAAAAAACGTGTAATAAGCAATTGTAATAAGCAAAATATTACTATTTACTAACCGCAATTAAGAAATTACTTTTTCGAATTTAATTTTTAAAAAACCTTCTGTCAAATTCATAAATTGTCGGACACGATTTTTTGCCTATTACGGGTCGCTATAAAAAAAATATATATTTTTAAAAGTTTTTAGTTTTCACTCTTTCAAATTGGTTATTTTAAAGAAATCAGCCATTCACTAATGTCCAAGGCCACCAAGGTCAAAGCCATGGGGTTGTATAATACGTGATGTTAGTAAAAAGTTGACTTAGGTTATTTTTCCTCTTATGAAATTGCTATTGGAGAATCCAAAAAAAGCGAAAAAATTGAGCTCCTCATATATGAAAACTATTTTTATAACTAAAATGATATCGCATTGATAGGTAAAACAGCGGCCGAATTATATTTATTACTACAATTGTAAGTCAATTAAAAATACTCATTTGACCGGAAAGATAATACAAGAATAGTAAAAACATTCTCTACAATTTTAATAAACGTTTCAATTTTGTGTAAAAATCACTTATACTGTAATTCTTTTCAGTGTCAATTGTTGTTTACACCTTTTCATTTCAATTTATTTTTGTAAAACACTTTTAACATATAATTAAGAAATCATCAATGATTAATAAATTTAAAGTAGTGACTGATGGTAATTAATGTAAAATGCTACATTACTATAGTTAATAATTTTTTGTATGTATACTTTTACAAAATCGACAGCCATGAAGATTCTGAAAAAGAATTTTTAAACAAAATAAATAAAAATATAAAATAAAATATCTTAGAATATTCCACGTATTCAGATAGACAGTTGGATACCTTCTTACGATATATTAATTCTTTACATAAAAATATAAAATTCACACTAGAGATCGAGCAACAAAAAACACTAAATTTTCTTGACATCACAATAAAAATAAATAATAAAAAAATATTAGAATTTGATTTATAGAAAACTTACTTGCACAGACGTTATTATCCGTGCGCGATCACTTCATCTTTGATCACAAAAACTTTCGTCGTTTCACGCAATGATCAATATATTAGTTTACATACCCCTTACACAAATTAATTTTGATTTAGAATTAAATATTATTATACAAAAAAAATATATTATTTTATATTAAAATGAACTTCCACTAAGTTACCGCCGAATCCATCGAAAGTGTTAAAATAAATATAATTGAAAAATATATATTTAATACAAAATTAAATAATAGTTCACATAATTAGTGCAATAGATTAAGTAAAAGGGGACTTGCAAAACCGGTTCTGACTTTTTAAATGAAGTGGAATAAAGTACAAAAGAATATTGTGTTTTTATTATAAAATGCTTTTCCAGCAAGTATTGAAAGTGAACACAATAAAAGTGATTTAATATTTCTATAATACAAAAGAGATATTTACTTTGTTTGCGGTTATTCTTAATATTAACGGTTTGTTTTATTCAGTGAAGTATTAATTATTTTTAGAAATAGATTTATCTCTTCAATTTAAATGTTTTCATCATCATCACCACTCCACACGTTGGTAACGTGCCGCAAAAGCTCAGGCATGGAGCTTTATGCATTGGCAAAAGCTATGCCGCAGTTTAAAATAGTCAGTGCAATATTTATTTATATTTCGCTCGTGCGGTAGGTGTCCTAACATAAATACAGCGGTGTTTATTCATTCAATATTTATTTACAGCGCCTTAAAAGGCGAGCGCTCTCACCTCGCTTCGACAGGGATGTATTGGAGAAGAATATGATGCAGGCGTGGATCGAAGAATAAACATTCATCATTTTAAAAATAAAAACAATGATTTTTATCACCGTATTCAGCACATCAAAGTTATCTAATCTCTACAGCTGTGACGAGACACTGTCTAAGAATCGTTTTAGACCGAGAGCAGTTCTGCTCGACGACCTTCAACAGATCTTATGTTTCGTCTGAAATTAATAATTTAAAACGAACTTAGCATCATGAAAATGACTCTCTCTGTTTGACTTTTTTGTGTACTGTATGTTTGTACGTATGTATGCGCATGTGTGTGTACATGTACGGATGTAGTATGGGAGAAAGCATATCGACTGTGGAAAGGAAAAAGGACGTAACCCACACATATAAAATTTTACAGGAGGCGCAATAACGTGTTTTGATGATTTTGGGCCATATGCAAATTATGAATTATACACAACTTCGAAGTGCACGGAGACTTCTAAACTAGTGTTTAATTGACATAATCTAATATTACCTTTATTTCAGCCTTTTTTCTTAGTTTTAATTTTTTATAAGGTCATCCTTTTCAAACTTAAAAGCTAAATTGAGATACGAATTCGGCATTTGCTGCTTGCATCCTTTTGATAGAACGTGTATCAAGTTTGGTACATTGTGATTATCGAAAAAAACCTGTTTTGAAAAAACTGAGGGTTACGTCCTTTTTCCTTTCCAAAGTAGATAAAGAATGTGATTTAAAAAATAATGCATATAGAGTTCCCGTGAACTTCTTATCTCTGTAGCGATCACGCCCTTCCGTCTGCAACGATGGTAAATGAATACAATGTTTTAAAAACATTAGCGATGAAGGAGATTAGAAGAACCTTGACGCTAACGCGTCCTGGTTCCAAAGCTCCATAAATTTGATATCCAAAAAAAAAATCTCTCTCCGCTTCCTAAATATTATGGCGTAAAAAAAATATTCGAAATTGCACTGTCTATTTTATTTTTACTACAATTATCTATTATAACTGAATTATCTACAATAACCAGTCCTCTAGCAGAGTAGTCTAGTGAAAGCTCCTACGTTCGTCCACATTGGTATCAATGCTCATGAGTTCAATTCCCAATACGGAAACGTTTGTAATTTACTGCTATTCAATCGTTTTATAGATTTGTTTTTAAAGAGTCATGTCCTGTGATATAACTCACTGTGTTACATTGAATCATCAAAATCTAAAATGAAGATACCATAGCGATCGTTAATAATTATTACTACCCAATCTTAACCCTTTACTCATATACTTAAAATGAGATTTTGAGCGGTTTAATCAAGGCCAGTTCTCGTAGACAAGTTTTCGTTGAAGATGCTCTATTAGGAGCGCATATACTCCACACTCCATTTTTTGAGGTGGGCTAGAGAAGGCTCGCGCGAGCAACTTGTTAATTTAAGAGAATACAATATTCTCAGATCAAATTAGTACAAAACAGCAATTTCTGGCTTACATAGCGTCCAGTATACACAGTAGTACATTTTTAGTCATTTACATTGATTAGTTTATGATAAACTGCATATTGTTGCATATTATAAGTGTATTAAGTAACAATCGTTAGCTTATTTAAGTATTGTATATAATTGCATAAATTGTTTTGAGATTAAGCGTTCCCCATTGTTAACGTATTGGCAGCCCACCGCTGGATATGTTATGATATAAACTACCACATTGAGAAGCGAAAAAGAAAAAAACGCCGACGTCAGTTTTGTAATTTGCAAAATAAAAATTTGATTCAAACGACTTTTCAATATAAAAACACAATATTCATTTGTACTTTATTACACTTTATTGAATAGGTCTGGACCGGTTTCGCTCATTGCGAGCATTGTCAACTGATAAGAAATATACTTTAACAATGCTATTTATACAAAAATAAATTTAATAAATAGCATTGTTAAATTTTATTTCTTATCAGTTGACAATGCTCGCAATGAGCGAAACCGGTCCTGATCTATTTAATAAAGTGGAAAAAAGCACAAAGGAATATTGTGTTTTTATTAATATAATGCCTTTCCACCAAGTATTGACAGTGAAAACCCTAAAAGTGACATTTCAATAGTTTATCTGAGAATGCTTTTAAAAGAGATGAAACATTTGTTTTACACAATCTGTGAAATTACAAAGGAATTAAATCATTTGTACATATTATAAGTTAATAAACGTAGGTATATGAGTTTATATTTTCCTACGAAAAATTGAAAGCCAATGAATAATTTAATATATATTGTTTATTCTGAAACAGAACTAAGATGTTGTCCCATAAATACTTGAGTTTTTGACAGATAATATCGAGCAACCTTATAATATTCGCATGTTCAAACATCAGCCTTCGCATGATTGTGGTTTGGCTGGTTTTCTTAGAGAGAAATTCTGCCTCTACTTTAATTCATTATCATGCCCCAATGGGAATATATTTATGTATTATTTGATATTACATAGTGAAGAGATTTAAGAAACGAACGCGGCTTACTGGTCAAAAAACCTGTCATTTAGTTTGCTTGTGAAGCTTAACTGAGTTGTCGACAACTGTCGGTTTGGATATGGGGTGAAAAAATATCTTAAATATATTTTATTCAATATACCTTCAAAAAAATCGAATATATATCGATGGCCTAGTTCGATTGAACGGTATGTAAAAAAAAATATGCTTTGTGTTATATTACCCATTATATTCGAATACATATCTTCTATAGTTGCAAAAAAGAATAATTAAAAAGACTTACTAGTTCTCGGTAAGCAGATATCGCCTGCTGTGGCCCCGTTGATAAGGACTAGCTCTACCGATCACGCAGGTCTGGGTTCGATTCCCGGTAAAATCACAGTGAATTTGAGAATTATTCAATTCAAAGTTTTGATCGAAGACTGGGTGTTTGTGATGACAATTCAAATTATTTCCTCTGTTAGAACTGAATAATGCAAGTAGTATTTTAGAAAAAAAATAAGTTAGATGCGTTGTAATATTCTATACGTCTTAAAGTATCATAAAAATGAAAAAATCTTAAGTAATGAATAAACATTGCGATAGTGTTATCTGCGTAACATAAAAATATGCAATCTACCAAAACACCAAGTAAATACGTGATAGTACTTAGAAGTCCAAGAAAAAAGTTTTATCGTTTTACTAGTTGGCTCACTTCACTTCTAGAGGGTTCATTTGATAATAGTTTTTGTTTTTTTATGGTGAATACAGATTATTTAAATATATTGGCAAATTATCGTATATACGTATCATATAATAATACAAACCACGCTGGCTCATAAAGTGAGACGTAAAGAGTCCTTATAGAGTTTATCTCAACATAAGTTTTCTTACGAGAACTGCTTGTTACTCAGTTGCTCTACCTCTCTTTTTCGTAGAGAGTTGAGATCAAATGACAGGCGACGATATTACTAGGTTTTTAGGGTTCGGATGGGATAAACTTTCGAGATCTCAAAGATCAACACACTCGAACAGAGATCCATTAGTAGATTGAAAAATAAAACTGTATCCTGACTGAAACCAATGACGTTGACCTCTCGACCACTGATCCAACCTACAATCGTTTAAATACCAAATGTTTTATACCTTACCAATAACCCTCAATCAATTCTCGTAACTCTAGAAGGAAGCAGGTAGAACAATCAGCTTACTCTTGGTTTTTTCGGTTTACCCTTTATTTCTCTTCATCTTTCAGAGAGAGTTTAGGATACTGACTCTTGACCAGTTGTCGATACAGTTGTCGATGTCACATGACAAAAGAAACACTAGAAGTATTCTTGTAAATATTACAAAATATGTATTTTAGATAATAAAAAAGGTTCTCAGCTACCTTTCGATTATAAGTCATACAATGTAAGCACGAGCTTTAATTAGTAACTAACATATAATAAGCTTTTATTGAAAAGGCAATCCTCTAATAATCCCTTTAGTTTAATGGTTCATATTATTGTATTGAGATATTGATTGGTCATGGGGTAACTTATTAAACTAAATATGAATAAATCTTTATTATTAATCTAGATTTTCACGTTATAACTTATTTGTGTATAAAGGCACAAGAAAATAAAAAAAAAACGTAACAAATATACGATTACCTTTTACATTACATTTTTTGCAATAATAACTCAAATAGCTCAGAAAAGGGGCTTGAAGGAGCTCGCGCGAGCCCTTTGTCAAATTTTACTAAGGCCGGCTAGACCCTCGTTAATTTAAAAGAAAACAATATTCTCAGATCAAATTAGGATAACACCAAAATTTATGACTTATATATTATCTACGGCAGCTCAGTATACACAGTTGTACAATTTCATTCATTCACATTGATAATTTTACGGTAAATTGCATATTGTTTCATATTATAAGTGTACTAAGTACAGCGGTGGGCTGCCAATATTTTAACAAGGGGCTCGCTCAATTTCAGAGCTATTCGCGGTTTCCGTTCCTTATTTTGACCCCCCCCCCCTTCTGATCATCCATTTTTCCGAAACAATGAAAATTTAAAGTGTTACAATATTTTGCAGATTCAATTTTGAGTTATTTAAAATTTCGATTTTTCCTTTTTTTTACTCTGATATTTGTCATTTTTATCCATAAATGTACATGTAATTTTATGTGCTCGATAATTGTGTTTTTGTATGGATTTTACTTGAGCAGTTTTATGGTTCCTTTTCAAAAAATGGGTAGACGGGACTATAATTCTGCACAGTAAATGTATCCAATAATTTCGGGGGAAAATCGACTACATGCGATAAAATACACACATGCCTAATGAAAACGTCAGATGTGAGACGAAATATTAATTTAAAATCAAAAACAATACATATTGCTTTATGAAAACAAGCGAATAATTTTTGGAAGAAAAAGTGTATTGGGCCGCGCTCCAGCTTGAAAAAAAGTTACACCCCGACCCACTACAACAGTGGTTCTTAACCGATCACGGTGCATCGGTAGCTTGTTGCAAGTGCACCGCGGAAAAAATGGTAAAAACTAAAAACTTTCTTCACTTAACGAAAACACCGCAATTTATTGCCGATATAACAGAACATTGAACTTTATTAAAAAAAAGATTGCATATTACCTTCCTTCCTTAAATATAGTAAATTATGACTGGATACGAAATCCTTTTGCCACGATTAATACACCAAGTTTATACCAAGAATTTATTCCAAGGGATCATAATCTAAAAATAATATTTTCCGCAGTAACTACGGAGGAATTTTTGATTTTTGTCCAAGACGAAGACTCAGCTCTCTGCATGAGGGCACTGAGAGTCTTGTTACAGTTTTTAACATAATATTTGTGTGAACTCGGTTTATCAGGGTTTATTAAGAAATATTAAAAAACGAGAAACTCTTACTAATTTAGACTAGACTAAGAATTGAGGGTAGCCATAGCAAATATTCGATCTAATATTTCTGAAATCTACTAAAGCCGACAAGCTCAGGTTTCATATTAATTGATTTGAACATCAAATAATTACCAATTAAAAAAAAATACCCTTAATATTAAGGGTAATTTCTGTACTATACATATGTATATCGTTTATTTTATTATGTTTTGCTGTATAACTGTTACATAATCTGTTAAGCTTGTAATAAAGTTTATGTCTGCATATTTTTCTTCGTTTTCTACTAGTTTGATTTTTGTACCCCGCGATTTTTTCTTTTGAAAAAAAGTGCACCGTGACTTCGAAAAGGTTAAGAACCACTGCATTAGAGTAACAATGCGTGCATTATGAAATCTGAGTTTTAATGTTTATGATATGAGTTTAATATAATCCAATGCTGAATTTTGAATTACTCTGAATGTAAGTTTGCATGAAAGTACTTTAACTTGTTAATGAATTGTTAATATTTCATTGTAAATATTAATATTAATAATGCTTAAAACAATAAACCATTTTTTAAAAAAAGTTATGAAACTAATAATAGTTTATGGCAATAGCGCACAGTACATATTTACATATATTTTTCTAGATATAACTTATTTCAGCAACACAATTTTTTTTAGCTGTTATTATTTTGTAATTTTCTTACGAGTATTTAAAAATAATCTTCAAAATAAATTAGGTATATTTTATTCAAAGTGAATGCATATTATCATGTATTTTTTTTATTCTATTAAACTCATAAAACCCCAAAATTAGTTAAGTCGTAATTTTCTACTCTCAGTTGGCTTAAAATGTTTAATTGTTTTTGCTTTTTATCTTCGGTGACAATATATTTTCGTAGCTCTGAGAAGAAAGCTATAATAAATCAAAATAGTAAACATTCGAGTTTGTCCTTCACAAAATTTTGCACTGTAATTACGGAACAGGGAAAAAACATCTGCATGTAAGGAAATATACAAGACGAAGACAAACAAAACAAAACAACATCTGGAAACCATATAATATCAAACATCTTTGCTTGAGCCTTGTGAAACAATACACAAAAAATGGTTAGACCTCTTTTATTATGCAGCCGAAATAAATGCACTTTACTAGGAATTTTAAAAGGCAACCACGTTTTATATTTCAAATTGCAGTGAAACTATCAATGTACATTGCAATCCTGTACTCATTTGATTTGAGAATTTTAACAAGGGGCTCGCCGGACGCAGCCAAATTTAACAAGGGGCTCGCGCGAGCCCCCGCGAGCCCCCTCCAGCCCATCCCTGACTAAGTAACAATCGATTGCTCATTTAATTATTGAATATAATTGCTTAGGAGTGATAAAAAAATTCACTCCTTCCCTAGAAAACCGAAAATTGCTCTTAGATTAAGCGTGCCCCTTGTTAGCATATTGGCAGCCCACCGCTGAAATAACTTACTGTAATATTCATTCCTGTCTGGCCTAGGTATAATTAAATGTATAAGGCAGCGGTGTGTTGCCAATACGTTAACAAGAAGGCTCGCTTAATTTCAAAGCAATATGTAAAAATATGCAATTTATGGTAAACTTTGCAATTTAAATGGTTAAAAACGTACTACTGTGTACACTGAAACTGTCGAAGGTAATATATGTCAGAAATTGCAGTGATACATTAATTTGACATGAGAATATTGTTTTCTCTTAATTTAACAAGGGGCTCGCTGGCCTAAGTAAAATTTAATAAGGGGCTTGCGCGAGCCCCTCCTAGCCCCCTCCGAGACCCCTCCAGACAACCCCTGGTATTAGGCGTTCCCTTCTTCTGAAATTAATGAAAAAATTGATATGCAATTAAGAAAAAAAAAGTTTTGTCACAGATGCACAGCGACCACGTTACGATCCCAAATGTGTGACACAATTACACGTCATGTAAAACGGTCTCTTACTGTTGTTTTCTATTATGCAATTTTTTGCTCATGAAAACGGTGAGTTAAACATTTCGAGCGAATAACTAAATCCGACCCACTTCACACGGTGTAACTATAAAGTAATATAATTTTACGAGAAGATAAGTTTTTGTGTATTGTATAAAAGTACCGCATGGTTTTTATCTTTGCTCGACGATTAACCGTTGCGACTGGATGTAAGTTATTTGGGTGTCTTGCGAACTGCACTGTCTTCTGGTTATTAAAATCTATTGGGTTGATTCATTTGCCGTTTAAATTATTTAATATTTACACACAACAAATAGCGTCCATTTAGTTCTTATGTTGTCTTCTCTTTTTATCATTGATACTTTAGTAGCACGGCTCTCTTTTGTGCTTTAAAGTGATTTCTCGTAACCCATGCCCATGGCACAGTGGTCAACGTAGTTGGCTTTCATAGCCTCACGCTGTTCGAATCGCAGTACGAACAGCATTTTTCAAGTCATGAATGTTTCTGATATCTCAAAAACTTTCTCCCACTCTTTCAATCCTAAAATAACAAGGCGTGGCGAAAGCGATTAAATTACCATTAGTCCTGTCTTAACCTTATCAATTATATCCCTGCTGTTTGAAAAAAAGAGAGATCGAGGAACGGAGTAACAAGTAGTTTTTTTTAAATAGGGTGAAAATAGCAACGTATTTACTTTCGATGGATTCAGCGGTAACTTTGTGTGAGTTCATTTTAATATAAAATAACTTAGATTATTCCACGTATTGTGCTACAAACTGTGACACATGTTTCGCCTCTTTTAGAGGCATCTTCAGACAGACTTACTTTCACAAATGCTTGCTTAAGTACGAATGATTTTAATTTTACTATTCTAATATATTATAATAAAAATCAAATAAAAATGGGAGGCAAGGAAGGGGTGATGTAAAAACGAACAAACCATAATGGTAATACAAATGACATTTACATTAAGAAGTTTACATTAAGAAATGATTAGCAACGTAATTACTAATTACAACGTATTTAAAAAAAACTGTATAACTAAATACGTTGCTATTTTTACCCTATTAAAAAGGAGTTCCACCAAGTAAATGCCAATTCAATCAATAAGCAGTTTAAAAAATATGTTGAGATACCTTCATTAAGAGGACATATTCTCCACAATGGGGGCGGACATAAATATATAAATACAAAAAGTGCAAACAGTAAAAAATGTTATTACAAAACAAGTAACAATAAAAAAACACAATCGCTATGTCATAATATAACGCACGGTAGAATTTGCCGCCTGTGTGGCCGAGTGGTCAACGTTGTTGGCTTCGGTTACGGAGGGCACGGGTTCAAATCCCGGTACGGACAGTTTTATAAATTAATTTTTCAATCGATTTATGAATTTCTGTTCGTAGGCACGGATGTATGTGATGTCTTGAATTCCCCCTTCCCACTCATCCTATCCAATGAACGGGGGATATAGAGAGCGATTATCTTACCACTAGTCCTGTCCTAGCTCTATCTTTCTATCCCTACTCTTTTTGTAAAAAGAGAGGTTGAGCAACTGAGTAACAAGCAGTTCTCGTAGAAACACTTCTGTTGAGATAAACTCCATTAGGAGTCCATATGCTCCCCATTGGGAGCGGACGAATTCTGTACGAAAGAAAAATTGCCATGTTATATATGGCCCAAGCAAAAGAAAACCATTTGTCATTCATTCACTTTGTCTAAGTTTTTCTTCGAACGTTGAAACGTGATTGGACGTACGTAATTATAATACGAATTATTGTTAACCAATCTTCAATAAAATCTAACAATAAGCGTATTTGACAATGGAATTTAATTGATTACCAATTATAATCGACATGTTGTCATAATTCGACAGGTATCACGTAAGATATTGATTAATAGCACCTGCAGTGTGACTACGTTAGCGTGTCGTGCGCAGTGGAATCAGTGAACACTTGAACACTGTGAGATATTTGGATAACAATCATTGTTATCCGGCCGTGAGATACATGGGAACTGATGGATGTGTCGATAGCGAGGTGAAATAGGAAGTAAGAAATACTAATTTGATGCTTCGGTGTTTGGTAAAGTCATTAAACATATCACAAAACAAAAACAATATAATTATTTTGGTAAACTAATTTGGTATATTGAAAAAAGTTATATTTTTATTGTCTTGCTTATGACGTGCATATTTTAAACTAATTTCTTTCTTTACGCATTCCTTCATTCTTTGGCCATTTTCGCTCCTTATGTGGAGCATATGGCCGCCACGTGGCACCTCCATGTTTCCCTGTCTCCCGCCAATTCCTTTGCTTCCTCCCATGACATGGACCCAGCCAGTTCCAACGTCTCTCCATAACCACTGACGTGACGGGACGCTGTCTCGCATGCTCCCTTATCTCTGAAATCCTCACAAAATCAAACCACCTCACCCCCATTATCCGACGCAAGCATCTGTTCTCGAAGCTCAGTATACGGTTTTTCTGAGTTTTCGTCATGGGCCATGATTCGCGACCGTAGAGCAGTACCGGCAGAATGAAAGCGTTGAAAAAGTGGCATTTGGTTTTAATCGAGTACAGCTGTGTGTCCCAGACAGTCCGCATTGAGTTGAATGTGGCTTCAGCCATTTCTGAACGAATGGCGAGCTCCTTTTTTGTACTACCGTCTTCGGGGGTATGCACGCCGAGGTATCTGAAGCTGTCAACCCTCTCGATGATCTGTCCCGCGCTGGTAAGGGTCCTATCAGAGTCATGACAGGTTTGGTTACACATCACATTGGTCTTACTAGTGTTAATTTTTAGACCAATGCGACCTGAGTTAGTTCCTAACCCATCAATAGTCTCCTGGATGCCTTTACTGGATTTGTCGAATATGACAGCAGACAGATATTGCATTTCTTCATTGCTATTTATTTATAAATTCAGTGCTTTTTTTATCATGTGACGCAGTGGAACAGTGTTCCGGCATCTTTTTTCTTAAAATTTTATGTTTCAAATCAATATAAAAAAATTGAAAACTTAAAAAAAGAATCATCATAACTAAGATTAGATCGAAAACATCGATTTCTATTCGAAGGCGTTGGTATTTGTGAAATCTATCCCTCTTAATAATCCATCCCTAATATTAACAAAGCAAAGCGAGAGCGATTAGTTGACCACTAGTCCTGTACTCGTCCTATCTTTCTATCCTTACGCATTAAAAAAAGCGAGGTTGAGAAATTGAATAACAAGCAGTTCTCGTAAAAAACTCGGTTGAGAAAACCTCGATTAGGGAGCCACATCATCCACATTAACGGACATAAATTAGACAAAAAAGGTTCACAAGAATTGACTTCCGGCACTCTTTGTTATCAAAATATATAATAATGTGATTGTAATATTATAAATTATTTTGTAAAATACTTTCGGTGGATTCGGCGGTAACTTTGTGGAAATTCATTTCAATATAAAATAATTTAGATTATTCCACGTATTGTGATACAAACTGTGACACGTGTTTCGCTTCTTTCAAAGGCATCCTCAGACAATCACCTAACCATAAGTCCTGTCCTAACCCTGTCAATTCTGTCCCTGCTCTTTGAAAAAAAAGAGGTTGAGGAAGGAGGACGAAAATGGCAACGTATTCACAACTTTGTGGGAGTTCATTTTAACATAAAATAACTTAGATTATTCCACGTATTGTGATACAAACTGTGACACGTGTTTTCTCGGACAGATTTACTTTCACAAATGCTTGCTCAAATACGGATGATTGTAATTTTACTATTCTGATATATTACAATAAAAATCAAATAAAAGTAGGAGGCAAGAGCTATCATCTTCACCTTGCTTCCCTCTTCCATTCGTACTTAAGCAAGCATTTGTAAATGTACGTGGAATATTCTTAGTTATTTTATATTATATTGTAAAACTTTCCGGAATTATTAATACCTCTGAATTGATCGTTATTGTCTTTATTAACCACTCCAACTTAATTAAAAAATGAGCTTTCTCAACTCGTTCATAGCAAGACAAACGTTACTCAAAGGAACTTAATTTGAGAAAGTGAATCGTCACTGATTTTGAAAAATGCCATTTAGTATCAGTTCTGATAGCCCATAGTAAAATCTATGAATAGAATCACAATTAATGTACAAAAAAGGTTTTTTACTATAAAAAATAAATCATAAAGTTGACACATTCAAGCAAACTGTGATTTCTCCAACACTCAAATCATCATTTCCCAAGCTGTGTATTTGTGTGACAAAGCATATTATATTATGCATATTTCTTTGTGATGGAGTCAAATAGTCGATGAGATATTGAAAAATGCATCGCAAAAGGATTATTTGTGAAGGCATTCAAACAAAACCGTATTAAGTACGCATTATCGAAAAATATTTTAATCCTTATTTCGGACAACAGTTATGTTAAATCCGACATCGAAACTCTTTGATTTTTATGTTTAAATTACGTACAAGAATTTTGACAAGCGTTTAAATCGGTGCCTGTTAAACTTTTTTACTGCTCGACACACTGGTGAATAGAGTTTGTTCCGCGACACACCAAATAAAAAAGTCTTAAGAAAGAAAATGTACCTTATTAACCTGAATTCAGGAAATCATTGTGTTAGTAACAATTTTTAAAATATTTTTTCAACATATATGCGCAAAAGTAGTTAAAATTTTATTAGTGAGAAGCCGCTCTGGTTTTTTTATATTCATTTCCACGAGTGCTACATGCCTGTGACGCGTTGACCATTATCTACGAAATACTAATATATATTTGATGCATTTAAAATTGAAGACAATTTAAATGAATAGGTATTATTTTAAATGAACAATTTTGAGACTAATTCATTCGTGGCACACCCCGAGACTTTTTGCGGAACACAGTTTGGCAGACACTGGTTTAAATCAACATTTAAGTTGTTAAGCCCTCCAAGCTCCAACGTACATTTTGTACTCAATATAAATTTATAACGGTGAATGACAGTAATTTTGATTTAAATAATAAATTTTGTTTGAAAATATTTGTACGGATCAATATGTTATAAACTTTTCAATGTCTGTATTAAACTTGAATAATTAAAGTACTTACAAATGTTTTGTTTACCACTTGAAGTGATTTGAAACATCAGTATCGATGAACAACGTTATTGTAATATACTTATTACGAAATTTTGCCAAAAAATGTTACGTTACGTAATGGCCGTATATTATTACGTAATGTACGTTATGGCCTGCTAAGAGACATTTCATCAGAGACTTTTTCACGATAACTCTCGCTACGCAGTCGCTCAATCTTCTAAGGCAGTATATATGGCTGAGTATATGCAAGTTTAAACATAGTTCTGACGATGGCGCACGCCGAAATAGCTATAAACTTATCTTATAAAACATTGGAGAACTATGAACGTTCATGTTTTTTTACCTTATTGCAATACAGTCCTACCAAGTAAATGCCAATACAATCAATAATTTAAATGTTCTTTATTAGTACTATATTGCCTTTTTTAAAATATGGTTCGTTCTAAATACGTTTATATTCCCATTTCAAGTTTAAGTCGAATGCTTAAGAATTGATGTTAAAAAACGTATATATTCAGAACATTAATCGTAGAGTTGCAGAGGTGGGCTCGCGCGAGCCGCTTGTTAAATATTACTCAGGCCAGCGAGCTCCTTGTTAATTTAAGAAAAAAAATATTCTCATATCTTTGCGTTATATAATATACAAACACGCAATATATTTAAATTTAAAAGTTGTAATGCACATTTGAGATTTCTGACATACATTTTTCAGCTATCAATATTGATGAAATTACGATATACTGCGTACTGTTACAAAATATAAGTGTAGATAGAAACATTTGATAGCTTCAATAATTATTGCGTGTAATTGCATATGAGTGATAAAAAAAATCACACCTTCCCTAGAACATCACGAATAGCTGTAAGGTTTAGCGAGCCCGTTGTTACCATATTAGGAGCCCACCGCTGTAAAGTTTGTAAATAACAGTAGTAGTTTAGATAGTATATAGTTTCAACAAGTACATAGGGTAACTAAACTTTTAATTCTCATACTTCCACGCAAACGAAATATTATCCCGACTTGCAAACGGCATAAGCCCACACACGGCACATTAGCGTGATAGTGGGCCTCTGATAAAAGTGGTATTGCCCTTATGGGGTGCCTGCACGGCGCACTAAAAAACGGCTAATTCTATGTATCATCGTGAGCAAACCTTGGACAATGGGCTTGCGACCGGAATTCTTCGCTATGGTACCTTCACAAAACTGTTATTTTGGCAGGAAACCAGATCTTCAACTGGACTAAGAACTCTGTATGTATGGGTATGATTTGCTGAATCGATAACATAATGAAAGATACACGAAATCGTCCAGAAGCTTCTATTACTGCAATATCCTTTTTTTTAACCACTTAAATACCAAGCGGACAAAAGTGTCAACAGGAAAATATGTGTAACGCTGGAGGGGACACCCGGGGTGTCCCCTCCATGTAACGCTCGCCGTTCTAACTCAGGTTCAATAAAACGTTCTTGTTGGGTTGACTTCTGACTCTGAAGTAGTAGTCGTAGTAACAGTAACTTTCTTTATTGATTTTCCCAATTATTTATACTAATTTCTTAAATGCTACGTTAACAAAATTCTATATTTTAATTCTATTGTGCTTTCATAATTCGAGGTGTCGTCATTAACAATAGCATCTATCGATATTCAATATTGTCCACACAGCATAATTTCTACTTTACAGGTTACTCGTGCAGTCATGCTGACTGTGCGTTTTGCAAAATATTGCATAGCGACAGCTGACATACATTCTTTATATTTATTTATATTGTCCACACAGCATAACTTGTACACCTCATCGTCACATATGCAAGCACACACTTATGTTCAAGACATTTAAAAAATCAAATACTTGGTATTCTCATAGAATATACGCAATATTTTTATGAATATGTGTGGTGCTATGCATACTGAGTCAATATAGGTTTTTAAAATATCGAATTCGAGTGTATATTAGGCAAAATTATTTTTCTCAAAAACACGCAAGATCTCTGGGACATATTAATGATTTATTTGCGCGGTATTCAAGTGGTTAATTTACTTAATAGGGTAAAAATATTAAAGTATTTCAGTTCTACAGATTTCTGTATAACTGAAATAGATTTTTACCCTATTAAAATGGAGTTCTACCAAGTAAATGCCAAATCAATAAATAAGTTAATTTACTTAGTTTAGAGTCAATTTATATTTTATAGATTTGAATGGAGCAAATTTCGTATGAAGTTTTTCTACAATATCTGATTGTTATACTCAGTCAGTCGTCGTGTCGTTTCTGTCAAATTATTTTGGATTCGTTTATTTATTGCTATTAATGTCACTTTTTTCTTCTTCTAAATATTCATTTTACCGAAATAAATATATCGAACGTTTTCCTCCCGAATAGTGCATATATCACATTCCTAATGGTTTAGTTAGTAAAAATACCTTACACAACCAAGATATCGACTGTGGAAAGGAAAAAGGATGTACTCCACACATAGCAAATTTTACAGGAGGCACAAAAAACATGTTTTGATGATTTTGAGCCATATGCAAATTATGAAATATACACAACATGGAAGTAGACGAAGACTTCTAAACTGGTGTTTAATTGACATAATCTAATATTAACATAAGAAATTGTCTAGGAAAAACCTTTTTTTCAGTCTTCTTACTTGTTTTCAATTTTGACAAGCTCATGTTTTTTCAACCTTAAAAGCTTTATTTAGATACTAATTCGGCATTTTCAGCTTACATCCTTTTGATATAACGTGTATCAAGTTTAATACATTGTGATTATCAAAAAAAAGAAAACTGTGGGTTACATTATTTTTCCTTTCCACAGTCGATATTATACTTGGTATTCCAATCCCGGAGTCAGTCCAATTCTGCGATCGCGTAAATTTATTTTGGGTTAGAACCGTAAACTCCTGGGTTTTTCAATCAAATTGCAAATCTTGGAAGAATTAAAAAAAATGCTCTCACGGCGTTCATTTTGGGAAATACGCAAATTCCTGAGTTTTCGACATTTGTTTGAAAAATCCCAGGATTTTAAAATCGCCGAACAAAAATTTCTCAATCCCAAATCACAATTTATAATGGGTTTTTCAACATTTTCTCTTTTTATAATGAGTCCTTCAATGGTTCTACTAAATCATTTTCGAAATTTGGTATATTTTAAAACTATTCATATTTCAAAACAAATGTCTTCAGAGAACAATACTGTTATACCACGTAACCAGAAGTGTTACGATGAGTAATAGCTTTTTCAGTAACCGTTCGTTGATAATTTATAAAACAACAAGATGTGATAATGCATCGCAAAATGTATTCAGGTGTCGGAGATCAGGCCGACCTTTGACTAAAGATTTTTCAATATTGACAGTTCGGTTAGCTTAGAAAATTGTGAACGTTTTAAATAATGGGAAAATAAACACTTCTTGCAAGACTTTTCGATACGATATTAATAGGCGTAACTTAATCATAAAGCTGTTAACTGTTTCGGTAAAACGGTTGTTTTGAATGGTGAGATAATAAAATCCTTCGGTGTGGTGATAAATCAAACAATAATTTTCAAATTAAATGTTACTTATACACATAATAAAATACAGTAGGGCTTGTCGGTTTTCAAAAACCGTTGTTAAAAACCAATTTTTCGGCAAAATTTGTGACATTCGAAAACCATTTTTTGAACTTCGTAACCGGTTGTGCCGAATTTTCCATAAACGAGTCTTTAAAGAAAATGACAGAAAATTTGGATATTTTATATGATGGCTTAACCATATGCCACACATCATTACCCAGCGAAAGGGTGTTATCGAAATCAGGAAATTTTGTTACAAAATCAGTGCAGGCTTTGGGTTTTCTTGAATCATATTTTCTGAAGAGTAACATCAAATATTTTTGTTGTTGTGTATTATTTATGTATATATTTAAATAAACAACATTGAAAAAATTGAAAATTTTTTCGCTATTTTTCCGGTTTTCGAAGTTTTATAAAAAATGTAGATTTCAATTAAAATAGCGAGAAAAGGTTTTTATGCTGTTTATTTAAATACATAATAATAAACAACAAGAAATTATTTGGTGTTACTCCTTAGAAAATATGATTTAAGAAAACACAAAGCGTCCACTGATCGTTTTGTAACAAAATTTCCTGATATCGAAAATACCCTTTCGCTGGGTAATGTGAGGCATATGGTCTTTAAGCCATCAAATAAAAGATCCAAAATTTTTGTCCTTTTGTTTATAGACTAGTTTATGGAAAATTCGCCACAATTGGTTAAGAAGTAGAAAAACCGGTTTTCGAATGTCACAAATTTAGAAAAAAACGGTTTTTAAAACCGGTTTTTGAAATCAGGCAAGCTCCAGTATATAATAAGTAAATGTGAAATTTGAAGTATCAGACTGAGCTTCAGATACCTTGAAGTGTACAACCCAGAATATGAAAAGAGAGATAGAGTTATTCACCTAGTAATGGTTGGAGTCAAATTTAAATAACTACATGTTGTGTGGCAAATAAGGCTTACAATTCTGACATCCCGTTCAATTTGGATATCCCGTAATCCTAGGTATTGGCTAAATAATATTTTTTAAATTTTAATTTAAAAAAATCGTATCCCTGATAAAAGCGCATATTATTGAAATTCTTTAAGAGTGAACAAAAAAATCATGTTCATAATTAAAGATTAACATATGAGCCATCGAGAGGTGAAGTGAGCTAACTAGTAAAACTTTTCTATTGGACTTTTAAGTACAATCACGTCTTTACTAGGTGTTTTGTTGGATTGCATATTTTTATTTTACGGAGATAACACTATTGCAATGTGTTTAAACTGAGGTTACTTCACTTTCACGATACTTTAAGTCTTTAAGATGTGTAAAATATTAAAACGCATCTAACATACTTTGTTCTAACATGTCACTTGGCTCACTTTACCTCTAATGAACCAATATGAACCCTCAAGAGGTGAAGTGCGACAAGCAATAAAAGTACTTTGACGATACAACTTCTTTTTTAAAATAACACTTCGCTCACTTCACTTGAAATGGGCCCAATGATCAGGACCGTTTTCGTTCATGACGAGAATTTTCAACTGATAAATTCATTATTTATTTTTTGAAAAATAACATACGACTCGACAATTTTTACAATTTCTATAAAGATTGAGTCTTTTAATAGTCAGCTAGTGAAACTTAACTTAGAATTTATTCCCATTATCCCATTTAATTTTCTGCACATACTGTATGTAGCCTGAATTAATATACACCTAATCCTTGTCGCCTGTGTGGTCGAGTGGTCAGCGTCGTTGGCTTCGGCTACGGAGGTCACGGGTTCGAATCCCAGTACGGACAGTTTTATAAACTGATTTTTCAATCGATTTATGAATTTCTGTCCAAAGCCATGGATGTATATGATGTCTTGAATTTCCCCCTCCCACCCATCCTATCCTATGAACGGGGCGTAACGAGAGCGATTAGCTAACCACTATTCCTGTCCTAGCCCTATCCTTCTATTCCTACTCTCTTTGGAATAAGAGAGGTTGAGCAACTGAGTAACTAGCAGTTCTCGTAGAAACACTTATGTTGAGATAAACTCCACAGTTCATATGCTCCACATTGGGAGCGGAAATGGTTAAAAAAAATACTGTCTTAGAAAAGATACACAAAACATCTTTTAATCTATCAAAAAAATCGCGTAAATTCAAAATCACGCAAAAATAAATCGCGTTAAAAAAGGATTGTGTGTAATGAATAATGAGTTTTTTTTCTCAGATGCAATAAAATGTGACCATCCACTACACGTGAAACGTTATAAAAAATGTTTATGTAAAAATAAATCTGTTATCATGTAATAATATTATATAATAGGTGTAATTATTTTTGTGTTGTACCCTACGCACTCTACTAGATTTTAAGTATCGCAAAATACCTGAACTACTTCCTACATCATTATTTTACTCGGAAACTTGGCCTTTAGTTACTTAAGTATATTATTAAAGACTATATTTTCAGTAGGTGCCGCCAGGTTGAGGATATGTAAGTGATTTATTGAGTAATTAGCATTATCGTTATGGTTTCACAAAGCTCTAGTTAAGAATGCTTCTTCCGACACGTTTGCTAGGGATGCGTCATCGCAATAAAAGTAACCGGTAGTTACTTTGGTTACTTTACTTTAAAAAAATAGTTTATATCAATAGCTTAAAAAAGGTTAATTACCTACTTCAGGTTGCAATAGCAAAGAGTTCTAAGATTGACACATAAATATATCACTTTTAGAGTGTTCACTGTCAATAAATACTTGGTGGAAAGGCATTATATTAAGAAAAATAAACACAATAATATTTTGTATCTATTTTTAAAGATCTGGAGCGGTTTCGCTCATAGTGAGCATTGCAAACTGATATAAAATACATTTTAACAGTGCTATTTATACAAAAAAACAAATTGAAATGAAAAGATGTAGTCAACAATTCACATTGAAAAGAATTATCAAATTACAGTAGGAGTGACTATAATAACGCAAATTAAAAGAGGTTAGAGGTGTTAAACATTTTAATTTGTGTAATTATAGAGACACTATGTACTATTGTCGTAATTACTAGTCGAATACAATGGTACGATTTGATAACGTATGTTTTCTTACTTATTGAACAAATGCGTTGATAAATCAAATTTGACAAGAGATCATTCTGAACTTCTTTCGAACCCATCAGAGCTCCCTCCAGCTCACCCTTGATGTTTTTGATTGACACACAAATTATGATGTACGTGCAATATATGGGCTATTGTAGTCTCTGTAATGCAAAGAATTTAATTCGATAAATACATAATGAAGGATTCTTTCATGCACGCCTCACCTGGGTTAGGAGAAGAAATAAATATAATAAATATATAAATAAAAGTTGCACAGTTTTACATTTTTTTTTACTCTAAGCTGCTCAGTACCGAAATAATCAGTAGCTTAAAGGACGATATCATCCCTATATACAGGATTCCTTTATTTTTATACAAGCTTTAATCGTTGTATGGATTACAAAGCATTGTCTGAAGAAAATTTTACATTAAGTGCTCTAATTATAGAAAGCCACGTAGCGCAGTGGCAAATAAGGTATCCAATCCCGCTATTGTGATATTATTAATCTTGGGATTTCGGGATTGAGAAAATTTTGAGGACTATAAAAGAAGATCCCAATTTTTTTCATTTTGGCAATTACACAAATTCCAGAAAATTTTTGAAGAGCTAAAAAAAAGGTCTCGTCTTTTCATTTTGGAAATTCGGTAAATTCCTGATGTTTTAAATTTTTTATCAAAATAAAAATGATTGCTGATTAGGAAAGACCATCCAGCCAGGGATTGGCTGGATTGGGTGTCACAGGACTTGTTAATGCTGAAGGTCAGTAACTGACGAAGGAAAAAATAAGGAAATTAATTGAACCAATCAAGTAACACCCTATACCAGGGATGGCGAACCTACGGCACGCGTGCCCGAGGTGGCGCGTTTGAGAATTTGGATGGCACGCGAACGATTTAATTTTTGATTAAATAATCCGTGAATTATTAATTTATTCCGTTTTATTAATTTTCAAATTTTTCTCAAGATAAACGACAATCGTTAAAAAAAGTCCCTTTTTATTTATTCTATTTTGTTAAAAAAAAAAAGTACTGCTTGGGCACGTCACACAATCGAAAAATAATATTTGAGGACTTTTGGCACGCGGACCTAAAAAGGTTCGCCATCTCTGCCCTATACTATAGTGCCAAACAAGAAGAAGAAACAGAAAGGGCTAAAAAACCATAATCTTGCCACAGCAGAATGACATGGCTTTTGTTCCCTAATTTGAAACAAAATTATTTAATAATAAATTTCTTTGCGTGTTTTATATTTGTATCAGAACATTAATTTGGTTAAACAAACATAATTAGGTAAAATTCTTTAAGCCGTGGGAATAAAACAAACCTTTGCGGGATAGATGGAATTTCTGACACGCTTTTTGACGATGCTGAAGAGGTTTTTTGTTTTTTTTTTTGCGTACCTAATTATCCGGGGCGTCTTGCACACGACGATTTGAAACGGAAATTCCAAATCAAATTAAGCATCTTGCCTAATTTTTAATTTCGGAAATGTTATCTCCCATCTGGTGACATGAGAATGAGCGGCAAGATGATTACGTATGACAAATTCGGTGCATTATAATATTGCCGTTATAATTTTTAGGCACTGACTGATTTGTTTTTATAAATATATTTTATAAAATAAAAGCCACGCTTAAAAAATCGTTACGTTTGAGTATTTTTCTCTTCAAATTTATAATCAGCCGTGTTCGGAAATATTATCAAAGCAACATGATCGGTTGTATTCAACTTAACCGTTTGAATACCGCGCAAATAAATCATTAATATGTCCCAGAGATACTGCGTGTTTTTGAGAACAATAATTTAGCCTAATATACACTCGAATTCGATAGTTTAAAAATCTATATTGACTCAATATAGATAGCACTACACATATTCATCAAACTATTGCTTATATTCTATGAGAATACTGTAACGCTCGCCGTTCTAACTCAGGTTCAAGCTTCATTTTCTTATAAGAAATAAAACATTCTTGTTGGGTTGACTTCTGACTCTGAAGTAACTTTCTTTATTGATTTTCCCAATTATTTATACTAATTTCTTAAATGCTACGTTAACATAATTCTATGTTTTAATTCTATTTTGCTTTCATAATTCGAGGTTTCGTCATTAACAATAGTTCTTATGTTGCATCTATCGATACTCAATATTGTCCACACAGCATAACTTTTACTTTACATGTTACCAGTGCAGTCATGCTGACTGTGTGTTTTGCCAAATATTGCATATTGATAGTTGACATACATTCTTTATATATATAAGTTATTTATATACATGATATATATATATATATATATATATATATATGGCCATCGTCACAATACCAAGTATATGATTTTTTAAATGTCTTGGACATTCGTTTTCGCTTGCATATGTTCCGGACACCTGTATCCGCTTGGTATTCAAGTGGTTAAAAATGTTCACATGTTGAATCAAAACAGTCAGGTTTTTTTAAATACAATTTGTGGAAGTAGTGAATAGTTTTGTCAGTATAGGTGAAAGGCTAATGTTACTATTATATAGAATGTAGTTTCTCAAACTTTTTTGCAAAAATAGCACAGAAAGCTCCCCAGATTTTTTTTCCTTGTCCGTTAATAATGTGAAGTATATGAGCTCCTAATGCAGTTTATCTGATCAGAAGTGTTTCTACGAAAACTGCTTGCTACTACTCAGTTGCTTAGCAACTCTTTTTTTAATTTCATCTTTTTTTTTAAAATATCTATTGAACCTTTTTTTATGTAAATGTCTATAGTGCAATAAAAAAGAAGGACTTACATACTTTTAAGTCTTTATTAAATTATAATAAAAATAAAGATGTTCTAGTAGTCACTATATCAGAAAGTGTTTCCAAATTATGAATATGTTCTACAGTTTAGTAAAAATCATAACAAAAATAGTAGAAAGCATTTGTTTAAAATTTTGTTTTATTCGTCAATATTTCAAATTAGATATGTATACCATGAAATAAAAGATTTTGGAATATTTAACGAAGTTGAAAATAATTAGGAACTCTTTGTTCCTTTTTTGCTTCAAGTCTCCAATGCAAGTATGGCATCCCTAGATCTCTTCAATTGTCCCCAGATGGCTAAAATAAATGCTTAAAGAAAAAACTCACATTTGGTTCAAAATAAAATTCAACATATTATTACTTTCTCTATTGAAACATTAAAAATCTAACCTAAGTCTATGTCGAAATAAAAAAACAATTCCTTTAAACAGTATGTATTAAAGTTATTAGTTTTACAAATTAAAAGAATAAATAATTCATGTCTACAATTCTTAAGGGGGTATTCTAGTCTAGAGGCACGAATTTCGGGTGTTTTTTCGAGCCCTGTAAAAAATAAACAAAGAAAAATTTTAGCATCCATTTTTTTACCATTCGTTTATTTATATTTTAAAAATACATGAAAAAATTTAAAAAATAAATAAATTAAAAACTTGAAAAATTATCGGCTTGTAAAGGGAGGGGTTCAGAAAAAAGGTGGTGTCCTGGCGTATATGATTCCAACCTTTCTGGTAATTTGAAAAAAAAAATCCAACGGATTTTTAATAAATAACAATGTCGCTATCTTGGAGAAATAAAAAAAAGAGTTTTTCACAAAATGACAACCGTTTGAAAAAAAAAACAATTTTCACGTTTTTTTTAACAGTTTAATTTTTAAAAAATAGTAAAAAATATTTTTTTCAGACAAAATTTCAAATAAATCGTTTTGGTAGAACTTGAGATATTATGCACGCCAGCTTGAAATAAGCAGTTTCGAAAAAAACGCGTGTAATGTTTTGAGTTTTGATTTTTCCCGGTCGGACCAGCTTAGTAGTTGCTGCGTCACCAAAAGCGCTGTAATTCGGTAAATATTAAAAATTTTGAGATAAATAAAAAAGAAAGAATCGTTTTTTTCAAAATTCTGGACTAGAATACCCCCTTAAGGTATTCATAAGAAACACGAGGTTTGACACTCTCAGCAATGACTTTCATATTTGCCCCTTACAAACGGACAGAAATACGTGATCCAAACTCTCTGTAGATTGCTCTTTAAGATTAAAATATATTCCACATTAGAATTGAACAACGATTTAAATTGTAAATGTTGTGTTGAAATTTTAATTAAATAAAAAACAAATTAAAGTTACCCAACTTAATAAACAACCAACTAACAGTTACGAATGAGTACATCTCGATTGCTTTCATTGTGAAATGCAAAGTAGATGAAACAATATTACGAGAGATTAGTTGTTAATGCCTTTTGATAATGAAAAATGTTCACACGTGCAGCGGGTGTCCTGTTTGAATAATATCTGAACTTTGATTCGAGGTTAATTTGTATTGTTTTGGATAATGCAATATAATTGTTGTTAATTTTGGTGGAAAGATTCAGACACTTATGAAACATTATCAAAAATCTCGTCTCAGTTTAGATATAAGTAAATTAACGTTCCTGGTTTCGATACAAAATAAATATAAAATCACACACTGTCATAAGGCAAATTTTACTTCTCATATATCAATTTTCGGTATTTTTTATTTTTGAATTAAGGCATTCAATCCAAGAATTAAGGATTCACAATTATTTCGGGACCTGAGCTTTTGGGATTCCGGGATTGAGAAATAGAGAGATTCCAATAATAATTATCAACTCCAATACATTTTTTTTAGCTCGATGACTTTAAAAAAATGCAAATTGACAGATTGGACAATTAATTATTCAGAAGTGTGAGACGTTTTTTTTTGTTTACCTCTCTGAAAAAGTTCTAAGCTGACAGTCTTCACAGCTATTGAAGTGTGTGAGCCCTTTTTTTAGCACTACTTAAGGATTTTTAAGACTTTTTGTAAATCCCGAAATGGCTGGATTAGTACTAAAATGATATAATTTAAGATGTCGACTGAAGGTGCTTGGTGGGATTTCAATATTAAATTTGAATCGTTAAAATTATGTACATTCTTACAAATTTTGTCACTAACGACCTGGGTTTCGCCTTTCGGCATCTTCAGGCGTTCAAGTGCACGGATGAACTTGAACTGACGCTTGGCAAATGAATGTTTCGTGTTGATATAAGAAATACATGTATAATTGAGTTTAAAGACATTGCTGGCGAAAAGGATTCAGCGTAAGCGTCAGATCAAGTTCATCCGTGCACTTGAACGCCTGAAAATGCCGAAAGGCGAAACCCGGAAAACTAAGATGATCCCGGATAACGGGTTTTAAAGCTACATATATTAACAGTTGTATACAAAGCTTGATAATTAATGCGATTGAAAATTAGTATCACTTTACTGTAAGGAAATTTAAGTTATATATAAATTCTTCTTCATATTTATAATACCAATGGTTTGTTATAGTCTTACTAGACTGGGTATAAATAGCTTTCTATTATATTTGTATCAGCTGACATTTTCGTGATGAATGAAACCCGTCCAGATCCTAAAAAAAAAATGAATTTGAGAAAGAAAAGATTGTTTTATTTTTTAAATCTAACACTTACTTTAAATGATATAAAATGAATAAGATCAAAGACAAATGTCTATCATATTTAATTATAACTACAACGAAAGTTGAAATAAACATACATATACATATCGACTCTGGAAAGGAAAAAGGACGTAACCCACACTTATCAAATTTTACAGGAGGCGCAAAAAACATGTCTTGATGATTTTGGGCCATATGCAAATTATGAATAATACACAACCTTGAAGTGCACGGAGACTTCTAAACTGGTGTTTAATTGACATAACCTAATATTAATTAAAGAAATTGTCTAGGTAAAACCTTTATTTTAGTCTTTTTACTTGGTTTTAACTTTTTACAAGGTCATCTTTTTCAAACTTAAAAGCTGAATTTAGATACCAATTTGGCACTTTCATCTTCCATCCCTTTGATAGTACGTGTATCAAGTTGTATACATTGTTATTATCGAAAAAAAGCTGTTTTAGAAAAACTGAGGGTTACGTCCTTTTTCCTTTCCACAGTCGATATAATCAAAGCCCTTTACCAAAAGAGATAAATAAATGCTACCTTCCTCCCTTTAATGGTAGAATTCGGTAAAGCAACAAAATTCGAACTTTCGCTCAAGTTACAATGATGTTTGGTTATTATGTAAAACGAATGGGCCCCCGAAAGATGAAGTGAGCCAACTAGTAAAATGGTAATGGTCTTTTAAGTACAATCACGTCTGTATTTGGTGTTTTGGTGGATCGTATATTTTTATTTACGGGGATAACAATATTTTTTTTTTGTTATTTTGGAGTTTACTTCAGTCTAACGATACTTTAAAACGCGTAAAATATTTCAACGCATCTAACTTATTTATTTTATAAAATACCACTTGGTTAACTTCACCTCTTATGGGCCAATTAATGATGAAAAGGTCGGATTCAACTCAATGAATTTTACGCGTTTCTCTAAAATGCATGTTTAATAATTTTACTAGCATTACTTTCAAAGTCAGTAAACGAACATCTACCATCTGAAAAAAACTGTCAGGCCTTTTCAATGAAGATTATTTCAATTCCTAGGCGAACTGGAGAGTGAAGTAAAAAAAATGTGTCCTTGAGTGCTGGATAATGGGAGCGCTAAAATGGGTCAAAAACTATTAAAAAATTACGTACGAAGTATGTAAAATTGTTCACTATTGAACCCGGCTTTATAGCATACGGATACTTAGTTCACGTGCGTTTAAAATTAAAACGCATTCAGTGCGTATTCAAAAGCAGTTATAACTTACTGTTATCAGAACCATAAGCAGTCAAGTCCAGTAACAGCTGATAAGCCGCTCGAAACAATTAACTGCAATGGAACAGTTTAAAAGTAATCCGGAAAACACAGCATAACGTCACAACACAACAGTTAGCCAAAGCGCAGGCTGGCTGGCGGATAGCCGGGTTTGCGGAAATCGCTTTTGAGATGTCTCACAAGTATGAGGAGATGCTATCTGCTTAAATTATACGGGAAATTATTGCGCGATACACCAAACACGGAGGACTTGCTTGGCCATTGTTTGAATTTTCGATGAAAATACTAAGCTAGTATTTTACTCATTAGATTAGGGTTGCCAAATTTCTTAAATAAATGAGAACGACCACGAAGAAAGTGAACGAAATTGATCTTTATCGTTCAAAAACCGCTGGAGAAGTACATCTTTTCCAAAAATATAATACTGATTGATTCTGATGAGGGAATAAGCCAAAATAGCTATCAACCATACATAAAATAATATTTGTAGAACTAAAATACTTTGATTTTTTTTCATCTTATTACGATGGATTTCTATCAAGTAAACGCCTTTTCAATCAGCATAATGCCTTTGTATCAAGAATTGACAGTTAATATCTTGAAAATGACTAAACCATTTCCATTGTCAAAAATGAACATTTCAAAAAAACTGGCTATAAGTCGGTTGCTTAACCTTGCTCATCGGAAAAGGTGAGAAAGGGTGAAATAACTAAGTACACTACTGTACACTCTCTATGTCCCATTTTAATATATTATTTAATCATCATTTATGTATGAAATTTACGTATTTAGAGACAAATCTATAAATGTATTGAAAAATTAGTGTATAAACTTTTCTAGACGATGTTGTACTATACTGTACAACAGTGGCCAAACCTCCAAAAAGCTTGATAACTCTGCTACTTGTGAAAACACTAGTGATTTTTTTTTGTTTCTGAAAATTTTGTTTTACATTTTCATAATCATTCAGATTGCTAAGTATTTAATAGATACACGGTAAATAACTCATTTAGACCAATCGAATTCCTGGCTGAGAGAGTTAACTCGGCCGAATACAAAACAATTTGAACGCGAGTGGTTCGAGTGAGCGAGTGAATAGACGATTTATTTTACTCAGCCGATAAGATACCCGCAGTGTTCAAACAAGAGTTTGACGATTGTCGTTGGATCGAATGAAACGCACGTAAAAATTTACCGCATCGTTAAAAAAATCTAAATACTTGTACCCACTTTATTTAGATAAAATTGTTACTCGAACGAATAGTCGACCGAGGACGCTACGGCAACGTAAATGTTGGTCTAACTGAAAATTATCTTTTAAACATCGAGTTATTTTTTTTGTCAGCATTGAATTAAAATATTTATAAATAAGGGTTTATGTACTCAAAATGAAAAACAATATTAATTAGTATGTAGTTTATTGAAATATAGTACCTAAAAGGATGATAAGAGATTCAAAAATAATAAAGGCAAGTCTTTTCTAATACTCTCATTAAGGAAATAAATAATATTGGATTGAAACAGGGGTGGGCTGGAGGGGGTCGGAGAGGCTCGCGCGAGCCCCTTGCTAAATTTTACTACGACCGGCGACACCCTTGTTAGTTTAAGAGAAAACAATATTCTCAGGTCAAATTAGAATATATTTGCAATTTCTGACATATATTATCTACGACATATTAAGTATACAGACTAGTACATTTTTAGCCATTTACATTGATAATTTTCGATAAATTGCATATTTTTTCATATTTTAGGTGTATTAAGTAACAATCGATTGCTTATTTAAGTATTACATACATATAATTAAATATGAGTGATAAAAAAATCACTCCTTCCCCAGGACACCGATAATTGCTTTGAGATTAAGCAAGCCCTTTGTTAACGTATTGGCAGCCCACCGCTGGATTGAAAGATATTAATTGATGATTTTTTTTATCGTAGCATAGTTAAATAAGCCGTTAGCTATGAAGAAGAAATTAATTGATCGGTATCCATAATAGAATCACAGTAATTTTCACAAAGCGTAAACTTTTGGTCAACCCTGATTTAAAATAACGAGATCAAGATGAGTTAACCCGTCGACTGCCGCTAACCCGTTGTGCCCGTCCACCTTTTCTTTGCATTGTGCGCGTTTAATTATTCATGGGATCCCAAAAACCGACCGTGGGAACTATCTCTTAACGCAAAACGCAAAATAATTTAAAACTGCGGGACATATTTTTCAAGGCGACCATAATTTATTTGTGGTCATTTTAATAATATGAAATTTTAGTGACATTTGAGAAAAATATGCAAAATAATGTGAATTTTATTTCACACAAACATTCCTTTTTAAAACTTCAGTTTACTATTTACTAAATATGTTTGATTTTCCACAAAAAACAATTGGAATTATTATAATATGAATTCTTCAAAAAGCACAGGATTAAAATTTTAATATAAATATATTGTTCACGCTTGGCTGCTGAATCTATCACCGAGTGGTAAACGGTTACATCCATTTAAGTACAGAAAACAGAAATATTATCATGTATAAAAAAATATTACGTTACATAGTTAAATGAAATATATTTTTTATTACTTTAAACAACATTTTTTTTACCATGTCTGCTTTTGTCAATGTGGACCATATGGACTCCTAATGGAGTTTATCTCAACATAAGTGTTTCTACGAGAACTGCTTAGTTTCTCAACCTCTTTTTTCCAAATAGAGTAGGAGTAGAAATATAGGGCTAGGACAGGACTAGTGGTTAGTTAATCGCTCCCGATACGCCCCGTTCATAGGATAAAATGGGTGGGAGGGGGGAAATTCAAGACATACATCCATGCCTTGAACAGAAATTCGTAAATCTATTGAAAAATCGATTTATAAAACTGTCCGTACTGGGATTCGAACCCGTGACCTCCGTAACGTTGACCACTCAAACACACAAGCGGCTTAAGCAACATACAGTTAAAAATAAGTTAAAATAAGTATTTTGGTTTTAGCTATGTATGCTATTTTTATAAGCTTCGTATGTAAGAAAAAAAATGTTTTAAATGCAATATTTTCAAGCTATATTATGAGAAAATAATCAATTAAATTTTATAAAACACTTTAGTAAGTGAGTGGCCATTGTAAACTAAAAAATATGCCGACAATAAAATACACATATTTAAATAGCGTGGTCACCCTAGTTGCGGCCGCTTATTTTGCGGGACATTAGCTTTGGGAAACAGGTGTTGGTATAATTAATGTTCCATACTGTTACTTTTTTACACTGTTCTCTTCTTCATAACGAAGCAATCACTCTTAGCATCTGATAAGATGGCCATAAGCTCTTTCACTTGGGCGCACGCAATAAATCACAAATATTTTTAACGAGTGTAAAATTAAAATAAATTTACTGTTGAAGAATTACAAAACATTTTTTTAAATAACATTATTTTGGAAAAAAATTGTCAAGTATTTATTTTGCTGCTGACACTTGTATATTACTTATTTATGTGCCGCGTAGTTGGTATTCCGCAACCCTACTAGGGCATCCAATCCCAGGCCCGGGATTTCCCGGGATTGATCATTTAACATATTTCTTTTATACATACCTACTTTTATTACAAGTAAAATATATAGCATTACAGCTTAAGGCCAGGACAAAATATTTTATATATCGAAAGTTTTCATAATGGTTTCGACTTCGACTAGGTTAATTCGACTAGGTTGTTTCGACTGGTTAAGATTTCGACTTAAGGTGCCTGGTGAAGTTTCAATATTAAATATGACTCGTTGATATTTTGCAACTTCACACAAGTTTTGTCAATTATGACCCAGGTTTCGATTTTCGGGTTTAAGTGCTCGGATGAACTCGAACTGATTTGAAACCCGGGTCGTCAGTGACAAAACTTGTGTGAATGTACAAAATTTGAAAGATTCAATTTTATTTTTAAAAAATATGGTCAATTTAATTACAGAAGTCTTACTGGTAGAGTGTTATTGATCAAACCATAAAAAGAATAGTGTTTAACCGATTATTTTAATAAATGTATGAAATAATAATGTCTACGACTGTGGACATAATATAAAAGGGAGTATGACCACAAATAATTAATTTATTATGCAGGTAGTGTACAAACATACATTAAAGAACTGAAGTACTCTGTCGGATATTATTTTATTATGAAATATGATAGTAAGTGCTTTTAGAATAGTTCTTATGATTTTTTTACTTGTAGTTATACCAATTGTATATATTTTATTAACCTTTATTAACCCTTATCTATATATTTTTAATTACTATTTATTGTTGCCTATCTCATTGGATCATCTTCGGTGTGATGCAAAAAGGAAAAACAAGTTTATCGAATAAAAAAAAAAGTTCTTGTTAAGTCCGAAATAACTTTTTTTTTAACCATGTCCGCTCCCAATGTGGAGCATATGGACTCCTAATGGAGTTTATCTCAACAGAAGTGTTTCTACGAGAACTGCTTGTTACTCAGTTGCTCAACCTCTCTTTTTCCAAAGAGAGTAGGGATAGAAGGCTAGAGCTAGGACAAGATTGGGGTAAGCTAATCGCTCTCGATACGCCCCGTTCATAGGATAGGATAGGTGGGAGAGGGAAATTCTATCAACGAAATAACTATCAACTGAAATTTAAAAAATTGGAGACATAAAAACTGTTTTTTTTACCGTTTTAAAATGGAGTTCTACCAAGTGAATGCCAATTCAATCAATTTAATAATATAGATATTTTTTAAATCAAAGATTTGTTTTAAAGTTTGAACGGGGTGGGTTGAAAAACTGACAAAATATATCTATATATTCAGGTAAACCGTTAAATTATTTTTCCCATCCCTGTTTCACAAATTTATGATACTATGTAGACATGTTGTAATTATTTTCCCAATATATTTTTTTCCGTTTAAGGAACAAATTGCACGAAAAAGCAACATAGATGCGCGATGAACTTTGACATTTTGTCGTTAGTGAGTTATTATGAGGACCACCCTGTAGTCTTTGGCCGTTTTACTAATCGATTTAGGTATAGGGGCGACAGTAATGAGCAATTGACGTGCACATAATACACCATTACCCTGTAGTGTGCGGGCCAAAAGATCACTTGCTAAACATACCAAAGACGTTATGGTCATATTGTATTTTTGACAAGTCATGAGCGACAAATTGTGATTTAAAAAATTGTTCCGGTTCTAAAAATGGTCTCCGGATTTAAAAAGTCTTATTTGTCCATTTTTAATTACTGCTTTTATTTTTATGCATATTTGCATGCTCGAATATACAAATTAAACTGCAGGTTTAGATAAATGTACATATGTCTCAAATATGTCATATGATGTGATTTTGTTCAATAAATTTTACAATAAATTAGATAAATAATAAGTTCGTTATACTTTTCTACAAAACTTTTTGAATTTAAAAAAAGGATGTGTTCAAACTTTTCATTTTCTTTATAATGACCGATACCTAATTTTCTTATTTGTCTTTAATTTTTAAGCATTAATACAACCTGCTAAAACAAGATAAGTAATTAGTTAACCGCAAGACCAAAGAGAGGCCTTTTGTCGACTCAGTGGCGGATCCAGAAATTGTCCCAGGAGGGGGCCATTCAATTTGAAAATAAGCATGATACGTAAATAATACATTAAAAAATAGATGAAAGCCTTTTTTTATGCGATTTTTTTGCGCTATTTTGAAATTACGCGATTTTTTTGGACGGCAACGTAAAAAAATATTTTTTGCGCTAATTTGAGGAACAATTTTTTTTTTCATACATTTTTGATACTTTTTTACGCGATATTTTGATTTTTGGAAACCGATTTATCAAATCATATGAAAGTGAGGTTTTTTTACGCGCCACCTTCCTCCAATGTATCGCGTAAAAAAAGATTGGGTGTATATAAAAATAGTCAATAAATAATTAAGTAAGTATGTATTCTATAAAACATAGTAAACTAAACAATTAAAGAGCCCATTTCAAAATAAAGTTTTAATAAATTATAAAATTGGAAAATAAATTCTTCCATGGAGGGGGCCATGGCCCCCCCCTTGGATCCGCCAATGTGTCGACTAAGGCAAAGAGTAGATAGAAACTGCGTTTAAATAACGGTGTTTTTTATTTTTCTAAATATTTCTGGCTTCTCTTTGGCTCCCCCAATCCTCCTACAACGGCTTGGTGTACTGGGCTATCTATCATAAGTCAAAGCTTATTGATTTCGCCACGACTAATTTGAAGAATTTTTTTTTGGATATCAAATTAATGGAGCTTTAAGTAACAGGACGCGCTAGCGTCAAGGTTCTTCTGGTCTTCTTCATTGATAAAGTTTTTGAAAAATTGTAAATTTTATCCCCTTACCATCGTTTGCAGACGGAAGGGCGTGATCACTACAGAGATAAGAAGTTCACGGGAACTCCATATGCATTATTTTTCAAATCATATTCTATATGCTTCCCCCATACTACATCCATACATGTACACACACGTGAAGAATACGACAAGTTTGAAAAAAAAATAACATTAACCAAAGAAAACAATGAATGCACCTTTCATGATAATTGAAAATTACGATTTTCTCAAAACAAGGTTTTTTTGATTAAACGTCTTTTGCCAGTATACCGACGATATACGGTTATAAGTTATTTTAATAAATATAATAATTGTTATCACTCACCATTTATCAATCATCGTTCAAGTGAAATATCAGTTAATATTGAAGTGATTTAAAACCAAATGCTGTTTTAAAATCAATATTGAATACATAATAATAATAATGTAAAAGGTTGATAGTAAAACACTTATCCTTAAAAGGTTAACAGTGAATTTGCTTTATGAGGAACAAAATTAGTCGATAGACTTTGGATGAAATCATTTATGCATAATTGTGTTATTAGTATACACAATACATTATGTATACATGTAAAATTACTTTTCAATTAATCTCTGCTTACCAAACAGTAATACAAGATTAATTACCAAACTTATAGTCAAGTGGTCAACACAGTTGCTTTCAGTTTTGGCATCCGTGGGCTAATACGGAGCTTAATCAAATTTTATCTTTGGCTAAAGACAAAGATTAAAAAAATAAAATAAAATATTGGAACAGTTCCATATTAATTTAATATAATTAGGACTCGTTTCGCTAGTTACGAGCATGATCTTGATGATTGAAACTGGTACTAATCATATTAACAAAATGTGGAATTTACACAAAATAATGGTTTGTTTTTTTAGCATTATGCATTTCCAACAAGGATTGACAGTAAAATCCTTAAAAGTAAATGACAGAGATGTCTGAAATTCTCTACCACCCATCGAGTTCTTAAAACGGTACGAAGCAAGAAAAATTGGCTTATAACTAGACCTGTCCTACCCTTATCCTTCTATCCCAACATTTCTGAAAGCGAAGTTGAGTAGCGAATTGAAAAGCAGCTTTATTTAAAAAAAAAACTGTTAGAAAACCTCCATCAGGACTTCATATGCGTCACGTTGGGAACAAACATAAGTTTTTTAAATTCACGCTCTAGTCCAGGCGTGGGAACATGCGGCCTTAAGGCTGCATGCGGTCTTTTGGTTTCTTTGGTGCGGCCTTCTGACCAATTCTGTAATTCTGTAAATTTATTTAAATTCATAAATTCCTGAAATATTCTGACAGTAAATTCATTTTTCCGACAAAAGATTCCCTAGTCATTGTTTAATGCGGCCTTATGTCGAATCAGAAAAATTAATGCGGCCTATATAGAAGCAAAGGTTTCCCACCCCTACTCTAGTCTTATTTCTTTACCCTTAATCTCACCGAATACACGAGAGCAATGACTGAGTAACAAACAGTTGTCGTCCCACAACTTCTGTTGAGATAAGCTCAATTAGAAATCCAGTTGTTCTAAATTGGGATCGGAAATGACAAATATGTTTTTATGAACTTTCATCAACAAATTTGTGAAAAATATTATTGAAATTACTTGTATGATTTAATTACAATATATATTAGGCTTGTGACGTAACGCTAACCTCGAACCAAGCTATTCAATTACAATATGTTGCACGTTCTCTCAAAGTTAAGCACAATTATTGTTTAATGTCTAACGACTGTTTTGTCGAAGAACCGACATGAGATCGTATAAAAGTCGTCGACAATTTGGCCTAGCCGGTGTCAATGCGTCCCACTGTAATATTGTATTGCAGTATGCAAAAAATAACGCATCGCAGATAATTCTCCGTCGAATAAATATGTTAAATTTATTCATCGGCACTTAATTTTTGTTTTACATTGACAATTTTATAAACTGGACATTATATTTTTTAAAATTCAAATTGTACTCCATCCAGAATATTTTTCATCCGACCCCCAACGTGCTTAGAAAATACATTCGCCGCGTTTTTCAAAAAGCTTGGTGACTCCTGCCCTACATTCATTTTAAATATTTTATTTGTATTATGAGTAAAGAATAAAAATCAATGTCAAAGTTAAAAAAAAAACAGTAAATAGTAAAAGTATTTCTTGAAGAATCGAAAAAAATTGTTCACATACAAATTTCTAATATATTCAAAACGTATAAAAACCATGGCTGTGGAGTCGGAGTCGCAGTCGTGTAGTCGTTGTGTTTTTGCCGGAGTCGGAGTCGTGAAAAACGAGCGACTCAAATCCATTTAAATAAAATATGTTAAATAACATGTATTCAAACCACAATAGTTCATAGTCTTGATTCTGCATGCTTTGCTGACTAAAGATGATCTGATGGAATACATATATACAAGTCGAAATGAAATGATTAAAAAGTTTCTTCGGAGTCGGAGTCGTCTATTGTTTTACACGACTTCACGGCACTGATAAAAACAGCAGCATACACTTATAAAACTTATGAAATCAGAAAAAATATCTAGTTCAATGAAATCAAGATTTAATGAGAATATTGTAAAATAATTTGTGTAATGTATACAATTTAGTTTGCTAAAATTTTGATACACCTCAGCTGATAAAAGGGTTATTAAAATTCTGGTGTAGAATATGAAACTTTCCACTAATACAACATAATTTATTTTACCCTGACGACGAATTGGTGCGAGACATTTTATTCCGTATATACAAAGTAAGGTAAACTGAAGGCGCATCTACCTACTGTGTGTCCAGTTTGTCTTTAACACGTGTCACGCACGTAGCCCACGTGAAGTCTTTACAACCTGACCGACTCGTAAGTCCTTTCGGCATCGAACGACTATAAGCTTTTTCGATAGAAAGCTCACGCAACTTCGAAACTGATAACAAACAATATTGAATCGAAGTGCTTTAATGTGCTGTCTGTACACCTAACTAGGGATCGTAATACCGGTATCACAGAAACCATGACCCCGGTATCCATAGTGATTTTTTCAATACCGGTTATGAAAATGCAATTAACCAAAACCAAATTTTCAATGTATAGAAATCATTATATTATATTTTAATAAAATAGTTCGCAGCGAATTGAAATATTTCAACTCTGCCAAGAGTTGTATCAATATTGACAGGTTTCAGATTTGACGACTGTTTATTGTAGTGTGCTATTATTTGAAAAAAAACCGTTAGTTATTTAAAAAAAAAAATACTTTAATGATAACGGTAAATTTTTTAATTACTGCATTTTAAATGAAATATCGAAGTACTTTTTTTATTATTATATTTAATTTTTTAACTGCTTGATTTCAACTATTTCTGTAATAAAATAAAATGACTTCCAACCACGATTTTATTTTGCATATATGTATAATTAAAAAGTAAAAACGATTATAGTCTTTGTACACTTAGGTTTATATGTCCGTGAACCGATTTATTCTGTTAATAAAAAAAAAAAAAACCTAAAATTATATGTGCTACCAAATAGGTTTTCTTAAATAACTGACTTTCTGAATCAAGTTTGCATATGTATCTTTCGAAAGACACAAAAAGTCAAGTAATATTTTATCTTTTACTTTATAAAAAAGTATTTTTGCTTTTGTTTAAATAAAAACATTACTTTTATTTGAAGTTTACAAGTCGACAATCTTTATATTTATGTATTGTGTCAGTCAACGATTGAATTTGATAAGGAAGTAAAGCAGTTGTTGAATTTAATAATTTGCTTAAAAATATAAGATGTATTTTAATATTAACAAGAAATTGAAACAGGCCGATAACACATCCCTGGCTTTTTAGATAATTCTGACACAATTCGTTCTTGCGAATATGAAAAGTTGTAATTTAAGAAGCCTATGTAACACATTAAGTTTTTTTGCAATAAATAAGCCGTTATACTGATTTGTTGATGGATGAAATTGAAAGTGTATTTTTTTTACATCCGCACACAAATACAACTTAATTTCAGAGTCGGTCGATTTTACGGCTATTTTATGAATGCAAAAATAAAAACACAATAAATATAATGAAATATGGATTCATAAATCATGCGAATATACTATAGAAATTTGTAGGTCATGATAGAACAGATAACTGTAAAAATGTTATAATTAAATAGTTTTTGTAATGGTCTGCCAAGTGGAAAAAAATGTAATGCAATGTATATATTTCCATATCTCTGAATTAATCAATCATGAGCACAAAAGTTTTGATTCAGAAACAATTTTTTGATCTCATACCGCTCGTCTTTGCAACACCGCGTTAACGACAAATTGTTAAGGTGTGAATAAAAAACTATTAACTGTTACGTTGTCTGTACAATATGTCTTAAAAAACATTGATTAAAACATATTTGTTCGCTGATTTCTATGAATTGGTGGAAAACAAGATATAGTATGAATACGGTATCGGTACGCCGATCGACGTATATTACACTATCTTGGATAAAAATCATACTTTATTTTAAAATTTATGAAAATCACTGTATTGAATAATATGTGAAGTTTTAATTGCTGAGACTGTCTCAGGAGCAGTTTCACCGGACTCGGCGGCTTGAACTTAAATGTGTTGAAAGTCACTTGCTTAATAAATGAGTTAATCTTTCAAGTTGAATAAGCTCTCCGTATGACGCCAAAAATTTGGAGGAAACACTGTAGCTTACTTTGTTAACTATAAAGTCGATCCGATATCTGATGAAATTAGTTGTGACACGTGTATCACCTGTTTGAAAATCATTTTCTGACTAACTCTCGTAAGTCGTCGTAAACTTTTAATTTTTAAAGTTAACATAATTAATGAAACATTATTAAAAGATTTTTTCTTTTCATATGAAACGGTTAGATCAGCGATTTCAAAACTAGGAGTCGTGGACTATTGCAAATCGAAATTAAAATGTTTATTTACTCTTTAAAATGTGTTTTTATCATTCAATGAACTCTTCTATCAACCGAATGGATTCCGCCGTCATAGAAGACCACGAATGATCATCCATAGGATGTACTTGGCGGAGTTACGTAACGCTGGGATGACATGGGAGAAAGCAAGAAGATTGGCGGGGGATAGAGAATCTTGGAGGAACCATGTGGTGGCCATATGATCCGACTAACGAGTGGATATGGAGAAAAAAACAGATGGTACAAAGATTTTTTTTAAAGGGAGGTGTAGTAACATGAATTTTGGAAACCACTGCGTTAGATACAAACAATATTACATACTGACAAGGGATTCTGATGTCTAGGGGTTTTCAAAGTCCCGGGACTCGAGGCGTGGTAAAGTCAAAGTCCCGGGACATCCCGGGACTCGAGACTTTTATTTATCCTTCGATAAAATTATCATTTTATTCAAATTACATATTTGCATGTATGTATGTATGTATTACACACATATTATTATTTTTCTTATGTATTGGATATGTGCAATGCTTACAGCTTATTTTTACTAAGAAGAAATGATAACGGTACACGTAATGAAAAAATATCAAAGAATTCGGCCGCCGTCAGGAGTAAATTTATGACCGTAACTTCACAATACAGAATCCCTAATACTGACTGTATTGGCTACTCTTGGTTGAAGTAAAACAATTCATACAGAAATATATTTAATAATGTAGAGCTATTTCTTTACAATTGACGTCTATTGAAGCTTTTATTTAACTTTTATGGCTTTAATATTATTGCCGCTTTCACGGTAAGAAAGCAGTGGCAAAATTTACAAGCAGGCTGGTTTATAACCAACAAAACCTGCCAGTGATGTTGAACTCGAGTTAAATCGTAGGAATGCGGTTGCATTGAATTCAAGTGTGTACGGTTCCAATCCAATATGGCAATATCGATCGATACACATTCAGTGGTCGACGAAAGTAAATTCATCTGCGCCACAATATGTAAAGGCTACGTTCTCAGTAAAATGTACTGTTGTAAAAATGTTATGTCTTTTAAATGAGTTATCAGTCCAACTGTTGTTCTGATCATTAGATGAAGAAATCTATATTGTAATTAGATTTGATTACTTTGTTATTCCGTCGATTCTGTTCCAAATTAAGATAATTTTTCGCCTCTCTAAATAGCAAATACAGTCTATCTATATTTAGACTATTTATGAATACATTTTTATGGAAACAAATTAAATGGTCAGAATTGATATCAATTTTTAATCAGAATAAAATTATGAACGGCCAGAATAAAAATATATGCGGTCAGAATATTTAATAGCAATTTTGGTTAACTTAGGTTAGGTTAGGTGTTTTTTTTTTTTAAAATTTTATTTTAATTATGGATATTTATTCTGACCGATATATTATGACCATTAAAAATAAATTCTGACCGAAAAAATACGAGCCAATTATTGTAGATACAAATACAAATCTTATAACAAAAACTATATAACAAGGCTTGGAAAATAAAAAAAAGTGACTAAAGATTGAGTCCAATCTACAGTTCGTTTGTTAGAATCGCAACACTACAAAAAAGTGACTTGTGGAGAATCTAACTAAAATTTTGAGACTGATTTGTACTCTCACACTACCTGTCATTACCAAAGTTGTGTTAAAGCGAGAAGGCAAGCAGTTAGCGATGATACTAATATTTCCAAAAAAGCAAGAAGTGAATCTCGTTTCCTGCAAAGATTTAATCGTTCGCAAATGATGTGTATTTTCAATAAATGCTCTAATTTCAATTCTAAATTGTCAATGAAATTACTAAAAACCAATGAAAGAGATCACGGCTAAAGTAAAAATAAAATATAATTGAATAATGATAATTTTTAGAAAACACAATATTTTTTAACCACGTCCGCTTCCAATGTGAAGCATATAAACGCCTTCTTCTTTCTTCTTTGGTCATGTTCGCTCCCTGTTTGGAGCATATGGTCGCCACGCGGCACCTCCATGTTTCCCTGTCTCCTGCCAATTGCTTTGCTTCCTACCATGACATGCCAGCATCCCTCAGTTCCGCCGAGTACATCCTATGGATAGTACCCGACGGACGTCCGGGACGCCAGGATCCCACCGGTCGAAAGAAAAGGCAGGCCGGATTGAGGCTTTCCGGATTCACAGCCAGTTCCAACGTCTCTCCATAACCAACTCCTAATGGAGTTTATCTCATTTTAAGTTTTTCAACGAGAACTGCTTGTTACTCAGTTGCTAAATCTCTCATTGTTTCCAAAGAACGTAAGAATAGAAGGATATGACTAAGACAGTACTAGTCATTTTTCGGATAGGATGGGTGAAGGAAAAATCAATTTATAAAACTGCTCGTACTGAGATTCGAGTCCGTGACCTCCGTATTCAAGGTCAACGACGTCTGAGGGGGGATTAGGGAGGGGGTTATAATAATTAAATAATAAAAAATAAAATATAAGAACGAAACGATTTCATTTACAAGTTACCTTGTAAGCCTTGCTCAACATCAAGAAATGTAAATTGTAGCTAATTGAAAACAAGTTACAATAAAATACGAACAAGTTGTTGGTAAAGTGTAGATGTGATGGGATCAAGAGTCTTTGACATGCAAGAACTACATACTTGATACAATGCAGCACTTGAAACAACAAACTATTTCATCGTGATTTCAACTATTGTACAAATTCAAATATGTGTTGTGAAGTAGAAATAAAAAAACCCAAACAAAAAAGTAGTTTTGACATTGATGTCTTTATTCGTTGGTGTAAAAGAAATGACATGATCATTCAAAATAATTAAAGTAAAAATAAGTCTCAAAAAATCCGTCACAACCAGGTATCTTTATTTTATTGCCGGGTTCGTGGTCGATTGGCCAAAGTCGTTGCTTTCGGTGCTCACGATTTCGAATCCATTCATCGATGTTTAAATTTCATTTCGAAATTTGAATCTTTCAAATTATGTACATTCACACAGATATTGTCACTAACGACCCGAGTTTCGCCTTTCGGTATCTTCAGGCGTTCAAGTCCACGGATGAACTCGAACTGATGCTTAGTAAATGAATGTTTCGTGTTTATATAAGAAATAAATGTATCATTGAGTTTATAGCCATTGCTGGCGAAAAGGATAAGCCCATGGGAATGCCTACAGATTTGAGTAGTGAGTAGTTTTAAGAATTATATTTATTTGTCGGAAAAGGTTTTGTAATAACATTTATATATGGTATAAAAGCGGTGAGCCAGGCATGTTTAGCATTTCTCAGTTCGAAAACTTGAATTTCATTAACATCTAGTATTACCTCAAATCTATTCAATCCTGAAAACAAGGTACACCTCGCTACAGTGAGAATGATTAGCTAACAACAACATACTCAACAAGTGAAGTAACAAATATATTAAACAAAATATTATTTAGAACACGAACTTAAGTGTAAAAATAAGTGTTTTCATATAATTTAAGATAATGACTGAAGGTGCTTGGTGGAATTTTAATATTAAATTTGAATCGTTCAAATTATGTACATTCACACAAGTTTTGTCACTAACGACTCGGGTTTCGCCTTTCGGCATCTTTATGCTGATGAACTTGAACTGACACTTAGTAAATGAATGTATCGAGTTTATATAATAAATACATGTATCATTAAGCTTAAAGCCATTGCTGGCGAAATGGATTAATCCATGTAAATGCCTACAGATTTGAGTGGTGAGAACTTTTAAGAATTGTATTGTAAGAATGAGCAGGTAAATCTGCCCAGTTCTCCACTTTTGAACCCTGTATACACAATATAATCATATTTTTTTTCCAACAAACAAAAATAAATATAATTTCTAAAATATTTCTATTGTATATTTAAAAATGTGTTGTTAAGTATGTAAGATTATATTTTCTACCACATTTATATATGTAGTCTTAAATAGAGACATCTGAGCACAAGTGTTTCTAAACTACTTTTGTGTCGAGTTGAGATAAAAATATGGTGCTAAGGCAAGACATGTAGTTAGCTAATCACTCTTGCTACGCCTCGTTTAAGGAATTGAATTTACGTGACTTAAATAACAATAAAACCAGACTTAATAATCTCCTAATTATATATGAAAAGACATCCGAGAAAAAAGCGGAAACATACGTAATGGGAGTAAAAAAAAAACGGAATGACAGCAAACAATAAAATGTTAAATTAAACACACAACAAACACGATCTAGGAAAAGTATCAACAAAAGCTATTACGCATCCAAACATAGAAATCCAATCCGGAAAATTTGTATGCAGCCAAGTGCTGGAAAAGGATTTTGTCTTCTCTCAGCGAACGAGACTTGCATTCTTAACCAAATCCAAGACAAGATGAGTTGCTACAGTACTTAACTACACGTTTCAGCGAAAGGGCTACGTTAGATAATGTAAAAATATCAACGTATTAAGTCCTACATTTTTTTATAAAATTAGTTTATAGCTATTTCGGTGAGCGCCATCGTAAGAACAAAATCTGCATTCGAAGAAATACATGATAGATCTTGTTATTTACTTTAAAATCCTAATTTATAATAACAATACATTATAGTATTACATTTATTAAACTAGACTTAGGTGTTTCTAAGAACGATATCTAGTATGGGTTTTTTTTTGCCAATGTGCAGCATATGGACTCCTAACGGAGTTTATCTTAACAGAAGTGTTTCTACGAGAACTGCTTGTTACTCAGTTGCTCAACCTCTCTTTTTCCAAAGAGAGTAGGAATAGAAGGATAGGGCTAGGACAGAACTAGTGGTACGCTAATCGCTCTCGATACGCACCGTTCATAGGATAGGATGGGTGGGAGGGAGGAATTCAAAACATCACATACATCAACTCAATTTATAAAACTGGGATTCGAGCCCGTGACCTCCGTAGCCGAAACCTACGATGTTGACCACTCGACCACACAGGCGGCAAATAAATAAATTACGAAAAATCTGAATAAAATTACGAAAAAAATTACCAAAGTAATACAAATTTATATTATATTAACGACAGTAATAATTAAGCGAAACATAATTGAAGAAAACAAGTGCATGCTTAAAGCCAGTGGTTCTTAACCTTTTCGAAGTCACGGTACACTTTTGATCATGGGAAAAAGTGGCGGTGCATCAGAATTAAGAAGTCGAAAAAAATATGTGGACATCAAGTTTTTTTGACTTTTTCGGTTTTCACTATTTTGCGAATTTTTCGGTTTTTACTATTTTGCGGATTTTTTCGTTTTTTGCGGTGCACTTGCAATAAGCACGCGGTGCACCGGTTAAGAACCACTGAGTTTAAACAGTATAACCTTAAAAGATGATTAAAATTATTTATGACAAAAATAATGACTTAAAGTCGTTTTTCTATAATATTTAATAAAGACAATTATAAATCTTATTAAAAGCTAAAAAATATCATTAAAAATATGTTATAATATTAAATCTTGTTTGCTCTTTAATGCGAAAATGTTTTTGTAATAAAATGTAAAAGATTTCAATGCGAGACCCTGGTTTCTCTCGTGTGTAGGAATTCGCATATTAATATTATCAATTACATTCAGTTGTTGAGGCTTTTAAGATTCCAGGCGCGTCTGAAGGTATCTTAGGGCAGCCCTCTCGATGCGTCAAATAGATACCTATATTATTTAGTACCGCATTGAAAATCGCGACTAACAACTGGAGCCATTGAAAACAAATAAGCCGATTGTGTGCGAACGTGATAGTAAAAATACATCGAGAAGACTATAAACCAGGGCTGTGGAGTCGGAGTCGGACTCGTGAAAAATGAGCGGCTCAATTTTTTTTTGAAAAATATATTTAATGATATGCGACCTTAATACCCACATTTTCTTAAATATCTTTTTTAATATGGGTGATAAAATGTTTATAATTAAGGTCATAATTTTTTGGACCTTTTTTAGTTTATATAAATACGCGATAACGCGATAACGAGATAAGCGCCCGTTTATCGGCGATCGTTCGTAAGATAACTGGGCTAAATGCGTCAGTTCCAAATTCATATTTGTGCTGGGATGAAGTATTTTTTACGCGCAACTTAAAATATGATTTTTTATTAAAAAACCACGGATTTTTCTAAAAAAATGTATGCAAAGAGATATTTTAAAGCCCTTGGATTTTTTTTTTTTTTTTAATTCATAAGAATAAGGCCAATAATGAGGAAACCACTGGGGTCCCTAAACGACCCCCATCGGCAGAGAAGTATTTTTCTAGTCTGCGAGCCGCGAGAGTTAATGATGTGTATTTAAACAAAATAGTCAAAAGTGTTAACATTTCATGCTTGGCTGACTAAAGATGATCTGATGGTATACATATATATAAGTTAAAATGAAATTATTAAAAAAATCCTCGGAGTCGAATCGAAGTCGAGTCTTTTTTTCACGCGACTCCACAGCCCTGCTATAAACTCGAAAACTTCAACGGATTGGAAAGTATTGACAGTGAACACTCTAAAAGTAATTATGTTTCATAAAATCACAAAATTAAGATCTACAAGAATTGAACGACTTTTTAAATATGTGTTCACTACCACTTGTTGTATCTCAACAAAAGTTTTTCTAAGATAACTGTCAGTCAAGCTCTTTATTTTCAAAGAGAGAAGTAGGGATAGAAGGATAAGGCTAGGACAGGATTAGTGGTTAACTAATTACATAATTCGTCAGAATGTGTCAACAATCACATCACATCAAACTGACGTTTTTGTTTAAAGAATCCGTAAGCAGTTTATGAAAAACATCTGTGGATGATTATGATACATATGTTTTTTGTTGTAATATCGGAATATCAACAATGATATTTGCAGCATTTTTGATTGTTTTGCTGGCAGGAAAACAGGAATACAACGATAATTTATTCTTCGCCTTAGTAACAAATTGTATAAATCAAACACAAAGTAACATCGAGCCAATACGATACGGAAGTGTATGCGGTCATTCAATCATTGCGCCCATAGCAATTCCATTTCGATTCTATTTTGTGTGGTTTCGGCCTCAGAGAGCTATTATTGGCATTTCAATGAGAAACGAATGAAACCTGCAAACATTTCTGTCTTTCCGTTGTCATGTTGCTGTATGTTCATGTCTCCCCATGCTTATTGGTAATTTACAAACGTTGTGTGTAATGCATGATAAAGTAGTGTATTTATACTATCAAATGCGAAGGAATAAAAGCTCGTAGATATCGTGGAAAAAAATCTTTATTTTAACAAACGACTTTTTCACATCTTGACAGTGTAAAGCAAGGGTGTCCAACTTTTTCCATTGCAAAACTTTCAATAAAAAATACACTTAAATAAAAAATAATAATTTAAGTTAGACCAGTAAAAGTTGAAGACTTTTTTCTTTAAATTTTATTTATATAATATACATACATGTATATAAAAAAATATTTTAATTTATTACTTTAAATTATTTTCATGTGTAAATAATAAAAGTAAATTTCCTCTCCTCCCATCCTTTTGATCATTTAATAACTGGGTGTAGCAATAGCGATTAGTTAACCACTAGTTCTGTTCTAGTCTTATCCTTCTCTCCCTACTACTCACTTTAAAAAAAGTGAGGTTGAGCAACTGAGTTACAAACAGTTCTCGTAGAAAAAAAACTTCTATTGAGATACCTACATTAAGAGGCCATGTGATCCACATTGGGAGCGGACATGGATAAAAAATAAATAAATAATAAAAACATTTATATTTTAAGTAATGTAATAAATCTACAATATTTTATGGGCACCTTATCTGATTTTCCACGGTAGTCTTTGCATCACATCCTCCGTGCAAAAAAGGCTCGTGGATAATTATGGTATATTGGTAGAAATGCATGCATAATCATTATAACAGTAGAAGTTCAAAGTGGTTTAACAGTCACATCAATAATCAAGAAAGCTACCAATAAATTGATTTGTATGAATCACTTAAAAAATATAAATCTTCGTTCCTTACATAGGCGGTGTGGGAATTCAATGACCTATCACTAAACGCGTTAAGTGAACCATCACTTTTAGCAATATGATCGTTGATGATGTCATAACTTGCAGCATCAGGAAGACAGCGATTAAACGTGAAATATTATGCAGTATCGAATGAGAAGTAAGAAAAGTAAATATAATCATATTTATTTACAGCAAACAGGGTAAACTTAGTTCTTGGAATTACTTACCATTCAAATCTGTAAGCATTCCCATAGGTTAATCGTGAAAAAAAGGTGACAAATTTCATAACCCTAAAATAAAGTAAAAAATATCAATGTATTTAGTTCTACATTTTTTTTATTAGATGAGTTTATAGCTATTTCGGCGTGTGCCATCATCAGAACTAGTTTTAGTATTTTTTTCTAGCAAACAGGGTAAATATAGTTCTTGAAATTTACTCACCATTCAAATCTGTAGGCATTCCCATGGGTTAATCGTGAAAAAAATGTGACAAATTTCATAATCCTAAAATAAGGTAAAAAATATCAATGTATTTAGTTCTACATTTTTTTATAATATGAGTTTATAGCTGTTTCGGCGTGCGCCATCATCAGAATTAGTTTGAGTATTTTTTTTCCAGCAAACAGGGTAAATATAGTTCTTGAAATTACTCAGCATTTAAATCTGTAAGCATTACCATGGAATAATCCATTTCGCCAGCAATGGCTTTAAGCTAAGAGATACATTTATTTCTAATAAAAGCACGATCCATTTATTTACTGAAGAATATCCGTGCACTTGAACGCCTGAAGATGCCAAAAGGCGAAACCAGCCGGGTCGTTAGTGACAAAACTTGTGTGAATGTACATAATTTGAAAGATTCAAATTTTATATTGAAATTCCACCAAACACCTTCAGTCGAAATCTTTAATTAAAAGTAAGGAATTTTTCGTAATTGTTGTCAAATTAACATAATGCGTATGTATTTTCAATTGGTTCTAAAATATGTCTGTCTGTATGTCTGTCTGTATGTCCCTCTTGTGCAGATAAATGCAAAAAATTGATTGGATTACCAATTACTTTAAACAGCTAATTTATAAGATGAGAAAAAATTTAGGCGATTGATGTTTAAGGGGGTAAAACAAAAAGTATAAGTTGTTGTACAATTTGAAAGCGTTGCTCTGCCGTAAGTCTATTAATAGTGAAATGTCAAACTGTTGTCAGCTGTCAAATTGGTTGATGTCGGAAAAAGTGTTGCTAATTCGAAAATCAAACATTAAAAAAAACAACTCTCATTTGTTAATATTTCTTCACCTGGACATTCCGACTTATTGGTGTATGTCGTAAAAAAGTCATGACATCAACAGTGTTCCTTAAAAAAAATCTTTTTTCCAGCAAAAACGCACTTTGTTTTGCTTACAATTTCCCATCATTTGACTCTTCTTTGTTAAATTTACCTAATGAAATAAACATATTTATATTATTTTTTAAGACAATGTATTTTGGTGAAATAAAACTCAGGATATCGTTGCATACAATTGTATATTATTTGAATAAAATATCTGTGTATAAAATGTCCAAAAACAACGAAAATTTCAAATACATTTAATGCTATGGTTATAATAAATTTTATACTAAAAATATATATATTTATTGATGAACAAAATTACTCTTCAAAAACTTAGTACATACAATGAAAGATACAACAGAATGGCACGAAAAGGTAGATTATGTAAAACGGTTATAGCACAGTATGGCTTGAAATCAATTGATATTCATATTTAAAAAAAATGTATAAAACCAACAATATAATACCACCAAAAACAGTGATTGATTGATGAAGGAGAAAAACAGTTATTGATACTAAGTAAATTAAAAATTACAATTGTAAAAAGTTTAAGAGTATTGATATATTACAGTTTTGTTAAATATAAAGCTGTCATAAAATGTTTATTGGCAAAATTTTAATTTAAGTAATTCTATAATCTTTAAATTCAATATTGGATTATACAATAAATCACTGGGTTGGCCTTAGCATAAACAATAAAAAAAAGTTCTTATGTCGTATATATCTACAAATGTGTGCAAAAAAATATATATACATGAAATTTAATAATCAAACAAGATATTTTGTTGGTTACGAAAAAGTGGTTTTTCATTTTTGATAATAGACAACTTACATATGCTTAGTAAAATACTCATATATATATATATATTATAAAATACCGGATTATTTTAACAAGAAATTTTGTATTATTAAAAAACAGACACTTCTCCAATCGCATCAGTTGAGATAATCACATATGTTAGATGACTTCGTGCTATTAGGATTAAATCTTCGAATCGAATATTTCGTAAATAAACTTTCCATTTTCCATCTTTGTTAAAATGTATGTACGTCTGTCATTTGATCTGTCAGATTCTAAGAACTGGAAATAATACAGTGATAAAAACTAGACAATTTCTAGCCATATTACTTATTCCATTGATTTAACGTTATTTAATTAAAACTGTTAGTATAATGAATCCAGATTGCCACCAAAAGCTTTCAACATAGTAAAAATAAATGTCATTCTTATGATATAAACACAATAAACCTATTTAACAAGCGTCAGTTCAAGTTCATCTGTGCACTTAAATGTCTAAAGATACTGAAAGAAAAACCCGACAAGACGTATGGAAATCTATTTACACAATTGGTACGATTCAAATTTAATATTGTATTTTCCCCCTAAACTCTTTCGGCTTCGACCCAAATAAGGTGAAATTATAACGTGTGTCTGGCATATTTTTGAAGATTTGAATTTTTAAGGACTCTCTAAGAGTGCTATGAATATAAAACTACCATGTCAAATCAATTGAATCCTTTTTTTATCGTTTAAAAAACAGCACCTATACAGTTTGGTATTTAAATTATTGCCACTATTTCCTGTGACGTACAACCTAATTTTGTTTGCCTGTTTTTTTCTTGTTGGTTAGAGCTTGGTCTACTGATCATGCGGGGTGGGCTCGATTTCCGGTTAGGTCAGTTTCAAATTAAAATGTTTTCAATTTAAATTTGAGACCTAAGACTTATGGTGTTTGTGACGTCAATTCTTTTTAAATAACTTATAAATCTCATCGAGTATTTCTCGTATGATCTTTCAACTAAAAAAATATTTGGCGAATTGGCAAAAGCTGTAGTGACAAATGTTTTTAACAAAATTGAAAAAAATATAAATAATCGAATGACTGTTTAAGAATGATTTGAGTATTTGCTTTAATGGCTATTATAAATAAGTCTTTTATGAAAAATGTTGCTAATTACTAAAATTATAACTTTATTTGAACGGCTAGAAAATCATGTGAAAACAGGTTCCAGGACTCAAGTAATAATAATGTAAATATTCGTGTTGTTCCTTTAATCATTATTTTTATTTGTTTCGTAAATTATAAGACATTAAATAAAATATATGAAAGAACATGAATCTAATTAACAACAGTTAATTTTTAATATTAGTGAAAATAGTTGAAAAAAAAAACACAAATCTTGGTGACATTGGCTGAAAAAACAATTTTTATTATTCCATTCGAGTCATCAGTATACTGGTAGAAGGCGATAAGTGAAAAAACCTTGTTTTGAGAAAATCGTCATTTTCGATAATCATGAAATTTTAACATCTCAATTTATGCACTTGAACGTTTTAGCTGCCGTAGATAATTAATAGTAATTAACTAGCACGCCGTCTATAATTTGAAACTGTTAATTAAATTAGTTATTGACGAGATAACTCGTCTCTGGCGTGTTGAGCACGACAAATTATACGAGATATTTATTCTGTGGCAGCCATCGAGTTAACTATTACTTATCGTTCTAAAAACTTTTAATAAATATATTTTATGAAATTCGGTAATGATTAACGAATTCAATTTAAATATTGAAAACCTATTAAGTTATTTTTTTGTTTTTAAATTTAAATTGGAATCGACTTGATGTGTATTATGTTCAAATTATGTAAAAATAAACAAAATATGGTTGAAATTATTTTTCAGAGATACACTGTGCTAAAATCTATATATCTCTGTCATAACTCAAAATGACAGTTTTTTACTTAACACATTCGGTCAATTATAGCCGGCGTGCTAGGTAAATACTATTAATTATCTACGACAGCTAAAAGGTTATGTTCAAATTATGTAAAAATAAACAAAATATGGTTAAAATTATTTTTCAGAGATACATTGTGCTAAAATCTATATATAATATATGCATAACCCAAAATGACAGTTTTTTACTTAACACATTCTGTCAATATAGCGACGATATTATGTATGTTGGAACGCTTTGGAGTAACAAATACATTTTTATTATAAGTCAACATCTTACAATTATAAATTTAAATTTGATGTGTAATCTGTTCTATAATTTATTGATTTAAAAAAATTACAACTAATTGTTTAATGCGTTTTTTTAAACAAAGGCACCTCATATGTATATTATTATAACATGGAGGGTTTAGAATTTTCTTAAATGTTCAGAGTTAATTTTTATTTACAAAATATTGATTATAATTTATTGTTGACGCAGGATCTATGAATAATATGTCATATAAAAACACCTACAAGGTTTAAAATACGAGATTTATATAGAATACACATATTAGATATATTTACAATTGACCAAAAGATGTAAAGATGTAACAAGCTGAAATGGTTATATTTGTTTAAAATTTATAATTATATCTACTGCCAGGTATTTGAAGAAATTTGAAAATTACATAAGCACAAAAAGAGTGGTAGGTAAGTATATAAAAAGATCAGAAAAGTATTTTATAAGAAAACAAAACATATTTTTATTCTGATATCGTTTTTGATACAGAATATTGAAAGAGCACTACAAAGAAAGCACATGGAATTTATTTATTTATTTCACATGAGAATACAAGTAAGAAACAAATCTCTCTCTTTCTGTCTGTCAAACAACTTTTATAAATTTTATATTCGCCAACAATGCATGAAATTTTTAATCACTTTGGTGAACATAAAACGTAGCACTAGTATTTGTCAGTTTGTTTTTATCAATATTTTATAAATTATTCGTAGACGAATTGTTTATTGGCGGTTTGGAATCAGGGCTGGAGAGGGCAAGTTGGAACTCGCGCGAGCCCCTTGTTAAATATAAGGAAATCAATATCTATGCGTTTTAGAATGTATAAATAATCATAAAAATAATAAAACATTTTTGGTAATTTTTCATCATTGGCATCATTAGTTACTTATAATTACTTATAATTATTAGTCTTTGATGATTTTTTAATTATAAGTTATAGGTGTTAAGCATTTTAATTTTGTGTAATTATAATGTAATTTGTAAATCCTTTTCATTGTTAATAGTTGCTTACACCTTTTATTTCATTTTAAATTTGTATAAATAGCACTGTTTATATTTTTTTCTTATCAGTTGATAACGCTCGCAATGAGCGAAACTAGTCCTGATCCAATAAAAAAATTATGTGGAAAAAGTACTAAAAATGTTTTATTATTTTTATTATAATGCCATTCCACCAAGTATTGACAGTGAACACCTTATTAGTATAAATAAAATTTAAGAACGCAGTTATTTTACATGTAGTGTTTTTTAAATATATGTATATTATCTATGGCGGCTGAAGTATTCATAACGTTTTAAACATGGTACTTGTTTCTGTGTCAATCTTGGAAATTTTCTCTTTTGCAATCTAATAGAGGTAAATACATTTTCTTGGTATTGATATTAATTAAATTGCAGTTAATTGGGTATTTTTATCAAAAAAGTATATAATATGGTGTAAAATTCGATATCTTCAACAATGATCGCGTATAAATTGTATGAGAGTGATAAAAAATCTACCACTTCCCCGAAAAACCGCGAATAACTTTGTCAATAAGCTAGTCCAGTGGAGAGCAACCTGTGGCCTTAAAGCCGCATTCGGCCATTTGACTTGATCAAAAAATTATACGTAAGCGTTTGAAAAGCGTAATCAACCCATTACATGTTCAACAGTTGAAAAAAAAGAGGAGGGGGGTTGTCAGTCAGTCAGGAAGTTTTCTTTACTGTGGCCTTATATTAAATCAGATAAATGAATGTGAGGTTCAGAAATGAAAAGGTTCCCCACCACTGAGCTAGTCCCTTGTTAACGTATTGGCAGTTAAACGATGTCATCAATTATGTTATAAATCAATATGCCAAAGTGAGACAGTTTATGTTCCTCATGTTTTCATTTCGTATTTGATACAAAATTCTTTACATTTATTTGATGACGCGCGCCACTGTTATTAATAACATATTTTTATTAATTATATTTTATGGATGATAATGGAAAATTTACAATAGCATTTAATTCAAAGCGACAACGATTCTTTTCTTTATAAAATAAAGCTCATTTATCGAAAATTTTGGCATACAAAATACGTATCAATCAGTTTATTTTATCAAACTCCAATAAATATATATTATGTATATTAAAAAAAAAAATTACAAAAATGGACCATCAGTTTGCTATTTAAGCATATCATATTTGAGCAACATTAGAATAAATATACGGAAATTAAAAATTGAAATAAAAAACTCAATTTCGAATGCATTGAGAGTAAAGCGGCGAGAGATTTAAATCGCGGTGCGAGCTGCTTAAACAAGTGTAAACACAACTAAGTAAACACACGTTCGACGCCCCGCTTGCCGCTCAGCTGAATTTCGAAGCCTACATTTAAGTATGAAAAAAATATCGTTGCGCCCATACAAGATTGCGTCAATTTATATTGGTAATAATATTATTTTCCACAATACACATTATTTGAACATATTTAAAAAAAAAACTCGAAATATTTACATACATTATTTGTTTGACCCAAAAAAATAGTAAAATATTAACACGATTAATACAATAATTTTAAATCTTTATTTTTGTAGAAATTATACAAGGAAAAAGGTATTGACATTTTTCAGACTACACGGAAAAAAATAATTAGTCTCTTATATCAATAGTGTTGAAAGTAAACAATATATTTTACAAAATGTGTTTTTTTTTGTTTTTTTTAATATTTTTTGAAAATAAGCCACTCGTACGCGACTCGTTAAAAATAACACATATGGTCGAAATTTGACAGTAAACTTTGTAAACAACAAAAAATATCCTGTTACTTAAGCATCGAAAATATATTTTATATTAATTAATAAATTCATTTTTTTTTTATTAAAGTCTATTTTTATGCTATTGATCGTCTTGCTCATTAGTCAGACAGCTTGAAAAAAACTCGTTTTTAAATAATACTGAAATCAATATTTAAGTGGTCAACAAAAATCAAATATTATAGATTTCTACATTTTATTGACAAGTGTAAAAAGTAATAAAAAAAAGAAATATTCGTATAATGACCCAGAAAATGTTTTTCGAAAATAAAATTATTTTTTCTGTCATTTTCATAATTTAACTAACCGGTACCCGGCAAGCGTAGCAATGTCACTCAAAGAAATGCAGTTTGTTTTAATTCTGTTTATTGAAGTGTATGTCTTCTTTTTCGGTCTTTTAGACTAGCCGGTACCCGGCAAGTGTTGCAGTGCCACTCGATGAAAGAACGTGTTTGTGTTTTAATTGTGTTTATTGAAGTGCGTCTGTTTGACGTTTGCTGCCGATTGTCTATGATACATCACACGCGCCACCTATTGTAATTTAATTGTACTAGAATCTTCGCGCAAGTGTAAGCATACGTTGTCAAAATTAACTTTATGGCAGATGTACAAACATTGATTTTTATATATAAGACCTACAACCTTCCCGGAAGTGCAAGCAAAAACATTGTCAGTTTTATTGCAATGGGATTACTGGACTCGATACAACGCGAAAATTCATACGTGACTGCGTATTGAAATCCAATTTTAAAGTTATCTAACTAAATGAACTGGACGGTCGGTATGGTTTCAAATGTCCAACGATACATAAACGTTAAGTTCAAGTTGAACAATCAGGCAAAAAAAACAAATAGCACAGTTTCTCTGCCTTATATATCACGATATCTATTACAATAATTACATACAATATTTGAGTACAAAAATATAGCACACATTCAGTTAATACAAGCGTGAAGAGCACAACAATGAGAGTACAAATAACTAATTTGTTCATCAATAATAATTGCTTACAAAAAGAGCTTCAATATAATCAGTACAAACTTATGAACGAATGTGACTTTGCTATGTGTATTAAAAATATGACTTGTTCTTTCTGTGATGATAAAAACGTCGTTTGAGGAGTGTGTTCGTTCAACCAGAATCTCGGTGAATGCGGAGAAGGTGGAACCTGCAAGAAGCAAAAAAAACACAGTATTACATTAGGCAAAAAAGACGCATCAATGGGCAAAGATAATTAACTATTTTAGAACGAACAAAGTAAGCATCGTGAAAATTACGCTTTTTGGTTGACTTCCTTGTTTACTGTATGTGCTAATATTCAAACATAAAATTTATACCATTCACTCATTTTAAATTCTTCATGTTTTTACTGTCTATAATGTCACATTGACCGGCCGCCACTGGTATGAGGGTAAGCATATAGAATGTGATTCGCAAATGAATGCATATGGAGTCCCCGTGAACTGGATTCACTTAGGATTTCTAACCTCTGTAGTGATCACGCCTTTCCGCCAGCAACGTTGGTAAAGGGGTACAAATTTACAAAACATTATCGATGAATGAGACTTGTGGAACTTTGACGCTAAAGCGCCCTAGTACTTAAAGGTCCATAAGTTTGATTTAAAAAAAAAAAAAACAAAACAAGAAAGATAAAAGGAAAGATTAGTAAATATATATAAATATACTAAAAAGAAATCGCTTTTTAAGAAAATAATATATATCGCTACTGATAAACCAATACTTTCGTTCCATTATTGCATAACTTCCGTAATGTTTCGTATTTTATCATAACAATGCCCTATCTATTATATTCATACTATATTTGGAAACAAATAGAGGCTGAGCAAGTAAGTAACAAGCAGTTCTCGTTGAAACACCTCTCTGTTGAGATAATCTAAATTCGGAGTCCATATGGTTCAACATTGGGAGCGGACAAGATAAAAAATAAAATACAATTTATAAATATTGATTTCGTACCACAAAATATTCGTTATTTTTTGAAATATATAAAGTAATTAGTTAAATAAGTAATTTGTATTTTTAAGACATGAGTTATTTCAAATTATTAAATATTCAAAAAAATAATTTATCTCAAATAATACGTTAATGAAAAGAAATAGATTATTTAAAAAAAAATACACTATTTTGAACTGACTCCACACATTTGATACTAGGGTCCAGGAGAGGTCCTAATAAATAAATGTAATTCTTTTGTACTATAAGTGTGTATATATTTTAAAATAAAATGCCTTCCCATCAAGAATTGACAAGTAAAACCTTGAAAATGATATCTAAATACGCTATCCATGACATTAATTTATATGTCATGTTTTCGAAAATATCATCGAAACATGTTTGACAAATTATACGAGATGAAAAATATACTAACTATAAATTAAAACAATACATATCGACTGTGGAAGAGAAAAAAGAATTTTAAAACAGGTTTTTTTCGATAATCACAATGAATTAAACTTGATACACGTTCTATCAAAAGGATGAAAGCTGAAAATTCTGAATAAGTATCGATATTTAGCTTTTAAGTTTGAAAAAATGACCTTGTAGATAATTAAGACCACGAAAAAAGACTGAAATAAAGGTTTTTTCTAGACAATTTCTTTAATAAATATTAGATTATGTTAATTAAACACCTGTTTAAAAGTCTCCGTGCACTTCAAGGTTGTGTATAATTCATAATTTGCATGTGGCTCGAAATAATCAAAACACGTTTTTTGCGCCTTCTGTAAAATTTGAAATGTGTGGGTTACGTCCTTTTTCCTTTCCATAGTCGATATTGTATTTTTATTGCATACTTTTTATCCATTAATAAAACGTCTAAAACACTGAGGTCACCGACGAAAATAATACGAAAATATATCGCGGAATAAAAATAAATTAATCAAAACCGTTAGTAATTATAATATTTTGATTGCACTGTTTAAAAATTGACAAATAAGACAGGCGTTAATTAAGAATGATGGATATCAATTTTCACAGAAGCCGAGTTTGGTAAAAAAGAAAACATCTGATTGAAATGTCCAAAATGTTGCGAAGTTGAAATCAAAAATCTTATTAAACTCTTCTGTAATTATTATCTCTAAAACGGTTTAATTTTTTCTGTACGAATATTAAGCATATAAAAGGTAGCGTTTGATAAAAAACAAGAAATAAATTTAATTAACATTTCCAAGAAAACTATAATGAATTTTTACTATTAAACGAAACGTTAATAAAATTATGAATTCTGGAAATCGGTAAAATTGTTACACGGCGTTGTATTTATGAAGAAGATTTTTTATACAACGTTTTACCGAAATAATAAAAATAGAAATTTACCCATGCTTAATGATAAAGTTATGTTAGTTTTCCACATTTTCTAGTAAGACAGATCAGCAACAGATATAATGATTAGATCCAAATATATACCATGGCACACCTGTAACAACTAGGGGTTGCACTATCGGTATTACCGAAACTAGAATCCCATTATTCATCGTGTTTTTAATACCGGAACACTTGTTTAAAAAATGCAAAAATACCAGAAATTTTGTATCGAAAATAAGCCGATCTATAAAGAACCTTCGCATTAACATTAAAATTGTCTGCAATGTTTTTTTTAATTGATTATTGAAGACTAATTTCGTATATTCGTTACGCAAATAATAAAATAAAATTACGACTACTTAAGGCCATTTAAACCAAAATATAAACAGCTATCGTAAAAATGAGTAGATAATATAAAAAAACGACCAAAAAGACTCGTGCAATACAAAACGTTTTTCATCTGCGTTATGGCAGCGCTGAGAAAAACAACGGTTCTCAAAACATGAGGAAACGCAAGAAGAAGTATATTATGTACATACAAATAACGTTCATATTTTTGCCGCATCGATACCTCAAACGGACAAGTTAACATTTCGATAGAGTAATTTTATTCTTGAGAATCAAGCACCTTAATTCGAAAGACGCAACCTTAGAGCTGTTGAAAACTTCAGCATAAAAATGTAAACATATTCGTTGAGTAGTGAATACCTTCAATCGGACAATTATTATCCGAAATTGATCTGGGACCTAGGTAATTGCATTTTATAAGAAAATTTTCTGGAACATTGTTCCCGAGACGCTACGTAGTTGTTCAGAATCATGTCCCAGGACATTTGTTTCTAGATGTATGGGCCCTTTAAACATGAAAAATATCTAAGTTCACGCAAAAATGCCCCACAATGTTGCGGATCATGTTTAAAAAAAGTTTATTCCATAGTGTATTCGACGTTTTACTATAAAGAACAGAGAATGCGATTGATATAAAATATTGTCCTTGAGACATAACGTAGATGTTAAGGATCATTTGTTCCCAGGTAGGGAATCCAATCCCAGGATCCAGGATCCCGGGGTCCCGAGATCCCGTCCAGTTTTCGATACATTTCAATTATAATTGACATATGATGATTAGAAGACATGATCCCGAAACTTTCAGGATTGATTTTCTTATAAAATAGAATCGTCTTGGCTTTGTAAAATAAAACGCACCTAATTGATTGTGTAAATCTTCAAATATGATAAAAAATGTTCCATTGTTCATTGTTTCACAAAGCTCAATTAAGATAACATATTCGAAAATAAACTCTGCAGACGAAGACTATAAAATGAAATACTAGATGTCACTTATGGTAATAAATTACGTTTTAATGAATCGCAAAAATATTAAATTCTAGAGCATATTATAGATTACGTAAGTGAACACTTTTGGCGATAAGACGATTTTTATTAGTATGAAATGTTTCTTGTTTCTTTCTCATATTGCAATTTTGATTGACTTTTTATTTATTTTTATGCCGTTTCAGCTTTGCTTTATGTTTTATACGTTGTTATGTTTATTATTATTTGTTAAATCCAGTGTGAAGATAACTTAAGTGATTTTTCTATTGTTACAAATATGTATGATTTTTTAAAAATAAAATTTCTGGCTGAGGTGATGGAACAATAACAAAGTAACTCTTTAAAATTAGACTCAATAAAAAAATCACTTCTTTTAGGTCCTATATAATACTAGTGTCAAAAAATATATTTCATTATTTCTACGGTCGTATTCCCTAAGAAACTATAATAGAGAATATAATATAGAATAAGTAGTATTATTAATTTTTGACCAATGTTATAAATTTCATTAATAAAAGTAATTTTTTTTTTTTTTTACCATGTCCGCTCCCAATATAGAGCATATGGACTCCTAATGGAGTTTATCTCAACAGAAAATGTTTCTACGAGAGCTGATTGTTACTCAGTTGCTCAACCTCTCTTTTAAGAGAGTAGGAATAGAAGGAAAGGACTAGGACAGGACTAGTGGTAAGCTAATCGCTTTCGATACGCCCCGTTCATAGGATAGGATGGGTGGGAGGGGGAAAATGTGTAGTACTATAAAAAAACCCCAATTTCGGGACTAGCCCTGGGATCCCAGGATCATAAAATTGTAATTCCGAAATCCCGGGATCAACATTTTGGCTCGGGATTGGATTCCCTATTCCCAGGTATGAATGGCCAGCAAGATTGATTGAAAGAAGCCACGAATTGTATTTAGTATGAACATTTTAACACTTCTTGAAGACACTCAAACTTTCGACCACAGTTTGAGAGCCACGCCGATGTCACTGTGCGACATTAAATTGAAAAAAAAAACCCAGCAGAACCGGCAGCGAGAGGCGAGTGATAAAAATGGCCTCGCGGACGAACGGTACACGCCATTCAGACGATAAATTGCGTTACGAAGGGTGTCCAATTGCCATCAACGTATAATGCATTATTACGCATAATATGCCACGAAGTAAGACGACCCGAGTGTGTATTATTGTATAGCGAGCGACATTGCGATAATGGGACAATACCGCGTGGCAGGTTAACTAACCAAGTGGCTCGGTTTGGCCATTCGTTGGCAATTTTTTTAAAACGCATGCCCCGTGTGACGTAAAATTCTCGGCTGCGGTCGATTCGATGGCTTGAAGGGTGAATTGCCATGGGATCACAATATGCAGGGATCACAATGTGCAGGGATCACAATATTATTTGATTCATTCATTTATTTCACTATTTTTCAGAATATGATTCCATCTTTAACCTAGATCAGTGGTCGGCAAACTGCGGCTCTTTGGCGCCTTGAGTGTAGCTCTTCCACAAAATATCACGTACAGTGCGATTGGTTGCTGGGTTTTCGGATTCGATTATTCGGAAGAGCTAAAGAAAAGATCTCACGTCGTTTAATTTTTGGAGATCCGTAAATTCCTTGAATTTTGGATTCGAAATTTTGAGAAGTGCTAAAACGTCACAAAAAAAAATTATGTCCACATATTTTTTTCGATATCTTAATTCTGGTGCACCGCCACTTTTTCCCATAGTCAAAAGTGCACCGTGACTTCAAAAAGGTTAAGAGCCATTGCTCTAGACCAGTGGTTCTTAACTTGGAGTGTGTACACCCCCTGGGGGGGTGTGAAAGCATTTTCGGGGTGCGGGAAAAGTTTCTATTTTGACATATATAAAAAAATGAATATTAAATGTATAACAAATATGTAAATAAATTTTAAAGGGGGTGCGAGACAATATTTTCAGATTAGAGGGGGTGTGGGTCACTAAAAAGGTTAAGATCCACTGCTCTAGACCAAGGGTCGGCAACCTTTTGTTGTAAAAGTGCCAAATGTTTTACGTGGGGATAAGTGCGGGCCGCAATTCGGTCACATGTCATTACACTGTAATGACATCTGTAAGCAAATATTTTAATCTAGAGAACCTTGCGGGCCGCACCACGACCCCTCGCGGGCCACGGGTTGCAAACCCCTGCTCTTGACTATAAAATACCCGATTCAAATGTGTAAATACCATAAACCATTAAAGACAGCAGCTGCATTGATGGGATAGTTATAATGATTTTAATTAACGGTCTTAATAAGTAATTAAAACAACTTGAAGGCTATTTTTGAGGGTCGACTTTTGATTTTTTTCGCAGATTAGCGACTCAAATTAAAACAGCACGGGACGAATTTTTTCCGGCGTAGGCGTGCGACTGGCACATCGTCCAAATCGATTGGCGAGCCAACTCGGTCCGAGTGAACCGAAACGATTCGTCCCCGGCGGAGGAGAGTCGGACCGAATCGGCACGCCCGCGGCCGCGCGCGTCACAGTGACCCCGAAAATTCGTCACCCCCTCGGTAAATCCGTCGTGATTTTCGAAAAATTGTGCCATTATTATATATATCCGGTATTAACTTTTTTCGCATTGCAGCATCGTTAAATAACTATACGATTCATTTCGGACATTCGAACTAACTCGTGCTGAAACGGTAAAAAGATTAATACCGGTCAACAATTAAGTTATTTACCTACAGCGAAATTCTTAATGATAAGCCAAAGAATTCTTTTTTTTAAAAAATTTATGTCCGCTAGCAATGTGAAGGTTACGACCTTTTAACAGTTTGTTACTCAGTCTCTCAGCCTCTATTTTTCGAAGAGATTAAATCGAAATAATTGTAGAAGATAGAAAGATATAGTTTTAAATGACGAGTGCTCAACTCATGGCTGTCGCTACACCCTGTTAATTAAATAATTGGAAGGGTGTAAGGGAAGTTTATAACATCACAAACATCCATTCCTTAGAACGAAAATTGATTGAAATAACGCTGTTCTAAGTGGTACTCGAACCCGTGAGATCCGTCACGGAAGCCAACGACGTTGACCGTTTCGTCACGGACCCCATTAAATTAAGTTATTTACCAGAAACAAATGGATAATTATAAGGCAAAAGCCGATTTAATTATTGTATATACACCAATTGATTTAAAAAAAATTAAAAAACTGAGTTTGCTAGATTTTCGCCTACGTCGTTGATCAAGAAATACTTTATAATACGTTTCCGCTAATTGAAAGCGTAAAAGTAAATTGTTTTGATTAATATCAATCGATGATGCCGTCAGGAACATTGTGAAAAAAATGTTATTACTAACATTTGGAAAAAAGAAATATCGACTATTTTTATAAACATTTTAACTTGAAAATTAAAACAGATATTGGCAATAATTTTACTCACATGATTTCATTCAAATAACAATCGAATTTCTTTTTAGCTACCGTAGAAAAAAGTACCTTTGTACCTAGCACCCCGACTACAACTTGCAATTATTAAATTAATTAGTTATTGACAAGGTAACTCGCCTCTGGCGTGTTTATCAAGAAAAATTTGTCGAGATATCTCCTCTGTGGTAGCCATCCAGTTATAAAGGTACGTGGCATAAAAATCTAATTAAAATGTAACGTTTAATTGCATGTTTAATAGCTTGTAATAAACAATAGAGATATACTTACTTTTGATGAAACACCCTTATCACATGTCTCCCCAAAGCACTGCTTTCTTGGCCCTATCCACGCTGACCAGGCAGCTTCCGTGAGGATGCCATGCCACTGCAGCGACTGCAGCTCTAGAACAGAAAAACAATCCATAACCATATCACAAGAATATCCAAGTAAAAATTGATGTCTGTATGATAAGATAACACATTCTAAAGTTTATTTAAAAAGAAGTTCGTTAGTTTGTTTTCAAGTGTTTTTATTTGCAAGAAGGTTCGCTGTGAGAAAATAACTGCAAAAAATTGTCTTTTTTATGAGTGGAATACAAAACTTATGATATGTACGATTGCATTTGACTGAAGATTGAAATCGAAAATTAAGGTCCTAGATTGTAAAATATACAAAAAATACTTCTCATTATACCTAGAAATAAAATGAAAAACAAATAAAAAAATGAATATTTTTTATTCGCCATAACCGATAGAACAGAAAATGTGTAATTTGATCACGAAGGTCTTCTTGATTGATAAAATGACTTTGAATTATAATAAATAAACAAAAATAAACAAATTAAGAATCTCTTTGTGATGTACAACAATACCTTTAAGTTTAAAGTAAAAAAAAAAAGAAAACATGTGAGTTAAAAAGTAATACAATAATATTCACTTTCTTTCGAAATCTTTTTAGTATCAATGTAAAATGCCTTTTCACCAAGAAATTACAACAAATACATTTAAAATGAAGCTTAAATAATCTAAAAAAATACGTCACGAATAAATGTCTTATATGAGCCAATGAGAATTAAAGTGAGCTAAGTTACATTTAAGAAAACATTTAATTCGATACGTTACAATATTCTACATGTATTAAAGTATTGCAAAAGTAATGTGGGTTTAGTAAATAATCACTGCAATAGTTATTTATTTCTTATTTAAAAATATGCAATCTATAACAACACTAAATAAAAACTTAATAGTACTTTAGAGAATATTGAGCATTTTGCTACAAGGTTCACTTCACTTCTCTAGTGTTTTCACATATTTAGTAAATATTTTGACCTTCTGCTTTTGATTTGGTAGTAAGTAGTACATATTGCTTGCGAACTAATGCAAATATTTACAACATGCTTTACCGTACTAACATATTAAGTAAAAATACATAGGTATCACACGGTGCTTACGAATTTCCTCCGCGGAAGTTTAATATTTTTAAACCTCTTATCTGATAATATAAACAATAAATGTAACAATTAAAAATAATTAAATGCGTTTTTACATGTCCAAATATTTTTAACGCACTTGACAGTTACATAATTACAAACAGGAAAAGAATATTACAATTCGGTAGACGTTTCGTAACGGGTTGTGACACAGTTGATGAGATCAAGAGTTCGAGGATAAGAGGCCAAGAATTAACACGTTGAGGAATCAAACACAAAAATTAAATATTGTACTAAAAATACGAATTGCAGTATTTTTTATGTATTCGACGGTGACTAGGGTATCTAATCCCGGAGCCTTTTTGTAATGTCGGGATTTCGAGATTGATTAATTTTCAATAACGGGATCCCGGTATTGGGCACTCGACGTGAAACCCGTATAATTTGAAAGTTTTGATGAGTCGTTTTTTGTTTAGCTCAACGAGGAATTTGAAATCCTCAATTCCAAAATCTTATCAATTTTAGGGATTTGCTCAAAGATTCCCAATTGACATGGTCGCGATTCTGGGATTTCGGGATCAGAAAATTGGATGGGATCTCGGGATTGGATGCCCTAACAGTGACTATGTAAAAGTTGATATTTAATATAAAATTACATTTGATAACTTTGTTACTCCATTTTTTTGTTATAATTAGTGAAATTAACTTTCGCCATTCTATCTGATGATGTTTCTTAAAGAGAAAAACCAAGTGTCACAATTTAAAGCGCAGTAAGCGGAGAAACAAAGTTATCAAAGTTGTTTTTATAGAATGAATTGAAGGCTTGATGATAAATTTGTATAAACATGCGAAAATTAATCGAAAAGTGATCGTAATATTTCATCAGTCAGTTTTAAGGATTTCATCTACCAAGAAGACAAATTCAAAGAAAAATAACTTTTGTTACAGTTTTGTCTACCTATACTACTTATATTATATGAAATCTTTTGATTGTTTGCAAATTATATTAAGACCTATGTGACTATTAAGAAGACTCACTTTTAGGGTGTTCACTGGCAATACTTGTTGGAAAGGGACTATATTAATAAAAACACAATATTCATTTGTACTTCATTCCATTTTATTTAATAAGTCAGGACCGATTTCGCTCATTGCTAGCATTGTCAACTGATAAGAAATATAATTTAACAATGCTATTTATACAAAAATGAAAAGTTGTAAGCAACAATTGGCATTGAAAAGAAATTACCAATTACATTATAAGTGATTCTAAAATAACACAAAATTAAAATGCTTAACACATCTAACATATAATTAAGAAGTCATCCAAGATTAATAAATTGATAGTGGTGACTGAAAGTAATTACAAACATGATTAAAAATTGGGATTTTTTTTTTGACAAAGTGATAAAATGCTACTTAAATAGAGTGAACAAGCTAAATGATAGTTTCCTGTTATTCCCCGCGTATCGAGAGCGATAACCTAACCACTAGTCTTGTCCTAGCCCTATCCTTCTATTACTACTCTCTTTGGAAAAAAAGAGATTGAGCAACTGAGTAACAAACACTTCTGTTGAGATAAACTCTACTAGGAGTCCATATACTCCACATTGGGAGCGGACATGGTAAAAATACCAAACGTTTGAATGATTGATGGCCTACTGTAGTAATGAAAGTAAATTTAGCTGAAGCGTACAATGAAAGAAAACATATTTTCGCTCGATCTTCTATGTATCAGAAGTGAGTGTGTTAAGAGGACTTAAAAATAACGAAATATAACGACCACTTGACCGTATGTTTTTGAAAGCCATTTAAGTTTATCTTCGTAAAAGATGGGATAAGGAAACATTATGATAAATACAATTGTGGAAGTCATATTCGGTGGATTCGTATGAAGCCATTACGCATGATAAGCATCAAAGAATGATAAGAAAACATTAAAAAATGCGGAAGCTGTGCGCAGGCGACATTGGACACATGGGAAAAAAATCCAAAATGTCATATTCTGTTTGCGATACATCAATGAAGGTAAAACATAAAAATAATGCATCCATATTTGATACACATAGAATTTTTATTATCTTAAGAGTACGGTATAGTACAATATCGACTGTAGAAAGGAAAAAGGACGTAACGCACATAGAAAATTTTACAGGAGGCACAAAAAACGTGTTTTGATGATTTTAAACCATTTGCAAATTATGAAATATACACCGCCTTGAAGTGCACGTAGACGTCTAAGCTGATGTTTAATTGATATAATCTAATATTAATTAAAGAAATTGTCTAGGAAAAACTGTTTTTTCAGACTTTTTTCTTGGTTTTAATTTTCACTTTTTTTTTAAAACTAAAAAGCTAAGTTTATATACTAATTTGGCATTTGAGCTTACATCCTTTTGATAGAACGCGTATGAAGTTGGATACATTGTGATTATTGAAAAAAAGTTTTTTTGAAAAAACTGTGAGTTACGTATTTTTTCCTTTCCACAGTCGATATGTATTAATTAATATCATAATTAAAACAAATTAATCACAATATAATAAAAACACAATATGCAATCAAATTTGAATCGTTAAAATTATGTACATTCACACAAGTATAATCACTAATGACCCGGATTTTGCCTTTCTCGCTGGGATCGCCAAAAAAGCTGAATGCAGCTTTTTGGATATAAAATTAATCGAGCTTTAAGCCTTGAGGCATGTAAGAGTTAGTAAGTTCTTCAAGTTTCCTTCATTGGTGATGCTGTAAGTTGTTTTTAATCTTTTTCCAGAATTGCCGACAGAAAGAGCAATAAAACGTAGAAGCTGTATTCTATAAATATTATTTATTTATTTCTTCTACATCAGTTGACAACAAACAAAGGTAAATTCAAAACATAACTCATCGTATAATCGTCAAATAATTGAAAGGTATAAATGAATATCATAAAACTGTTCAATACTTACGTATGATCTTTAAGCACCGTTTCAAGCTTTCCATTAAGCACTCCCCAAATAAACACACCGCCATCAGCCCCGCCTACCGCCACGTGGCACCCGTCCGGGCTGAAGGACGCACGCGCCCAGTCGCAGCCCACTTTGAAGTTTTCGTTACTGAAATATAACATTATAATACATACTTATTTGTCATTATTTACTTTCTGTAACGTAGTACATTCAAATATTCTCAACTAAAAATTCTTTGTCGAGAAAACCCAAGAATAAATTACCGGAAAGCCTCAGTTACCGGTATAATTTAATAAAACACCCCGAGACTTGAAACTTGTTAATTCACTATTTTTTTTACCATGTCCGCTCCCAATGTGGAGCACATGGACTCCTAAAGGAGTTTATCTCAACAGAAGTGTTTCTACGAGAACTGATTGTTACTCAGTTGCTCAACCTCTCTTTTTCCAAAGAGAGTAGGAATAGAAGGAAAGGGCTAGGACAGGACTAGTGGTTAACTAATCGCTTTCGATACGCCCCGTACATAGGAAAGAATGGGTGGGAGGGGGGAATACAAGACACCACATACATCCACGCCTTTGAACAGAAATTCATAAATCAATTTATAAAACTGCCCGTATTGGGATTCGAACCCGTGACATCCGTAGCGGTAGCCAACAACTTTGACCACTCGACTACATAGGCGGCTAACAGAATGTGTATAAAGTAAATTAAATTTATTCAACAAAAATACAGTTTGAGAATCTCTATACATTGAGAAAATTAGTACATTTTGAAAAATAATTAAACAGTGAGTAACTTTAAAAATTAAATATGATCACTGTATGTACGAGTGGCATATGCTAGATTGTAAAAATAGTCATAAAATTACTGACCCAATGTATTAATTACCTTTTGAAGGAAATTGTTTCATCGGAGAAATCAAACGAATCCTTCGAATTATGTGAAATAAAACGCAATATAAATATTTACAATACACTATTATCATCTTTTGCGATAAATAAGTTTTAAGAGAATTTAATCAAATATAATATAATTCAATTTAATTTCTATGCAAATGGATGAAGTATGCACAATAAAAACCTTACCTAAATGATCCAATAATTGCGTTCATACGAAGGTCTAGGAGTTTTATAGTATCGTCTCTTACGCACGCCAGGAGATAATTACAATCTGAAAATGAAAGTAGCATTTTATAATTGAAATAGTTTTTGGTTGAAATTTTAAAACGAGTATCATTTTACTGTTGATACAAATTTATAATGGTTGAATCACATTTTAATATTGTTCGTATGTTACTGCTTATCATAGTGAAACTTGAAACAGGATTTGGATATCACATTCAGTTGACTAGAGACACAAGCCGTAAAGTAACTGAATCTGTCATCTGGTGACGTAGTAGCCATGGCAACGCAAACTTTACTAAACTAGTCTTGTTGTTGGTTGTTGGCATGACAATGAAAAATTATACTATCAAAGTTAAACATAAAAAAAACACAATACTAAAATCGTAAATTTTGTCAAGTATTTCTGTATCAAATTACTGTGTTTTTGGCTCAATAGATTAAAAAGAAAATGAAGTTTCGTTCGAATAAAAAACAACTACAAGCTGGATAACCTCAAAAAATACGCGTGAAGGTCACAACTTTATTAATGTATCAAAAGATATGCTCTTTACGATTTTGATAGAAATATATGGTGTAACTTAAAAGTTTAAGGTACGGATACATTGGAGGACAAATTGTCCCGCAGCACGGAGACTACGTGACGCTGCAACATTGCGCAATGTCCCCCAGCATTTTACGTGACTCGAGGTATGTTTCATATTTATGCTCCGGAACCTACTGCGTTGACGCACGATGGCAGCAGTATGTACAGATGATCGTTGAAAGAACAATCGTTATTTGCATTAAAATTATTAATCGATTGTCATTCTCTCTATAATGTACTGAATTGCTGTATATATGTTACTTTGATACATTTAAAGTTTTCTTTTTGTATTTTTTTTTTTTGATTTTTGATGTCAACAAAAATTTGTTTGAAAAAATCCAGGATTTCAAAATCGTCGACAAAAAAATGTCAATCCCGAATACCGAGTTTATACACTTTTTTATGTTTAATGTTCAACCTCAAAATCCCGGAATCAGAAAAAGGGTCCGAGATTGGATGCCCTATTCTCTACTATCATCTTAGAAAATTATTCATTTTTGTTATCATGAAATAATGACGTTTTTCAAACAGTAATCTCGGATGATTGAATGAATATATTTTTTTAATGTTGGAAACAGAAACATGATAATTTAACTTTACCCGCACTGTTTTCATCCAATTAAATTTAACAACGTTTGTTTGTACGCAAAATTGAACAATATAACTTCAACGGGTGAAATTTTGACAGGAACTTATGAGTGATCCATTCATTGTGAGTGCGAGCAAAATGTTTCGCGACATTGTTCCCGCGACATTGCCCCCTAATGTATTCATACCTTAATTTAACCCGAATTTTACCATATGGTTGCAGATAAACATGATTGGTACTTAACGTCTGCTAATTATGTTATTCAGTAGATTAACAAATCGTAAATCATTTAGTTCGGTTCATTTAATTTGTATGCCAGCAAATTACGCTAAAAAAACTCAAGTCACTAAACAAAGTAATGAACCTGCTTTTATGGAATTATAAATAATATAAAAAATATATAACTGCACGCAGGTCGTTGGTCTTGGCCTCAAGTGGCGAGCAGGATATAGGCAGAAATAATTATTATTTCTTATTCAATCAATACAAAAACTTCACATGCCGCCATTAGTTTAATCACCGTGCTAACAATATTTCATACAAATATTTTAATATCGATTCGCAACGCTTTAAAAAAAACATTGCTGTGAATCGTGTAAACATCAACTTCATACGAAATATGTATATTATTTTAAGAATCCGTGACTTCTCACTTCTATAGAAAATTAAATAGTAAAATAGGACAGCACAATTAAATTTCAATTCAAATAAAATTATTCCGTTAGCTCGCAAGTGAGGTACCAATAATTTTGTTTTCAGAACTAAACCAACGTATGAATGGTTGTGACGAGTGAAAAAATGTGTTTTAAAAAGTGCAGCTATGCATCGGGAAAAATACTGTAAAAAATAATAATATTATTTAACAGCTTAACGACCGTGGACGCGTATTTGAGTCTTTGAAAAACAAAGGTTGCTGGCCGGCGGACACATATATGCGTATAGGTGAAGTATCTGGAAGCTAACAAAATTATTTTTTGTAAAGATATCTCAATTTTCTTACAAATTATAGTGAATTTAGTAAAATTACTATTTTTGCGAATTTTTCGCAAAATTTTATTTCGCCAGGTGAAATTTTATATAAAAAAACGTGCGGTCGTTCAGCTGTTTTAATACAAAAACAGACCACAGCCAATCGGTAATATGGTTACAAGCTCAAATCCTAACAATGTAATTTTTCGAAATTTTCACATTTCCCAAAATGAACGCCGTGAGACCCTTTTTTTTAGCTCTTTCCAGACATTTCAATTTCTTAAACACAAAAATATACGGATTTCACAAAATTTACGCGTGGACCCCCAAAACTGTACTGTGGCTTCCTTAAAAAAAATCTGTGTCCCCCTTGGAACATGTTGTTGCCCCCTGTTGAGTAGTCTTGTCTTATACCATGAACTTATAACGATTTTTTTTTGACATCAAGCATCTTAAATATGGTGCAGGTAAGTTGTCATATAACTGTCATACACACCTCGAGAAAGGTCCAGCGACGTAACTTTCCCTTGCAGCATTATGTGGTTAGCAGTAGAATCAGATCGTATATCCCAAAATCGAATGCTTTTGTCGAAGTGCCCCGATATTATAGTAGAGCCTGCTCCGTCTGATGTAACGAGGTCATTGCAGCTGGATCCGGCAAATTTAGTCTCGATACCTAAAAATAAAAATAATTTTAGTACTCATATTGATAATAACGCGTATTTTTTGTTGGATATCAAATTTATGGAGCTTTAAGTACCAGGACGCGCCAGCGTCAAGGCTCTTTTGCACAATTTTAGACGACATAAGATATATGGAGGGTCGTCGAGCAGAACTGCTAAGGGTGTAAAACGATTCTCAGGCAGTGTCTCGTCATAGTTGTGGAGATTAGATATCGTTGGGTTAAAATGTTTTCCTACCTCGCTGTGAAACTTTTAAGATATTTCACTAACGAACTTGTGGATGGTAGGTATTTTCAAGTCTCTGTGAAGCAGCGAGATAACGCGTATAGCAAGATAATGTATTATTATATATTACATATAATATTTAAAGCAAAAAATACAGTTGAGACTAATGTTTTTTAACATTTTTACATCCGCGGACCACAAAAAAATCAAAAAATGTTTTGCGGACCATCAACATAAGCTTTTAAAACAGATGCTTATAGTATACAGATACTAAAAAAATTTGCGGACCACCGGTTAAGGAAAATTGATTTGAGAGATCGAAGGTTTGCCTTTATAATAATGTTATTTTGAAAAAAAAAAGTGGACGATAAAATTAACAATAAGTAAAAAAAAATGTAGTTTCGCCCTTGTGACCCTAAGGCCATATATTATAGAAACAAAAAAAAACTTTTCTGTTTGGGTTGACCTGCAATGAATTTGCAAAAATATTTTATTTTAATATTCCTCAAAATATTGAAAAATACTGTAGCTTTGCCAATTTGCAAGCAAAGCAAAAAAAATGATAAAATAAATTGATGAAAAAAAATGTGGAATTGATAAATTAACATAAGTAAGATTTTTTACAAATAAAGAGAAATAAATTCAATTAAAAATAATAAATATGATTTTTTTTATCACTTATTGCAAACTAAATAAACGTCTTCGCTGCTTGCACTTCACTTGATATAAACTTCACGTCATACAGGAAGCATTTGGCCATACATTCTAATTAAATAACAATATTATTACGTTGGCGAAAAAAGTGTCGGCCACCTACCGGGAGTTGATTGAATGAAATATGATTATGTAGACGAGGGTGTCAAAGAATCTATCTGATACTAAATTAACACCACCAACACCGATAACCAAACAGTCAATAGGTCAAAAAATTCAATATTAACTGATTGAAATGGCGAGAAACACATTGAAATATTTTCGATTAATTTGGCAGTAACTGAGCGTTTTATAAATTGCGACACGTATTTCGCTTATCTCGAAAGTGGTAGATACAAACAATGAAGAAAACACCCCAGCCTCTATTTTGTTATTTTTTAAGTTAAGAATTAAGAAAATCAATGTTTCATTTATTAATTTAAGATTTCCAATAAAGGTGTTTGGTGGAATTTTCATATTAAATTTGAATCATTTAAATTATGTACATTCACACAAGTTTTGTCACTAACGACCCGAGTTTTGCCTTTCAGCATCTTCAGGCATTCAAGTTCATAGATGGACTTGAACTAACGTCTAGTAAATAAGGGACTCGTATTTATAAAAAAAAGTAATTGTAAAACTAAGTTAAAAGCTATTAATGGCGACATGGATTAACTCTACTGATCATTTGATTTTAATGACTTTCAATAAGCTGGGGAAATGTTTACTTAAACAAATATTCTTTGTAGCAAATTGAAATTAATTAAGAATTTTGTACAAATGTTATAACATGAGAATGCCTACGGATTTAAATGCTGAGTAATATCAATAATTAAATTTAATTTAATCGCTGGAAAATTCATATTTATTTTTATTTACTAACATGGTTAAAAAGTGAGTAATTTGGCAGATTACTCTGCTCATTTTAAATCGACAAACTCCTTAACATTGAAAAATACCAAGAAATCCGGAATCTCAGGTTTGACAAATTGTGAATCGCAAAATCACGAAATCACAAAAAAGGTCAGGGATTGGATGCCCTGGTCCCTGGTCATTATTGATTAATTACGACAAAAAATATATTTCAACTAATTAAAATAAAGTGATTTATAGTAAGGATAAGGTAAGCTGGTGATTTTTTAAAGTATAGTAAGTCATACGTGTAGGACGACGCCGTAATTTATCAAACTTTTTTTCAAAGCCTTATATTTGAAATACAATAGTGCTTTATTAAAGATTATAAATCAGTACCAAATATTCCTACAAGAAAATAATTTATTTTGAGAAGTTAATATTAGGAAAAAATATTTATAAATACATGTTAAGAAGGCACTCGTTCACAGAGGGTTAAAATTAACACTACGGATGCCGCTGTCAAACTATGACAGGTAGTAAAAAACGATATTGTGCCAAGGCATATGGCCTGTGTTTTATATAAGGTTCATCAAATCATACTATAACAGAAAATGTGATAGGTGGATGGTTATTAAATAACAGAAATATCTCTCAATGTAAAAAATACAACAGACTATTTTAAATTTAGGTTGATAGATGGCAGTCATCCTTTATATCAAATTTTATTGATTAGAATGTTCATGAGATATTAAATTAATAAGACATGTAAATTTTCAATAAAATTTCTTGAAATATTTATTACCTACGACCATAAAACGTGTTTTTTTATTTACTAGATATTAGTGGAAATCTTTAATCGTTTAAGAATTGAAGCGGAAACAAATAGTTTTTGCGGTTCGAAAAAAAACAGTTTAAATCAAAAACACTTAAATTTCGATGTATATTTAAAGTTTAAATCATAATTACAGTTTCGTATTATGGGATATAACATCATGTTAAAGTAAATAAGAATAAGTATATAATATCGTCCTTGAAATATATTTTATTTATGAGGATTTCAGAGTTCACATTTTTCAACATAATTCTTTTTGAATGTAACTAAGTAGACATGCGTCTAAACTAGGGTTTCCCAAACTTATTGTGCAACGGAACACTTTGCAAATCTGGAAATTTAACCGGAACACAGCATATTTTTTAAGTCGAGTAATTCAGAATAAAAATATTGAAAAAATATGTTATTTATTGATCAATTATTTTTAAAACATATTACATATTAGTAAGCAAAACTATTAGTGGTTAAAAATTTCCACCTCTACCTATCTGGCGTACATATATGAGTAAAGATTTTCTATCACTCGATTTTTAATCATAATGAAGAAGAAAATGCTTAAATGTGTTTCAGTGTAATTTACCAATGAAAATTTTCGCAGAACACCTATTTAGGTCACCCGGAACATTAGTGTTCCACGGAACATAGTTTGGAAAACCCTGGTCTATACTATTCCGTTTAAATATAACAAGGCTCTTCGGATGATAATATATTAGTGTTCTTAAAAAATAATTTATTAAAATATAATATTATTTAAGTGATGTTTGTATGTACGTTTTCTATAAATACATAAGTTTATAACACACAATTGTATCTAACATAGTTTTGTACTACTGCTTAAATGACTCGCAACTACGGCATTCAACCCCGGACCCATTTTGTAATCCTGGGATTTCGGTATTTACAATTTTTCCAATCCATTGAACATTGAACATTTAACATAAAATCGTATATGAATTAGGATTCAGGATTGAGAAATATTTGCTCGGCGATTTTGAAATCCTGAAATTTTTCAAACATTTTTTTGGCGATTTGAAAAACCCAGGAATTTGCGGATTTTCCAGTATTATCTTTTCCGGTTCTAAGCTCAAGAAATGCGACCCCAATACCCACATTTTCTTAAATATCTATTTTAATATGGGTGATACAATGTTTATAATTAAGGTATTCTTATATCATAGTTTTTTGGACCTTTTGTAGTTTATATAAATACGATAAGACAAGAGATAAGCGCCCGCTTATCATCGATCGTTTGTAAGATAACTAGACTGAACGCCGCTGACCAATGCGCGCCAGTAGTACATTGACATTTGCACTGAAACCACGTATATTTTACGCGCAACTTAAAATATGATTATTTATTAAAAAAACCACGGATTTTTATAAAAAAATTGTATGAAGAATGATGCAGAGAGATATTTTAAAGCCCTTAGACTATTTATTTTTTTGAAATTCATAATAATAAGGCCAATAATGAGGAAACCACTGGGGTCCCTAAAAGACCCCCATCGGCCGAGAAGTATTTTTCTAGTCTCCGAGCCGCGAGAGTTAAACGACGTGAGACCATTTTTTTAGCTCTTCTAGGATTTGCAATTTGAACAAAACTAGGAAATTACGAATTTTCAAAAATAAACCAAAATTTTTTACTCCTCGCTCGACTTTTTCTAATTTTCTCAATTTTAGGGATCAAAATATTCTGTGAGACAATTCCAAAATAAACGAATGTTCATAAAAGCATTCTGAATATTTTCTTGATGCATTTTTAAAAACCAATATAAATAAAATATTTGAAATAGCTTTTTTTCAACTGCGTACATAATTACTTGGGTAATAATGATCATATATAATTACATGGTATGTTATGCCAAAGAAATTTTTCGTTACGTAAAGTGTACACTTGCAGAATAAGTACATATTTATTTTTAATAATATAATAACTTGAAAAAAAAAAGAGTTGCGGTCTCAAGAGGAAAACTGCAAAAGATTCCAAAGTCAAATTGCACTTTTGCAAATAACATGCCGCTTCCAATTACAAACACACGCGTTTAAATAAAAACAAAAATGAACATTTTCGCCAACAATAATGGGAGCTTTTAAATTTCTGGGGCCGCGTTTCAAAACGCTCGGCAATTTGGCAAAGGTTCAATAAACCTAAAAAATCGATCATTTTCGCAGTCCTTTGGTGCAGTTTAAGTTCTTGCATTATTTGCACAATCTGAGATGTAAACACCGCTGCATATCCGACAAAATACAGACTCGGATCAACGAAGATAAAACAAAGTACAGGATAATAATATTTTTCTTCAAAAAATCTGCAAATACTTAGTAGTCAAGATTGTCTGCATGTTAGATGAATTTTGATACGATATCGACCCGTAATCGGCAAAAGAACTTAAGCGACACAATTCGGTAAACTGCGTAAATGATCAATATCCCCTAAGGCGTCAGTAACAAAAAAATTAGAGCGTTATTTCATTCGCCTGATTTTTTTTAGGGCCTGTGCATTTTAGTGTTTTGACTTGTTTGTTTCACGTCGAGTTCGGTTGAGAAACGCTGATCTAGAGAACTGAAAGTAGACAGAATTTTTTTATTATAATATCAAAATAGGCATTGACTATATACAGTGGATCCTCGATTCTACGTTTTTCAGGTGACCGTAATAAATGAACGAATAATACGGTAAATCTTCAAATAATACCAAAAAAATGTTTAATTTTCAAAAAACTTGTTTATTTATGTAACTAAATGCAATGTAAAACTATTTGAGCGAAAAAAAATATTCTAAAAAAATGGTCAATCGGGATTATAATTGGGACGGGACGATAATATTATTTAGATGATAGATCGAGGAAATCAGGAAATCGGGGAATGATAAACGTGTAATTATTAAATATTGTTATGACGGGGTCTTGGTCGAGTAAAATATAAACGATCCATGCAAAAAAACGAAGATAGCAAGAACGGTAGATCGGGGTTGCACTGAAAAAAAAACGAAATGCGAGGCAAAACTATTTATGAAAAATATTCAACGAAAATGGTCAATCGGGATAATATTCGTGACGGGACCAAAATATTTAAACGATAGATCGAGGAAAACGGTAAATCAGAGAACGATTAATGACGGATTATTTTACATTGTTCTTATGGGTGTTTGGCCGGGACTATGACAAATAAACGATTCATGCGGGAAAACGAACAATGCGAGAACGGTAGATCGAGGTTCCACTGTGTATTACTGTTTACTAAACGCTCATAAAATCTGTAAAATTTACAAAATTGTCGGTAAGGATTTTCTGCCTATTGCGGGACGATATGTCAAATAGGATAATATGGGTTTTTGAGAAGATTTCATTGAAACGTACACTTTAAACACGTTAAGAAAGCCCTTAAAAAATATTCGAAAATGGGTTGAGCAAAACGTCACTTTGTTTCACTTGATTTTGGGCCGAGGTTGGAAAAGTTTAACATTAAAAAGTAATCAATTATTTACAAGAAAATATATGCTTACATTTTGTGCTTTACCAATGCGACTCTGTGCAGACAAAGATGCGTCCGATACGCCTAACGTGCAGCCGATTCCAGTTCATCCCCGTCCGATTATTCACGCGCCAATCGTGACTCTTCAAACTTCGACAAGGGAAATCATGACCGAGGTTCATCATATCCTTAAGTGGGCCTCATTTTAGATAGCGTTTTAATAATAACAATACTACGGGAACGGTGCGTGACGAATGGCTCTTGATACCAACGTTCGATTGGCAATGCGGAAAGCATGAGAATGATTTCAAAGTCATAAAGTGAAGTTATGTAATGTTAGTTTTTGATCAGTACCAAAGCCTCCATTCAAAGTTAGCACCGATTCGATCAGTGGAGGCCCGGAGCAAAGCTCCCTCTAAGACAAGAGATTAGCTACGCTGACTGTGCGAGCCTATACAACAAATGCGCGGCATAATTTGTGATATATTTGATATAAAAAGTATCATTTAATATTTATCTTTGGTCCGAAATCATATCTATAGAAAAACGTTTTATGTGCCTCAAATAAAGTTAGTTATGCGTGGGTTACGTCTTTTTGTCTTTCTACAGTCGAAGCATAATAAACAAAACCGTATATTTTGAACCGATCGAAATACTGACCACGTTTTTAGTCGAGTGATTAACAGTATTCACGTGTTCGAATCACTGTATGAACAGTTGGGTGGACTGATTTTCAATTCGAGTATTAGATTTGTGTTTGCCGGTATGGATGCCGAAAACTTCCTTTAACTAATTCAATTTTCAATAAGCCAACTACTAATGTTTTCTTAGCAATATCTTTCTAATTTAGAATTTTGACTGAAGGTGCTTAATAGAAATTTAATGACAAATTTGAATTATTTTTATTCTATACACTTGCATAAATTTTGTCGATAACGACCCAGGTTTCGCCTTTCGGCATCTTCTGATTTTATCTAGTGCACGAATGCACTTGAACTGACGGGTAGCGAACGGTTTTCATTGTCTATAGACAAACATAAAAGTGTATTCGCACAGTATAATTATTGTTAACCGCTGTCATATCAATAAGGTTTTCTTCGAAGTACCTCTGTTTATATCAGCTTCATTAGACGTCTATATGCCCTACGTTGGTATTAAGCCAGGTTTATAAAATACTTGGCTATCTCTTAATACCTTCTCGTAATCATGGTTGGTTTATAACGTATAAAAGAAAAAAATATATGAATCGCAAACTACACCACTGATTAATCAATTAAACGTTGTAAATACCAATAAAAATCGTAATTATGTTATTTTCATAAAGCATGAACAATCAAACATTTTATAAATGATTAAAAACGCGCACAACTGTGCAAAAGTGGCGCCAGTCGCCTTGGGTAAACAAGGTTCCATCTGAAATCACTTAAACAGTGCAGAAGCAATTTAAGATTTAATATATAAAATGTAACTTTTTGTAGAAACGATATTTTAGATAAAAAGTAAAATATTTAAAAGTAAAAAATATAGTCAAAACTAAATGTATATCTTACATATTTATTTTATTTCAATGTTGTAATTATGCAGTGGAACCTCTCATAACGAGTTTAATTCGTTCCAGAATCTTACTCGTTATGTGAAACAATTTTCCTCATATAAAACAATGTAAAATACAATAATGCGTTCCATGCCGGAAAAAAAACAATTTTTAACGTGTATTAAAGTAAAATTACATACTTATAAATTTTTAATGAGCGTAACAACCTGGAATGCGATTTTGATTTACAAAAAACGATAAAAAACCGACTAGTTTATTATTTATGACAAATAATTAATTATTTTATACGAGCAGACATTTGTTTTTGCCGTCGCTTCAAAATTTGGTGAAAATGTGACAGCATTATCTTTGAATACATTTGTAAAACGCATAGCCACCTCCTTATTAGGGTGATGCTTCTCAATATACGATGCAACAGTTTCACATGCTTTCAGCTTTTCTCTTATTGCGCCAGAAGATTGTTGCTCGGCTACTTCCTCCTCCTCCACTAACAAACTCTCCTCCATAACTTCTTGCTAACTCCATAAGCTTTAATTAATTATTGACGAGATAGCTCGTCTCTGGCGTGCAGAGCACGAAAAAAATACGTTTTATCTTGTTTGTGGCAGTCATCGAGCTAAAATTACAAACGTGATTTAAATTATTAATTTGCTATTCTTTTGTTATGTACGTGTAAATAAGAAATTCGCTCAAACTAATAAAAAGAGGTTGAAACGAACGACTGATTATGTCGATTAACCGATAAAAAATCACTATGTAGAAATCGGCAACTTTTAGCCGAATTTATATTAACATCGCAAGAATGCAAGTTAGGCGTGCGCGCAAAATTGTAGCGATGCATTTTTAATAAGACTATCAAAGATAACAATCATTTCGCAAACAATGTGCTTGGACAAACTGCACGCCGAGAGTGTTTTAAAAAGTCCAATATGTACAAAGTATGCAAGATCAAATTTTACAAAAGCTCCGACTAAAGAGATCACGTCACACAAAAAGCACTGAAGCTTTTCGGACAGTTATTGACTAACAAAGATTACAGAGTAAATAGTTACAGAGAAATGCAATTAACATTGATCGGCCGATAAATCATAAAGCATGTCTTGTTTAACAAGAAATTTATTGTTACAGGAGACATTTAAGAGAATTGACACTCGGTCATCACAAATAATGATTTTCGGAACTGTCAGCTGTATTTAACATTTTTAATTGAATTTAAAACAATGAATAGGATACTTCGAAGTTTATACCTTATGGAAGAGGTACTAGGAAAATAACGACTTTGTAAGAACATGTCTAAAAGACCAGAGAAGGTTTTACTTATCAATATTATAACGGATTTATTTTGATTGTATAAGTTTTAAATATAAATAATTAGCTTATTTTAATTCACAGATTCAGTCACTTTCGAAAATTACGAATTCATATAAACCATCCAAATTTTGTTATCTTAATGTATTTTTTGGTTCAAGAAAAATAACTGAAATAGAAATTTAGAGTTAATATAATTATTAATTTTTTCCATTTGTTTTGAATACAATTGTCTTTCCACCAAGATTGTTGGTTTAAAGTAAATATCACACTGATTAATTATAATGTGTTATCTTTCAATTCTTGATGAAAATACATTACATAAAAACACACATTTTTGTATTAATTCAACACTTTTCCTTAAAGATAAACTAATTTCGGTCATCTAATCGTAATCAGTTGACAATGGGCAGAAAGAGTTCTGAAATCTTTTAAAAATGAAGAATCAGTACGAAAAAAGATTAAATATTTATTTGAGGTTGTTTTGGTAAGAGGCTCATTACGATGGTGCAGATTTGTCACTTTCCCGATCATTATATAAAAGTAAACACATTTGTATTGAAGGAAAAAGCAGCAACCGAGGGGGTGTTAAAATAAGAGCGAGGGTTGGCCGACGATCATCCCTGATATATATTATCTTTACGATAAGGTTTTTGACCGATGGAATGTTTACAATCAGGACCGGTTCGAGGATTTATGTGCCTTGATGTAAGACGTCGCAAAAGTGAAACTTAATGAGTAGATAACAATAAATTCTTATTACGGCGACTGTAATAATGCTAGAATACTTACAGGCTCTACTACGGAGGTCCCATATCTTGAGGGTCCTGTCGTGGCTTCCAGTAATTACTTTTGATGGCTCCCCCAAGAACTTCGCCGCCATGACTTTACCGCTGTGACCAGTAAGTGTGTGCTGCAAAAAAAAAAAACAATTATTCATCTGGGATAAACAGTTTATATTAAATTTAATACATACACAGACGAAACTAAAACAAAAATCATTGTTAATTTTAGCATTGACTATTTATGGTCGCCGTGCGTGGTCGAGTAGTCAACATCGTTGGCTACCGCTACGGAGGGCATGGGTTCGAATCCCAGTACGGGTAGTTTTATAAATTGATTTTTCAATCGATTTATGAATTTCTGTTCGAAGGCATGGATGTATGTGATGTCTTGAATTCCCCCTTCCCAGCCATCCTATCCTATGAACGGGGCGTATCTAGAGCGATTAGCTAACCACTAGTCCTGCCCTAGCCCTTTCCTTATATCCCTACTCTCTTTGGAAAAAGAGAGGTTGAGCAACTGAGTAGCACGCAGTTCTCGTAGAAACACTTATGTTAAGATAAACTCCATTAGGAGTCCGTATGCTCCACATTGACAAAAGCAGACATGGTAAAAAAATGTTGTTTAAAGTAATAAAAAATATATTTCATTTAACTATGTAACGTAATATATTTTTATACATGATAATATTTCTATCTTCTGTACTTAAATGGATGTAACCGTTTACCACTCGATGATAGATTCGGCAGCCAAGCGTGAAAAATATATTTATATTAAAATTTTGATCACTTTTAGGGTGTTCATTGTCAAAACTTGGTGGAAAGGCATCATATTAGTAAAAACACAATATTCCTTTGTACTTCATTCCACTTTATTTAATATGTCAGGACCGTTTTTTTTTATACTCTGCGTTTTTTTTTCAAAAAAATTGTGTGACCCTAGGCCCGCAAAATGAAAATATCTAATTTTCGAATAGTGTTATACGGTATGTGTAGTATGTATGATAGTCAAGAGTGCAATACCCGCTAGCGGACGGGCACGCACGCATTCAATTGTGCTGCAAAAAGAAAAAAAAACACAGGTAAAAAAAAAGCCAGGTTCAAGTTTCGTTAGGCCAATTCTATGTCTGCGTACAATAATTACAACTGCCTAATAACAATTTAATTTAATTCGAATAAAGAGATACATGATTTGTTTGCGAGTCGCATGGTCCGGCAGCGGCAGGGGTCCATTAATTGGACAATTATACAGATATTCGGCCGTGAATAAATCGACTGACTGCGAAAATTCAGTGACGGATCGAATCGCGGGCCAAAGGTGATTTCTCAACACATCAAAGGAAGGCAACATTCAAAATTTCATCAGTAGAATGAAGGTTTTTCGAAATTTCGAAATAAACGCTACAACGAATTGTTGCAATATTTTTAGTTGCGGATTAAGCACTTTGGAGGCCCCAGGCGCAATAAATTTTGGAGGTCCTTCTTTTCGAATAACATAAAAGTGCTGCATACCTCTTCGTAGAATAATAATGAATATTGAAAACTGAAATAAAAATGTAAGGTTTTATATAATATATGCTATCTTTGAGGCCCCCAAGATGTAGAGGCCCCAAGCGCGCGCCTCTTGCGCTTATGGGATAATCCGCCACTGTCAACGTTAACACTATATTATTGTTGATTACGTTCTTTTAAGTCTTTGGTATATATTATGGTCGTTATTATGCCTGTGTGGTCGAATGGTCAACGGCATTGGCTTCGGTTACGGAGGTCACGGGTCCGAATCCCAGTACGGACAGTTTTATAATCTGATTTTTCAATCGATTTATGATTTTATGTTCGAAGGCATGTATGTATGTGATGTCTTGAATTACGCCCTTTCATACATTCTATCCTATGAACAGGGCGTATAGCGATAAGCTAACTACTAGTCCTGTCCTAGCCCTTTCCTTTTATTCCTACTCTCTTTGGAAAAAGAGAGGTTGACCAACTGAGTAACAAGCCGTTCTTTTAGAAATACTCATGTTGAGATAAACTCCATCAGGAGTCCATATGCTCCAAATTGGGAGTGGAAATGGTAAAACCTATATATATTATACATATGACAATATAATATATACTATAACGATAGAAACACTCGTATCTTATGAAAAACACAATATTCCTTTCTACTTATTTCCATTCATATTTATCAAGATCAGCACCAGTTTCACTCATGGGGAGCATTATCAACTGGAAAGAAATAGAATTTAACAGTGTTATTTAAACAAAACAAATTGAAATAAAAAGGTTTAAAAAACAATTGGCATTGAAAAGAATTTACAAATTATGAATAAGTGAATCTGAACTAACACAAATAAAAATATTTCACACCTCTAAGACGTATTAACAATGATCATCAAAGAGTAATTAACCTAAAGCTACTTTTCTAAATCTTTTGTTGAGATACCTTCATTTGGATGGCATATGCTCTATATGCTGGGAGCTACATGGATTATTGACAACATTTGACACATGGACCATAGTTTTCCTAGATTTGCCTTGTTTATTTTGATTCCAACTTACTAATTCGAACGAAAATAAATAGTATAAAAATATTTATATAATGCTAAATGTGTTAAAAGTACAATACATAAAAAAAACATAAGAAATTCATTTATTTTTTTGTATAAATAAATTATGGTAATAAATAATATAAATGTTTGCAAAGAAAACAGAATTATATTTCTGGCAGCATACAATTAAGTATAAAACTTCTTCGTTGATTTCTAAGCACTCAAATAAGATGTCGATAAACAAAGAAAATATTATTCCAAATGGTTTTGATAATCTATTTAGGAAGTATCAATAGGAAATAAATTGGTTTATTAATAAATCTTATGCCAAACAAAAAATAAGCACAGATCATCACTTGTACAATTTATTTCAACAGACAGCATAATCAATTGGAAAGAGTAATTCTGCTGCATTTATGTGTTCGTCTTACAAAATAGTGTGTATAGATATAATACATTAGTTTCTTGACAATTAGCCGATAATGTTATGTATATTGAGAATACAATTCTAAAAGTGAGTAACAACTCTGGTTAAACAATTATCAAAAAAACATAAATAGTGGGCACGTTGTTTTTTCGCAAACTCGACACACAAATTCATTAAAAAAAGCTCGAAATTTAACTTTTCCGGTTCTAAGCTCAAGAAATGCGACCCCAATACCTACATTTTCTTAAATATCTATTTTAATATGGGTGATACAATGTTTATAATTAAGGTATTCTTATATCATAGTTTTTTGGACCTTTTGTAGTTTATATAAATACGCGATAACGCGATAACGAGATAAGCGCCCGCGATAAGCAATCGTTCGTAAGATAGCTGGGCTAAACGCGTCAGTTGCAAATTAATATGTGTGCTGGGATGACGTCTTTTTTACGCGCAACTTAAAATATGATTATTTATTAAAAAACAACGGATTTTTATAAAAAAAAATGTATGAGGAATAATGCAGAGAGATATTTTAAAGCCCTTAGACAATTTTTTTTTTGAAATTCATAAGAATAAGGGAAATCATGAGGAAACCACTGGGGTCCCTAAATGACCCTCATCGGCAGAGAAGTATTTTTCTAGTCTCCGAGCCGCGAGAGTTAAAGTCATATAAGTAAACCATGTACCTATTATATTAAAAAATAAAACTTTTTAAATTAATTACACATTATTAATATTTAAATAAAGATAATTATCGCAATATGAGAAATCGGTCTTTATCCAGCGGAAGGTTGCCAAAATGTTAACAAGGGGCTCGGTTAATCTGAGAGCTATTCGTGGTGTTCCAGAGAAGGGGTGGATTTTTTATCGGTCTTATGAGATGATTCGCAATAATTATGAAAACATGATGTAAGTTTATATGCTTTTATTGTGTAAACTTATGCTGCTATATATATTTAAAAAAAACTGAAGATAGCTTTAAGTATACACCCAAATGCAACAAAGTCTTTTATTAAATAATACATATAAACTAACTACACCAATAACTGTTGATCTGAGAACATTTTTTTACTTTTACAAACTTATGTAAAACAATCAAATCCAGATTATGATACGAATTATTTTATTGCAAATATTGAACATAATATTTAAAACTTCTCTGCGAAAAAATTCTTTTTTTTTCAAATAGTTTTTGTAGCGAAAAATAACTTATTATAGTATTCAAATATAATTATTACTTGATTTTCTGGGGAAAAGGGCAACGAAGTATATACCCCAATCAAAAATTTATTCCACGAATTGCATCGAACACGTTTTCCTTATCGAGTGATGCTGGGTTTGTTTTATTTGATATTGCGTGACAAGGAAAAATCTACAAAAATGTTATTAATAAAATATAATGCATATCGATCCGCTAAATAACTTACGAAAATATTGTTCTACGAATGATAATGAATTTAACTTTATTAAAAAAGAATTAGTTGAGGACATTTTTGACACTAATAATAAGAAAAAATAGTTATGTTATTTAAAAAAAAAAGAAAACTAATAAAACATATATTATTAATAACAAGCAATGCTTGCATTGAAAACGGAATGTCTGTTAAACTCAACTATTTGTTTACACGATTTTTAAATAAAACGGTCCAGTAAAAAGAACGAACATTATATTTTAACACGAAATATTTGTTCTAACGTGAATTTTTGTTCTAATATTTGTTCTAACGAAGAACAAAGAAGCGAAGGATATCTAAATGACAAGAATTAAAACAAACAAAAGGCTTCATTAGATACTTACAATAATTTAGAATTTTTTCATTATGTACATTTTCACAAAAATCTTGGTCGAACACGACCCGGGTTTGACCGTTTTTGTAGAAGTGTACATAATGAAAATAATTCTAAATTAACGTTGAATTTCCATCAAGCACCTTCAGTTGAAATTCTAAATAAGATCCTAATAAATTAGAAGTGTCAGAAATTTCAAGCAATGAAAGCGATTTATGTCCAGTCCCTAATAAAAGCCCCCGTATATAATAAGAAGCGGTGAATAATATTATTTTGTCTTCATTAAAAAAATAAATTGTTAATAATATTTTGTGTAGTTTACTTATCTTATAAGTATCTACCGTGAAAATACAGTTGATTGTACGTTCCAGAGTATTAAAATAACCCTCTGGATTAAAAATATAAATAATTTAAGTGCTAGATAAAGACAAAAGAAACAATAAAAACGAATATGAAAGCAAAATACTTGTCAGTGGAGTGCAGTCATATAAACAAAACAAAGCGGCAAACAAACAAAACAATGGCTCTGAAAATCACCCAGTTAAATCAGCCGGCGAGCAGTGTTTGCAGCAAAGAGGTATCGGGACAACAGGAGGTAAATGCGGTAGCTGAACATTATGTGAATCGAGGACCATTAAAAGCTAACTTACATAGGGCGCCAGTCTAGCGCTATACTTGTTTCTGTGCTCCTGGTAATATGTATTCAGAAGAACTACAACCTTCAATAAATTGACCGGCTCAATACAATATTAAGGCCTCCTGAAGAATGCGCTTCTGACTAGATACGTGCATATCGGCACCATATCGATAAGTACACATTTTTTTAACTGTTAACATAAAATAATTAAGTACTAATGACTAACCTTTTCAAAATCTGTCTTATTAATCTTGGTTTAAGGATGGCAAACATAACTCCAAGAAACTTGTGTTTATCTGTTCAACTTAAAATCCATATTTCACGCCAACATGAGAACATGGGTTGTTTGACAAAGACAAATATTATTTATTTATTTTAATAAGTTGGCTAACTGTTGAGTGCTAAAAGATTAAACAGCCGTCGTGTGCAGACGCTAATAGTTTCTATTTTTGATTTATTGTTAAAACAAGTGGATAGCATTACAGTTGGCGCCAATGTCCCAAGCATGAAAAATGTCATGTTGACATGCTTAAAATAAATAGTAAAATAAGAAGAGAGAAATCTTAAAACAGCACAGTACACAAAGTTTATTGCTGAATATGTCCACCTCTTAAAACATTGATTTGCTAAACATTTCTCGAAACTGGCTGATCAAAGAAACATAATTTAGCTGAAGAATTTTGAGATAAAATACTTTTGGGGGAATTAATCTTCATAGAACCTTATAATTCGAGCACCCAACAAAACCGCTAGGACATTGCAGCCGAGGCATTGTTGCCAAAACAAAGTCGCTCGGAACAGTACTTGTCAATACAATTTGTGGTTTAATCCGTTCTTAAATGAAGTCAAAGTGAATATATATTATTGAATAAGATTAATACTTTACTTGCTTACTTTAATGCTTTTTACGGTATAATTTCTAATTGTGAATATTAAAGATAAGCATATAAAATATAAATTAAATTGTAAATAGTTTTTATGTACATTAATCTTTATTTGTGCATCTAAATAAGATTTTCGCATTTCTAAGTTGAATTGGCAATGGGCGAACTTGTTTTGGCGGTGATGTCCCGGCGGTTTTTCGGGACCCCAATCATTTGTATTAAATCAAAAACTTTTGAAGACAAACTATGACCCATGTCGAAGACAACCGTAACACCAGTGAAACGTGGTAGAGTAGAGATAGACGAAAGTGAAGGGAGAAATGGTAGGTTGAAAAATAGTCAATGGACAAGAAGAATTTCTAACTAAGAATATTAAAGGTAAGCACACATTATAGAAATTAAATTTGAAATACTTTATATTTTACTACCTATGTATATATATCTTTAATTGGGCATCGAAAATATTATACTATGTAAAATGAATATTGTCTTATTTCTAATTTGTATTGGCAGCCATGGGAGGATTTGTTTTGGCGGCAATGTCTCGATGGTTTTTAGGGACTCCAATTATTTATTTAAAAATAAAATACTTTTGAAAGAATAAATATGACCCATTCCGAATATATCATAAAACATCTCCTTACACGGCCATTAATATCAATACAATGGAACCTCTCATAACGAGTAATTCACATAACGAGCAAAACAAATCGTGAAATAAATGCTCCCTTAAAGAGCGACATTTCGCATAACGAGTGACGCAGAGATTTGGAATAATCACTTTCACATCGTTACTTGCCTCAAGATAATTGACAAGGCGTGAGAAGGGGTTACCAAAAGGACCCTCACTTCTGCTTGGAAAAAGCTTTAGCCAGAGAGCGTCGTAGAATGTGATTTTGACGGGTTTCAAACGGAACCTGTGGAGTCTACAGTCAACGAGGTTGTATCTTTGGCCAATATCATGGGACTGGAGGTGGATAAAAACGATATTGATGAGCTTGTGGAAGAGCACAGTCAAGAAGCTGACCTCCGAAGAACTTATGGAGTTGCATTGTTTTTCACAGCAAGAAGTTATGGAGGAGAGTTTGTTAGTGAAGGAGGAGGAAGTAGAAGAGCAATATTCTTCTGGCGCAATAAGAGAAATGCTGAAAGCATAGAAAACTGTTGCATCGTACATTGAGAAGTATCACTCTAATAAGAAGGTGACTATGCGTTTTACAAAATTTATTCAATGATAATGCTGTCACAAGCGTTGACAAAAAAAAATGTCTCTAGGCAGCTTTCTAGTAAAAAAGAATTATTTATTAATAATAAAAAATAAACTACTCGATTTCTATATTGTTTTTTGCAAATATAAAAAGCATTCCAGGTTGTTACGCTCCTTAACAATTTATAAGTTTGTAATTTGTTTGAATATACATACGTTAAAAATATAAAAAATGTTTTTTTTTTGGCATGGTATGCATTATTTTATTTTACATTGTTTTATATGGGAAAAATTGTTTCGCTTAATGAGTGTTTCACATAATGAGTAAGATTCTGAAACGAATTAAACTCCTTATGAGGGGTTCCACTGCACATAAATTCACTCTTCAAGGGATTATATACTTAACATTGCGTGAGCTAAGAACCTAAGAGTTTATTTTACACGATATCCTTTTTTTAAATGGTGAAAAATTACTAATGAACCGTAAAATCTCAATAAATTCGAAGTTAATCGATTTTCAGTTTTGCAAGCATCATTAGCCGATGTTTGAACATAAAATTCAAAACCACGCAGGATACTGGTTAACGTGTATACAACTAAATTTAAAAAAAGCCATTTTCTATCCAAATAATTAAGCATTAGAAAACAATTGAAAACCTGCTTTATCTATACAAATTGCCAAGATTAGTTTTGAAAAATGTTTAATTAAAAAATAACAAAAATCTACTGCGGTAAGTTTATATTATAATAATTGTAAGGATCAAAAATGAACGCATAGACTTTTTCCTGAACAGAGAAAAACACACTTTACATATAAAAAAACTTTTTGACCCTTAATTGCATGTAGAAACGATGAGATTTTTGTCGACTTAAAAAAAATATGTTGCATCAGGTATGGGTGTAGTCATAGTTAACGTTTAATTATTTTAAGCAGAATTTTACAGGTGTTTCTTGAGATGAAAATTTTCGCAAATTTTGAAGTAATGTTACACCTTGCATATTTTGTTGGATAATATCAATTATATGCAGTACTTCTTTTGAAAAAAAAGGTACCAGAACTCACTTCTTGTCAAACTTTTTACCGAAAGTTTTTTTTCAAATTCACGTCCGATCCCAATGTTGAGCATATGGCTTCCAAATAGAGATATCTCAACAGAACTTAATTTTAAGAAAACAGCTTGTTAATCAGCGTCTCAATTTTATTTTTAAGAGCGTAAAGATTAAAAAATAGGGCTAAGACAGGACTAGTGATTCACTTATCGCTCTCGCATTACCCCGTTATTTTTTTAATTGGGAGGGTGGAAGAGAATTAAAACACCCACAACTTTGAACATAACCTCAACATGAACCTTTGCGTTTGTTGATTGAAGAATATGATACATTTCGTTTCATATTTAAAAAAAAATGATTTTACTTTGCTAATTTATATGATGCAGCTCGAATTTTTTGCTGTTGTTGTTTACTTTTTCGCGAAATATTTTCAATTGTCTTTTTTTCTCCATAAAAAATCAAAAGTTTTCGACACAATTTTTTTTTTTTTTTGAATATTGAAATTGCATAGTAAAAAGGTACCGGAACGCCGCCTGACCGTGTTACATGGGAAAAAAGCATTGTGTATTAAAATAATACAAGCATACTGAATTAATGATAGTCATAAAAGGGTTAACGACGTACACAAAAATGATTGCCGAAGATTGCGCAATTTAATTTGTGACGCTAACTTATTGTGTCTGTGTTGCTTTCCACAATCGCTAAGCGGGGACAATACGGTGTCAGATACACCGCCCAGTAGACACGGTCCACTAATGGCCGACTCTTATCGAAAGAGAAACGACCAAAGATAGTACGAGACCACTTCGAATTGTGGTACATTACCCTCTGGCCAGACTCTCGACATTTAATAATAGTAAATTGTTTCGCTAATGAAGGAGATTGGCCTACCGGGAACGAAGTAATCCGATTTACGCACTCGATCGGATCTTTGTTTGTGTTCCTCGCAGCGCGTGATGAAATTTCAAAAGCGACTCGTCGAGTATACCGAAGCGAAACCAAGTATCCTCACATGCGTTGAATGGTTGGGAATAGGCTTTCCAACTCCAGACCCTTTTTGTAATTCCGGGAATTCAGGATCGGCAATTTTACCAACCCCGGGATTCCAAAATTGAAAATTCATCATAAAATCGTGTAGAAATTCGGGATTGAGAAATGTATACCCGGCGATTTTGAAATCTTGGAAATTAACGGATTTCCTAAAATGAAAAAACGCGAGACCTTTTTTTTAAGCTCATCCAAGATTTCCAATTTCAAGAAACCAAGAATTTTCTGAACTGACAAAATGAAAAAATTGGGACATTTTTTTTAGCTCTTGCGCAACTTTCTAAAATTTCCTCAATCCTGAAACCCCGGGTTAAGTACTATCACATTCCCGGGATCCCGGGATTGGAGGCTCTAGTTGGGAACGATGTATTGTTTTTAATTCATTATAAAAAGGAAAAAAAAAACAAGGCATTACAGTTGACTGCAATGCACCACAACTATGCCAGTAAAAATATGAAAAATTTCCACGGATCATGAAAAGTTTAAACATATGTCTGACGATGATGAACGCCGAAATAAGTATTCACTCATCCTATAAAAAATGTAGAACTATATACGTTGATATTTTTTTACCTTATTATAACAGAGTTCTACCAAGTAAATGCCAATTCAATCAATAATATCATTCCACCAAGTATCGTCAGTGAAAACCCTAAAAATAAACTATTCACTATCTGGCAGTTTAAGTTCAACAGTGTTCTTGAATACCTGATGGCTAAGTAAAAATACTTTCAGAAATATACAAAATCTGAAGAATTAAAAATACAAATATACATTGTAAGTATATCCCTGTTCCGCAAAGTGGTCGAAGCGCCCTCGATGTCCTTTACGAGGGGTAACTGGTGGTTAAAACAGACGAATTTAATTGATTAATTAACATATACTACGTGACCATTTATACACTTAATCGATTAACCGCACGTCAAAACGAAATGACGCCGCGTCATTAATTTCGATACAAAAGCAACTTGATTGGATGAGCACCGCTCCTTTGGATCCGCCGCAACAAGCCAATAGTTAAATGTGAGACATGCCCTTGGTGATACCCTGAAGCTCGTCCACACGGGATAGACCGACATTTCCAATTGATTTTTTTTGATTGTCGTGGCATTTCTTTCAATAATTTAAATTTATTTTCAATAAAATGTGTATGTCATTCTTTTGTGTGAGTAACAAAAAAAGTGCTCGCCATTCGTTTAGGAATGGCTGGAGCCACATTCAACTCAATGTGGACTGTCTGGGACACACAGCTGTACTCGATTAAAACAAAATGCCACTTATTCAACGCTTGCATTTTGCTGGTATTGCTTTACGGTTGCGAATCATGCCACATGACGAAGACTCAGAAAAACCGTATACTGTGCTTCGAGACTATACGCTTGCGTTAGATAATGGGGGTGAGGTGGTTTGATTTTGTGAGGGATTCAGAGATAAGGGAGCGTACAAGATAGCGTCCCGTCACGTCAGTGGTTATGGCGAGACGTTGGAACTACACAGAAAGAAAAAGGACGTAACCCACACATAGCAAATTTTACAGGAGGCACAAAAAACGAGTCTCAATGATTTTGGAACTAAGGCAAATTATGAAATATACACAGCATGGAAAAGAATGGTGACTGATAAACTGGTTTTTCATTGACTTTATCTAACATAAATTTATTATTTTTTTCAAAATAAACCATTTTTTAAGTCTTTTTTCCTGATCGCAATTTATATAGGTCCTAATTTTTTCAAACTTAAAAGTTATATTGGATTCCAATACAGCATTTTAAGCTTACATCCTTTTGATAGAACGTGTATCAAGTTGTATGTATACATTGTGATTTTCCAAAAAAGCCCAAAGTCCATATATATATAAAACAATAATACTTTTGGTTTGTTCTATGGAAGTAAATATGTATTTGATTTAACCACGCAAATAAATTTTTGGTAAAGCAAAAAAGATGAATTCCTCCCGTTGAAGGCAATGGGATACATTCTTTTTAAAAAGTGTGCTGGTTCAAACTCCAGAGAAAATAGGTATTTTGCGTCATTACAATCAAAGTTTTTTTCATTCCATGTAACAAGGATTCGTAATAGATGGTGATTTTTTTTATTTTTTAACAAAAACATTAACTGATAGTTCGTGGTAAATTGTTATATATATATGTATGTGAGGTCTGCACGGGTCGAAATTTTGGAAAATTACCCGGTCCGAGCCCGAAAAACTCAGACCCGACCCGGCCCGGACCTGACTCGAATACCACACTTGTTACCAGAACCCGACCCGAATCCTGAAAAAACCCGTTTTTACAAATTTACAACAAATTAAGTTTCTCTATAGAAATGGTAATAATTAAAATCATCATGGCTGACTTATGACACGCATATAGTCTGAAATATTTTTCTGAAGAAATAAATTTCTTACCCGGGCCAGGCCGGGTAGGAGCCCGAAGACCAGGCCCGGGCCAGTGCAGACCTCTAATATATATATATTTCGCGATATTTAATTGGGTGTTCATTGGAAGAAATATAATCTACGACTTCGCAGTAAGTAATTATACGATAAACATGTTTTAGTGGTAGTATTACAATAGCTGTTTTCATTTTTATACTTCATGGTAATTATATTTATGAAAGTTTTTATGGGCATAGACGTCTCGTAATTAAATTTAATATTTTAATACTTAGCAAGCAGTAGTTACAGACTGACCATTATAAATATTATAGTCGGCCATTTATTCAAAACGTAAATAGTGTGCATCCGTTTTAACTGACAAAAGTAATAAAATTAAGAACATGTATTGTAACATAATACATAATTTAATGGAGGTATTTGCCGCCTGTGTGGTCGAGTGGTCAACGTCGCTGGCTTCGGCTACGGAGGTCACGGGTTCGAATCCCAGTACGTACAGTTTTATAAATTGATTTTTTAATTGATTTAAGAATTTCTGTTCGAAGGCATGGATGTGTGTAATGTCTTGAATTCCCCCCTCCCACCCATCCTATCCTATGAAAAAGGCGCATCGAGAGCGATTAGCTAACCACTAGTCCTGTCCTAGTCCTGTCTTTCAATTCCTACACTCTTTGGAAAAAGAGAGGTTGAGCAACTGAGTAACAAGCAGTTTTCGTTGAAACACTTCAGTTGAGATAAACTACATTAGGAGCGGACATGGTATAAAAAAAATATGCAACCTCGCTAGTCCGATATTTTGTAAAAAATCAGGTTTTTCTACAAAATGTTACTAAAAAAAGCATTTCAGTTCAGACATGGTAAAAAAATAATTTCGGGTGAATAAGGATGCTGAAAAGCCACAGGAATGATTTAACTGGCCAAATAGTCATTGATAGAAATCGGTTTTTCGGAACCATTTTTGCATAGATTTTTCTCATCCCCAATTCATTGGTCAAAACTTAATGAACGGTTGTGTGAGTCAAATTCAACACCGATCATTCGGACTGTCAAACGACGATCCGAACGCACTAGCCTGTCAACATTTTCATTGGTTTTTGAAGATGAAGAGCTTCCACTGCGAGGCTCGTCTTCAATTAATTCTCTTCCTTCTGAAAATGCCTTAAGCCCCTAAAAACTTGGACTGTCGACAAAACACTCTCTCCATAAGCCTGGCGCAGTCCAAGTCTGGAGCAGAGCACAACGCTGTTCGAAATTGATGTCACTCATTTTTAGAACGCACTAAAAAAACCTTTCTCACAAAAAATTAACTACGGACAGAGCAACAACTCTAGACTTGTACTAGACGCATATCAGATGTTTGCCTACTTACCCTTTACGTGCCGCGTCCCCAGTATTGCCTGATCGAACAGTAGACAATCAGTCTCATTACTTAATTTACACACCTCGTATTTCTTAGATATTGTCACATAATTCAACTACTAGGATCCTGGACAAGAACTGCTATTAACACTTCCCCTACGGTGCTACTTCTGATATTTTGCTGGCCATTTAGGAAGAAAGTGGAAAACATGTTTTATTAAAAATATATGTACGTTCTGGGCAATGTTCCCTCTAATTTTCCGAAGATTGTGTGCGCAAAATACATTGGCTGTGCAACTTTGAAAGGACATTAAAAAAATTGTGCACCACATAACGGTATTAAGACCTACTTAGCGAAATGGTTATTTTTTTATGATGACAATAATTAACAACACTATATAATGACAATTATTTTATTGGGGTGGTTGTATAGCTTGCGTAACTTTTGTGCGCTCTGTTCTAATGCATATGCGCGCGCACACGCGCACAGCTTAGAGGGAACACTGGTCCTAGGTTTTACCATCCACCAAAGCGCGGTAAGTGTTAAACCTGATTTATATGTGGTTCACGCTCTGGATTACCGTTGTCAGGAAGACGAGAAGCTATAGCGGTGTCCGTTGGATACAACGTGAAGTACCCTAAGATATGAAGACAGTATTTTTTAAAATTTCATATTAGAAATCCGCTGGTGCGTATGTATGTATGTGGAACTCAAATTTTGATTTTACTGGGTGTAACATGTATGTTTATGGTCAGGAATGACGTTTGCTGCATCCAAATCGGTATTAGGCGCACATAGACGTTACGGGGTGTAATTCCGCACTTGTAAAACGTACAACGGGCGTCAATCTGCGGCCGCGGTATCGGGCGTGGCGCCGACAAACTGCGTCTATCGCGGGCTGCGATCGCGCACGCGCACTCGCCGCTACCTTACAACGTGATGGACCAATAAAACCGCAATGCCCCGTGATAGATGGCGGTCATTTCGCTGGAACGGCCTCCGCGCTACGCTGCTCCCCTGCTCGCGACGTTGACATAATGCAACGTAACTATGACGCGGCGGCATTGAGTGAACGACCGATTCACCGCCGCGAATCACTACCGTCGAGTGTGTCAGATTTGTCTACGAGTCAAAGGTCGGCCGGAGAATATTGTCACTGCCGGTTTGCCCACGTCGAGACGTGACATGGATTTTCTACCAGGGTAGCAGAACGGTAAAAAGCTACTTGCGAAATTCAACACGCCAATAACTGTGATTATTATCGAAGTACACACACGCCAGTAAACGGCGAATTCCGAGGTGCGAAAAATATTTATATTATTGTTTTGTCGCCTGCTGTGGCCCAGTTGGTTAGAGCTTGCTCTACCGATCACGCAGGTCTGGGTTCGATTCCCGGTCAGATCACAGTGAATTTAAGAATAATTCAATTCAAAGTTGTGATCGAAGACTGGGTGCTTGTGATGTAAATTCACATTATTTCCTCTCCTCATATCCTTATGATCCTTTAATAACTGAATTTAGCAATAGCTATTAGTCAACAAATAGTCCTGTTCTAGCCTTATCCTTCTTTCCCTACTTCTCACTTAAAAAAAAAGTGAAGTTGAGCGACTGAGAAACAAACAGTTCTCGTAGAAAAAAAAACTTTTGTTGAGACACCTCTATCATGAGGCCATATGCTCCACATTGGGAGCGGACATGGTTTTTATTTTATTTTTTTATACAATTTTTAGAAAATTAATTAATAGAATAATGTGATAAAAAATCTTGTACTCTTTCATGAGTCTTATCACTAACGACCTGAGTTTCGTCTTTCGGTATCTTCAGGCTTTTCAAGTGCACGAATGTAGTTGTCAGTACCTATAACTGTCAGTTCAAGAACATTCGTGCACTTGAAAAGCCTGAAGATGCCGAAAGGGGAAGGCCGGGTCGTTAGCGACAAAACTCATAGAAGAGTACAGAATTCAGACAATTCAAATTCGAAATACAATGCAAGCAAAAAACAAAATATGGCAAGGCCACTAATTATAATCGAGAGTTAACAGAACATTGTGATCATCGAGACCAGGTGTGAAGTACCTTTAACATTGAATGTTTAATAAATTTTATAAAATAAACAATTCAAATGATTTTAATTATAAGGATTACATGGTTTACCTGACAATATGAGCGAAACTGATCCTGATCATATTAAATAAAAAAAGAATTAGTAAAACAGAGTCATTTATTTTTAAATATAATGCCAATCAAAGTATTTAAGTTCTACAAATATTAAATTATATACCATTGATAGCTACTTCGGCTAATTACCACATTAGATTTTTTTATGAAAACCACCTTATAAAAGAATCGCATAAAATAACTTTTAATTCAGTGCCCATATGTTTACTATCTATGCAGAAAAACGCCCTAAACTAAATGCACTAGAATATTTAGAAATTAATACACTGAATCAAAACAGCGACATTCTTAATGAACAAACAAATATCAATACGTTACTTAAACCGTTACAAGAATTTTATCGTACACAATCGTTTCAATTTAAACTAATTTTCTTTTTAATAAACATATATTTTTTATCGTTCCGGGAAAAACAAAAAGTCAATTTATTAAATTTTAAACTAAACTTTTCAATATAATATGCTAGGATGTTAGAATAGATTCGAAGATGTTTTGTGTATCTTTTCCAAGACAGTATAAATAGTTAAATTAATATGACTTTAAAACTAGTGCTGATGTAGGCGTATGGCGAAATTTCTGTCAACAATATGTGTAAAACAAAATTATTCTAATATTCTTTCACTTAATTTTAATGAAATTCTACCAATCAATCCAATTCAATCAATATAATGCCATCCCGCCAAGAATTGACTGTGAAGACCTTATAAAAGATACATAAATTACACCCATCTTGTTTTTATTAAATGTTACTTTTCATGAAGGTAGACAGTAATTATAAAGCCTCATTTAGACTAAAGAAATACGAGTGACAAAACTATCAGAGTGAGCAACTAAAGGCATGTATGTTTTTTTTTAATCAGTTTATTTTACGTGCTTGTCGTTCATAAAAATCGTGAGCGAGGGCGCGCTACGTGAAAGTATCCTCTCGGCAGATAAAAAAAAAACAAATTATATTCACTCGCTCACTCGAATCACTCGTATGACCACTCGACTAAATCACACGCGTTGCGTTGAGATTTTTTTGTACTCGGCCAAGTATTTGGTTGGTCTAAATGGGATATAAGTTTGCAAACACTGGGCTAGTCTGATAGTCCAGTTATGTCACGAGATACTGTAATTATCGATAAGCTTTAATATGGCAATAAATCACTGTTGCTTGTCTAATAGCATTTGGAGGCAAACAATTAAGACGACTGATTCGTATCAGATATAAAATCGTGATACAGCAATCATGAATTAAATTTTCGTCTGGCTTGCCTTTCAGACTCACAACGTCTGAAAAAATATTTAATATATATGATGCGGGAGATCAGAATTAGCATGTTTAATACAGTGCATAATTTTTATAACAAAAAAAAAACAATAAACTGGTTTTGATGTTTATTTTGACATTAATCATTGCGGGACTGTTTTGGTGGTAAATCTTCGAATAGCACTTTAGTAGAGGTAACATGCGAAAAAATACGTCCACCATAGATTAATATCGGAACATAAACTGTATTAAGATGTATTTAACAGTTTTTTAAAAAGTCCTCGTCAGATGATGGGATAGATTAATTTCATACAACATTCTTTTCACATCAAATCCGTTCACGAAACTGTAAATTGTAGAAAGCTTATCCTTAGTAAGCTTACAAAGGCAAATTATTGATGTTATAAAGCAGAGGTGGGCAAATATTTTAGCTGTCAGACCACATAAGGGATGCATCTTTTTTTCAAATTGGAGGGCTGAGTCATAAAACTCCCAGACCTTTTCCAAACCAAATTACAACACCGAACTCATTCACAACTGAAGCAATGAATTGAAAAAAAATGTAATTATTCCACATTTTTATCAAAGATCACAACCGGTATCACACATTACGAGTATTATCGTCAGATATGTAAGTAGTAGGGCTTATACAAAAACCGATTTTTGAAAAACTGTTCGAAAACCGGTTTTATCTGGTTTTCGAAGTATTACAAAAAGATCCAATTTTTCTGTCCAAAATTCGGCAAAACCGGTTACGAAAAAACCGGATTTCGAATGTCACAAATTTAGTCAAAAAACCGGTTTTTGAAAACCGACAAGCCCTAGTTAGTAGTAAGCGAAACTAGTTCTAAGTAGAAATTTGAAGGTAATTAAAAATTTGTTCTGAAAAGATATTATTCAGAATATTGTGCCTCAAACGATTGAATTCCAAGCAGAGTTGAAGTAACGCTAGTGCAAATTTTATGCCGTATTTTTATTATGGAAGCCTTCATTGAAAAGAAGAGTATTTTGATGACCAATCAGATGGGAAAGTAGAATGTTTTATTTTGGTTAAATAGCTGTAAACATGGTAAATGGATCGGTGTCAGGACAATAACAAGTTAACGCTACTAAAATATAGATTAATAAAAATCACTCACTAAGCCGTCCAATTGTTTTTTTATTTATGGCGAATATTTTTTTTATCCGGCATGTCGAAGCGGTTGGTCGGTTAGATTGCCATTTCCCACGCAGTCATTGATCGCGTCGCATATGCCAGGAAAGCATACAGAGCGACAGAAAGCAGAGGAGATGGGCAGATTTAGAAATATTCACTTCAAACATTTAATGTGCAAGCCTTTGTCAAAATGGCGTGGCTTATTAGGATAACATAATAACGACATGTTCAGGCCCGCTCCAATGACGTACTATCTCGAGCGGTATCTCGGGATATTTAAGGAGAAGAAAACTGAGTATTAGGGAATCAGAATGTTTAATTTTTCAACGGAGAATTTAGTTATGGAATCAACGGTTTTTTTCATGGCAGAAAAGGAGAGGAAAAAAAGAGGCTGAGCAACTGAGTAATAAAAATACTTTCGATGAATTCGGCGGTAACTTTGTGGAAGTTCATTTTAATATAAAATAAAAATAACTTAGATTATTCCACGTATTGTGTTACAAAATGTGACACGTGTTTCGCCTCTTTCAGAGGCATCCTCAGACAACTACTTTCTCAAATGTTTGCTTAAATAAAAAGTTCACGAAGAAAAACTTAACTTCGGAAGTGGACGTAGATTAAAAAAAAAAGAAAAATGCTTGTTATGAGTAAAACCGTTCCCGATTCTTATTGAAAAATCTGAAATAAGTACAAATAAATTCCGGACCGGTTTCGCTCATTGCGAGCATTGTCAACTGATAAGAAATATAAACATTACTTTCGATGGATTCGGCGGTAACTTTGTGAAAGTTCATTTTAATATAAAATATAAGAAAACTTAGATTATAATTTAACAGTGCTATTTATACGAAAATAAATTGAAATTAAAAGGTGTAACATGTGTAATCATATTTTAGAGTTGTTAAACATTTTAATTTTGTGTAAATATAGAATCACTTTTACTGTAATTTGTAAATTATTTTCAATGTCAATGGTTGTCTACACCTTTTCATTTCAATTTATTTTTGTATAAATAGCACTGTTAAATTATATTTCTTATCAGTTGACAATGCTCGCAATGAGTTAAACCAGTCCTGACCTTCTAAATAAACAATTTTTTAACAAGTTATTGACAGTGAACACCCTAAAAGTGATACACATAAAGTATTTCATTACAAAATATATGATGTCTTTTCGTCTAAAAAATGATCAGTGAATGACTCTTTTTGATTGGTACTACACAGTTGTTATCTATATTTGATTTCCAGTTTGGTTCTGGTTGTAGAAAATATACTTTTTTTCACTAAGCCGAGTGTGTATTATATGATAAACATGAAAAGAGCATTTGTAACAAAAAGGATATGTGTGAAATTGCCATTCGCAACGAGAGGGACAAAACAAAAGATTTATTACGTCTACGGCAGAGTAATTGTGCGAAAAACAATTTGCATGGCATTTTATGATGCGGTTTTAACTTTACGCTCGCACAGACACATATCAAGACATAAATATTCAATTATAACCATTACGATGTCATAAACAATACAATATTAACATATTACAGCTTTTTTGCCACATACGGTTATTTTTTTTAGATACCGAAAAACTATATATAACGGTGTTATCAGTGGCGGGCAAATAAAGCGGTATTAATTTACGATCAATCCAAGTACGTCCCGTGGGCTTAGGCGAGTAGGCAGTTGCCTAGGGGCGGCATGTATTTGAGAGCGGGAAATGATCACAGAATACATTTTTCAAAATGGAAAAATATTTTTAACACTCTTATTTGGTATATCACAAATTTAATATGATGCCTCAATGTCTTTTATAAAAAAAACCCGAACAATATTTTTTCAAGTAGTTAATTTATTTACAAAAACTAATCACTTAATAATGCTCGTCATGAGCGAAACCAGTCCTGATATTATTCAATAAAAAATAAATTACAAATGAGTGTTTTTTTAATGTAATGCATTTCCACCAAGTATTGACAGCGAACACCCTAAAATGATTAATGTATATTCTTATCAATTAATAATGCTCATGATGAACGAAAACGGTCCTGATTAAATTAAATAAATGTAAAAAAATACTTTTTTTGAACACATTAAAATTCATAGTTCAAATTATGTACACTCACCCAAGTTTTGTCACTAACGACCCAGATTTCGCCGTTCGGCATCTTCAGGCATTCAAGTGCACGGATGTACATAATTTGAACAATTCAAATTTAATATTGAAATTCAACCAATTCAGTCGAAATCTTAAATTAAAAATGATAGCGGCTATGTCCAGCGAACAAAGATGTCGTTTAAATCAATCGCGGTATTGATCAGCAAATTCAACTACGGTAAACCGAACAATTAGTACTTGGTCAAAGCAATACATCACAACATGGCTAAATATCAGACCATTTTATCGATATCATAATGATATGAGTGTAGTACACTGTAATGTAACACAATGAAGAAAATACAAGTCCGACGTGAAGAATTAAGCCTTTGCAGACAAAGTGATGACCACCACGTTATGGAGTTCTAATAAAGCAGAAAGAAATCTTTATTCCTCGAAAGTGATCAGGTATCACGAATTAGCAGCTGCATCAGCCACAAATTGATTCTAAAATGTGTATTAACTATATCGCTTATCATCATTCCCCGACGGAAAAAAACCGCACGTAATCCAGTCTAGACAAAGTGATAATATGAGGAGTGTATGTATGGACGAAGAAAAATTAGTGTCTGCAACAAAAACGACTCGAAACAGACTATGTCCGCTTTCAATGTATCATCCGGGCTCTTAACGGAGTACCTATTTCTATATATTTTTTAGCGATAATTGTTTATTTAATGTGATATCTTTCCTCCAATATGGTTGACAGTGGACTAGGGCTTGTCGGTTTTTCGGCAAAACTTGTGACATTCAAAAACCGGGTTTTCGACGTGGAAACCGGTTGTGCCGAATTTTCCATAAACGAGTCCATAAAAAAAACGACAGAAAATTTGTATCTTTTATTTGATGGCTTAAATACCATATGCCCCACATCATTACCCAGCGAAAGGGTTTTTTCGATATCAGGGAATTTTGTTACAAAACGATCAGTGGACGCTCTTTGTTTTTTTTAAATCATATTTTCTGAAGAGTAACACCAACTAATTTATTGTTGTATATTATTATGTATTTAAATAAACATCATTGAAAAATTGAACATTTTTTCGCTATTTTAATTGAATTATCCATTTTTTTAAAACTTCGAAAACCGGATAAAACGGGTTTTTTCAAAAGTCGGTTTTTGTATAAGCCCTACAGCGGACATCTAAAAGTAATTCAAAGTTGTGGCCATCGCGAACGGTGTTACACAGTGACGTTCCTAGGCTATGTGCCGCCCCTAGGCAGAGTTTAAAATAAAACTCTTACTATTCATAATATATATTTTTAAATGACCTTATCTGGCGCCTATAGTGCGGTAAATGTCACACTTAAAAAAGATTTTCGTGGTAAATTGAACTACCGTTTACCCATCGGTTATAATATTATTAACATAGAATAAAAATCTTTTATTATTTTTATTATAATGCCATTCCACCAAGTATTGACAGTGAACACCTTAAAAGTGAATATTATTAACATTGAACATGTTTTTTGTCAGCATTTTTTTAATCAAAGACATTGAGGCATTATTTTTATTCTAAGCTAAATTTGTGTGTCAAAAATATTAAGTCATTAAAAAAAAACTGTAATCATTTGCCGCTCCCTTGGACTTGCCGCCCCTAGGCAACTGCCTACATGCTTATGTCCTCGGAACGTCCCTGGTGTTACAACACATGCCCAACAGCGTTCATTACTCGACTACGAAAACATATTATCAAAAAGTGTCGACGACATTAAGTCATACGACTGTTGGTAAGGTTTAAACAAAAACCGATTTTCGAATTACAATATTTTCTAAAACTTTGCTTTAACCGGTATTCGAAGTCACAACTAAATAAAATTACTACCTGTAACAAACAATTGGTAATAAAAATAATTTATATGCATAAAAAATGTGAATCAATGGCATAAAATTAACTATAGTTAAAATGTTTATAACTCATAAAGACAGTTTAGTAAAACTGTCAATAATTCATATTTTGTATCGTTTTCGGTAAATTTCTGTCAATACCAATTGTTTGTTACACACTAATAGTTCTATTTTGTTTTGTATAAATAGCACTGTAATATTATATTATCTTGTCTGTAATTAACGCACGTCACAAACGAAACAGGTCAGGCTCATAAAAAATATAATAGTATTAGTACAAATAAGTGTTTTATTTTTTTATTATAATGGCATTCCACCAAGCATTGAAAGTGTACACCTTAAAAGTGATATATATATATCGTCGGCTTAGTTCTAATATCACGTATGTCACTTTTTTTTTGGAATTTCATGTTTTGGTGATTTCAAGCATATCATTCGTTCAATATCCAAATTTGCAAGTGGAAGAGATTAAAAAGCAAATAACACAATATTACGTATCTCTTCTTATATTTATCTATTCTTACATCATGTAAGTCCTCTACATTAGGTATATATGAAAATGAATGAATATTTTTTTAAAAGCATAGTTAGAAATAGTAAAAAAAAAAGATATATTATTTAAAAACGTGTTAATAAATTAAAAAAACCGGCTTTTTAAAATCGTAAATATTTCAAAAATCATTTTTGAAAACTGATGAGCTCTAGTTAGTTATAAAAAGTCAAGATTTTCAATACTATTGGCGGCTGCGTCTACATGATGAATTACGAAAATAAGCTGGTCGACATTCTCAGTGTTTTTGCAGTCATTGCCACCACTCCAGTAGATATTTCACTAGCGTCCGACAATCCGGAAGACATAAGGATATGAAGAGTAGACCGCAAGTGTGAGTTTGTACTTCTACTGCTCCACAACGGTGCAGAGTGCAGGATACGTCAAATGTTTTTTTACACTGGAACCCTCGAACATTCTATAGTGAAATAGTATCTGGGGTCCATTTGTTTTCCAGGTATTTAAGTTATATTAAACAAAGGTTGCGTCAAGCAGAAAGGAACCACCTACAATATTGCAGAAGAAAGATATTAAGTACTTTCGATGGATTCGGCAGTAACTTTGTGGAAGTTCATTTTAATATAAAATAAAATAACTTCCACGTATTGTGCTACAAATTGTGGTAATACAAATGACATTTACATTAAGAAATTTATTTTCAAACGGTTTAATCCATTCTAATTATTTTTAAAAATTTTAAAATTATACTCCACATTTGGAGCAGACATAGGATTTAAAAAAACGTTTAATATAAATCAAATGTCCGGTATTATAAATATACAGTATTTAACGTAAAACAAAAAAAAAAAACAACGAGAAAAGGTTTAAATTTGAATCGTTCAAATAATGTACGTTCACACAAGTTTTGTCACTAACGACCCAGGTTTCATATTTCGGCATCTTCAGCCGTTCAAGAAGGATGAACATTAACTGACGTTCAGTAAATAAGGGTATCTTGCTTTTATATAAGAAATAAATGCATCACTAAGTTTAAGGCCATTGCTGGAGAAATGGATTAACCCATGGGAATGCCTACAGGTTTTAGTTGTTTTTTAATTTCTATAAGTATATCCCTGTTTGCTGGATTATATTTATTTAAACATAAAATACAAGAGTGGGAAATTTGGCAGATTTAACTGCTCATTAAAAATTGGTAGACTATTTAACTGTGCCCTATTTATTTCTAAAATTTTCTGGAAAAACAACTTATACCCGTCTGTTTGGGTGTAGCATTTTATTCTATTCACTCGCATTGAACACGTGGTTTTCTGAGATTAAGTGTTAGGCGAAAGTAGACGTGTCTTTTTTGTTTTGTTTTTCAGGGACTCATGTTAACCGTAATTATACTGTAAGTGATTTATATCTTGAATAGAACAACACAATGGTGTAATATTTGTATTTGTTTAATTTTGTTGTCGCAGATTGTGTTAAATATTAAAGAATTATTTCAGTCTATCGTTTCGCGTTCAACGAATTCTCTGTGGAAGACTACAATACGAATGTCATATGAATACAAAGACAATAAAATAAGGTACACCGGAATTGAAACGGTTTGAGAGATTCCGAAACGGGGTGCCGCGCATGCGCTGCCAACAATCAACTCCCACCGCGGAATGTAACCACTCACTTGGCATAAAAGTTTTTATCTTAGCGGTCTCATGTGCGCCTGATACAATCTGTGTGTCCCGCACAGGTGGCCGCTATTCCCCGACCGGAGTCCAACTAATTCAGAGAAATTCCGTTACCCTCACTGACTTGGTAAAAGTTCTTTATATTTACTAATTAATAGTGCACATTACACGAAAGATAATGAGATAATACTAATTCTAACAAAAAATAGTTATTTAAAAAAAAAATTTTTTTTTCAACAGCATCTTAAGAAAAGTTTTTGGGCATGATTTAGAATTTTAACATCAAATTTTACGATAGCTACAATTGTGGGGTTATAATGCAAAACGTACTACAGTGGAACCCCTAATTACACTACTCCGAGTTACGCGCTGGCTTGAAATATTCGCCACAAATCCCCCAATTAAACGGTCGCATTCCATTGACGTTGCTACGAGACGGCCGTCTGTGCGGTGCATACAATCGAATGCTGGCTAGCGTGTGTATTCAACACGTGCCACGCTATACACGCATAGCCGGGCGACTGTCTGTGTACTGGATTTTGCGCGAGCTTTGCATTTATCACTTAGTGACTAAATATTTCGTCCATATTTTTTTTTCACTAAGGGAAACCTTAGTTTTGCATTTTTCTAGGAAAAAAAATCCCTTATTTTGTATGAGATTCACTCCCCCAATTACACTACTCCAAATTACACGGGTTTAGTGTAAATGGAGGTTTAACTGTATTTTCAAAACTCAAGCTTTTCAGTAGAGTCAAATATTATAACGAATAACACAAAAAATAACATTTGCATAAAAATGTGATTCCCATTTTGAAAACGACAGTGTTTTAGACATTTTATATTAAAACTAACAGAACCAATCGATTCTTTAAGCTTGATTTACCCTATCTCCATATCTAACTTAATATCACTCACTTTGGAAATAGTACGTTTTGCATTAGAGCCCCACAATTAAAAATCTCCTTTTTTAATGATTTATGATATAAAATATGAGGCTAAGACTTGATCTGTGGTAGTTAGCAAATTGCTTTCACTATACACCGATTGTGTTTTTGGCATTGCAGTAAATGTTATTAAAATAAATTTTGAAATTGGAAAATCTTTTTGATAACCTCATCTATTGACAAAATTTGTTTTTACTGACCAAATATATAAGATTAATACTGACCATTCGCCTAATAAAATACTGATTATAAAATTATTTATGTGCTGGCCAATAAAATATAAGTCATAATGTAAGCGGTACCAAAATTTTCATTGGGTATTGATTGTATGAGAGCTGTTAATTATTTGAGAAATACGTTCCTACAAAAAGCGTTTATGAAATAAGGGTAATAAATTTAATTGTAATTGTTAGGTAATAAATGTCTAGGTCATAAAATTAACAAATAAAAACGTTTCAATTAAAAACCTACATAAAATAACGCAAAATTCGAATTAGTAACAGTAATAAATAGGAGAGGATAATACAAGCGTTTGTCGGTTTTCAAAAATCGGTTTTTCGTTAATTTTTTAAAATTAAAAAGCCGGTTTATTTTCAATTTGGTTACCCGGTTTCAAACATTAGAATTAATGTCGATTAATTTCATGACTTAATGATTTTTTTAAAAAAATTGAAACCTTCATGGTTACAAATAAAACGAATTGATATATGAAGTTAAATAGTGAATATATGTACATCAGTAAACGCGATTTAAAAATACATTCAGGTTTATTTGTTATAATATAAGTTTTCGACAGAAGGTGCTTGGTAGAATTTCAATATTAAATTTGAATCATTAAAAAATAATTTAAAACTTTGACTGAAGGTGCTTGATGGAAATTCAATGTCAAAATAATTCAAATTTGTAATTAAAATTAGACCATTAAAATCTGTAGGCATTGTGTCATGGGCTAATCCATTTAGCCAGCAATGGCCTTAAGCTTAGTGATACATTTATTTCTTATATAAACATCAGTTCAAGTTCATTCATGCACTTGAACGCCTGAAGATGCCGAAAGTCGAAAACCGGGTCGTTAGTGACAAAACTTGTATGAATGTACATAATTTGAACGATTAAAATTAATTTGTTTTTATATATGAAGTTTAATAAAATTAGCCTTTTTTCGTTATTTAATTTAAATTATACTTTTTATGTTGAACTACGAAAACCGGTAAAACCGTCTTATTTTCAAGTCAGTTTTTGGTAAAGCCCTACATAATAGCAATAACAGTATAAGAAATGAAATGGCAATTAAAACATATAAACTCCGATAATTTTTATACCATCTTAATTTGAATGGAAATAAACGCTTGAAATAAAATAATGTAATGTGCTTAAATAATTTAATGAGGGTACGTTAGTGGTTCAGAATTTCTATATATAAAAAATGGCTTCGCAGATATTTTGGCGTCAGTTTTTATGGCGATTGCAAGGGTCAGTGAACGACATCTTGAAAATCGTTAAATCTATAAAAGTAGACGAATAAAATATTGCACGAAAAAACCGGAAATGTTGCGCGGTTGACCTGTGTATGTTTTAATGATGAGGCGATGCGATGTTTTACTTACCTTATCAAATTTAAATAATCTAAATTATTCTAGAACAAAGTTGTGCGTTTTAGGAAAATATCGGAAAAGAGTATGTAATAAGTGGAATCATTTGGCAAACTAAATGAGTATTAAAGGTATAATTTAAGATTTCGACTGAAGGTGCTTGGTGGAATTTCAATATTAAATTTGAATCATTCAAATTATGTACACTCCCACAGATTTTGTCACTAACGACCCGGGTTTCGCCTTTCGGCATCTTCAGGCAGTTCAAGTTCATCCGTGCGCTTGAACGCCTGAAGATGCCGAAAGGCGAAACCCGGGTCGTAAGTGACAAAATCTGTGGGAGTGTACATAATTTGAATGATTCAAATTTAATTGAGTATTAAAGGATTAAATTTTTCTAAATAAACATGATTTCTCAAATTTTAATTACCAGTCATTATCAGACACCACTTCAAATTTATTAATCTTTGATGATTTTTTAATTAAATGTTAGAAGTGTTAAACATTTTAATTTTGTGTAATTATATTAGGTAAAACGGAAAGAAATGACATTTTTTGTTATTGTGACAAAAAAAATATTTAAAAAAAAAATGATACAATATTATTCTGTTATATAATTTTCCTCGTTGTCTTTGATCGTCCTCCATAAAAGAGGCAACTTTTTGATACCCTTTTCGTAAAACTCTGGTGACTTACTGGCAAAATACAAATCCATGTGATTTTTCACCAAGTCTGCGTTTGTAAATTTTTTGTCACGAAGTGAATGCTTCATCGACTTGAAGAGATAATAATCCGAAGGTGCTATGTCCGGTGAATATGAAGGATGTGGCAGAAGTTCGAAATCAAGTTCTCTTAATTTTTGCTGAGTAATTTTTGCCGCATGAGGTCTCGCATTGTAATGTTGTAAAATCCGCCTATTGTTATTGACCAAAAAAGATCGTTTTTTTAATAACTCTGCTTTTAATCGTTCTAGTTGAGCACAGTATAGCTCTGCCGTAACTGTTTGACCAGATTTCAATAATTCAAAATGTATTATCTTCGAAACATCCCACCAAACACACAACAAAACTTTTTTTAACGTCAATGTTGGCCGAGGAGTAGGCACAGGTACTTGATTTGGTGATAGCCATTGTTTTTTCCCCTGGTATTACTGTAAAGGACCCATTCTTTGTCCCCGGTAATTATCTTTCTGAGAAACGGATCCTATTCGTGCCTGGACAATAGAGAAGCACAGATGGTCACGCTTGTTCCAAGGCCGTTTGAGAGAGTGTGTGTTTTTGAGAGAGCTTGCCTGTGTTTTTTTCCCCAATCTTTTCAGATGATCTTGCACAGTTGTTATTGGACAGCCAATGTCGTGTGACAATTCCTTCACTATTTTACGAGGATCAGCTTCCACCAATGATTTTAGGACGTCATCATCGATTTTGAGGGGTCTTCCTGTTTTTGGTTTGTCCTTTAACTCCCTATCGCCACTTTTGAACTTTTGAAACCATCTAAAGCACTTTCAAAGTTTCAAGACGTCACCGTAAATGTCACAAATGGTCTTCGTAGCTTTTTTTGGTTTTAATCCTTTATCGAATAAAAACAGCATAAAACAGCGCAAATGTGTTTATTCAATCTCAGGCTTCTCCATTTTTCCACAACGGCAAAAAATATATAAAATATGTTGAAATGGAAAGAGTACACACAGAGCTTTAAAATAATACCAACCACGACGTGTTAGCTCAACGGCAACCGTTGACAAACAGATTTTAAAGTGACGCGCCAGAAAAAATGTCATTTCTTTCCGTTTTACCTAATAGATAGTGTATTATCACTTATACTATAATATGTATTTTTTTTCAACGTCAATTGTTGTTTACACCTTTTCATTTCAATTTATTTTTGTATAAATAGAACTGTTAAATTATATTTCAGTCGACAATGCTTGCAATGAGCGAAACGGGTCCTGACCAACGTTCCCTCTAAGCCGAAGGGTTAGCTGCGCGGAAATTTCAAAGGCTGCGCGGACCGATCAAATATTAATTGAGCAACTGTCTTGTAGTGCGCGCCAACCCGGAATGAGTGCGTGGGAGCTTCCCAACTGCTGCGCGGCCGCGCGCAGCTTAGAAGGAACGTTGGTCCTAACCTTTTAAATAAAGTGGAATAAAGTATAACGGAATATTTTGTTTTTATTGGTATGATGTCTTTCCACCAAGTATTGACAGTGAACACATATTAGTTTAGCAAAACACGTGTCATATTTTGTAACGCAGCAAGCGGAATAACAAAGTTTGTAAGACAAAAAGACGGAAAGAGATGAAAGTAAAATAAATATATTAAAATTGTTTTTGCAAATACATACATTAAGATTTATGTAGTAAGAAAATCTAAGCAATAATACATATGTATGTGTGTTCATAAACAAATGTTACCGAATTTTTTTTAGCAGGGAAAATTAAACAAAAATTAAATCTGTAAAAGAATGTCTCGCATTACAAAATATGTATTGTAGTTTATATTCGCTCCCAATGAAGAGCATATAGAGATATCTCAACAGGACTGCTTGTTCCTCATGTTTCTTAGCATATCTTTTATTTTGAAGGAAATATGCTTAGAAAGTGCTAAGACGGAACTAGTGGAAAGTTAATCGGTCTCACTACGCCCCGTTACAAATGTATCGGAAATATTCTTTCTAAAAAAATATTTAAGGCTGACAGAGAAAAATAAAGAAAACTCACAATATATGTTTATATTTTATGTAGATCTAATAAGCGGTAGAATATAGAGTGCCCCTCAAATTAACGAAAATTCATTGAGCTGTCCGATCAAGTTTAAACGAAGTCGTAAGAAAAAATGAGAAGCAAAAGCAGTAAAGGGACAACTTTTTCAAGCAATCAGTTTTCATTTAGAGCAGTGGTTCTCACGTTAAATTTTACTGTGGCCACATTATAAACATTAGCGTTTCTATGGAAATGTTTTGTGGCCGCACCAAATTTTTGTTTTTTGATGTGAAAAAAATAACAGTTCCATTTACTAAAAAATGGGTGAACTCATACGTTTATATTCAACAAAAGACATTATTTACAATATCAATATTTACTATGACTTGGTGGCCACATGCGACCACCTTGGTCGTACATGAGAACTACTGATTTAGAGTAAGCAGGTGTAGTCATGAAAGACAACGGCGACTCCGACTCCGGCACTAACGGGGTTCCGACAACAATTAAAAAAAATGTATTTTTATTGTGTCGGGTCCGCGGTCTAAGGGGTCAACGTCGTTCTGTAATCCTACACAAACTAGGTATAGATTATTACCATAAAAAAAATTGTATTAAAAATAAATTGCCACTTTTTTAAAAATACATGTTCGCTCCCAATGTGGAACATACTGTCTTCTAATGAAGGTATCTTAATATACGTTTTTCTAAGAGAACTGTTTGTTACTCAGTCGCTCAACCTCCCGTTTTCAATTTTCAAAGACAATAGCATGGATAGAAAAATATGGCTAGGACATGACTAGTAAATAAGTAATCGCTATTGAAGGATCGGAAGAGTGGGGGGTGATTTTTAGACATCAGAAACGACCATACTTTCGTACAGAAATCGGTCGAAAAATGCTGCTCGTACTGGGACTCGAACCCGTGAGATTAGGTACGGAAGCCAACAACGCTAACCGCTGCGCCGACATAAATTGTCATTAAGTAGCTTGCCATTTCAGCGATATCTACTACACTTTGAAGAAAAGGCACTAAATTATTCAGGGTTAAAAAGTATTACATAAAACACGCGCCTGGAAAAAAGAGTCGCATAGCAAAATAGTACGTATTATCCGCAAAAAAATCTTCCATTCACACAATTACTTATCATAATTTTTTCAACAATAGATAGAGAATCGCTCCAAGCCTCGATGACAATACGGGTCAATGTCGCAAGTGACTTCCGAACACGACAAGGTGACAAAGATTCCGTTCATTTCATAAAAAATAAGGTTATTTTACCGATACAGATGTTAAATAATATAACGAACATTTTTAACAGATTTTTCGCTTAACGGTAATCCAATTACACCGGGTAACTGTTATGTCAGCCTGATACTTAAATACTGATATTACTCGCAAATTTTTAGAATTCGGGATATTTAATTTGATATAATTTCTCAATTTCAAGATATGATGATATGGGATGCATGCAAACTTTTCAGTTCACATGTTTAAATAAGCTTTTGTGTTGCGATATTATCATATCACAAATTGTTTGTTGAAATAAAAAACGTAAATTTAAATTGAAAAAATGTGCAAAAAGTGATGTCTTAGCACGATAAAAATAAACAGTTTCTCAATCATGGATAATATGAGAGTTCTTAACAATTTTACTAATTTAATTATTGTTGAAAAATTAAAAGTACAGTACATGAAATTACAGCTGACGCCAATTCGCCATGCACTTGACAAATATATCGAAATAAAAACAGTACATAATACATAAAAATCAATAAATAAATTAAAATCTAATAAACAGTTCACAAGTACTATCACTAAAAATGTCCACTTCTCTAGGCCAGGGTTTCCCAAACTATGTTTCGTGGAGCCAGAGAAGGTGTTCCAAAAAAAATTGGAATGGTTTTATACGCTGCAACACAGTTTAAAATTTAAGTGTTCCGTTATATTATTCGGACTTGCGAAGTGTTCCATTCTAGAAAATGTTTGGGGAACCCTGCTCTAGGCAATTAGTTGACCAGTCAAACGGTCCATGGAACTGGCGATTAATACGTCCTACACGAGGAACAAATTCTAATAATTCTCTTTTAATAAGGCCCGGGTAGAATAGGTGAGAATTATTATATTATTTCCATGCCCGCTCTTAATGCCAAGCATATCGAACCGTAATCGACAGATAATAGTAAGCGTCAATTCATACAATTTTAGAGAAAAAGGTTGATTTATAACTTCTTTTAAAGTAGTAAAAAGAAATTTTCATTGACCTAATAATATTAGTAACAGCATTTAAAGAATTATTTTTGCGAACTTATAACGAGAAAAAGGTAATAAAACCTTTTGTTACAATTAAACCTGACTATTCCTGTAAAATTTATGAAATTTCACTTACGTTATTCTGCCAAATTACACATCGATAAATAAATATAAATTTCAATAAAAGTTTTACCACGACAATATATTAGTACTCAGTCGTTTAATCAATCCTTTTAAAAGAGATAATTAGTATAAGAAGTAGGGATAAAGCTAGGACATCAGATCTCAAAAGATCTGAAAGGTGTGAGGAAATTTTTATAAATCAAGAACATACATGTCTTCCAACAGAAATCTATTCTGTAGAAGTCCAATCAGTTATATTTCTACTATCTTTGAATAAAAGCGAGATTAAGCAACTGAGTAATTCTTAATCAGTTCTTGTGGAAAATAAAACTTATGTTGAGATAGATGACATGTATTAAAAAAATAATTAACAAAGATATCAAAATGAAAAACAACACATAATAGAAAACGCAAGAGAACTGTTGTATTGCTCAAGAAGGGCCCGCAAAAGATTCTCAATAGGAATAAAAAGAATTATCATTTTTAAATATATATACAGCGTACAGCTAACATACAATAATGAAGACATCAACGCTGCTAGATTGCATTTATTATTAAAAGTTACGAAAGAAGCACATCACAAAGACTGCCTGCTGATATATTTCAAATCCAACATCTGTTCAGCACCAAAGCAATGACAAGTTAATGCCTTCTGCCTGTAATTATAAGTATCGTTACAGGTGAGATTATGGGCGTACCGTCAAATGGTGGCAAAACATACTGGGAAAAAAATAATCTAATAACAAGGAGATTATAAATTTAAATACATTGTGAACATTCGGGCACATCAAATTACATAGATATGAAAAGAGATATTCTAATACCTTTTCAATTTTAAAATCATCGTCTTTTTCAATTATACAGAGAGTTTTTTTGAAGTAGCAGTATGCCATGATGTTTAAACTAATAATTATCTTCGACAAAACTGTAAATGATTTGTATCTTTGCGTTTTATTTCATCATTTTCCGCTAACAGCGCGTAACATAAGCCATGTCAGCATTAGAGCATCAATTCCCGGACCCCATTTGTAATCCCGAGGCTGACAATTTTTCCAATCCCGGGATCCTGGGATTAAACATTCACCATAGCATCGTGTATAAATTTTTGCTCGGTGATTTTGAAATCCTGTGAATTGAAAGAAGCTAAACCTGTTTTTTTAGCACTACCACAATGTCTGAATTTCGGGATCACTGAATTGGACGGGATCCCGGGATTGGAGTCCATAGTCAGCATTCATAAACACATTAAGAGTTTCACTTTTAATGTGATAGTTCACTGGCAACACTTGGTGGAAGGGCATTATATTAAATAAACATAAAACAGTATTTTTTAATAATTCCACATTTATTGAATATGATTAGGACGGGTTTCGGTCATAACGAGCATTTTCAACTGTGTGGAATTGGTACAAAAAAGAGTTTTAGTTTGTTTACATTAGAAATTTCTTTAATGTGAAATTTAATTTAATAACTTTGTTATACCACTTGTTGTGTTACAAAAAATGGACAGATATTTTACCTCTTTGAGAAACATCATCAAACATGACAAAGTAATAGAATGAAGTTTTATATTAAAAATGAACTTCCAAAAAGTTACCTCCAAATCCATTTAAAATAAAGGATTTTTTTGTTTAAACTTTAAGTGAATTTGTGTTTTTATACTACATCCGCTGCATATTCGGAGCGGATGGGCACCACAAAGGTCCTTCAAGATTCTCTTTCCCCCGTCAATCCCTTTGCTTCATGCCATACCATTCCAGCGTCCTATGGCTCCGCAGTGTACATCTTATGGATAATCATCGGTGGCCTTTCACGAAGACGGGATTTAAGAGAGAGAGGCAGGTTTTAGGCTCTCTTGTCCAAGCCAGTTTGAAATTTACTCTGAGTGATTCGAAATAAAAACAATATTTGGCGCAATTTGAGATTTCGACTGAAGGTGCTTGGTGGAATTTCAATATTAAATTTGAATCGTTCAAACTATGTACATTCTCACAGATTTTGTCACTAACGACTCGGGTTTCGCCTTTCGGCATCTTCAGGCGTTCAACTGCACGAATGAACTTGAGCTGACGCCTAGTAAATGAATGTTTCGTGTTTTTCGATGCCGAAAGGCGAAACCCGGGTCGTTAGTGACAAAATCTGTGAGAATGTACATAGTTTGAACGATTCAAATTTAATATTTCGTGCGTTGTCGGTTTGCTATTATGCGATTCCAAGCATATTTGCAACTTTGCATTTATATTCAAACATCTTCAAAAAAAAAAAAAAAACATTTGTATAACAATCGTTCAAAATGTCGTATTGAAAATAATAAGGATATAATGACAAAGTTGAGACCGAATATGTTGTAGTCATTTGTATACAATGCCAAAACTCGATGAAAAATGAATTTACGATTAATGATTTTATAGCTTTTCTATGATATTGCAACTCACTAATACTCGGCCAGAGTGGTTAACTTAGATTCCAATATTAATTCGTAATACAAATAACGTTAAAAACGTTTATTAATATCAATTGTAATTTTATAAATAGTTTTAATAAATTAAAACAATCTTAATGCAAAAATAGTTTTTTAGCGATAACATGATAATGTAATTCAATACATGCTTAGTGTAAACATGTTTATTTGTGCATCACTACTACAGTGAGTTAAAGTAAGTTAAACTACCATTTACTACTAATCATATTGTCCGAACATTTCAAATACGATGGATACAAGTTACAACTTAACGGAGAAAAAAAACACTAAACGTTTCGCGTAAACCGCAGGAGACTTTTTAATTAATGGCGACGGTAACGAGAAAGAAACATGTTAACAATGGAGTATGACATTAATTAGAAAAACGTGTGTAAAAGTAACAATCGAGATATAAGTTACAATAATATGTGAACTAAATATAAACATCTCTCGTTATTTAACTACATATGATAAAACTTTTTTCTTGAACTTTTAACTTCAATCATGTCTTTGTTTGGTAGGGTAAAAATATCAATGTATTTTAGTACTACAGTTTTTTATATTTTATGCGTTGATAGCTATTTCGGCTTTCGCCATCGTCAAAACTATGCTTAAACGTAAATTTTGCTCAGCTATATATACTGGCTCCGAAGAGATATACAATGCATCATATTATGCAATTGAGATTCGAGATCGGGCCGGGCCCGGGTAAGGAATTTCAGACTATGTTCGTGTCATAAGTCAGCCATGATGATTTTAATTATTACCATTTCTATAGAGAATCGTAAATTGTTGTAAATTTGTAAAAAACGAGTATTTTCGGGCTGTGGAGTATAAATCCGGGCTTCGGGTCGGGTTCGGGTAACAAGTGTGGTATAAGATTCGGGCCTGAGTATTTCGGGCTCGGACCGGGTAATTTTGTAAAAATTTGGCCCGTGCAAACCTCTAGTACATATATCACTTTTAGAATGATCACTGAGAAAATTTGGTGAATAGGCATTATATTAAAAAAATAAAATACTCATTTATACTAATTCCATTTTTTTTAATATTATCATGACGGTTTCGCTCGTGACGAGCATTATCAACTGTTAAGAGAATACAATATTACAGTGCTCGTTATACAAACATAAATAAAATAATTAAGGTGTAACAAACAATCGGTAATAAAAAGTATTTAAGGATTTAAGATACATGAATATATCTGTATATATTATATTATATAACTAGTAAAAATGAGTGTTTTATTGTTTGAATATAGTGCCTTTCCGCCAGGTATTGACAGTGAACACATTGTGTCAGTTAAAATATTTTTTAATGAATTTAAATTTTTCAGATGATAATTAATTTGATTGAGGCATTTTTATTCGCATTTACCATGATAACTAAAAGGCGATATGCCGTGGAAATGACAAACAGGTTGTTCTCGTAATTATGGCGCGTAGGATATATGTGGCTATAAAGAGGACGTTACTCCATCCATGAGAAAAGTTCCATAGATCTACGGGTGATAGCTGCAGCAAGGTGCTTGGCATACCCCGGAGCTATTGTTCATTCTGAAACTAATTTTAAGTAGAGATGGGATACACGTACATAGTTGAGCTGACAGGAAACATTGGACATCGCGGAGGGATCGTAATACCGGTATTACCGAAGCCGGGATCCCGGTATCTAAAGTATTTTATCAATACTAAAATATGAATATTTCGGAAATTAACGAAAATCGAATTTTAGCCCTTAAATGCATGATTTTCTACATCCAGATTCCAATGAATGGGTGTGATTGCAAGAAAAAATGTTTAAAAAATTGTCGATAGTTTTTTTTAAATATATTTTTATCCAAAAACACTTTATACTCTAAAAAAGCACCGAGGCATTAGATGCATAAAACACATTTTTTAAAAAGGGCAACACTTAAAATACACAATTAAACTACTGAATGCTATTACGATGAACCATATTTTTTTTTATTGTGAAAACTGTATTAAAAAATGGTCTAAAATCAATGGCCGCCAAAAATCCAGCATGCTCTGTTCGAATGAAGATTATAATGATTTATCACGTGCAGACAAGACGTGTATTGAAACAATATGAAGGGTAAATATCACTTTTAGGGTGTTCACTGTCAATACTTGGTGGAAATGCATTATATTAATAAAAAAACAATATTCCTTTGTACTTTATTCCACTTTATTTAATAGGTCAGGACTGGTTTCGCTTATTGCGAGCATTGTCAACTGATAAGAAATATAATTTAACAATGCTATTTATACAAATTTAAATGAAAAGGTGTAAACAACAATTGACATTGAAAAGTGATTCTAAAATAACACAAAATTAAAATGTTAACACATCATACATATAATAAAAAATAACAAACATAATAAAAATATGGGAAATTTTTGACTACATGATAAAATGCTACGTTAATAAAGTGAATAGGTTTAATGATAGTTTCCTGTTTTTCCCCGCTTTCAAGTAGTTGGTGTGTATACTTAAACAAAATCGACAGCCAACATACTGAAAAAAATGCTCGCAATGAGCGAAACCGGTCCTAACCTATTAAATAAAGTGGAATAAAGTACAAAGGAATTTAAGATTTCGACTGAAGGTATCGCCTTCCGATTTTAAATGAAATATTGCGTATGCCGGGGTCGTCACTTCTGTACCCTATATAAATATAGTCATAAAACCTTTTCCGACAAACAAATAAATATAATTCTTAAAACCACTCACTACTCAAATCTTTGGGAGCTTATCCTTTTCGCCAGCAATGGCTTTAGACTCAGTGATACATTTATTTATTATATAAACACGAAACATCCATTTACTAAGCGTCAGTTCAAGTTCATCCGTGCGCTTGAACGCCTGAAGATGCCGAAAGGCGAAACCCGGGTCGTTAGTGACAAAATCTGTGGGAATGTACATAATTTGAACGATACAAAGGAATATTGTGTTTTTATTAATATTGTATATCTGTTTAATTCGGTAAATTTACAACAATGACTATGTAAAACCACAGGATTCTAAAAGTTAAAATTGCGTTACGGACTGCTCATTACGATAGCATGAAAGTTAAACGGTATCATAAAATGTTTACGGTGGAAATAAATGACACTTGAAGTGATGGAAAAAAAACACCACGCAAATTGTATGCGCGGTACAATGTAATGATTGGATAGACGGGCATATATAAGCTTTTATGTTTGCCTGATACTCGATGAGATGTGGAAGCTGGCTCTAGGAAGCAAGTAAATGCAAATTCTTAACTGGTGAGTGTGGCCTGCAGGTTTTTCGAAGGCAGATGAGCAAGACGTTGTAACCCAGGGGAGTTCCAGGGGATAAATCGTTGAATCGCTAGGTTCTAGTTTTTTTTTTTGTTAAGTTCTTTAAAAATATTATTTTAAATACAACATAACATGTTCAATAGTTATTTTTCATAAACAGTGAAAACCCGATTCTATGTTTCTATGGGACCGTAATAAAACAACGAATAATGCGGGAAACCGATAATGCGGGAAATATTCATATAATATTTTAAAAATCCACTAACTTTGTTATATAATTTTGGATAGTTTATTTCTGCTAAAGGGGGCGATTCTTTCAATAAGGTTAAGAAACACTGGTTTAGACATACACTATTTCAATGGATTTGACAGTAACCTGGAGGAAATTTCCTTTTTATAACATTAAAATTATTAAGAGCATTTAACCTTAAGAGTAGTGAATAGATTTATACAGACCTTACTTTAATTTACTGCCATTTCTTAACATGACAATTTCTTTACTTTTTCCCAATGAATTATGAATATCATACATAGAGCTTATATATGCTTACAGACAGACACTTCCGTGTTGAGCTTAAAGTACTTCCATACTCATTTACAGAAAAATAGCGCCGACGTACATGTACGTCCATACCAACGTTCCCTCTAATTTTCCTATTGTGTGTGCGTACCATCAACTTCCGTGAGTAGTAAATTTTCAGTAAAATATGAAATGTGCGCAAATATAAAAATTTGGTGAAACAATCTTTTTTTTTACAATATTTCTATGTGCAGCCTTGTGCGGCGATGAAAAAATGTGTGCGGGCACATTTTGGGAGGTGTGCGCGCGCACATGCGCACACCTTAGCAGGAACATTGGTCCATACTCCTCTAAAGGTTAATGTTATATATTGTAATGCGTTTGGAATTCATGGACTCAAAATGATCATACTGCTATGTTACTAGATGGGCATGCGATGTTGACATCAAGAGCACATCTCGTTTAGAAAAACAACTTTGCCATGTCTTTGATTCAATTTACATAATACAACTTTCAATATGGTGATAAATGATAAGAAGAAAATACTTTATGTTATTACTGTAGTGAAAATAAATATTCACTAAGAGAATAAACGTAGGTCATTGTGAAAACAGCCCTATTCAGGAGGCTATATGTACAAGACATGTGATCAACCTAGCAGTACGCAGATTGATTGAACATTTCCGTTAAAATGTTTGAATTCGTAATTGAATGAACCGACAAAGAAATTCCTCATCGCCGATAAAACTAAACAGATATCCTGAGGATATCTATTATGGTAAAGTGACGGACAATTTTCAAAGTTTAATTTTATTATATCTAGAGATTCTATAAAAACAAATAAATAGGTTAATCTATGACTATTTCGAGTTTCACTACGTTATAAGTTACATTCGCATTTTTTTTATTGATATTTCATATATGAATACTAAAATCAATTCGATTGGTTTATTTCAAAAGTTTAAATGATCGCAAGTTGTTGGGAAAAGTTGAAAATTAGCGTGTTTTATATCTGCATTTATGAAAATAATGCACATGGAGTTTCCGTGAACTTCTTATCTCTGTAGTGATCGCGCCCTTCCGTCTGCAAACGATGGTAAGGGGATGCAATTTACAATTTTTCAAAATCTTTATCGATGAAGAAGACTGGAAGAACCTTGAAGCTGGCGCGTCCTGGTACTTGAAGCTCCATAAATTTGATATCCAAAAAAAAATATGCGTGATATGAGGCTTAAACAAAAACCATTTAAATTCAAAATTATCATAAAACTCGATTAAAACAGTTCTGTAAGTTTGAAAAAAGCGTAATTAGATAAAAAAAAATAGTGACACATGTTTATAAGAAACGATGTTACGATCAAAAACAGGGGTGGGCTGGAGGGGGCTCGGAGGGGCTCGAGCGAGCCCCTTGTTAAATTTTACTTAGGCCGGCGAGCCCCTTGTTAATTCAATAGAAAACAATAGTCTCAAATAAAATTAGTATATAACTGCGATTTATGATTTATTTGTTATCTACGACAGCTTTAGTATGCACATCAGTACATTGTTAGCCATTTAGATTGATAAGTTTACGGTAAATGGCATATTGTTACATATTATAAATGTATTAAATAACAATCGATTGCTTATTTAAGTATTGCATAGCAGTGATACAAATATTCACTCCTTCCCCAGAACACCGAGAATTGCTTTGAGATTAAGCGAGCCCCTTGATAGCGTATTGGCAGCCCACCGCTGATCAAAAGGTACTAAAATTTGCAATATTTTTCTCAGAAGGTCTCGCGTCTTTTCATTTTGGGAATTTCGTAAATTCCTGGAAAAAATTTTGAAATCTGCCGGCGACTAAAATTTTCAAAGAATTGAAAATTATTTTGGAATCCTTCAATTTCTCACTTTTCCCCCAGTCATTAATCCCGACATAATTGAGTCTACGAGCCTCGAAAAACCTACATGGAGGCCACGGAAAAATATAAGACTTAAACGGGCTATACTATGGAATATGCTGTTTAAGTACATATTTTCAATGTCTCCTATGTTTCATATAGATAGAAAAACTTTTATTATTCAAGTTCTCATAGAACTTTGAAATCATCAAACATTTTTTAATGATCAATCATTAAATATGTTCAATCCCAATAATCATGATAATTGAGAATACATAAAGATGCTGTCAAACGTAGACATGAAAGTGGACCTATAAAACTAAGGTTGTTATTGACAAAATTATGTATACTGCCATAAGATATTATTTATGTTTATCATACTAAAAATAATTAATGGACTACATGGGCCCTCAATTTTGCACCAGTTAAGTCATTGAATTTCTCCAGAGAACCAACGATTTTATGGCTATTTTATGTTTTTATGAGTGTTCATTACCTTTTGTAAATGGTTGATTTTATTGGCAAACTACATGAGACATGGAGATTGCGGCATCATTTTGTTACTTATTGATTTCGTGGAGTGTAAATAGCGTTGGTGGACTTCAGAATTAAGTGAAAGGAGAATAAGTGGTTTTTAAAAATAATCAATTACACCTATCCCTCGATTTACACTGTACATTTTTTACACGTTTTCGCTTTTACACGGTTTAAAAATGTTAACTTGAAAATTAAGTAAAAAACGAGTAGATAATTTTTAATAACGTGTTTTATATCTTGAATAATATTTATAGCTTTATTATGTCGAAAGAAGTAAAAAGAAAAGTTATTTCGTTAGCAACCAAAATATTTTTTTTGGATCGTTTAAAAAACGGAGAAAGAGTAATAGATGTTGTTAGATTATATAGCATGAATGAAGCTACAATAAGAACCATTAGAAAAAATGAAAACTCAATTAGAAAGAGTGTAGCAGCTGACACTACGAGTACGAGCACAACTTCATATATCAGATATATTGCAATGGAAAACATGGAGAAGGCATTAATGATTTGGATAGAAGACCAAACACAAAAACAGATGCCAATTGATACCAATGCTATTACAAATAAAGCATTGCCGATTTATGAAAAAAATAAAGAGAAGATGCCATCCTCTTGTTCATCTGAAAAGAAGCATACTTTCACAGCAAGTCATCAAGTCAAGTCACAGTGATTTGTGATAGTGATGAATGATAAAAACTCCACCAACCGTTGCAATATTTTTTTAAAGAATCTTTTGGATTTCATTTTTTTGTTACTCTAAAAGCTTTACCTGTATTTAATTAATAAAAGAATACGTGTGTTTATACTTTCTAATAATTTTGTTTTTTTATGTATTTATGAAAACAACCAAATTATGCGTTTTTCGTGTACTTTTCGATATACATGGTTTTAAATTTAAAAATATACAATTTCGATTTACACGTTTTTCTCAGGAACCTATCTACCGTGTAAATCAAGGGATAGGTGTATTTTAATTTGTCAGTAAGAACTGCTTATCTTTCAAATTGACGCATATGCACTTTGGAAAATTTCATTGACCTGCTCTACCTACTGTTTTACCATACGTTAATTTTATCCATTGTCGTAAATAACGTTAAGCGTGTTCAGGACCTGTTTCGATCATGATGAGAATTATTAACTGATAAGAAATAAAAAAAGGAAAAAAAAACAATTAAAATTCCACTAAATTGACTAAAATTAAAAAGGTTTATGACATTTGTCGATTAGACTTTTTTTCCTTTATTTAACAAAAGGTTCGCCGGTCTAAGTCAGATTTAACGAGAGGATTACACTTCTAGACTACTTATGCATTAAGTGTTTATATGCTCTCAATTGATATGAGAAATACTTTATGAATATATGAGTTGAATTTGCCAAAGTAAAGTAGGTATCTATTTTCCATTTTTAACCATGTCCGCCCTCAGTGTGAAGCATATTGATTTACAATGAAGTTTATTTCAACAAAAGTAATTTTACGAGAACTAATTGTTACTCAATTGCACAAACTCTCTTTCTTCCAAAGATAATAAAAATAGAAGCATAGGGCTAGGACAGGACTATTGGTTAGCTAATCACTCTCACTGCGTCCTGTTTTTAGAATAGGATGGGTAGGAGGGGGTAATTCAAAACATCGTATTCATCGAACGACTTCGAACGGAAATTCATAAATTATTATTTTTTAAATTTTCCGTATTGGGATTTCTAACCCGTGATCGCCGTAACCGAAGTCAACGACGTTGACCACTCGGCCACGCAGTTGAATTTTCCGTTTGATGGGGTATGTTAAAATTAAAATAATATTGTAAAAAATAAAAATATATAAAAGGATGCCAAAAACGTTAAAACAGACAACTATATCAGTATTTGAAAATTAATTAAAGAATTGTAAGATGTATAATTTTTTTTTTATTAAGAAAATTGTATTTACCATTGTTATTATCTTGTCGTAAAAATCTTTCAAAAGAATTTAAGAAAACTCGCATATTAGGGCAACATAAACATTGAAAGGAATATAAAAGAAGATACAGTGAAGTGGGCATGCAGATGGTTGAAAAAATAAGCGAAAGAATGGTGGGTAAATTAATGGCTGTGAGAATTTTAATTGTTCAATAAGTTGCTATGATAATCAGATAATAAACTTCATTTACAATGTCATTCATTGTTAATCAGATTACTTTACGCCAGGAATCTTAAAAAAAGAACAATGCTCATTTACATATGAAAGAGACAAAATGTGTGGCAGCACTTGATTCTTTTTAACGACATGTACATAGATGTCATTCGAAATATTATGGAACACAGATCAACTGCAAGGCATTCATGAACACACTCACCAACGGTCAGGAACGATTTACTCCTGATACTTTGTTTGCGATGAATAAAAAAACAATACACTGTGATCACTTTTAAGTTAGTAACATATTTATTCTAAAAGACTATCTTCAGCTAAACTGTTTGTGAAATTATAAAGTTCACGATTTCAATGATGTCTTTGGCAAAAAAATGCTGTGGATACAAGTTGTTTTCCCAGCAACACCAGTTGTGTATATGCAGCTAACGTTTTATAGCTGCATTCCACACCAATATTGACAGAAAAAAAGAAGTCTACCCCTCACATTCATGGTCTGACCAGAACTGCAAGGGACTAATTTTGAATCATGCATTAGTGTGCTTGAAAAAAAAGAAAATATTATTAATAATAAAAGTGTTATTAGTTCAGTCACTTGAATTAAGTTGCTACTAACTATCATGTGTATAATCTGTATTTGTCAGGTCGTATGGCGCAGCGGTTAGTGTTGTTGGTTTCCGTCCCGTATCTCACGGGTTTGAGTTCCAGTACGAACAGAATTTTTTCGATCGATTAATCGATTTCTGTTCGAAGGCATGGGTGTTTGTGTATAAATTTTCACTAAGTAGGGGTGGGCTGGAGATACTCGCAGGGGCTCGCGCGAGCACTTTGTTAAATTGAGAAAAAAAATATTCTCGGACATTTGCGCTATATAATTTATTAATATTAAATTTTATTAAATTTAAGAACGCAGTGACGTACATTAGGTGTTTTTGACATTAGTATAACGTTGAAACATGTTATTCTAATCTACTGCAGCTATTGATTTTAATTAAATTGCGGTACGTTGTGTATTTTTATATAATAAATGTATATATGTAGTAACATCTGAATTCCTCACAAAATCAGATATAAGGGAGCGTACAAGACAGCGTCCCGTCACGTCAGTGGTTATAGAGACGTTGGAACTGGCTGGGTCACGTGCTGCGGATGCCTCCGGAAATCCTCAATGCAGCCTGCCTCTTCTTTCGACCGGTGGGATTTCGGCGCCCCGGACGTCCGTCGGGTACTATCCATAGGATGTACTCGGCGGAACTGAAGGATGCTGGCATGTCATGGGAGGAAGCAAAGCAATTGGCGGGAGACAGGGAATTATGGAGGTGCCGCGTGGCGGCCATATGCTTCACATAGGAAGCAAACATGGCCAAAGAAAGAAAAAGAAGAATATAGTAAAATTAAGTTGCTTTTATAATTACTGCAAAAGAATGACAAAAAAAATCACCTACACATCAAACATAGCACATAGGTTTGAGTTTAAGCGAGCCACTTGTTAACTTATTGGCCGCCCACCGCTACCGCTGCTTATAAGGTGTTACTATTAATTATTTTCTACAAAATGTATTTATCTAACTATCAACTACTTTACAGCCAGAAGAAATACTTAATAATTCAATGATAATTTGTTGCTAGTACTAAAGCTGCAAAAAATATATCCCTGATACAGATCGTTATAGGTAACAGGCAATCATGAATACGTACTGGTGAATTGATAACCTTGCTATGTAAAGATATTGAGATAATTTAAGATATTTTTAGTGCAGCATCGCGTCAATCTAATACAAAAAAAAAGGTTTGTTTCTTAGTACTTTATGCGCTGCCTCACCGCTAATCCGATTGCAATAAAACTTTGACAGACATTTTGCTTGCACTTCCGGGAAGGTTATAGGCATAGTAAAATTAACTTACAGTTGGTCTTATATATGAAAATCAATGTTTGTATGTCTGCCATATCGTTCATGCAACTTGCGCGATGGTTATAGGCATAGTACAATTAAATTACAGTAAGTGGTGCGTGTGTCGCACCATAGAAAATCGGCAGCAAACGTCAAACGGTCGGAAAAAGAAAACATGCTCTTCAATAAACACAATGAAAAGATAGCATAGTACAATTAAATTACAGTAAGTGGTGCGTGTGTCGCACCATAGAAAATCGGCAGCAAACGTCAAACGGTCAGAAAAAGAAAACATGCACTTCAATAAACACAATGAAAAGACAAGCACTTTCTTTCTTCGAGTGGCATTGCAACGCTTTCCAGGAACCGGGTAGTTACATGTTGATTGTTGAGTATCCCACCACCACCCGTTATGTGTATGCAGCTGCACTTTCACAGCCGCCTTCCATAACGCAATGCGATCAAGAAAAGAAAAGAATTTATTACTAATATTATTGGCCCGATACAGAGCTGCACGGGACCTATCTTTTACTATGTACTACCTATTTACTGTTGTGCTTACAAGATAAAGATAGAAGGGTAGTTAGTTAAAATTAAAATATTGTCCAAGAATCTTAGAAGTTTTCAGAATACAGATTTGCAAGATTTAAATTGTTGACGACTAGCTTTGGAGCGACATACGTGCTTCAATTAAATATTATTAGTAAGACTATTAGTCACGCCGGAGAATTTATTTCGACGCACGCAAAAAAAATGACAAAAAACTTTCGAGAATAGCAAAAAGGCGCCTAGGACCCGAAGCGCTGTCTTTTTCCCGAGTACCAGGAAAGCAGAAGGCATCCGAGGTATATTGCAAAGATTTCAATGTGCCGCTTAGCATAGTGTACACGCAGACGTAGTGCCACGGTACCTCCTCCCGTCTTTGCTGCCCGCCGCGTGAATAATGCACCCGGAATAATTGAAACACACCAGCGAAATCACCAACAATGAGACTCGTGCCGCGGCGGTGGTGAGCTGCCCGGTAACAAAGAAACGGAGAACGGCCGCCATGTGACAATAGCGGTCGATCACTGCCGCGTATCCATACCCGTTATTACTTCTTCAGCCCTGGTAGGTAGGTGCCCGTAAGAAAATTCCTAGATGCAACATCTTCAAAATATGCAGTTTTATATGTAAACTAGCTGTAAGCCCGTTGACCTCAACGGGGGGATTTTTGTTGCATTTTTAAGAAGTCAGAAAATTACAAACCTATTTATTGAATAAGCCAGAAATTCTAAAAATAAAATAAATATATCTCGGGCCATATATCGACAGCATGCCCTGTAGTATTTAAATTGTAAGTTATTTAATTTTTGGAATAATGTTGAGTTTGCTAACAATTAGTTTTCCTATTAGCAGAAATATACCTCGTAAATTACCTAATTTTTGGAATAATGTTTAAGTTTGCTGACAATTTTTTTCGTAGTGACAAAAATTTCGTAAAATATTAAATCTTTGGAATAATGTTCAAGTTTGCTAACAATCATTTTTCATAGTAGCATAAATCGACCTCGGCGCATATATCGACAGCCCTGCAGTTTTAAATTGTAAATTACTTAATTTTTGAAATAATGTTTAAGTTTGCTAATAATCATTTTTCACATGCAAAATGGTATAAATTAATTGCACATTTTATCAAAACAAAATTATCAATTTTCCATGTTACAATCAAATGCATATTTATCAAATTAATCAGAATAAATTAACTTCACTAATTCACCAAACGGAGCTTATTTTTAGGAATATATGAGTCTTTAAGGGAACCAAACATAAAAATGGTGAAACTTTTCCATTTGACTTTTAAGTGCAATTACGTTTTCAATTAATTTTTGTGGGAACTGTCATCAACTTTTAATTTTATGTGAAAGTTTTTTCAATAAATAAGCATAAAAAAGTAATACAAAATAACTTAGATTATTCCACGTATTGTGCTACAAACTGTGACACGTGTTTCGCCTATTTCAGAGGCATCCTCAGACAGACTTACTTTCAGTAAGTAAAAGTAAGTCTGTCTGAGGATGCCTCTGAAAGAGGCGAAACACGTGTCACAGTTTGTAGCACAATACGTGGAATAATCTAAGTTATTTTTTATTTTATATTCAAATGAACTTCCACAAAGATACCGACGAATCCATCGAAAGCATAAACAATGTATTTTAGAGAAAAAATGATTGAAATTATGCAATAAAAAGGGTGGGTTCAGTTCACTTTTTCCCATCATCCTAACTTGGCTCACTTTGCCGTATTTTAATCTCGTTGACCCCAATCTATCAAACTATTTCGCTTACTTTATTTATATTACTATTTGAGCATAAATTTACCTTGTCCAAAGCATAGACTCGTTTACTCGTTATTTAAAACAAAAGATACAAAACTTTTAAATTATCGGGATAAATTCTAAATACCCTCTGTTAAAAAGTAAAATATTTAATAGCCGTCAGCATATGACACACATGGAATATTTGCATTTAACTGTCGAAACTATATTATGTAAAATATACCACATTCATATTTGACAGACGTCACAATCTTGAATAAAAACAATCGAAGTCAGTTTGTGAATCACAAATATCGTTCCATTTTCAAATGCTTGATTTATATAATGTATTTTTATCGCCTTGATATTTATGACGTTAGCTCAGTTGATAGAGAGCTCGACTGGTAATCCAGAGTTCTGTGTTCGATCCACGGTCGCGGCGTTTTTTTGTATGAAATTTTTTCAGCGATTTGTATCGTCAAATAATAAACAGTGTATTGGGAAAATATGTCTTTAGTATGAATAAAAATATTGCGTCAGCGGAGCTTTGAGAAGGGAGGGGGAAGGGGCAGGGGAGGGGATATCGCGGACAATCATTCAGACGGACGGACATTATCGAGTATTAATATATAGATTCAACTCTTTTTTTTACCAGGGCTCGCGGTATTTCGGCGGGAGTCGGAATCGAGAAAAATGAGCGGCTCGAAAAAAAAATAAAAAATATATTTAATGAAGTGAATTCAAACAAAATAGTCCAAAGTGTTGACATTGTATGCTTGGCTGACTAAAGAAGATCTGATAGAATACATACGTATGTATATATAAGTTAAAATGAAATTATTGAAAACTTTCCTCGGATTCGGAGTAGTTTTTAATTTTAAGACTGTAATAAAAATAAAAAAAGATTTTTAGTACTTTTTCCACAAAAAAAATATTTGATCAGGACCGGTTTTGCTCATCGCGAGCATTATCAACTGATAAGAAAAATACATAAACAGTGCTATTTATAAAAGTTAAATTGAAATAAAAGGTGTAAGCAAATACTAACAATGAAAAGGATTTACAAATTAAATTATAATTACACAAAGTTAAAATGCTTAATACCTATAACATACAATTAAATTGTATGTTATAGACGTATGTTATAGGTATAATTTTTAATTGTATGTTATAGGTGTTAAGCATATTAATTTTGTGTAATTATAATGTAATTTGTAAATCAAAGTCCAGACGCACAGTAATTATTATATTGCGAAATACAAGTGCGATGTTTGCGCGCGGTGTCAGTAGCTCTGTTCTTCTGCGTACTTCTGACGGTTTGCAAACAGTCAGCAAACCGTCAGAAGTACGCAGAACAAAGCTAATGACGCATATAGACAAAAAAGAGTTATGGGAAATAGAACGTCGCTTCAGATTCGCTAATTTGCGGTTAATCACGGTTACCCGCCGGTCCACTGTATAATACATCGGGATTTTAGTTTCCCGAGGGTACGGATAACAACTGTAACGTTATACAGACGCAACGTAAGTAATAATCATTATAAATTTCGACAATAAAAAAAATAAAAAAATACACGGCTCATTTTTTTTTATAAAATTTGCAAAAATTGTAATTATACTAAATTCACTATAATTTGTAAACAAGTTGAGATATCTTTACCAAATTTAATTTTCTTAGCTTCCAGATACTTCGCCTGTACGCATATATGAGTACGCCGCCAGCAACCTTTTTTTTCAAAGACTCAAATACGCGTCCGCGGTCGTTAAGCTGTTTTAATATGTAAACGGTATTGATTTCTAACCGAAATCGTAAAACGTAGAATTTTTTCTAAGCCACATTCGCTGTATTTTGTCAGAGAAAATGAAAACTTAAACATTTAAACTTTAAAGAGATCGATACTTCCTGCGTGAATTGTAATTAATATTGTAAATGGGATGTTATTTGTCAATAAAGTAGAATTTCGTGAAAAACTGTCAAAGGCTCGACTTTTTTACTCTTAAAGTCACTCCCCTGTAAAGTTCAGACAGTGAAAACCATAGTCAAATATCATACACGTATTTACGTAAAAGTTTTATTTTTAATTTCAAAAGTCCTGCAATTTTTAACAGTAGATAATTTCAAAGAGCCTATAAAATCTTTATGTATATATTTTGGCAATTGTTAACCAAATTAAATTTGAATCGTTCAAATTATGTACACTCCCACAGATTTTGTCACTAACGACCCGGGTTTCGCCTTTCGGCATCTTCATGCGTTCAAGTGCACGGATGAACTTGAACTGAAACCCGGGTCTTTAGTGACAAAATCTGTGGGAGTGTACATAATTTGAACGATTCAAATTTAATATTGAAATTCCACCAAGCACCTTCAGTCGAAATCTTAAATTATGTTAACCAAATGTTTGGCAATTGACCCTATATTGATTTATGTTTTTATAAAAAAGAAAAAACTTAATTAGTAAAAACACAATATTCCTTTGTACTTCATTCCACTTAATAAAGTGGAATGAAGTACAAAGCAATATTGAGTTTTTATTATTATATTTAAAATATAAATATTTGAGAGAGTGGTATGAAACAAAGTAATTATTACAATGTGAGATCGTGTCATCTTGAAAGATACAACGATTTAAAACTATCGCTTTGATCAGAAATCGACGAATATTTAAAAATGTCTTTTTTTAACTATGACTAGATGAAAAAACAAATAACGTAACTTTGTCATACGGAGAGTGAGCCAAATAACACAAACTGTAAGTTTTTCAAGTAGAATTTTAATGTGACGCAAGTTGCAACCATGTTGCGGATAATTGCTCCCGAGACAATCCTGAAAATCATTGTAAGAAGACAAAAACTACTGTGTAACAAGGCACGCATAATATAACAAGAAGTAATGCTACATATAATTAAAAAATCACGGTAGACAGCAAGCTGCCATTTGATAAAAATACTATGTTTATCGAAAATCAGAAAGATGGATATGAGCATTTAGTTTCAGTTTGGTCACTTTGGTTTTTGATAGGACACATTATCAATTTCGTTTAAGACTTTCGATACACATGCAAACAATAACATCATATTAGTACCTAATGTATAGGAACAAGCATTCATACAAAAGAAAGATGTGAAATGTTTGACGTAATACGCGCATCGTACAAAGCCAACGCCCGGGGACACTGGAGTTAATGTATCAACCGCAGCTTTGTGAATACCTGTAAAATTTATAATACCAATGCTGATCAATACTAAAACTTGTTATAGCTAGTATTGCATAACACAGTGACGTAGATAAAAAGTTACACGTTCACCTGAAACTCATTTGCTGTAAAGCATTTTTTTTTTAAACATAAAATTAAATTTGATAACTTTTTCCACTCGCAGTACCACAACATTCGCCTCTTTGATAGATATCATCAAACAAAAGTTAACACAGCAAGTGGACTATCAAAGTTTAATAAAAAAATGAACTTCTTCAAAGTTAGCGCCGAATATATTAACTTTTTAGCTGCCGTAGATAATTAATAGTAATTATCTTGCATGCCGGCCATAATTTGCAACTATTATATTAATTAGTTATTGGCGAGATAACTCGTCTTTGGCCTGTTGAGCACGAAAAAAAAAATATGAGATATCTCGTCTGTGGAAGCCATCGACTTAAAAGCAATAAAGATAACTTTGTTATTCAATTGATTATTTTTTTAACCATGTTTACTCAAATGTGGAGCGTGTGTACGCATAACGGAGTATATCTCAACAGAAGTGTTTATACGAAAACTGATTGTTACTCAGTTGCTCAACCTCTTGTTTTTTAAAGATAGTATAGGTAGAAATGATGGGGCTAAGCAGGTTGGTTATTCACTCTCGCCTCAAACCGCCTTGATGATTTTTGCCATCCCATATGTGACACGGTTTCTCAACATTTTAAGTCGACACCTCTACTGTCTATATGGTTTATGTGGATTTTGCGACATTGTTTCCCAACATTTCAGGAATCTACACCCTTGCTATCTCAAAGGTTTATTGTTACATTATTTTTTTATTTATACTAAAACAAGAAATAAAAATAAAATTTCATTTTTTTGACCATGGGTACAATTGTTTTTTTTAAACCTTTTGGCAGTAAGATTTTTTTTATTAAATTTGGTTTAGACGTAAATTGAGATTATTTACAGTTCAGTGAAATCCTGTTTTTACGTTACCGGAATTCACGTTTTTACGCTATTTGAGTATTTTTTTACAATCTCGTTTTATTTTTGCTCAGTTAAGAGAATTAATCAAGTTAACACCTTCTGGTTTATTCAATAAATAAGTTTGCATTTAACTTTTACGCCAGTAAATTTCTGATTTTTAAAAATGCAAAGAAAGAAGCCAACGAGCTTACATCTAGTGATATAGTATTGAAAGTTTTTGAATACGAATTTATTAGTAAGCAAATAATGAATGCGGTTTTTCGAAATGAATTGATTCCCAACCCAGTCCATGAGTGTCCACCGATCCGCTACAAAGTTGTCGATTTTTTTGTGACGAATTCAATGATTGCATATTTTTTTTAAAACGCCACTGCCCTCGTAACATAACTGTAAAATATTGGTAAGAATAATTTTACAATCTCAATTAAATGGGTTTATTCAATAAAGTGTCAGCCGAAGCCAATTGTATCCGAAAACGTACAGTAAAATTATGGCAGCGTTAAAAGATTTTATAGCATGAAATATGCACTCGAGCATTTTGCATTTTGTTAAATTCAATAAATGCATTGAATAAAACAACTCAATATGACGGATTAATACGGTAAATATATACAATGCAATGAATTAAAAAAAAAATGTCGTGAAATCTTGATTTATAGCTACATTCCTTTTGAAAGTGTTATTTTTATAGTGATGCGTGAAGAATATTGAGCCAATAGTTCAATCAGAATGAAATTTAATCGTTTAAATTTTGTACATTCACGCAAGTTTTGTCACTAACGAACTTTTAACATGGTGATACATTTATTTCTTATATAAAAACAATACACTTATTGACTAAACGTCACTTCAAGTCCATCAGTACACTTTGTCGCCTGAATATACCTAAAGGCGAAACCCGGGATGTTAGTGACAAAACTTGTATGAATGAACAAAGTTTAAAAGATTCACATAAAAAGAGCGGTAAATTTCATCAATCGCCTTCGGTCAAAATCTTAAAATATGTTATGGTTTTTGTACTGCCTAGAACATATTGTTTGATGTAAAATACAGAAACAATTTTGGTAGGACATACATAAGGTTTTAAATTCAGCTCAATAATGTTGCTGTAAGTTTCCATTTTAAATGGCTTTTGTGTATGAATCTGCAAGCCCTGCGCGCAGTGGTGGGTGTTCGTCCTATTCGGCAACGATATCCAAGGGCTAAAATACCGGTACGAAATACTTCATAAATCAAACAAATGCATCAGTCTATCAGACACCCATCTGATTTTAAAAACTGTAAATAGTGAAAGAGTCAACTATCTTTGATTAATTTCTGACTCCATTCTTTTATTTTCACACTCGAAAAGGAGAAGTTGACTAAACTTCTGTTAAGATGACTGAATGCTCTATTTTAGAAGCTGATATAGTATAAAACAACTTATTGTCAAGTGTGTCAAACACGCGAACCGCCGACATATTTCCTGCGATATTGCATTGTAATTCTGAAGATCACATCATGGCGCAGTCACCAAGATAATTTTCAATTGTACATTTAGATATTCCGTAAAAAAGGATGTCGAAAATATTTTGTTACTAATAGCAGCAGCAAAAAATAAAAAAGCCCAATTAAACCTGCATGGTGTGTGCCGAACAAAAAAAAAGAGTAAGACTCGGTACATGAGCACACATTGTAATATGGCTTTCCATAGCAGAAAATTATGGCAATAATACCATAGATATTTGAATACTTATAGTCTTTCAAACAACCACAGACGGTATTAATTGATTTGACTTCATGGTTTCACAGTTATAGTACTTTTAGTAAGTCCTTGAGAAAAAATGCAATACTTAAAAATAAGCCGGGCATAGGAATAATTTTATCGGATTTGGGTCGGGGCTGAAAGTGTTAATCGGTCGTCACAATTTGAAACACGTTTGTTATTTTTCAATAATCTTCTAAAACGACGGCAAATATTCATACATTTACAAAAATATGAAAGTAAATAATTATTCAATCCACAATATGTATCAGGGCGACATACGTGTCGTTGGGTGGCGGATAGATTTCTGGCGAAACTTTTATTTGGTACACAAATTTACTCCAACACATACAAATGTATCAGGCGCGCATAAAACAATGAAAGGCACTGCGATTTACAATTATTTTGGTACGGCCGTAAACACAATTAAAATATGCGCGCCCAATGGATTAGTGATGAAGTGAGGCGGTGCAATTTTGAAAAATTGAATATGCAAAAACGAAGAAGATGCGATAACAAGTAACGTGTGAGGTAATTGAAGCAGTTATTCACACTCGCGTGGAAACAGCGCTTTAAATACAGCGGTCAATAACAAGTACTGAGAAATATTTTATTAATCAAAATTAGAAGAACAAAAAAAAAATCGAAAAAAATGTGGAGATATCTTAACAGAAGTTTTTCTACGAGAAATGAATGTCACTTGCGTGTCACTTGATTGTCACTTACAAAGGTCAAGAAATCAAATCTCAGAACGGACAGTTTTATAGATTAATTTATAAATTTCTTTCTGTATTAATACATGTAATGTTTTGAATTAGCTCCTCCTACTCCTAAAAACAGAGAGACAGCGATTAGCTAACCACTAGTCCTATCATAGCCATAGCTTTTTATTCCTACTTTGTTTAGAAAAAAGGAAAAGTTGAGCAACTGAGTTACAATTATTTTTCGTAGAAACACTTATGTTGAAATAAAATCCATAAGTAGTTCATATGCTCTACATTGGGAGCGGACATGGTAAAAAACTTTTTGTTACTCAGTTATCAGTTATTAGTCAGTATAATTTAAAATTCATCCCAGATTAATAAATTTAGAGTGGTGAAATTTTAATTATGTTTGTAATTACTTTCAATCATCACTCTAAATTTATTAATCTGGGATGACTTTTTCATTAAATGTTAGATGTGTTAAACATTTTAATTTTGTGTTATTTTAGAATCACTAAGAATGTAATTGGTAATTTTTTTTCATTGCCAATCGTTGTTAAAAACTTTAAATTTTTGTATAACTAGTATTGTTAAATTATATTTCTTATCAGTTGCAGACAATGCTCGCAATGAGCGAAACCGGTCCTGACCTATTAAATAAAGAGGAATGAAATACAAAGGAATATTGTGTTTTTATTAAAATACATGGTTCCTCCAATATATAATAATTTAATAAATCGGGATCTAATTTTTAGATTGCCGACCTCTGGCGCCCATGAATGGATTGAATTGCACCGTCCCGAGATGGCGGCGGGCGCAGGCGCACAATGCAAGGAAGTGACCGCGGATCAGCGCATTGTTATTCCGAGCCACCCTCCCCGCGCACCGGAGCCAACCAACGTGGGAAAACCGTCTCGTGCACCCAGAGCCGCGGGCACAAAGCAGTCACACCATACCACAGAAATATCCCCCACCCAACTTTGGGAATTTAAAGTAAAAGCCTACAGTGAAAAGCCGAAATTGCGTTGCTATCAAGTCACCCGCCATTTGCTTGATTTTTTCATTTATTTAAGTACATTTAAAAATGAAGCAATTCAACGATTTTCTACTGTAGCTTTAAAATTCCTCCCCAGGGGGAAATCTCCCACCGACCGGAAGTCCTCGGTCAATAGGACTGAACTGAAATGCTTTTTTTAGTAACATTTTGTAGAAAAACATGAATTTTTACAAAATATCGGACTAGCGAGGTTGCTAATGGTAATATATATATATTTTTATACCATGTCCGCTCCCAATGTGGAGCATATGGACTTCTAATGCAGTGTATCTCAACAGAAGTGTTTCTGCGAGAACTGCTTGTCACTCAGTTGCTTAACCTCTCTTTTTCCAAAGAGAGTAGGGACAGAAGAATAGGGCTAGGACAGGACTAGAAAAATACTTCTCTGCCGATGGGGTTGTTTAGGGACCCCAGTGGTTTCCTCATTATTGACCTTATTCTTATGAATTTCAAAAAAAAATAGTCTAAGGGCTTTAAAATATCTCTCTGCATCATTCCTCATACATTTTTTTTATAAAAATCCGTGGTTTTTTAATAAATAATCATATTTTAAGTTGCGCGTAAAAAATACGTCATTCCAGTACAAATATGTATTTGCAACTGACGCGTTCAGCCTAGTTATCTTACGAACGATCGCTGATAAGCGGGCGCTTATCTCGTTATCGCATCGCGTTATCGCGTATTTATATAAACTAGAAAAGGTCCAAAAAACTATGATATAAGAATACCTTGATTATAAACATTGCATCACCCATATTAAAATATATATTTAAGAAAATGAGGGTATTGGGGTCGCATTTCTTGAGCTTAGAACCGGAAAAGATATAATCACTTAAATTCAAACTAATTTGCTTCAATAATCCATATTTCCTATCGACAGCCAAAATATTTGCCCACTCATGTACGTTAAAGGTAAAACTAAAAACTTATGAAGACTATATGAGAGCACGTCTTATATAAATACTTGAATTTGATTTTATTAAAATCGCACACTATCATCAGGCTATTAAAGATATTGCAAATCTGCCGTAGCCATAAAAATTATTGCATTCAAATAAACGTTGCTTCTTACTTGGTAAGATTTAATGCCAAGAAAGATGTGTCATCGATGTGATTGTGTCATCTACTAGCAATCAGCTTTTAAAAAAACTTAAAAATAAAATCACTGTACAATTCACAGAAAATAGAATTATAAATTGTTACCTTAAGAAATTTTGTAATAAAATGAATTTTTATAGTTATATTTTTTATGAGTGCAAATTCTCTGTGTTTTTATTATATGGTGTTATGAAAATAATTTATAATACAACCTCTACATTGTCTAACAGTATCGGAGTAAAATTAAAAAAAAATATTGTGAGGAATATAATCAAGCATAGCAATTTAAACTTTTAATTCAAATTTAAAATTTAAACGTATAAATGGCAAGTAACAAAGAAATTTACGACTCTAAAATAAAAACAGAATTCATGTTAAAATTTTGGATGCACGAAAATTCGTGGATAATTAACATTGCTTTACAGAGAAAATGTTAATTTTTTTAACCATACATTTTTTAATCCATGTCCGCTCCCAATGTGGAGCATATTGCCTCTTAATAGAGGTATCTCAACAGATTTTTTTCTACGAGAAATGTTAGATAGGTTAGTTCTGCCATGATGACGGTATGTATTTGTAGAATTGGTGTGTACCTGGAAAATGTTATTTATTATAGATTTAACCGGTTCTCTGCCACCGACGTGTAAACACGCCATAAAATTTCGTGCTCGTAGAGCCGGCCATACAAAACGTATTTAATTATATTAAAATATCATAGTGACATTTTTAGAATCATAGTGTGATACTTAAACTAAAAAATATATTGTTTTGTCATATATAATACAAGTATTTAAAAAAAGCTTTTTTGGTGTGTTCAAATTTGTTGCTAGCATGGCTATAACTCCTTGGCGGTAATTTCCGTTCTTGAAACTTTTTTCGATAAATAATGGCGGAAATGACCCATCATGTATTTATATGGTAAGTGTTTGTGATATGATATTATTATATGTTCAAAAAGTACATATTTATTAGGATTTATTTTTTTAAAGAAAATCACGCCCTCCATGCACGGCCATTAATACCACACCCTACAGATAAGATTAAAAAAAGTTTCAAAAACCAACATGAAAATTTAAGAAAAAAAAAAGTGTACGAGCACACAATATTATTGATAAAATCAGTGTAAAGCTGCAATTAAAAACATGCAGAAAGAAAGCCACAGCATGACAATTATTAATTGATATTGGTTTCATGAAAGTTATGTAGGGATAATAAATACATTTTAAATGCAATGGTACTATTGAGAGTCGCCAGTCGTCACATAACATAGTCTGGAAGTCAAGAAAATATAATTGGAAACCAGATAAACTGAGCTTGAGATGTTCGATGAAATGGTTTGACTGTTAAATGTAGTGACTGTACGTCATACGTACGTAGAAAATACCTTTCATGTCTAACCATCTCAGTAAAGATGAGTTATTACAGTTGAAGAGCATTTAATGGCACTCTAATAAGTAATAAATATAAAATAATTGAATAATTAAATATATCAATAATTTTACAACATAACTAAATAGCCTATAAAAGTTTTATTATGATTTCTTGTTGTAATTGCATACGTAGAGCTCGCGTTTTTTATAGTATAGGCTTTGTCCATCGCAAGATGATTTGCATAACAATCAGGGTTGTTTATATAATTTTGTATATTTTTATATATTTCGTCTAAATCTTAAATTACTAAGTAAATTGCTAGCATAGCAAGATTGACTGAACTCTATAGTAAATTAAGAAATACCACGATATACCTTTATACTTAATTTCCATTTTTTATTTATCAAGATCAGTTGACAATGCTCGCCATGAGCGAAACCGGTCCTGATCTTGATAAATAAAGTCAGTGAAAGTATTGTGTTCTTTCTTAATATAATGGTTTTTCACCAAATATTGACAAGTAAACACCCTAAAAGTGATCTATAGTAAATACATGTTAACATTTCGTGTTGTTAGTACAAACACGATACACTTATTAACTAAGCGTCAGTTCAAGTTCGTCCGTGTACTCAAACGCCTGAAGATTCCGGCGAAAGGCGAAACCCGGATCATAGGTGAAAAACTTGGGTGGATGTACAAAATTTTAACGATTCAAATTTAGGTGTTTTTATTTAAGCGACCGCAATCGATCGTGGCCAGTTAGTTGACCCGTCCTGCTCAGTCAAAGTTGTTCTGGGAAAATATACGAACACCAGATGCAGTTGAACGCCCCTTAATCAAACAAATCTCATCAAGATTGATATAATAAGAATGAATAATTCGAAATGATAAAATAAGATAACAAATTATGCCGCAGCCTGTGAAATCTCATCAGTCACAGAATTCTCTCATTATGTGCAAGTTTACCTAAATAAACAAAAAAAAATCTGAAATTATCATATTTTATAATTTAAAAACAAACAAACCGAAATTAATTAAAGCAAAAAACGCATCTGAAACTAGATTAGAGTCAAACTAAGACAATAGCGCATGGAATGAATACACTTTTGCATATAAGAAGGTAATGTGGGTAAATGCTCACAGATTTGTGAAAACAGATAAACGGTGAACTTTCAAAATAACGCTAAGAATAAATAGTATTTATTATATATTTTCCCGCGTTCAATACGATGATACGAAATGAAAAATAAACCTTCCATTAAATCAAAGATAACGTCAATCATTCTATAAAGACCTACGCTTAAATTAGAGAACACGTGTCATACAGGTCAGTACTTCCCAAGCTGGGGGTAACCGCAGAACTTTTTTTGTGTTCAGGGAGGACGATGTACAGTGGAACCTCGTATAACGAGTAATTCGCATAACGAGCAAATAGATTGTGAAAAAAATGCTCCCTTAACGAGTGGCATTTCGCATAACGACTTACGCAGAGTTTTGGAAAGATCACTTTCACATCGTTGCTTGTCTCAAGATTATTGACAAGGCGTGAGAAGGGGTTACCAAAAGAACCCTCACTTCAGCTTGGAAAAAGCTTTGTAAAGGAGCGTTGTCGAATGTGATTTTGAGGGGTTTGAAACAGTACCTGTGAAGTCTACAGTCAACGAGATTGTATCTTTGGCCAATACCATGGGACTGGAGGTGGATAACAACGATATTGATGAGCTTTTATCGTTTTTTGTAAATCGAAATCGCATTACAGGTTGTTACGCTCCTTAACAACATTTTACATCAATATACGTTAAAAATATATTTTTTTCCGGTATGGAACGCATTATTGTATTTTACATTGTTTTATATGGGGAAAATTGTTTCGCATAACGAGTATTTCACATAACGAGTAAGATTCTGCAACGAATTAAACTCGTTATGAGAAGTTTCACTGTATATGAAAAAAATTGGAAAGCACTGATATAGGTAATAAAAAGTACTTATTTTTATAGGTGAACGGATTCTACCGAACATTACTTTTCCGAACACGAACACTCCGAACGGGAATAGTCCGAACACGAACACTCCGGCCAAGAATACACCGAACACCGATTCTTTCGGACTCGGAATCTTCCGCACACAGAACCTTCCGGATATAGAATACTTCGCACACCGAATACTCCGAACATTTAAATATTTTTATTGGAAAAATCATTGTTTTATTGTAACGTGGAATGTTTTATGGCAATTATGCCAAATATTTTTCATAATGAAAACAAGAAACGTATTTAATTTTCATGTATATAAGCAGTTTAAAATTTTATTTGATTTTAACTTATTAATTTTGAAAATTGCGTTTTATTATAATTGTGCTGATATTTTTGATTATATTGAAAGAAAATACCATGCATATAAACATTTAAAATTGCAAATTGATATTAACAGTACTTTAAACATAATTTTATTATCTTATTGATACACATAGTATACATATTTTACATTCACTTGACAAATGGAAAAATGTGTACAATTGGTCATTGGACATGTATATATCAAATTTTAAACATATTATGTGTTTGTAATTTTTTTATTGCAATGAAGAAATGAAAGTATAGTTGAAGTTATTGTTAGATCTGTTAATATTATATTCCCCCCTCCCACCCATCCTATCTTATGAACGGGGCGTATCGAGAGTGATTAGGTTACCACAAGTCCTGTCCTAGTCCTATCCTTCTATCCCTACTCTCTTTGGAAAAAGAGAGGTTGGACAACTGAGTAACAAGCAGTTCTCGTTGAAACACTTATGTTGAGATAAACTGATGGCCATAGACTAGTATACTTAGGACTGTGACTTTTTCTTTTAATTTGCAATACTTCTTTGTGAATTAATGTTATACAATGACAAATGTAGGTCACTTTTAGGGTGTTCACTGTCAATACTTGGTGGAAAGGCATTATATAAAAATTAATAAATTATTAAATAAAAAATATATGTATTGATAAATTTAATCTGAGATGACTTTTTAATTATATGTTAAATGTGTTAAAAATTTTAATTTTGTGTTATTTTAGAATCACTTTTAATGTAATTGGTAATTTCTTTTCAATGCCAATTGTTGTTTATAACTGTTCATTTTTGTATAAATAGCATTGTTAAATTATATTTCTTATTAGTTGACGATGCTCGTAATGAGCGAAACCGGTCCTGACATATTAAATAAAGTGGAATGAATTACAAAGGAATATTGTGTGTTTACTAACGAATGTAGGTATTATAGCTTTAAGATAGATTTTTTGTGTTAATTTTTTTTAACTTTAAAAAGCATAACAATAATAGTTTAATGTAGTTTGGTGGTTTGGTATTCAATATAAGTTTTTATTTCAGAATTAAAGTCAATTATGTTATTGTTGAGAGTTTTAATACATGTTTTGATGTTATAAAAACGTCGTAATCTCATGAACAAAATTTTAACGTCCATTTATTGGTGTAAAAGCTCAATAATTTTATTAAAGATACTTTAGTTCTTCTGATAAGATTGGATTTACTTTATTGAAAAATTCCATTTCTATGTAGATTTAGTGTTGGGATGATTATAAATATTTTTTAGACTTATGAATCAATAGAAGTCAGAGTAATGCTGTTTATTTAAGGGTACATATCAACACATTTATGTAGTAAACAAATCACGATACCATGAAAACAGTTTTATCAAAAAAATATAATATATTACTAAAATAAGAAGGAAAAAAGACATTTTATTTATTAACATTATAGAAAATTAACAGGATTTTTCATTAAACTTAATATGTAACTACATATAGGTACATAAAAACATAAATATAAAAAAATAAGTTTTTTTAGCTACATTATTTATTTGTTATGTTAGCAAGCGATCATTGTGTCAACTGTCTAAAAAGGTCGACTCATAGATCTAAATCCAAATATGAAAAGTTTACAAAATATGTATTTATTATCATATAATAAAAAACAAAATATACATACACAATATACATGTTTACAAAATATATATTTATTACAATATAATACCCTTCAGGTATTAATCCTCTGACGCTGAAGTAAAAGAAGGATCGGTAGCCAACAGATCTACAATGTTTTCGCACGAAATGGTTGTAAAATAATAACATTATTATTTTGTAAACCAAAGACCTTTTAGCAACTGCGTGCATTTAATCCAAAACAAATGTTTATATTCAACAATAATAAATATGTATTATCTCTTATATCGTGAGTTTCTATTGAAGAATAAACTATTTTTTTAAAAGCACTACTGTCATTAGATTACGACGTTTTCATAACATTAAAACATGTATTAAAACTCTCAACAATAATATTAATTGACTTTAATTCTGAAATAAAAACTTATATTGAATACCAAACCACCAAACTACATTAAACTATTTTTTTATGCTTTATAAAGTTTTAAAAAATTAACACAAAAATCTATCTTAAAGCTATAATGCCTACATTTGTCATTGTATAACATTGATTCACAAAGAAGTATTGCAAATTCAAAGAAAAAGTCACATTCCTAAGTATACTAGTCTATGGCCATCAGTTTATCTCAACATAAATGTTTCAACGAGAACTGCTTGTTACTCAAACTCTTTTTCCAAAGAGAGTAGAGATAGAAGGATAGGACTAGGACAGGACTCGTGGTAACGTAATCGCTCTCGATACGCCCCGTTCATAAGATAGGATGGGTGGGAGGGGGGAATATAATATTAACAGATCTAAGAATAACTTCAACTATACTTTCATTTCTTTCAATAATAATAATTGCTAAAATTATTTACTGAAGTCATTGCAATAAAAAAATTACAAACACATAATATGTTTAAAATTTCATGTACACATTTTTGCATTTGTCAAGTGAATGTAAAATATGTATAATATGTGTATCAATAAGATAATAAAATTATGTTTAAAGTACTGTTAATATCAATTTGCAATTTTAAATGTTTATATGCATGGTATTTCCTTTCAATATAATCAAAAATATCAGCACAATTATAATAAAACGCAATTTTCAAAATTAATAAGTTAAAATACGAATAAAATTTTAAACTGCTTATATACATGAAAATTAAATACGTTTCTTGTTTTCATTATGAAAAATATTTGGCATAATTGCCATAAAACATTCCACGTTACAATAAAACAATGATTTTTCTAATAAAAATATTTAAATGTTTGGAGTATTCGGTGTGCGAAGTATTCTATATCCGGAAGGTTCTGTGTGCGGAAGATTCCGAGTCCGAAAGAATCGGTGTTCGGTGTATTCTTGGCCGGAGTGTTCGTGTTCGGACTATTCCCGTTCGGAGTGTTCGTGTTCGGAAAAGTAATGTTCGGTAGAATCACCGAACCATTTTTAAAACCATGACCGCTCCCAGTGTCGAGTTGATCTCAACAAATGTTTCTCTCACTTTTAGGGTGTCCACTGTAAATACTAGGTGGAAAGGCATTATATTATTAAAAACAAATATATTCTTTTGTACTTTATTCCACTTCATTAAAAAAAAAGATCTGGACCGGTTTCGCTCATTGCGAGCATTGTCAACAGATTGTCAGTTTCTGAATTCTGTTTCAAGCAAAATTAACTGAAAATTTTCGGGGACCCTCGCAGACAATCTGCAGACCCTAGTTTGGGAAGCTCTGATATAAGAGACATTACGGAAAAAATCGTCATGTCGAGAGCCAAGAACAATGTCACTCAAGACAACTCATGTATCTTAACTGGATGGCTGCCACAAGCGAGATATCTCATCAATTTTTTCGTGTTTAATACGCCAGAGACGAGTTACCTCGTCAATAACTAATTAAATTATTAATCGCAAATTATAGCCGGCTTGCTAGGTACTATTATACATTTTTATACGGTAGCAAAAATGTTAAAAGCATTCACAATTCGGCAGCTATTGAATAGTTATTTTAAAAAATATATGCAAAGTCAATGTTTTTGTACTTTTCTGTACATATTGTATTTTTTTTCGATTATCCGGACCATTTTCGTCCTCAATTAGTCCGGGTAACGATTTTCTACTGTACCAGCAATAAACAAGTATTTTAAATGTCCTCCCCACTTTACCAGCGTGTTTCTGTGGGTACTCGTTACCTTACTTTGAAGAGGTTCTAACTGACATTTTGGCATAAAATGACCTTTTGGTCGAAAAATGTTGTATTTGACACAATCTAATATATATTAATTTTAGAGTTATGCATTTTTAAATAAAGAAGTTAGCAGGATTCAAGAGTTTTATCTAAAAACTTTCTTTAATACAGTAATTTTACAAGCTTTTAAGAAACAATATGGCTTTTTATAAACGATTTATAAACAATATTCGTCTTACAGTATTACAACTAGGGTATCCAATCCCGGGATACCGTTCAATTTTCTGATTCCGTAATCCCGGGGTTTCGGGATCAGAAAATTGAACTGGACGTTACAACCTTTTCAAACTCAATTGTTGTTGTCAGTTCAGAGCAAAAAGGTTCTTATTACAATTTTAATCACTGATTATCTGTAGATATATAGGGTTTAAATGGAATAAATTTTACTTAAAATTAGTAAAATAATTATGTTTATACTTGCTTATCATTAAAAGTGCATTTTTTCTTTTCAATTTCAAAATATGATCAATCAAATATTCAAATGGTCAAATTCAAATCTCAAAACATGGTTAAGTGCAAATAGAACCCTTTCAAAGTAAGGTAACGTACTGTAAAAAAAATATTATTCAAGGTCGCTTCTTTTCAAGCAAACTGAAAAAAATCTATAAAAACTATCGTCAACATAGCGGAATAGTAAATTTAATCTGTAATACATTGCGTAAGATTGATGTTAACGCGTTATCAAATGAACTATGTAAAAAATTCTACCATGCTATACTGATATTAAAGTATATTCAACAATAAAAATGTAGTTATAATAAATACACTCTCGTATTAAGGGAACTAATTTGGAATCAGCCGTTTTTATATCGCAGTCCAATTTTACACAATGACAAATGAAAAAATATTACAGATTACTGTCAGGTAGATAGATGTGCGCGCGGGTGGCTATTATAAGAAGAAATCAATTATTATTTATTTAAATAATGGTAAGGAAAATCTGGCCGATGTAGCGAATCGGCAACCAAACTGTGGTAAATTATAATATATATTTTGATAGAATTATTCGTACCCCTGTTATTCATATTGCCTCCCAATGGATGCAACTCAACTAGGGATTCTGAAGTCTCGGGGTTTTCAAAGTCCTGGGAGTCGAGGCTTGATAAAGTCAAAGTCCCGGGACATCCCGAGACTTGAGACTTCAATAACATTATAATTTTATTAATATTAAATATTAGCATGTATACATGTATTTATGTATTACATACACTCGGCGCCTTTTGAAAGTGCGCACCAGTAAAAATCGCGTTTTTTTAATACAATGTTTAATAATTATTATTTTTCTTATGTAATGGATGTGTGCAATGCTTACGGCTAATTTTTCCTAAGAAGGAATGATAACGGTACATGTAATGAAAAAATATCAATGAAGCCGCCGTCAGGAGTAAATTTATGACCGTAACTTCACAATACAGCTTTAAGACCCTTTTTTTGTCTTATTAAGACCTTTGTGAAATAGTGAAAAAACATTTGTACATAAAACAACATAAGGTATGAACATTTAATTTTATTATTTTTTAATTTGCTTTTGCTACAGTTATATTACAATATATAAATACACATGGTATTTAAAACTTCTACGAAATTATAAATCCCAAACATCTGTTTTTCTATCAGGTCCCTTTTATATATGCATACTTAATTTTGTTAAAACCCCGGGTAAGTGTCACGTCCCGACCATGTCGTGTCCGTTTTTTTGGGCTCCCTCTTATATAAGCTTTCATTCAATACAAATCAGTCCTTTTGAGAGCTTCTTAACCACAAGAATTGTTTTTTTAAATTAAAATGTACATGTTATTAGCATATTATAAATCACAGTCACACAAAGTTCCGAGACGTCTCGACACAAAATCCCTAATCTCAACAAAAGTTTTTTTATATGAGAATTGAAAGATTCCAAAAGAACTTTCAATTCTTTAAACATTTTGGTCGCAAGCAGATTTAAAAATTTAACCCAAGAATTTACAGAATTACCCGCGACTATTTGCTTATTAGCTTTTACAGGAATTAAAACATATTTTCTCGCTGTCTGATTTTCAAAACCTGGGAGTTTAAGGATGTATGCCTGTGCCCCCCAAAACTGTACTACCTCTACTAAAATAATTTTCTCTATGTGGCCCCCTTGGAACATGCTGTGCCCCCCAGTTGAGAATCAGTGATCTAGACTCTAGAGCCTATTTTTATTTGTATGTAAGTGAGTATGTACATACATAATAATATTAATTTATTGAAATGATCTTTATTTAGCATATATGTATACTAAAATAACTGAAACATAATTCAATGAAACAAAAATTGAAGTATTATTAATAAAGTTTCAGTTTAAAAACAAAAATCTAGCAATTGAACGATTTCCTACTGTAGCTTTAAAATTCCTCCCCAGGGGGAAATCTCCCACCGACCGGAAGTCCTCGGTCAATAGGACTGAACTGAAATGCTTTTATTAGTAACATTTTGTAGAAAATCTGAATTTTTACAAAATACCGCACTAGCGATGTTTTAATACAAAGGTGCTAATAGTAATATATGTTTTTTTTAAAACTATGTCCACTCCCAATGTGGAGCATATGGACTCCTAATGCAGTTTATCTCAACATAAGTGTTTCTAAGAGAACTGCTTGTTACTCAGTTGCTCAACCTCTCTTTTTCCAAAGAGAGTAGGGATAGAAGGAAAAGGCTAGGACAGGACAAGTAGAAAGCTAATCGCTCTCAATACCCCCGTTCATATAAAAGGATGGGTAGCAGTGGGAAATTGAAGACATCACATACATCCATGCCTACGAACAGAAATTCATAAATCGTTTGAAAAATCAATTTATAAAACTGTCCGCACCGGGATTTGAACCCGTGCCCTTCGTAACCGAAGCCGACGACGTTCACCACTCGACCACACAGGCGGCTAATAGTTATATGCCTTACTAAATGTACGTACTGCCATTGGTAAACAAAGATACCTAATTTTTTTTTCGCACGGGTTTGTTTTACACGATTTATGTACACTTAACCTTTTTTTATATGGTGTTTTTTGCACGGCATTTTAGCATTGAATGTATCCCACGTGCAAAAAGAGTATTGAGTGTATTCGTAATGTTAACACTGAATTTATATCAAAGTAACCCAATTATTTTTTTAAAAATTGTATGACTACGGTGTGAATGCATGTTAAGTATTCTCTGCGGCAAAAAATGAGAAATATGTTTCGAAATTGCGCAAGTGAGCTATATAAATGTTTTGTTACGTGAATGCGCAGAGTGAGGTGCGCAGTGGGCACTCATTAGAACGCATCAGAATTAAATTTAATTCAATTATAGCCGTCATACCACCGTGGTGGTAAAAAATGCGGCCAGGTGTTTTTAATATATAAAAAATATGGACACAAATTAAAAGTTATAATAAATTTTATACGTGAATTACGGAGAAATCAATAAAATAAAAAAGTATCCTGTGACATTTATTATTTTTTATGTGAAAAATCTTTACAGAATTTAGAGTTTAAAATATAAATAAAAAAGTGAGGAGTTTTCAAAGACGATAAGAAAGAATAATACTTGGGAAAAGATTTACTTATCATGACTTATCAGTTAGGTCAGTGTCTGCCAAACTGTGTGCCGTGGCACACTACTGTGCCGCGGTGGAAGAAGCGTTAAAAATATTAATTTTAAATAATGCCTATTCAGTAACAAATCAAGGATTTCAAATTTCTCGATGAGCTAAAAAAAAAGAGTTTTAGAGATAATCTGCGGCATCTTGGTGTGCCGCGAAATTTTGAAGAACACGTCGGTGTGTCTTGGAAGATAAAAGGTTGCGGAGCACTGATTAAGATAATAAAATATCTGTTCTGTTCTGACGATGGCGAAAGCTGAAATAGCTATCAACTAATAAATATAAAAACTGTATAACTAAATACGTTGCTATGTTTACCTTTTTATAATGGAGTTCTACCAAGTAAATGCCAAATCAATCAATAAACAAAATATCTATTTCTTAAAGTGAACTTATCTCAGATATCAATTTACGTTGAAAAATAATCTAGAAACAGTCTTTTTAGATGGATTACGTTGTCGATGCTAATTTTAAATACAAAATAAAATTTGACAATTTTGTGACTCCACTTGTTGTTTTAAAAATTATGACACGTGTTTCGCCTCTTTAAGATCACGCAGAACATTGCAAGGTAAACAGTAATCACTTATTACAAACTAATTACATACTTTCATTATGTGTGGCGAAACCCAATGGAAATAAGTTTAACAATTGATAAAAAACACAATTTTGATTTTCAAAGTGGAATGAAGTATAAAGGAATATTGTGTTTTTATTAATGTAATGCCTTTACACCAAGTATTGACAGAGAACACCCTACAAGTGAAGTTTAACAATGGTGATCCACCTATCTTATTTAAAATGTTATTAACTAATGCTTCTTATCTATTGATGACTATTAATTTATGATGGAAATTTAATGTTAAATTTTAATTATTTTATTAGTTAAGTTATTCATCTAAAGTTTTTATTATTACTAGATGGAGTATTTCAACATTTACTTTTTCTTAAATTGTGATAGTCTTCTATCACATGATTTGCAAACAAAAATATTGTTTTTAGACATCTTGTATGTTTCATTATTTTTTTTACATTTATATATCATAAATAAGCACCTGACTTTCTTGGCGGATCAGCGATGTTCGATGTCCTGTCTGAAGGTGCTTGTTAAAGCGGCGAAACACGAGTCACAATAAGTGGATAGAAAAATTAATGAAATTTTATTTTATATTATATTTAACAAACTTTTGGCCGATGTCATTGGATATCTCTGCATTTTTAAAGTGCGTGCAGTTTCATAATGACTATCATTTAAATCGAGAGCGTAATGATAAGAGTTGAGACAGTGTGTTCAGAAAAACAAATTTAAAAAATAACCATTAATTCACAGCCTAATCACTCTGTCTGGACATATTATAAATAATATAACAAACAAAAGCAAAACTGACATAATCACCAGCAAAAGTAAATCATTTAGGTACAATACTTTTATATATAATAATATAAGAAATGACATTTATGTAAATGTTGGTTGGCTTCTGTGACGAATCTCACGGGGTCCCAGTACGAACAGCATTTATTCAATCATATGGAGTATAACATGGCCAAATGGAGGTATACCAACAGAATTTTTTATTATTCAATTGCTTAAAACTTACATGCGGCGCTAAAAAAATTACTTCCAATACGTTGCTGGCCCTTAATAAACCAAGTGAAAAAACTTGTTTTAACACTTACTGTCTTGTAATGGACGGTAAAAGTCCAGGAAGTATATGCACAAAAAACTTTTTTTTCACTTGGTTCTTTAGGGGCCAGCAACATATCGGAAGTATTTTTTAGCACCGTATGGGAAGTGTAAATCTATCTGATTCTAAGAGAGTTGAGAAGTAGGGAATTTTCAGACTTCATAAGGATCCATGTCTTCGAAAAGCAGTCGATAAATCGATTGAACCAAAAATGCTCGTACTGGGACTTAAACCCGTGAAAGCTGTCACGGAAGTCAATGACGTTGACCACTGCACCGCGGACCCGATCAGATTATTTTAAAAAAAAATAATGTTATAAAATTATCATCAAAATAACAGAACGAATCTTACTAATCTTACAATTCAATAAAAGATTCAGGAACAATTTTTACTAATTTACATCAGCTGAATCCATGACGAATTCTTCGAAAATGTCCAGATGATTGACGAAATAAATGAGTTCTTCGGATGTGGACTGATGATGATGATTGCATAGTAACTCAACTTTCATTCTGGACGTAACTAGTAAATAATAAATTACTGGTAACATTAATTTAGTTTATGGTACTCAGAAGGGCTTCCGGAGAATAATGCGACTGGTTGTAAATCATATTTTGAAATGATGTCGAGATCTAGTTATAAGAAATAACAAGAGTAATTACATTAAAGAATGAATTCGTGGCCAGGCGATTAGATTGCATTTGGATACGGAAATGATACGGTTTTGATTTGAAGAACAATGTTCAAACGCTTAACTTCAATTGAGTCGGCGTGCAACAAAAATGGTCATCTCCAAAAACAAAAAACAATATTTTTGTTATTTTGGTAAAAATTGAGTATTTTTTTTTGTCACGTAAACAAGCGAAAATCGCTTAGTAGCTTTTGTTCTACTCCGTTACGCAGTAAAGAGTGAGAAATTCAAAACGGAAGAATTCACAAGTTGGAAAATGGATTTGTGTTTGCAAGAGTGATAATTGTGGGGTTATAATACTATTTCCAAAACTCAAACTTTTCAGTAGAGTCAAATACTATAACGAATAACACTAACAAAATAAAATTTGCATAAGAATATGATTTCTAATTTGAAAACGACAGTCTTGTAGACATTTTATATTAAAACTAATAGGATCAGTCGATTAATTAGGCTTGAATTACTCTATGTGCATACCTAACTCAATATCGCTCATTTTGGCAATAGTACGTTTTGCATTATAACCCCACAATTGTTTTTGTATTAAATTAAAGGAAAAGTTAACCGTCATTCTTTTACTCAACCCCGAAAATAAAGAAGACATAAACAGGTCACAATATTTAATAACTCTATTGAAACGTATTCCGTTTAAGTGTTTCAAATAATGTTCAAGAAAAACCTTTTTTTATGTCCTTTTTCCTGGATACAATTTTTAAAAGCATTTTTTTTTTCAACCTTAAAAGTTAAATTAAGATACTATTATATTTTGGCATTTTCAGCTTCCATCCTTTTGATAAAACGTGTATCAAGTTCTATACATTGTAATAATCGAAAAAAACCTGTTTTGAAAAAACTGAGGTTTACGTCCTTATTCCTTTCCAAAGTCGATATGTATAATAAATAAACTGCTCTATATTTCTGCATTAATATGTTGTTTTACATTTTGTTCACGATTTTTTACCTTTGCTTTTATAGGCCCCATATAATTCAGCACATTATTGAAATAATTGAAGTCATTTTTAAAAGACTTTTGACAGACTAAAGCCTTATTTTCCAGTATTGTCAGTATGCATGTAAGGAGGTAGTCTATCTATACAAACATAACTCTCGATACATTGAACAATTATGGTGTAATAGCGAAGTTTTGAATGGTGCCCGTAAAATAATTCCACGTAAGTATGCAATATTGCAGAGCAAGGCGTGGTGTTTATGAGACAATTATAATTACTATAGCGGCTTCTTAAATAAAATGGCCCCAGACCGCAGCGACAGTTAAATATGCTAAGTAAATTACACTCGTGGTTTTAATCCACGCTTAAACACATCAGTTTACTTGAATCAGCAGTTAAAAAAACTATACTAAAAAGAATTTGTGTTTTGTTTCAAATCTTGATCACCGCTGCAGTACGACATAAGTTATGAATCAAGTATATATATTATTATAGAGCATTCCAATACGTGATCAATTATCCAAGTACACATACAGAAATTTAAAACATCTTTATTGTATACATTTTTTTACCATGTCCGCTTCCAATGTGGAGCATATGGAAGCCCTAATGGAGTTTATCTCAACATAAGTGTTTCCAAGAGAACTGCTTGTTACTCAGTTGCTCAACCTCTATTTTTCCAAAGAGAGTAGGAATAGAACGAAAGGAATCGGACAGGACTAGTGGACCTCGGGCCGGGTAAGCCCAATTGATATTCGGGCTCGGGCCGGGCCCAGGTAAGGAATTTATTTCTTCAGAAAAATATTTCATACTATGTTCGTGTCAGCAAAGTCAGCAATGATGATTTTTATTATAACCATTCTATATAGAACCATAAATTGCTGTAAATTTGTAAAAAACGGGTTTTTTACAAATTTACAACACGCCTGAGGAATATAAATTTGGGCTTCGGGTCGGGTTCGGGTAACAAGTGTGGAATTAGACTCGGGCCCGGGCCGGATCAGGCCTGATTCTTTCGGGCTAGGACCGGTTAATTTTGTAAAATTTCGGCCCGTGCAGACCTCTAGTCGGCACTAACTGTATATATATTAAATCAGCTTACTGATGTACTGATGATTTGCTGAGTAATTCTTGGTAGAAAAGTCTGTACTTAAATAAACACATATTTTTACTTATTCAGTATAATTTAGATCCTAATTATAAAATATGTGGAATATAAACAAAATGGGTTAAATGTTAATTATAAAAAAATCTTTCGAGCACAAAAGTTCCCATCGTGCGATGATTGAATTCAGTTCTTTTTCAAGCAACTTGCAAGCAAGGAGGTGAACGTGTTTACACGCATCCTTATTACGAAGATTTGTGAAGTAATAGTGGCAGATATTAAACGTCTCGAACAATGATATTAATAAATAATATAAAATCCTTGCGACGCGCTCATTATCACGCAACCAAATCACCATAACATATATCACAATTATTATTGCATTTTAATCGTTATTTATTATATGTAGTTGGCTGTTATCGATAGGCTATAGCAGATAGAGGATTTTATAGAAACATCATCAGAACAAGATTGAGACTGAATACACGTAATGTGTGCTGGGTTTCTAAGTTTTTTTTTGGAAAATATCCGTTCTCATCTTGGGGCACAACCTTGAAGTGTACGGAGACTTCTAAACTAGTGTTTTATTTTTTAAGATTTCGACTGAAGGTGCTTGGTGGAATTTCAAAATTAAATTTGAATCGTTCAAATTATGTACACTCCCACAGATTTAGAGTAAAGCCACCGGGATGTCCACTTATATACCCTATATAAATAAAATCATAAAACCTTTGCCGACAAACAAATAAATATAATTCTTAAAACCACTCACTACTAAAACCTTTGGGCATTCCCATGAGCTTATCCTTTTCGCCAGCAATGGCTTTAGATTCAGTGATATATTTATTTATTATATAAACACGAAACATTCATTTACTGAGCGTCAGTTCAAGTTCATCCGTGCACTTGAACGCTTGAAGATGCCGAAAGGCGAAACCCGGGTCGTTAGTGACAAAATCTGTGGGAGTGTACATAATTTGAACGATTCAAATTTAGTGTTTTATTGACATAATCTAATTATTAATTAAATAAATTTTCTAAGAAAAACCTTTTTTTTCAGTCATTTTTTTTTGGTTTCAATTTTTACAAGCTCATCTTTTTTCAAACATAAAAGCTAAATTTAGATACTAATTCGGCAATTGAAGCTTACATCCTTTTGACAGAATATGTATCAAGTTTGATATTTTGTGATTATCGAAAAAAAGCTGTTTGGAAAAAACTGTGGGTTACGTCCTTTTTCCTTTCCAAAGTCGATATTCAAATAGTCACGATTGTATTGTAAAAAATACGTTTCAACGCAATTTTTATGACATTAGTTAGCCACGATAGTAACTGCTATCGCCCCGTGTTGCATACACTCATTGCCACTGTTATACCGTCGTCATAAAATAACTGTAAATATATAATTATAGGTAAAATATATTGCTCAAGCTAATGCGGCATTTATATAGTAGAAATCGCGACTCGCCACGGGAATATGTTTAAACAATAAAGTATCATTAGCACTACCTTCTATTCTGTTTCAATTAAAGAAAAGCGTTTCCTGCATTACCGACCGAGTTACCTCGGGCGGGTTTTATTTTATATCCACAGAGTGGACCTCCGTAAGGCGCCCCTTAGTCTGAGAACGGAATCAACCACTTCTGGCGTGCGAGCATAATTGTGTCCTAACTTCCTCTAAGCCACGGGTTTGCCACCCTGGGGATCGCGAAGGGTTTCCTGGGGGGTCGCCCACTTTTTTAGATTTTGGAGATATAGCAAATCGAGGATTTGAAATTCCCCGGTGAGCTAAAAAAAAAGAAGTTTCGGAGATATTCCGGGCAAAAAGTAAACCGAGGATTTCAAATTCCTTTGGAGGGGTTCGCTTGTCACATGGCTTGTCACAGCCTTGTTTTACTAAGAAGACATTTTTCAATGATAAAATTTTGTTTTATATATATATATATGTATGTATTCCATCAAACCATCTTTAGTCAGTTCCAAGCATGCAATGTGAACACTATGGACTATTGTGGTTTGAATTCACATTTTTTTAAAAAATGTTTCAAGCCGCTCATCAAGACTCCGACTCCACAGCCTAATTTGCCAGCAATGGTGAATTCAACGGTAAACAATTGGGAGTGCAAGTTTTCACTCGTGGGCACGACCATCAGGATGCACACGTGGGACTGCCCTGAGATGAGCAGAACTGTTTGCTGCAGTCCGTCCTCATACGGGACCAATAGGCTACGCTGACATGATCCCATCCAAGGTCAACTTTGTTGCATTCTATAAATTTGCAACGTCATATGGGGATCATGATTGATTTAAAAAAAAAATATGAACGATAACTAGATTTCTTTATTCACTTTGAATACAACATTTGTACCACTCTTTTTAAACCATGTTCGCTCCCGATGTGGAGAGTATATAATCTCATAATAGAGGTATCTCAACATTTTTTTTCTACGAGAACTGTTTGTTACTCAATTTCCAACAACTCTTATTTAAAAGAGAGTAGGAATATAAAGATAAGACTAGGACAGGACTAGTGATCAGCTAATCACTCGCGCTACGCCAGTTATTTTAGGATAAGTTGTGTGGGAGGGAATTCAAGGCATCAGATACATCCATGCCTTCAGACAGAAATCCGTTGAATCAATCTACAAAAATTGTCCTTACTGGGATTCAAACCCGTGACCTCCGTTATCTAAGGCAACGACGATGACACTCGACCACGCAGCCGGGTACTACGACTTCATGTAAATTTAATTCAAAATCTCTTCATCAAAAATTATTACACTTTGGGTGTATACTAATATGTATTAATAAATTGGAAAACAACATGCATACTTCATCATGGAAATTATCACTGAAGGATTATTTATGTGTATTTATTTCATTTAGTAGTATAGTAATGTACAATTGTCATTCTTTTCGATTTATATAAAATATATTTATCATTTCTAGAAACAAAATATTACCGACCACCGCATCTGTGTGTCCGCGGTCGTCGATTCCCGCTTTTCATAATAATAATTATCACATATATAAACAATGGCCGGTTATAGGCGCCGCCCTTCCAACCCGGTCCCCGGTAATGCTCAATAAAGTTTCCGCCTATGTAAATTCCGCCTAAACGATTTTAAGGTGCAAACAGAAATAGTGCCGGATAACCTATGAACTGCGATTGTTTCCAACCTGCAATAAAGATGAGATTTTTTTAACACTTTCGATGCAGGAAAACAGCTTTCTATACTTGGTCGAAACTTTCCTTGCCCGTGGAGTTGTTCGAATACTTTTCAAAGTGTTTATTTAATGTTGAATTATTTTTATTTTGGATCCCCAATTTCGTTTGGTTATCATAGTACATTTGAACATACCGATGGTGTTCGCCGACTTTTGACTTCATTAGTCAGTTTATCTATAGTAAATGACAAATTAAAAAAACTTACCAAATACATTTTCACTTTCAATATTTAACGAAGCTTTATCTATCTTTAGAACAAATATTACTAACATTTTCTTCCAAAACTCATAGCTTATTCAAGATATATTTACACATATTTCTTTGGGCCCATACGACCAAAATAAGAGTTTTATTTTATTCTGTTTTGTTGAAAACCTCATGAATTGCAAAATTTTTCCTCAATTAATATCCCACCTTTGATAATTGAATGTGTTTTTGTTCATAAATAAATAATTGTTCTAAAATAAAAAATTGTCTACCCAAAATATTTGAGTATAGCAATATAGTATAATAATTTTACTTTTTTAAGTATACAGTAAACCCCCCAATAATGAGCTCCCCGCTAATGAACCCCCCAATAACATTTGCGGCAGGTATTCCAATAATGAGTTTAATCCCCTGAATAATGAAAAAAATAAAACTCCTAATTAGGCTTTCATAAAAATAGTTCATACAAATCTGTATTTAAAATATGTATCTAAATTCACATGTCTTGATAATGTGCACGACATAAATAATTTTGAATAGGTTTATGCTTAAGTAATATACATATTTATGATCAATTAATTAATTAAAAAATAATATGTAATTCCGCATTTCAAATAAAAAAAATTCAATTGAAAATCTTAACCCCCCAATAATGAGCCCCCCAGTAATGATCCCCCTATCTCTTCAATATTGGGGGGTTTACTGTATTTCACTTTTTTCGGAGAGATTTATTATTATGGGCTTTAAATTAATGCATCGGTGTCTATTGCTACCATGACGGTTCACAAGAGTTCAGTATGAACATCATTTTATTAATCGATTTCTGTTCAAAGACACGGGTGTTTGTGATGTCTAAAAATTCCCACCCACCCTTCCAATCATAAAATAATGGGGCGGGAGAGGGAGCGAGAGCTTTATATATCCATTATCTCTTCGACAATAAGTGGTTGAGCAACTGACTCACAACTAGCTCTCGTATAAAACACTTTTTTCTAGATCCTCTAATTAAGCTGACTACCAATCATTCCCTACCTACAACCTTCTTTTAGAAACGAAATATTGAGTGTCTGATTTACAAACCAGTTCTTATGAAACAAATGTTGTAAAGATTCTCATAATTGTGTTAATATTTCACATACTTCAACTGCAAACAAGTCACACAGTTTTCTCACCAGACAAGCATTCCAATTAAGGTATATTATTATGAATTAGTATTGATTGTTTTCTTACTTGTCATTTCTGTTACTGATTACGACGGTGAGTTGTGCGTTAGGCGTATCAATTAATACACCTGATTATTCTTGTATATATGCTTAATGTATTACCTCCTACGAATGACATGACCCCGAGAGAAGGTCATGATCATATATTTCGTGATCTTGCAAGTAATTTGCTATCTATTTTAGACATTAATTTGAGTCTAAGAACAGGTGCGATAATTGCATGAACTTCCATTGACACTTCTACCATCTTATTCATTTATGTTTATTTAATCAGCAGGTTAATTATTGTAAAAACATATTTTAATATATCAGCGAGGAAAATGGTTACTTAGTTGTATAAAATATTGTTTTTTTAAAAAGGATGTAAGTAACTTTGTTTTATCCATGCCCGCTCCCAATGTGGCGCATATGGCTTCCTAATGGAGGTTTCTCAGTTGAATTTTTTCTACGAGAACACTCAGTCACTCAATCTCTCTTTTTCGAAGAGAGTAGTAGAAAAAGAAGGATAAGACCAGGACAGAACCAGTGGTAAACTTATTACTCTCGCTACGCCCAGTTATTGAAGTATCGGAAAAGGTGGAGGGAAATTAAGACATTAAAAACACCCATGCCTTCGAGCAGAATACGATAAATCGAAAAAATGCTGTTCGTACTAGGACTCGAACCCTTGAGATCCGGTACGGAAACCAGCAACGCTAACCGCTGCGCCATAGGATCCGATCATATATGGTATGCGTTGGGTATTTGAACCCCCCCCCCTAAATTATTGTCAAGATTTTAATTAATTTGAGAATGGAAAAGTTATTTGAAATAAAAAAATATAAGTAAATTCAAAGCGCACAGTATTTTGAAAATAATTTTCTATTTGGGAATATTTACATCAAAGGCAGTTAGTTTGTTTGAAATGGCCATTTGTTAACATATCGCAAAATCGATACTGTACCCCCATAAAGGAAATGACTTCGTTGCATCGGCGGTATTAAAATAATAATTTGCTCTCAAATTATCCGGGGGGCATGAGTTTGCAAGAGGTGGATTTATTGTCGATATCAAAATATTGTTTCGTAAGTCAACTTCCTTGTTCGGGCGTCGCGCTGCCTCGTTCGGCCTTTATCAATTTGCGATCGAAATTTTACAATTTTACTCTCCCAGGAGTTCAGACAATGCAAAGGACGGTACCTTTCCAGTTTGTTTTGCGTTTAAATTGCTTCACGAGGAGGGAAGCGGGTGAAAATAAGAAATTGCAGGAGGTAACTGATTCTTATACATTTTAAATTTAATAACAATAAACACACACCAGATAGTTAATATAAAACAAAACCAAGTGTAAAACAATAATCAGGTTTAATATTGTTTAGATAGCTATCACAATGACGTATGCTTATTTAACACTGTAGTGATCTAATAAAAGAAATATATCAATGATAACTATGTATGTATACGGGAATCAGAAAACAGCAGAGAAGTTTATGACTTAGTATCTAGGGGTGATTCTATTTCATTTGGTATTGTAATGGTAAATCATTTGAAATATGTATCAGGAAGACAGATAACCAAATATAAAATATAATGTTCTTAAAAGAACTTATGTGCTGTAATAAATGCAGCGAAGCTATTCTCATGGGTATATGGATCTAGATTGTAGACCAGGGGTGGGGAACCTTTTCTTCTCTAAAGGCCACATTCATTTATCTGAGATTCAACATAAGGCCTCGGTAAACATTGACAGAGAATTGAATAGGGAATCTTTGGGCGAAAATAATTTCATGCTAATTCCTAGTGCCTAGTATAAATTTGAGAATTTCCCAAAATTTCCAGCGTGGGACCTTTTTTTTAAGGTCTTTCAAGGATTTTGACCAGGGCTGTGGAGTCGTGTAAAAAAAGATGATTCCGACTCCAGCTTTAAAATAATTAACGAATCCGACGCCGAGGAAATTTTTCAATTATTTCATTTTAACTTATATATAATGTATACCATCAGACCATCTTTAGTCAGCCAAGCATGAAATGTCAACATTTTGGACTATTTTGTTTGAATACACATCATTAAATATATTTTTCAAAAAAAAAATGAGCCGTTAATTTTTCACGACCATCACTATATGTCACAGTCTACGGTAGCGATCTAAAACAATTTAAGCCTAAGAGCAAAACTGACTCCTCCACTTAGTTTCAAGGGTTAACAACTAGGTAGCTCATTATACCAAGATACTGTAGTTATGAATACCGATCATGATTAGGCCTGCGGACCAGTATTGGCCCGCAGGCCGTAGTTTGGACACCTTTAGTCTACTTACGGCAATAGTAAATAATTAAAAACAGAATGTTGTTTATGTATGTAAAATAAATCTAAGCAATGAATGACCATACCCGAAACCGAATACGTTTAACAGATAAGATACAACAACTAGGGCATCCAATCCCGGGATTCGGGATCCCGTTCAATTTTCTGATCCCGAAATCCCGGGATTGACATGGTCGCGATCCCGGGATTTCGGGATTGAGAAATTTTGAGTAAATCTCGAAAAGTGAGACGAAATTGGCAAATTGTCGATTCCAATTTCCCCGGTGAGCTAAAAAAAAAAAAAAAACGAGGTTTCGTGAGAATCCTAGGAAAAAGTATACCAAATCGGAGATTTCAAATTCTCCCGGGATTGAAAATTTATCAATCCCGAAATCCCGGGATTGGAAAAAGGCTCCGGGATTGGATACCCTAACAACAACCGTAAACATTGCCACAATTGTGTCATACCAACCGTCAAAAGAAAATACGAAAATCATTAGGTTTGTTGCGGCAGTGTTGCGTGTTTCAGACCGTCCTAAATTAGTGTCTAGGCCAGGGATGGCGAACCTACGGCACGCGTGCCCGAGGTGGCACGTTTGAGAATTTGGATGGCACTCGAACGATTTCCAAGTTCAAAAAAAAATCATTTTTAAGCTTAAAAAAATAAAACTTTGATTAAATAATCTGTGAATTATTAATTCTATTTTGATAATTTTTTTCACTGCTTGGACACCCTACACAATCGAGAAATAATATTTGAGGATTTTTGGCACGCGGACCCAAAAAGGTTCGCCATCTCTGGTCTAGACTCTTATGCACATGAAAATAGGTAGCCCCGCAGGTATCATCTAATTATTAGATTTTAATAAATAAAAATGAATTTTTGCTTGTTCATATTTTATGCGTTGCCACATTATTCGTCCGATTGTAATAAAACTTTGACAACAATTTTACTTGCACTTGCACAAAGGTTATAGGCATAGTGAAATTAGCTTACGTTAGATCTTATATATAAACATCAATGTTTGTATGTCTGCCATACCGTTAGTTTTGCCAATGTATTGCTTGCACTTGCGCGAAGCTTATAAAACAATTAACTTACAGTAGGTGGCTCGTGTGTTGTACCATAGACAATCGACAAAAGACAAACAGCAAACGGCACATGTCATTCGCAATTTTATCGTACATTATTATTATTATCGAAGCTACTCGATCTCGGCGAACAGTATATGTTGATTTGAATCTTGCTGCATTTCAATATGATTAACTAATCCAAAAGCACTTCATTAAACACAATTAAAACACTTTCTTGCTTTGAAAGGCATTGCAACGCTTGCCAGGAATCGGCAAGTGCGAATACAATGTGCGAATTTGTATTCCTGAAAACAAAGTCCGAATCGTTCTGTTAGGCGTCAAACCGTTTCCGTTTAATGTTTGCGTACCGGTTCGATCAGAGATCGCTGTATTACGATACCTCGATTCGTGAACTAGCCGTGACGTATATTGGCTAGTTAGTGCGGCCGTTTCGACTAGTAGAAGGAAATATATTGAGCAAGATAATATTAAAGGTATATGTATATTTGTATCATTTAGATTGAAGAGTGTCATTGAGTCTCATCTAAGCGAACAAGTAAAAGGAGTCAAGTACTTAATATAGAAAAAAAAACTTCACTTCACATTTCACTGTCAATTCTTGGTGGAAAGGCATTATTTAAAAAAAACTACACATTTTTAAATTAAGATCAGTACCAGCTTCGCCCAGCAAGACCATTATCAACTGACGAAAAAATAAATTGATACATGGTTTTTTATATTTATGTTTTTGTTAAAATATTTTTATGCAAGTTCATATGAGTGGGGGGTTCAACCAAGTCTTCTTTGACATGTCAAAAAAATAATTTGAATTAAAATAATACCTTACTAATAAATACGACATAAACCTTTGTCAAAAATATATATTTTTTAATCCTTTTTCGCTCCCAATGTAGAGCATATGTCATTGTAATGGAGGTATACCAACATAAGTTTTTTTACGAGAATTCTTTGTTACTCAGTCGCTCAACCTATCTTATTCAAAAAGGTTAGTAGAGATAGAAGAATAAGGCTAGGACAGGACAAGTGGTTAAATAATCGCTTTCACTACACTCATTTATTAAAGGTTCGGAAATGGTGGATGGAATTTTTAAGCATCACAAACACGCATGCCTTTTTACCGAAATCGATCGAAAAATGCTGCTCGTATTGGGAGTCGAATCCGTGAAGTCTGACACGGAAGCCAACAACGCTAACCGCTGCGCCATAGGGCCCGACATCGGATTGATAAAAAATATATTATGATAAAATATATTCGAAACTGATTTTTTTCTAGATTGTTCTACTCAACGAATATGTAACATACAAAATTTGGTTGCATACAAAATTTTAAATATGATGCAATAAAACGTATGACTTTAAATATAAAGGGGTCCGATCTACCTTTGTTCAGATGCATCGAAGATTCTAATTGAACACGATCTGTCGCCAATTCTGAGTTCCCGTTATGCCCTTGGCGGACCTTATCTGTCGATCGGACCTCAATTTGATCGAGGGTACGTACTCGATCGCTTTGAACTTTGCTCCCAGAGGTTCCCGGACCGACAGGACGACACAAATGAGGGTTGGGCCAAGTTAGGATGGCAACATAATTAATCATACTTTTTTTAAAAACAAAAAAATAGAATGTTTTGCACGAAAAGTATTTGAAAGCGAAGGTGTTTGTTGACTGTTAATTTTTAGTGGAATAGCATTATAAAACAACACTTTTTTAATAGGGTAAAAATATCAACGTATTTAGTTATACAGTTTTTTATTATATTTATGAGTAGATAGCTAGCTATTCAGATAGTTCTGACGATGGCGAAAGCCGAAATAGCTATCAACTCATAAATATAAAAAAAAACTGTAGAACTAAATACGTTGATATTTTTACCCTATTATAATGGAGTTCTACCAAGTAAATGCCAAATCAATAAATAAAACACTTTTTTAACAAATTCCACATTTTTTTATTAAAATAAAAAAAATGCCAATACGCCAAATATTTGAATATTCAAAGATCATACGAGAAAAACTCTTATGAGAATTTATTGTAAGTCACTCGAGATACACTCAATGTAAATTGACAATACAAACACACACGTCTTTAAACTTTAAACTTACCTGGAGTCGAACCCATAACCACCTGGTCGTTAGAGCAATCTTTTACCAACTGGACCACAGCAGGCGACATTATAGTAAACCGAGTAATACTAATAATAACAACAAAGAGTGTTTTCAAATCAGTTTTGAAGTTTGAAAGTGAAAAGTATACAGAATTTATACAATTAAAACAAAACTATCTTTTTTCTTGGAAAATAAATGACTCCAAAAAAACAGAAAACATTTGCAACTTACGACAGTGCTATTTCATGTCTCTACATGTTCAATCCTTACATAAATATGTATAAAGATTTTTTATTGGGCTTCAAAAGCTTTAATTAAACAGATCTTTTATTGTCAAAAGTGGAAACACAAAGCTGCAAGTTCTTTTAGCCAGGATTGTGAAGATAGAATAGGAGAGATAACGCATCGTACAGCCTGGTTTTCCTAGTGTTGATACTTTCAGATTTTTCAATGAAGAATAACACCCCCCAGCACCGCAATATACCACCGCCAATCGTAAGCCCCTGGTTTTCCCCATGTAGTGGGGGGGGGGGGGGGTTGGGGGTTGGGGGGGGGGGGGAAGAAATCAGACGAGGCAACCCCCATGACTCTATCCAGGTGGGGACGTGTTTCCAGGAAGAGTTTTGTCACACTGGCTCGCGCGGGTGCATACATAGTATTCAAACGACGTGGAGGACGTGACCTATTTGGTGTATTTTAATAAAAAAAACAAAAGGAATGCAGTTTTCATTGTACGATATATTGCAATATAAAACTGAAAAGCTCTGGACTTATAATTTTTGAATATCTCCAACACACTGAATTATATGACAGACGGCAATTTCAATGTGGTATATTTCAAGTAAAAATGATTGTCTATATTTAAGTTATTATTAAAAAAATATATCACGATGAAACTAAAGATAAAGATAACTTCAAGATAGATATATAATACATGGCTATTAATTTATTGACTCATATCAAAAGATGAAGCTCTTAATAATTATTTACTAATGGCATATTTGTGTTGCCTTAGGGATAAATATACATCAAAGATGACAGGCCCTGAAAAAATCAACGACACAAAAATGAACCGTGCTGACTTTTCACTATGAGGGCTAACGGGCAAAAATATACCTACACGGTGTTCATAAAATAAAAAGTGACACTGTATATAAAAAAGGCATGGGTTTTTGATGTCTAAAAATTCCATCCCACCATTCCAATCCTAAGATAACTGGGCGTACTGAGAACGATTAGTTAGCCACTGGTTCTATCTCTATCTTTCTATCCCTACACTCTTGGAAAAAGAGAGGTTGAGCAACAGTTCTCGTCAGCGGTGGGCTGCTAATATCTTAACAATGGGCTCGGTAAATCTATTTCATTTATTTGTATCCATTTGCGCTCCCAATGTGGAGCATATGGCTTCCTAATGAAGGTATCTCAACAAAAGTCTTTTTTCTACGAGAACTGTTTGCTACTTATTGGCTCAACCATTCGTTTCCAAAGAGAGTAGTAGGGATAGAATGATAAGTCTAAGACAGGACTAGTGATTAACTCAAACCCATGAGGTCCGGAACGAAAGCCCACAACGCTGAATGAAAAAATGAAGGGGCTACTAAGTCTTGTTTTATAATAAAATGTAACCATCTACAGAAATTGTAGTTAGGTGCTGATTTGATCTAAGACGAATGATTTTCTTATCTTAACAAGGGGCTCGCCGGCCGCGCTGAAATTTAACAAGGGGTTCGCGCGATCGATTTCTGGCGGGTGTCGAAAAAAGTCACCCGGTTCATATGTCGGCATCAACAATTAAAACTGAATTTTTAGCGCAAACAAATTCAATACGTAATTTTCTAAGCACCCTGTATTCTGAATAGACATCTTGGAACGGGAAGGGCCCATAAATAAAGGCGTAGAAGCGATGGCCTAAATACTGTGCCCTAAACACTCGGTAATTGGTAGATAAATTGTTGACTGAGACGGCCCACCCACTGGGATCAATTTCAGCCGACGTTTAATTTAAAGGGCAGCGACGTGGCGAAGGAACCTGCATGAAGCAAAATGAAGCCAATAGCGAACGTTATATATCATAGGTTCCCAAAGTAGGGCCTATCGACGCTTTCTGATGGAACTGGTGGGAGTTTAGGGGCCATGTGAAAGTAAAGGGTCTTGAAAGCAAAATGAAGACAATAAGTACCTAATATTTTTTAACCCTATAAAATACTGCAGAACAGTGATACTCAACCTGTGGTCCATTCAGATTTTATGTGAGGTTCAAAACAATCATAGTTATTGGATGTTTTTTAAGCATCTGGTATTGTTTGCAAAACAATACTTAAAAGAATGAGTATTTTAGATACATTTCTATTTTTGTGTGCTTACATTTATGGTATGTATAGTATAGAGTAAAAATATCAAAGTATTTCAGTTCTAAAGATTTTATATGTTATACATTGATAGCTATTTCGCCTTTCGCCATCGTCAGAACTAGTTCTAGAACTAGAATAGTTCTGATGATGGCGACAGCCGAAATAGCTATCAACGTATAACATATAAAATCTGTAGAACTGAAATACTTTGATATTTTTACCCTATTAAAATGGAGTTCTACCAAGTAAATGCCAAACCAATAAATAGTATGTATAGTATGTCGGCAACTTATGTGTTGATAATAATATGCTGCAGCCAACGTTAAAAAGTAAAAACCAGCATGCGGCCCAGACGAAAATAATGTTGAGTATCGCTGCTCTAGTACATTTTATTACACGTATAACATATATAATTTGTAACACTGACGATAAAATCACCGTACAGACAAAGGATATCGTTTTATGACATTTTTTAAAATTCATATTGAAATTTAATTGCAAATAAAAAGTTGCAAAACATTAATAAATTGGTGATGGTTCCTTCTCACAAAGATTGTTTATAAATACAACAGTTTAAGTCAGCAGTGGGCTGCCAATACGTTAACAAGAGGCTCGCTTAATCTCGAAGCAATTTTTAGTGTTTTGGGGAATTAGTGAATTTGTTCACTCCTATGCTATTATATTATACTTAAATAAGCAAACGATTGTAATTAATTAATACACGGAAAATATGTAACAATATGCCATTCACCGTAAACTTATCAATGTTAATAGCTAAAAATATACTAATGTGTTTACTGACGCTGTCGTAGATAGTATATAAATTAGAAAGTGCAGTTTTATACTAATTTTATCTGAAAATGTTGTTTTCTCATAAGTTAACAAGGGGCTCGCGCGCGCCCCCCGAGCCCCCTACAGCCCACCCCTGGATTAAGTATCAGAGTATATTATTTATAACAATATAGACATGTAAATGATAAATGTTTATTAGAGTTTTATGTTTTAAATATTTTATTTGAAAAAGTAAAATTTCCTTCAAAAGCCTGTATATTTTTTTATGAAAAGGTGGTAATGGTTCAATAAGTTTGGCAACCTATGTTTTATACGAGTGATGGTAAACCTTTTTTACGAGTGGTTAAATTTTGCTAGTTATTTTTCAAATATCAGCCGATAGGTCACTTAGTAGGTGGCGTTGCTTGTAAAGTGGTTTCAAGATGATTGACTAGGTGTGGGAAGGGGTTACCAAGAAAACCCTCACTTCAGCTTGGAAGAAGCATTGCCAAGGAGTGTTATCGAATGTGATTTTGGGGGGCTTGAAACAGTACCTGTGGAGTCTAAAGTCGACGAGATTGTATCTTTGACCAATACCATGGGACTAGAGATACATAACAACGATATTGATGAGCTTGAGAAAGAGTACAGTAAAGAGCTGACCACCGAAAAACTTATGGGGTTGCATTGTTTTTCACAGCAAGAAGTTATGGAGGAGAGTTTGTTAGTGGAGGAGGAGGAAGTAGCAGAGCAATAATCTTCTGGCGCAATAAGAGAAAAGCTGAAAGCATGTGAAACTGTCGCATTGTACACTGAGAAGCATCACCTTAATAAGGAGGTGGCTATGCGTTTTACAAATCTATTCAATGATAATGCTGTCACATTTTCACCAAATTTTGAAAGGTCGACAAAAACAAATGTGTGGTAGTAAAAAAGAATCAATTATTTGTCATAAATAATAAACTAGTCGATTTTTTTATCGTTTTTTGCAAATCGAAATCGCATTCCAGATTGTTATGCTCCTTCAAAATTTATAAGTATGTAATTTTACTTGAATACATGTTAAAAATATTTTTTTTTCGGCATGGAACGCATTATTGTATTTTACATTGTTTTATACGGGACGAATTGTTTCGCTTAACGAGTAAGATTCTGGAACGAATTAGATTCATTAAAAGAGGTTCCACTGTATTATTGATGAAGTATGCTTCACAGTGTCGATTTCAGCTAATCTAGAATAATCATTTTCAGATGAGTAAATATAATACGCCTTTAATATAAGAAGGTTACCCGTAACCCTTTGAGGGGTGAACTAATTTTTAGTAAAATAGTTTTTTTCTTATATTTTGATTATTTGTAGTATTGCCGCACACAAAAATATAAAAATCTTCTTTTTTGGATACGAACCAATCTGGTAAGAATATTAGTTATTATTTCAAGAGGTAAATATTTTTTTAAAATTATAAAACTCATAATTAAAAATATAAAGTAAACTAGTTCTTTATTACTTATGAATATTTTTCTAGAGGCTATTACTTCACTTTTGCGTCAATATCTTTTTTGCTCTCATCTGTCTACATGTGCCGCTCTACAGACGTCGATCCCTACAATAGAAAAGAATTTTACGCTCAATATTATGTGGCTACCGATTTGTTTACAAATGTTACTATTTATTAAAAAAACCTTTTCTTGATTTGCAACACACAATACAAATAATGTGGCGGTCAAAAGTCACTGGTGGATGTGTCTAGTATCCATATCTGAAGAAATAACAAAAATTCAATAATAAATATGAGAAAGGCAATAGATAACAGATGACAAGCTACACCACCGTACGGGTAAGGCAATACTCATCACAGGGTTAATTAAGGAAGGCTTGTAAAGTAATGTGTTCCAGTGTTGGGAATTATTAAGGTATTAAAACGTAAAAAATGCTTGCTTCAACTTGAGATATCGAATTAAAAGTAACGATTCGATGCGATAGGTTTATATCATAATGAGAAATTATATTATATAGAAGTAGTAATACCTTCAAAACCGAAAAAAACGTAACCAATTTAATGTTTCATATTATCTAATATCAACACCGTATTAAGTTATTTAGTGACAAAATTGAGGTAAGTATGCAATGAAATTCTTGCATATTAATTATTTGTCAGAAATAATTCAATATGATTTGTAATTAGTACCATCAATTTTTGGATCTTAACTCTTCTGAGCGTCCAGTAGAAAATGATAAAACTTCAAATTATTTAAAAAATATATTATTTAACAATTAAATTCAGTTTTTAATAACATTAACACAAGTGTAATATCAAAGTTATTTATTTAAAAAGTTGGTTAAATTTTTCATTTCGATCATACTGCAACAAAAATTAAACGGAAACGGATTACATATCGACTGTGAAAAGGAAAAAAGGACGTAACCCACAGTTTTTTCAAAACATGTTTTTATCGATAATCACAATGTATTAAACTTGATACACGTTCTATCAAAAGGATGCAAGCTGCAAATGACGTATTAGTATCTAAATTAAGCTTTTAAGTTTGAAAAAGATGACCCTGTAAAAAATTAAAACCAAGAAAAAATACTGAAATAAAAGTTTTTCCTAGACAATTTCTTTAATTAATATTAGATTATTCCAATTAAACACCAGTTTAGAAGTCTCCGTGTAATTACAAGGTTGTGTATAATTCATAACTTGCATATCACCTTAAATCGACAAAATACGTTTTGTGTCAGTTACGTCCTTTTTCCTTTCCAAAGTCGATGTACATACATATGTATGTGAAACAAATAACGTAAATAAAACTGAAAACCATTACTGTGATATTGTCAGAACGGAATTGGCGTGATGCCGAAATAACTAAGAACTATATTTTATGATGACTGTAACTAAATAGTTAACTAACTAAGAAACTGAAGGAAGTTAATAAAAATCATTTTTTTTCGAGTTTTCTGGTTTAAATTTAATAATATCGTCACTGTTCTAGCAGAAGTTGGTAAGTAATTAATTGACAGTTTTGAGTAAACTACAAATGAAATATTTCAGCTTCTAAGATAAAGTCATCGATATCTTATGGTGCATGGATAATTATAATATCAAAATATTGATGCATTAATGCCGACCTGACACAAATAATAGTTACTTTTAGGGTGTTCACAGTCAATACTTGGTGAAATGGCATTATATTGAGAAATTCACAATTGTCCTTTGTACTTATTTCCACTTTTTATTTATCAAGAACAGGTTTAACACATCTAATATGTAATTTCAATGATCATCTAAGAGTAATAAAGTTTTTTTCATATAAAATAACTTAGATTATTCCACGTATTGTAATACAAACTGTGACACGTGTTTCGGTTCTTTCAGAGGCATACTTAGACAGACTACTTTCACAAATGCTTGCTTAAGTACGAATGATTTTAATTGAAAATTAATAGTTTAGAATTTTTAGAAATAAATAAAAGAATAAACAATAAAGAAATATTATTAAATAATATCCTGAATAAAACCGGTGGTTCGCCACTGTTAAATTTATTTTCCAACGGTTTAACCCGTTCTATTTGATGTAACTCTTTAATTATACTCCAAAGTGTGTCTCTCTTTAGTGTCACAGTTTGTAGCACAATATGAACGTGGAATAATCAAAGTTATTTTATATTAAAATGAACTTCCACAAAGTTACCGCCGAACCGATCGAGAGTATTATGTTTATTTCATGTGAGAGGTGTTGAACATTTTAATTTGTGTTAGCTTCCCAATTTCTGATAGAAAGGTAACGATATAAACATAGGTTTTACATTATGTTAAGCTTAGTTGAAATCCTTAAATATTGCAGATAGACAGGTTCTTAGCAAATGTTTATTGTCACGTCTCGTGACATATTTTGATTGGCAATAATAAAGAAATTCATGACATCCAAGCAGACCATACAATTTATAGAATTCTAAAAGCACATTAGCTTATTGACCAAAGCCGACAAAGAATTGGGGAAAATGCAATTAATTTCAGGTCAAATCGATATCCCCCGGATGAATGATCAATGGAAACTTTTAACGAGACGGCCCGGGACCGAACGTCGATCGTGACTCTAAAAAACATTCGATTGGTAATCGAATTCACACATTACGCGAATTCTCACTTCAAATCACTATGCGATACTGCGGTGAATACGTTTTATGTTGGCTATTGGAAAATGAGTTTTCGTAGAATAATTAAAAACCACAAATCCAAACGTATTAAAAATTTGACACCAAGTTTATTGAACCAACTATTGCGGTCATTCTCAAGTGATTTTGGCATAGCAACTTCTGTTGTTAGAAGAAAATAAAAACCTCCACCCCAGCGGTGGACTGCCAGTACGTTAACAAGGGGCTCGCTTAATCTCGAAGCAATTCTCAGTGTTCTGAAAAAGGAGTGAATTTTTTTTCACTCCTATGCAAATTTATGCAATACTTAAAATAAGCAATCGATTGTTACTTAAATAAACTTATAATATGTACATATGCAATTTACCGTAAACTTATCCATGTAAATAGCTAAAAAGTAGTTGTCGTGGATAATATATAAATTAGAAATTGCAGTTATATACTAATTTGATATGAGAATATTGTTTTCTCATAAGTTAACAAGGGGCTCGCCGGTTAGTAAAATTCATCAAAAGGCTCGCGCGAGCCCCTTCGAGCTCACTCCTGCTCCACCCTCAGTTCAAAGAAAAAGGCTTTCTCATAAAATCGTGTATAAATTCGGAATTGAGAAAATTTCGGCGATTTTGAAATCCTGGAACTTTTCAAACCAATTTTTGTCGATTTCAAAAGCCCTGAAACAAAACGAAGCGACGCGAGAACTTTTTTTATAGCTTTTACCAGAATTTAAAAAATACGTACATATGTATACTATAGTTGAAATATGTATAATATATACTAATTATTGGTATTATTTTAATTAAATTTAAACTTAAAAAAATATTTGGCATTACAGCTAATGCAAATGCGCTTAATATTTTTAAGTTGAATGATCATGCGAGAAAAACTCGATATTTTTTTGTTGTATTGTAAGTCACACGAGATAAACTCGAGGTAAATTAACATTACAAACACCCATGTCTTAGGTTTTAAATTAAAATTTGACATTGACCTTACCGGGAATCGAGCCCAGACCCACTAGGTCTAACCAACTAGTACACAATGTTGCGATTTTAATTTATATGTTTTTCTCTTAATAAGATTTGATTGCTGTTTTTTTCACGAATCAACACATAATACAAATTGATCAAATACATTGTGTGCTGGCGTCATAATTAATAACATGTTTTGTTCAAAGCTAAGCAATGATATATTTTATAACCTAATTTTTTTACAACAGTACGGGATATTTTTTGATCATTCTTCGCACATTAATGATCGGCTGTCGATGATCATGTTATCTGGCGTACGAAGCGTTTCCACTAAGAAGGGATGACTCGGCTATAAAATAAGTTCATGATTTTTAATTAGAGGAAGGCGCATAGTCATTATATTATGAGTCGAACATACACGAGAATATTAAAATATATTTGATAAAAGCAATGATAAGAATAGAATGTTATCAACGAGGCATATAAAGAAAATAAACATGTGCCAACAAAAATTGTAAATTAAAAAAGTGACACTTATTGAAATTATTTGAAGGATAACTTAGTCGCCTGTGTGGTCGAGTGGTCAACATCGTTGGGTACCGCTACGGAGGTCACGGGTTCAAATCCCAATACGGGCAGTTTAATAAAATTGATTATTCAATCGATTTATAAATTTCTATTCTTCGAATGATGTATGTGATGTATTGAATTCTCCCCTCCCACTTATCTTATTCTATGAACGGGGCGTTTCGAGCGCGATTAGCTAACCACTAGTCCTGTCCTAGCCCTTTCCTTCTATTTATTTTCTCTTTGGAAAAAAGAGAGGTTGAGGAACTGAGTAACAAGCAGTTCTCGTAGAAACACTTCTGTTGAGATAAACTCCATTAGGAGTCCATATGCTCCACATTGGGAGTGGACATGATAAAAAAAAAATTGCAGTTGAAAGTTTTAAATACAGTCGACCACCTATAGCAGGGATGGCGAACCTTTTTGGGTCCGCGTGCAAAAATCCTCAAATATTATTTCTTGAATGTGTGCCGTGCCGAAGCGGTAAAAAAAAAATAACGAAATAGAAAAAATAAAAAATATTTTTTTTTCTGAAATTTATTTATAAGCTTAAAAATTACAATAACAAAATTTAAAAATTAGTAAAACGGTTTTCGTAAGTAGAAGTTCTGATGAGACGTTTTATAAAGGGTTTAAATGCTCAAAATGTATTATTTTCAATATAAGTACAAGACAGTAAATTACGCAAGGAATGCTCATACCAGACTAATCTTTATTTTTAAAGCACTTAAAAAATAATTTGCCAAAGTCTTTTAGTTTCTGGATAAATGCGAAATTATTGCGAAATTGTCAAAGTAAGCGAATAGATGTGAAATTGTATGAAATTCGATTTTCTTCTTATCTCATCTTAAATGAATGATTACTGGAAATCTTTCCGGACTCAATGGTCAACTCTTAATATGTAGTATTATATATGATTCCACACTCTTAAGTAAGTACTAATAAAATTGTCTTTTCCTCTTGGTTGTGTTGACGAGCATTCATACACGATGTCATACATACATTTTTGCTTAGCCTCAATATGCTTAGAAAAAATATAATTATAAAAGAAAGAGCAACAGCCTACAAACAAGGGGTTTTATGTATATACACGACAACAATATTTTATAATCAAATTGACCACTATTTACAATTCTCAATGTTTATAAGGATGTTCACACATTTGTAAAAAAATAGTTTTAAATATTCAAAGTGGGGTAATTACAAATACTCTTCTGCTATTACTGGTAGTCAAAATGAAACATGGAATTCGGCAGTAATGTCATTTATAATGTAATTGTAATAAATTGCCGTACTCGGCTCAACACTCATCTATTGAAACATGCCATAATACATTTCAAGAATTTTGGTTTTGAACCCATGTTTTTCAATATTTTTCAATTAATTTCTTCTTATATTTTATTTTTTACAACAATTTCAAATGTTTTGTACTCATGAATAATCTATTTGAACTTTTGTATGAATGTATGTATGTTTTCCTCTATTTTGAATTTGAAAATTATTTTCTATCATCCCCTCCCATTTTATTTGATTTTTATTATAATATATCAGAATAGTAAAATTAAAATCATTCATACTTAAGCAAACATTTGCGAAAGTAGTTGTCTGAGGATGCCTCTGAAAGAGGCGAAACACGTGTCACATTTTGTAACACAATACGTGGAATAATCAAACTTATTTTTATTTTATATTAAAATTATTGTCGTTTTTGTAATAATTTCATTTTTTTTTCAATAAATTGTTTATTGCATTGTAAGTTATATTTTAATTTGACTTTTTAACTTATTTACTATGAAAACGACGATTAAGAAATAAACACTAAATATATGCGAAACTTAAATATATCAAACATCAAAGTCCTTTATTTTTTCAAAGAGATGCTACAAATACGTGTCTTTAATTATTACTCTCGATTGCTAGTTGCGTAAACACACAAAAATGAGCTTAAATCTGCGCACCGTAATCAATATTGCTACTAGGTTGTCGGAGCAAGAAATCGATTTAGGTTTCTTTTTCTTGTTATGCTTCTTTTGATATGCAAACAAGGGTGGGTTGATTGGCATGTAAATTGCAAAGGAGTCTTAATACTCATTATAATTTTACTACCATTAGATTGTTGTTAGCGAAGCCTTATTTAATATACGTAGTAAAACTATTTATTGAAGGTTTCTTGGATGGGATATGTTTTTAGCTCAAGTAATAAAAGCTTGCATCGATAGCATAACTTAAAAACCTCACAGTAAATATTTTCTATCCGAAGTGCTTTAAAGCAAAAACTTCTTTGCAATGTTGGTATTTAACGTCATTTTTTATAGTTTATAATAACATTTTGAGTTTTATGGTTTAGCTTAATTGTTACCATCGTAATTTTTAATTTATTATTCATCAATTGGAGGACATCGACTGAAAGTGTTTGGTGGAATTTCAATATTGAATTGTGTACATTCTCATACAAGATTTGTCACTAACAACCCGGGATTCACTATTCGGTATCGTCAGGCGTTCAAGAGCGAAGGGCGAAACCCGTAAAGTTAACATAAATTTTTTCATGATTTTAAGAAAAGAAAAAACCACCGCTAATGTATTTCGTAAATGTTTCACATACGGTGGTCCATACGGTGCGAAAAGATGAAAATCATTAATACGATCGACGGGTTATGATGAATTATATTAACTGTTGGATCATGAACTATTTAGTAATCATTTTGTGCTGGACAAGACGTCGATTTCGACATGGCTACGGAACGACGGCCGCGAAAAAGCACACCACGAAAGAGATTTCATTGCGTCAAATTAATTGATAATAAATACGCAATTGATCCAGCGTACTAAATAGATCGAGTGTTTGGTCAGGCTTTGGCGTATATTGAAGTCACGAGACGCCAAGCACGTATGCTCTGTTCCGTATTAAATTTTAAAAGTTCATCGATTTCGTTCGGACTATCATTCTTTACGGTGCTTTATTACTGAAATTTAATTTAATATTAATAATCGTCAATTTTCAAATCAGGGATCATTAATATAAAACACATATACAAAAAGATCGATAATTAAATGAACGATCACGTTTCCACGTGCTGTTTTTTTATTAACGACCCAAGCCAGCGGTTGCTAACCTTTCACGCCAATCGGACTACCTTACGCACGGACCTGAACAATATTGAAAAAAACAATACATAAAACGTGTAAAATAAAGTTTATATTTTTAAATAAAAAAGTAATGACTCTTCTATAATTAAAACAATTAAATTAGGGTTATATTTGTTGCTGCATGTTGAAATCAGTTGATAATGCTCGCCATGAGCAAAAGCAGTCCTGATTTTGGTAAATAAAAGTGGAAATAAGTACAAACGAACTTTGTGTATTTTTTAAAATATAATTCCTTTCCACCAAGTATTGACTGTAAACACCCTAAAAGTTAAAAAATATTAAGTGTGGCAGTGAGAGACCGAGTTGTGTTCGGTTGGATAGACTTAATAAGGCAGACTGACAACCGGTCTTTGTCAAATCACAGAGCAATGTAGAACGCTACAGCTTACCAACGCGATTGCGACGTGGTTACACTCGAAGTACATTTACATATGATAAACAATAAGCTCATCGCGTCGCTACCGCTTCGCACTGCGCGCCGCGTGTTGTTTGCCACGTAAGCCACTCTATAGCAGCGGAGAACGTTTGATGCTTTCGCTTCGCGCCGCGTCGCATCGACATGGTGTAATGCAAATGATAATACAAATGAACTCTTTTATTATATTTTGCTAAGACTTTACAAGTGTGCTATAACATTAAAATCAATTTTGAGATTACAAAGTTTGAACAAAGTAGGTTAGAAGAGGAAAACCTATACATATTCCTTGGCGATGAAATGCGGCGTCAGCAATATTGGCGTGAAAACAAAAGTATGTGATATTGCTTGGAATTATAACTTATAAAATGTGAGAAAACAGCTGACATTAAAAAAATAATAATATGCAGTAACAACAGAAAGACGACCGTAATCAAATACCTAACACACGATAGAGTACGGGAGGGATAGAAGAAGAATTTAAGCTGAAGGCGCTTACTGTTTTTTTTTTTTTTTAATCCATGTCCGCTTTCAATGTTGAGCATATAGCCTTCTAATGGAGGTATCTCAACAGAAGTTTTTTCTACGAGAACTGTGTGTTACTCAGTCGCTCAACTTCACTTTTGCTTACTAGTATGTATAGTTTAATTTATGTTAAGAGTTACTTACCTGGACGAATTAACAATGTTTCTTTTGCTTTCATGATGGTGTTATATTTTTAAAACAGTCGTCTCATTTACCTGTAAAGAAAAAAAAACAAATATTTATCAATTCGATTAGTAGAACTTATAATATTTTGTGATATGTCACGTTTAAGTTTTATTCCAAATTTCTCAGTCGATTATTTAAATTTCCTTAAATTCTGATTATTTCCTAAGAAAATACAAAAATGTTCTATTTGCTGGATGATCAATAATACTGATTATATTATAGATTTTTCGTGCGGGGAAGTTTTTGTCTTCGATAACGGCGATCATGGGATCGAATCCCAGTATGAACAGTGTCATAAATTATTTTTTCAATCAATTTATGATTTTTTGTTCGAAGACATGAATGTCTGTAATGTTTCGAATTCTCTCCCCCCATCCAAATTCTGTGAACGGCGCATAGCGAGAGCGAATATCAAACAACTAGTCTTTTCCTAGCCCAATATTTATATCTCTACTCTCTTCGAAAAAATATAGGTTTCGGAACTGCGTAACGAGTAGTTTTCGTATAAAAGCTTCTGTTACGACAGTCGTATAAAAGCTTCTGTAACTCCATTGGTAGTTAATATTTATGCTACACATTAGAAGCGGAAATGGATTAAAAAATATATTTTGAATGTTAACAAATAGGTGACGGATTGACAGTAAATTATGATTTATTTGATTCTAATTCTATTTTTAGTTACATCATGCCAAATCTCTTCCAAGTGGAAGCAAACCAGCAAGCTTGACTTTATATACCTATATCGATCTATAGGTAAAAGATTTTGTTCACATAAAGCAGGGTTTCCGAAACTTTCTACATTTTTGTACCCCTTTTATAATTTTCGTAACACCAAGTATCTGTCCCTCGTAAAAAAATTCTATGTTTGTAATCGAAATCATAGTCGGGTGCAGTGGCGGCCGGTCAATGTGGCATTCGATCAATGAATGCACCCCTTGTATATGCAGGTGCGGTAATATTTCATGAAATAATATTCAAACATAACATTAATACCATTCACTCATTTTAAATTCTTCATGTATTTATTGATTGTCTATAATAAATATTTTAGAAAAAAATATTTTAATTTATTTTATTAAATTTAAAATGAGGGAATGTTATAAATGTTATTTTTGAATATTTTTTCATGAAATATAGCCGCCCCTGCATATACAAGGGGTGCATTGATCAAATGCCACATTGACCGGCCGCTGCTGATCGGGTGTAACATGCAGCTTACCCCAACGTGCCCTAGAGGGTACGCGTACCAAACTTTGGGAAACACTGATCTAGAGAAAAGTTATTAAATACAATGTAAGTTTCTTGTTATTTACTCCACTCATACTAACTAGCTATCGGTGACTTTCGAAGCACTGTCCCACCGGAGGTCGGTTTGATCAATTTTTGTCGCTGTCAACCGTGACAGTGCATAATGTCGTAGTTTTTTAAGCGCACAGATGCAAAACTACAACGTAATAAAAAAAGTTGTTACATCACTGTTCACGTGGAGCCGTGAAGAAATACAGAACAATTGATTTAACCTTATCCACGCAGATGTCTCACTTTTTATTAAACAAATAACATTTTATTTTAATAAAGACATTTTTTATTAAATTAAAAATGTTAGTATGTTTAAGTTTTTATAAAATAACTTCTATTGATATGCTCCATATATTTATTTACTATGATAAGAACCGGTCTCGCTTACCACGAGTAATTTCAGCATTTTTCAATATAATGACTTTTTACTTGGGCTTGTCGTTTTTCAAAAACCGTTTTTTTGGCTAAATTTGTGACATTCGAAAACCGGTTTTTCAACTTCGTAACCGGTTGTGCCGAATTTTCCATAAACGAGTCTATAAACAAAAGGACAGAAAATTTGGAACTTTTATTTAATGGCTTAAAAACCATATGCCCCCCACATCATTATTACCCAGCGAAAGGGTATTTTTTAGGATCAGGAAATTTTGTTACAAAATGATCAGTGGACGCTTTGTGTTTTCTCAAATCATATTTTCGTAAGAGAAACACCAAATAATGTATTGTTGTTTATTATTATGTATATAAATAAACTACATAAAAAAATGAACTTTTTCTCGCTATTTTAATTGAATTATCCATTTTTTGCAAAACTACGAAAACCGGATAAAACCGGTTGACATACCGGTGTACAAATTGACATTCGACAACTAGTTTTTTCAAAAGTCGATTTTGTAAAAGCCCTACTTTTTACCAATAATTGTAAAATACATTTAAAATTATAAATTTTTATAAAAGTTTACATTGGAGACAAACTTGGTATAGCAAGGGCTTTTTGATAGAGTTGTTTCAACAACACGGCATCAAGACGATTATACTGAAAGGGATTCTTGCGTGTGTATAGTATATAATTTTAACTAACTTACAAGTGATTTCAATTAAAAAAACTGCGTTACCTAGTTACATTATCATATGTATGTTTATTTAAATTGTATATAATCACCTTTCATCACTTTAAGGGTGTTCACTGTCAATACTTGGTGGAAAAGTATTATATTAATAACAAATAAATACTCATTTAAACTAATTCCACACATCATCAACTGATAAGATAAAAAAAATTACAGTGTTATTTATAATAAACAAAATAAAATTATTGGAGTGTAACAAAAAAATGGCAATCAAACATTATAATTTATTTTGAAAAAAAAAATCTTTGTTAAAATTACGTTTGAATGTATCGTTGGTCTTCATTTCAGATCAATTATTCTCTAATGAGTTTTGAAATTAAATTTAAGAGCTAATTAACATTTTAGTGACACTTTTTAATATTTTTTTATGCCTTTATTTGTAAATTTGTTTCAATAACATTTTTATTTATTACTAATTTATTGTGATGTATAAATTTAAACTAAATATTTTTACAGTTCCACTTGGATCCCAAGCGGACACATGTGTCCAGAACATATGCAAGCGAACACGGATGTTCAAGACATTTAAAAAAATCAAATACTAGGTATTCTAATAGAATATAAGCAATATTTTGATGAATATGTGTAGCGCCAACTATACTGCCGTCAATATAGGTTTATAAAATATCGAGTTCGAGTGTATATTAGGCAAAGTTATTTTTCTCAAAAACACGCAAGATCTCTGGGACATATTAATGATTTATTTGCGCGGTATTCCAATGGTTAAAGTAATTAATTTCGGGAGCGTATATCGCAGTTAAAATACTTTGGGATTTTGATGCAGCTTGACTGTAATCATTTATGTAATTAGTCTGATGAAAGTCGTGTATGTTTTATTTTATTTATAGGGATACTGACACATTATACTTTACAGAAATATATTATATTATCGGAAATCTAAAAAAAATATGTCCGCGGCGTTCGATAGGTTAAATGCAGCTCATTTGATATTCAAATGTGAAATGCTACCCGACACAATGCGGAGATATTAATTTCATAGTGTGATAGATCGAGTTTGAGAATGATATATTTGACTATTGTGAAATATTGTAAATAATTAGTTCATTAACTTTAACAAATGGCTGCCCTTCAAATGAGAAAAAAAAATAAACGACTTGACCCTAGGCTAGGTTTAACTAAACCACTCTTAACAATTGGATAGGTATTCATTAGTTTCAAAACGGTATTATGAAAAAATCTGGGTGGTATTAATAAATATGAGCAAGCTTTTTCGTTGACGGAGCAAAATACATATCGGTTCATAGAAATAAGCTTACTGTTTTTGCATCTAATACTATCTTTTTTTTGCCAATTTCAAAAAAAAATAGTTAAAATTTTACAAACACAAATGTATTCGTAAATATTTAACAATTACAACATATCGACTGTGGAAAGGAAAAAGGACGTAAACCACAGTTTTTTAAAAACATTTTTTTTCGATAATTACAATGTATCAAACTTACTTGATACACGTTCTATAAAAGGATGCAAGCTGCAAATGCGGAATTAGTATCTAAATTTAGCTTTAAAGTTTGAAAAAGATAACCTTGTAAAAAATTAAAACCAAGAAAAAAGACTGAAATAAACTTTTTCCTAAAAAATTTCTTAATCTAAGATTATATCAATTAAACACCGGTTTACGAATCTCCGTGCACAAGGTTGTGTGTAATTCATAATTTGCATATGGCCCAAAATCATCAAAATACGTTTTTTGCGCCTCCTGTAAAACTTGATATGTGTGGGTTAAGTCCTTTTTCCATTCCACAGTCGATATGTAAATAAGTACACCGAATTTTCTTTTGCAAGGGTTCGAAATAACACGGTCGAATGTAATGGAAACTATGATCAATTATTTACTTTAAAAAATGTGTAATAAATTGTCGCCTAGTGTGACCCAGTTGGTTAGAGCTTGCTCTACCGGTCACGCAGGTAAAATCACAGTGAATTTGAGAATTATTAAATTCAAAGTTGTGATCGAAGACTGGGTGTTTGTGATGTCAATTCACATCATTTCCTCTCCTCCCATCCTTCTGATCCTTTAATAACTGGGTGTAGCAATAGCGATTAGTCAAGCACTAGTTCTGTTCTAGCCTTATCCATCATTCCCTATTACTCACATTAAAAAAAAGTTAGGTTGAGCGACTGAGTAACAAACAGTTCTCGTAGAAAAAAACATATGTTGAGACACCTCCACAAGGAGGCCATATGCTCCACATTGAGAGCAGACATGGATAAAAAAATATAAAACAAATAACATAAATTTTAATTTGAAGATGAAACATTCAATGACAATTATCCATAATGAGAAGGCATTATGGCTGAGATTTAGCGACCCTTTGTTAGCTTAACATATTGACAGCACACAATTGATCTCCAGGCTTTCTAGTACACATATGAACTTCAGCTGAATTTGGTTGATCGTTGTATTGTGTAAGAATAGAATTTACTTAGTACTAAGTTAAAAGCTATGGCGATAAAGATTGATATTACTAATAGTTTTATTATACCCATAAACGACAATCACATATAATTTCATAGACCTTCAGAATTTGTAATTTTGTATGTGATTACTTTCCCGAATAGATGGACGTCACCTAAATCAAAGCAAAAAAAAACAGCAATTTTAGTCTGGTATAATCCATGTCTACGAAACTTTTTTAGCCGATTAGCGTATTATAACGAGAAGAATTTTATATAAATATAATATTAGGTAAAACGGAAAGAAATGACATTTTTTCTGGCGCGTCACTTTAAAATCTGTTTGTCAACGGTTGCCGTTGAGCTAACACGTCGGGGTTGGTATTATTTTAAAGCTCTGTGTGTACTCTTTCCATTTCAACATATTTTATATTTTTTTTGCCGTTGTGGAAAAATGGAGAAGCCTGAGATTGAATAAACACATTTGCGCTGTTTTATGCTGTTTTTATTCGATAAAGGATTAAAACCAAAAAAAGCTACGAAGACCATTTGTGACATTTACGGTGACGTCTTGAAACTTTGAAAGTGCTTTAGATGGTTTAAAAAGTTCAAAAGTGGCGATAGGGAGTTAAAGGACAAACCAAAAACAGGAAGACCCCTCAAAATCGATGATGACGTCCTAAAATCATTGGTGGAAGCTGATCCTCGTAAAATAGTGAAGGAATTGTCACACGACATTGGCTGTCCAATAACAACTGTGCAAGATCATCTGAAAAGATTGGGAAAAAAACACAGGCAAGCTCTCTCAAAAACACACACTCTCTCAAACGGCCTTGGAACAAGCGTGACCATCTGTGCTTCTCTATTGTCCAGGCACGAAACGGATCCATTTCTCAGAAAGATAATTACCGGGGACAAAAAATGGGTCCTTTACAGTAATACCAGGGGAAAAAACAATGGCTATCACCAAATCAAGTACCTGTGCCTACTCCTCGGCCAACATTGACGTTAAAAAAAGTTTTGTTGTGTGTTTGGTGGGATGTTTCGAAGATAATACATTTTGAATTATTGAAATCTGGTCAAACAGTTACGGCAGAGCTATACTGTGCTCAACTAGAACGATTAAAAGCAGAGTTATTAAAAAAACGATCTTTTTTGGTCAATAACAATAGGCGGATTTTATAACATTACAATGAGAGTCCTCTTGCGGCAAAAATTACTCATCAAAAAATAAGAGAACTTGATTTCGAACTTCTGCCACTTCCTTCATATTCACCGGACATAGCACCTTCGGATTATTATCTCTTCAAGTCGATGAAGCATTCACTTCGTGACAAAAAATTTACAAACGCTGACCGGGTGAAAAATCACCTGGATTTGTATTTTGCCAGTAAGTCACCAGAGTTTTACGAAAAGGGTATAAAAAGTTGCCTCTTTTATGGAGGACGATAAAAGACAACGAGGAAAATTATATAACAGAATAATATTGTATCATTTTTTTTTAAAATAATTTTTTTGTCACAATAACAAAAAATGACATATCTTTACGTTTTACCTATTATATGGTATTCTCGGTCTTTTATAAAAAAAAACCTAAGTATTCCGCTGTTATTTATTGTATTTAATAATTATCTCCCTTTTTGTGATCCTGGGATCCTGGATTCCAGGATTGAACATTCAACACAAATTCGTATATAAATTGGGTTTGGGATTGAGATTTTTTTTCTCGGCGATGTTAAACCACGCTCAACTTTCTATAATTTTCTCAAGACCGATATCCCGCGATTGGTGCTGTCACGATCCCGGGATTTCAGTATCACAGAGATGGAGGGAATCCCGGGATTTCGGGATCCGGCATTAGAGACCCTAGTCCAGAGTGTATCTCGATTATCTCGATTATTTCTCCGTATGACGCTGCAAATTTTTTAAAAGCTAAGAATAGGGCTATGAAAAATCTACTGGTTGGCTAATCACCCGTTTTTTAAAGTTGGAATGGTATGAACGAATTTTCAGATATCAAAAACGTCCAAGCCTTAGAACAGAGATCGATAAATCTACTGTGAAAATGCTGTTTGTACTGGGTACCCAGATCTGACACGGAATCCAATGAAGATGACCACTGTACCACGGACGTAACTTACAACAGCAACGATAAAAACAATATATTTTTAAGAGCAAGTCTAAGATTTTATTGATCACTTTTAAGGTATTCACTGTCAATACTTGGTGGAATGGCATTATAATAAAAATAATAAAAGATTTTTAGTACTTTTACCACTTAAAATTTATTTGATCAGGACCGGTTTCGCTCCTCAAGAGCATTATCAACTGATAAAAAAATTAAACAGTGCTATTTAAGTTAAGTTGAAATAAAAAGGTGTAACCAACTACTAACAATGAAAAGGATTTAAAAATTACATTATAATTGCACAAAATTAAAATGCTTAGCACCTATAACATACAATTAAAAAATCACCAAAAAATATAAGTGTTCAATTATGAACACAATTAAAATTTGGGATTTTTTTAAACAAAATGAAACTCTAATAATAAGATTCTATTTAAAATTAAGTACATTACGACCGCCGCAAGTTTGTTTCGTGTATATGAGTAGAATAACGTTTTATTGATTCTGACCAAGTTTTTATGATCCTTAGACAATCATGCTTGTCCTATAAAGCCAGGATGCATTTATTACATTGTTTCAATAAAATAATAGGGGTTTATCCTTAGGAAATAATATAGACATAAAATAAAGGATATACAGCGAACACCTCGAATAAAGTGAAAGTATTTTATAACTAGTTCTAATGTCGGATTAAAGAAAACTTTTCAGAAACAAAAAATAATACGTATGTATTTTGTTCGATTTTTTTTGTTAAATATTTGATTAAAGTGAAACTGGTGGGCTGTTTTCAAGTGCATAAGGGTATACTATACATAAACACTAACTTCTGACAGTCTGAAATATTATTGTACTTGTTTATATTAAAAGTGTATTAATTGTGACTATATTCATTGCTGTTAAAATATAATAATATACCAGGTTGCTTTGATCAATCTGTATAGCATAGGAATCGGAAAACGGGCTCTAATCTCAGTACAGTATTTAATTAGCATTTACTTGGTAGAACTGTATTGTAATAACGCGAGAAAATAACAAAGTATTTTAGTTAAACAGATTTTGTTTTTTGTAGAGTTGATAGCTATTTCGTTTTCGTCAGAATTACACATGTTTTACCTTGCATTTACTCAGCTATATACTTCCACAAGATTTTTAAATTGATTTATGGATTTGTGTTCAAAGGTATGTATGTATAATTTGTGATGTAGTGAATTCTCCACCTCCCACCCAGCCGATTTTAATAAAATGAGCGCAACGAAAGCAATTAGTTAACCCTTAGTCCTGTCCTAGCCCCATATTTCTGGAAATCCTTACTCTCTTTGAAAGAAAAAGAAGTTGAGCATCTGTGTAACAAGTAATTATGTAGTTTGCGTAGAAACTCTTATGTTGAGATCAAATCCATAAGGAGTCGATATGGTAAAAAATAATAATTTATAAGAAACAATTATTCTAGTAAAAACATAATATTCCTTTGAACTCCATTCCACTTTATTAATTAGGTCAGGACCAGTTTCGCTCACTGCGAGCATTGTCAACTGATAAGAAAAAATATAAAAACAGTGCTATTTATACAAACTTAAATAAAAATAAAAGGTGTAAGCAACTATTAACAATGAAAAGAATTTACAAATTAAATTATACTTACACAAAATTAAAATGCTTAAAACCTATAACATACAATATAATGCCTTTCGTATTGACAGTGAACACCCTAAAAGTGAACAATTATTCATCATAAATTTAATTAAAATGTATCTTTACACATTATGCATTGCATATATATGATAATATTGTTTATTTTAATATCAAAAGGAGGCTTGCAAGCCTAAGTCAAACAAATTTAACAAGGGGCTCACGATAGCTCTGAGAGCCACCTCCAGCACACCCATAGATCACCTGAAAAGTGATATTTTAAAATATGAATTCATCCAATCACTCAAAAGATGATACTTGACAATCCCTTAGACTAGCGATAATAAAATAAGCAACACCATGTACTGAAAACTTTACCTTCCCATTTGAACCGGTTATAAGACTAGTTATGATATCTTTTATTACACTTTGATATAGTATTTACTACTTCAGCAGTAATAATTTACCAACAGCACCCTTGTATGCCAATGACTCAGGGGCCAACAATAAAACCCTAAAAAAACATTCGCTTTGAATTATGCAATAAAACGAAGCATCCTTAGGACGGGTATATAAATCCATAGACAATTAATCCTGTATCAGCCAGAGTCGTGTAACCACTATTTTTAGGATTTTTTGCTAGCATTGTGATGCATTTTATATTGGATGCAATAGAATATCAAGTCAATTAGCAATATACTCCATTGTTAATAATGTTGAAATTGAGATACAAGAAACATTTTACTGTGTTTTAATGGTTTACTTACTTACTCACATTGGAAGTAGTTATTGTTGCAAATCTAAGAGGCATTACATGGCATTACAGCTGACTGAGTATCGACAGTCTTAAACGTAGCATTATCTACATCAGGGGGGGGGGGGTAATTTCCGGATGCATAGCCAAATTTTGGAATTAAAAATGAACGGCGGACCGTATGTAAAATACCATTTTATATTAAATTTCAATCGTTCAAATTTTGTACATTTTCAGAGATTTTGTCACTAACGACCTGGGTTTCGCCTTTCGGCATCTTCGGGCGTTCAAGTGCACGGATGAACTTTGTTTGTTTGACAAATAAATATAATTCTTAAAACCACTCACTACTCAAACCTTTGGGCATTCCCATGAGCTTATCCTTTTCGCCAGCAATGGCTTTAAACTCAATGATACGTTTATTTATTATATAAGCACGAACCATTCATTTACTGAGCGTCAGTTCAAGTTCATCCGTGCACTTGAACGCCTGAAGATGCCGAAAGGCGAAACCCGGGTCGTTAGTGACAAAATCTGTGAAAATGTACATAATTTGAACGATTAAAATTTAATATTGAAATTCCACCAAGCACCTTCAGTCGAAATCTTAAATTAAATTTGAATCGTTCAAATTATTGCATTCACACAAGTTTTTTCACTAACGACTCGGGTTTCGCCTTTCGACATCTTCAGGCGTTCTAGTGGATGGATGAACTTGAACAGACTTTTTTTTTATAAATACACTATTTAATAATTAATAAAATAATTATAATTATACTTAAACTTACTATATTTATTTTCAATCTTTTGTTAAAAGGCGTTAAATGATAAAAACGTGATTTTTTTCAAAAATATAATAATGCTCGCGGGCCGCAGAAAAATAAGCAACGGGTCGCATGTGTGCCTAAAACCTGAAGATGCCGAATGGCAAAACCCTTGTCGTTAACGACAAGATTAATGGAAGACTACAGCATTCAGACAATTCAAATTTGAATTTGAAATTCCATCGAACACCTTCAGTCGAAATTCTAATATTAAATTTATAAACAAGAAAACAACTTTCAAATTACCATAGTAATAATAAAACATATTCAGCCGTTTTTTTTCTTATCATTTGATCAGGGGGAGGGAACCCACTGTCACCACCCAGGTCAATATAAATTAGACTGATATTTTGAATGCTCTCGGACGATATAGAAGAAATACAAATTCCAATTACAAGTAAGAAATATTTGATAACTTCATAGTGCAACGCCGATATAACATAATCGTTTGAGATAGTATCGACGGAATTAACCGAGTAATCTGATTCCCGAAGCGCGGAGTGTTGATTCGAAAAACTGTATACAACGAAATCGATTACAAGACCTATAATTTGATTATGGTAACAGGTCGACCAATATTTTTTGTGAGCTTGTTATAAAATAGATGTAACTGCATCTTACACGTACATGCATTATTGTATCATTATCTTCAATAGAAACCGACACGCAAGGGTTGCGAGCGTGACATCAAAATCCCGACTGTAAAAAAATCATAATTCTCAAAATTTCTTTTAGCCTTTTATCTGCCGTGGATAATTAATAGTAATTACGTAGCACGCCGGCTGTAATTTGCAACTATTCAATTTGAATCGTTCAAATTATGTACATTCACACAAATTTTATCACTAACGACCCGGGCTTCGCCTTTCGGCATCTTCAGGCGTTCAAGTGCACGGATGAACTTAAACTGACATTGCAACTATTAATTTAATTAGTTATTGACGCGATATTTCGTCTCTGGCGTGTTGGCACGAAAACCTTTACGAGATATCTCGTCTGCGGCAGTCATCGAGTTAACCTTTTAGAAGCCGTAGATAATTAATAGTAATTACCTAGCAGGCCGGCTATTAATTGCAACTATTAAATTTGAACCGTTCAAATTGTGTTCATTTTCATAGATTTTGTCACTAACGACTCGGGTTTCGCCTTTCGGCATCTTCAGGCGTTCAAGTGCACGGATGAACTTGAACTGACGCTTAGTAAATGAATGTTTCGTGTTCATATAATAAATAAAAGTATCATTGAGTTAAAAGCCATTATCATAGCAATGTATCATTGAGTTTGAACTCAATGATACATTTATTTATTATATAAACACGAAACATTCATTTACTAAGCGTCAGTTAAATTTCATCGGTGCACGATGGGGACGAAAGGTAAATAAAGGTGAAGGCTGATAAGCTGTAAAAAATAGCACAAATACGAATTATCTGGATCCGTAGTGCCAACCCTAACTATGTACATTACAAAGGGCTCAGAATTACTTTCTAAAGTATCTTGCAACCATTTTAATGCCACTAAAGACGATAATCAATATCATTGGGAAACAATTTTGTGAACAGAATATTCTTGGAATAAAAACGTTCCCTTTAGACTAAAGCACAGACCACTAAATGACTACAACATTATCCGAAATGTCTTTGCCGGTAAAAATAAACTAAGTACGAATTACTTCCAGACGGTAAAATCACTTATTTAATGGTTATCGGTGTTTTTCTTTCATCTTTTAGTGGGCAATAGGCGTGTATAGATAATTTCCTGTCTTTTAAGGTTATGAACACTGCAATCTTCCACAAATCCAATGTATTAAATGGTTGTACTTTTCTGCAATATCTATAAAAGAAAACGGTCGTAAAATATATAAAATGAATGTAAAAATCGTTGAATATTTACTATATAATGGCACCCTTCATATCAGATGTCAGTGAAGAATTTAAATTTCCGTTGACATTGATGATTTTATGTAGGCACAGGTTTTTATAGAATTTTAAGCATATCGACTGTGGAAAGGAAAAAGGACGTAACTCACACATATCAAATTTTACAGGAGGCGCTGAAAACGTATTTTGATGATTTTGTGACATATGAAAATAATGAATTATACACAACCTTGAAGTGCACGGATACTTCTAAATTGGTGTTTAATTGATATAACCTAATATTAATTAAAGAAATTGTCTCGGAAAAACATTTATTTCAGTGTTTTTTCATGGTTTTAATTTTATATAAGATCATCTTTTTCAAACTTAAAAGCTAAATTTAGATACTTATTTGGCATTTTCAGCTTCCATCATTTTGATAGAATGTGTGTCAAGTTGTATTCATTGTGATTATCGAATAAAAGCTGTTTTGGAAAATTGAGGGTTTCGTCCTTTTTCCTTTCCACAGTCGATATAATTTAATTTAATAGGGCAGCGTTTCCAAAATGATAGGTTGCGACCCGGTAACGGGTCGCAGAAAGCACAATGTCAGGTCACCAATTTCCTAAAATAAATCTGTATATTTACTATATAATTTCGTAATAAAAATAATAAAAGATTTTTAGTACTTTTTACACTTAAAATTTATTTGATCAGGACCGGTTTCGCTCCTCACGAGCGTTATCAACTGATAAGGAAAATAAATTAAACAGTGCTATTTATACAAGTTAAATTAAAATAAAAGGTGTAAGCAATTACTTACAATGAAGAGGATTTACAAATTACATTATAATTACACAAAATTAAAATGCTTGTGTAACGTTTAGCTATATTTCAACCCCAAATGTTTGCGTACCCATACGGTCACTTTTGTCCTTACTACTGTCCGTACACAATATAACACGGTAATAAAAGGATGAGCATGGCCATATAGTCATGCGGGGTTTCTATACAACGACTTGTCGTTTTTTTTTTTTTTTAATTTTGTTAGGATTTTTTTTTTTAATAAAAGTTATCCGTGACTTCAATATGGCCTAAAAAATATTTGTTTTATCGAAAAAAAGCTCTCGTCTCTGGAGGGTTAAAATCGTGTCTATCGTTGACGCACTGAAAAATCACTGCGCATACCACAAGGGTATTAAACTAAATTCACCAAGAATATAAAACGCAATATTGATCGAATCAAATTGTGTACCTTTCAGGTTTGTTGCTCATCATCGTGCCAATCGATCCGTCGACCAGTCAAATACAATATAAGACGATACAATAATAATTATTAAGCTCATTCGATGGACTAGAGGTGTGTAATACTTGCAGTAATGATTCAGCAAAAAGAGAGATACTGTCCGATTATTATTTTTAAGTTAATACACCTCACCTATGTTCCTTGAAAAGGTTTCTTATTCAGAGACTGCAATAGTAATCGGCTGTGAAAAATAAACAAAAGAATGATGCAAAATATAGTGACATATTTTAAAGTAGTTTAGCTCTAAACATATTATTTTATATATGATTAGCCGGTTTCCGCCAAGCGTTGCAATGTCAATCAAAGAAAGAAAGTGTTTGTGCTTTAATTGTGTTTATTGACGTGCAAGTTTTTTTTTATGTCTGTTTAACGTTTTCTGCCGATTGTCTATGGTACGGCATACGCGTCAATCAGTGTAATTTAATTGTACTACGCCTATAACCTTGAACGGCATGGCATACATACAAACATTGATTTTTATATATAAAACCCACTGAAGTTAATTTTACTATGCCTACAACCTTTCCGGAAGTGCAAGCAAAAAGTTTGTCAAGGTTTTATTGCAATCGGATGAGCGGTGTGGCAGCGCATAAAGTAGGAACAAACAGACCATTTCTTTATATTACATTGATAGCTATTTTAGCTTATACTTTCATCGGAACTGTCCTAATGAATGAAACAGAATGATTAAATTGAACAATATAAACGGTATAGTTCTGATGAAGGCATAAGCCGAAATAGCTATCAACCTTATCAACTGTAGAAAAATACGTAACCCACACATAATCAATTTTACAGGAAAAACAAGAAAGTATTTTCGATGATTTTGGGACAAAGGCAAATTATTAAATATATGTACACAACATATTAATAAAAACACAATATTCTTTGGTACTTCATTCCACTTTATTTAATAGGTCAGGACCGGTTGCTCGCAATGAGTGAAACCGCTCCCGACCTATTAAATAAAGTGGGATGAAGTACAAAGGAATATTGTGTTTTTATTGATACAATGCCTTTCCACCAAGTATTGACAGTGAACACTATGTACATATGTACACAACCTTGAAGTGCATGGAGACTGATAAACTAGTTTTTAATTGACATTATATGATATAACTTTTCTTCTGATCGCAATTTCTACAGGCCTTCTTTTAAAAAAAATAAAAGCCTAAATTTAGATACACATTCGGCCTTTTCAGCTTACATCCTTTTGATAGAATGTGTATAAACTTGTATGCATTGTAATTATCGAAAAAAAGGCTGTTTTAAAAAAACTTTTCCTTTCCAAAGTTGATATGTAAAATAATATTAAGATAACTTAAATACTTTGATATTTTTTAACCTCATAAGAATAGACTTCTACCAAGAAAATGTAAATTCAAGCAAAATAATGGTATTTTATTTTTGGAGTAATAAAATTTGCTAGCCAGTTTTTATACAGCAAGATCTTCTTAGCTATAAGGCCTTTGTTTTTACTATAAAAAGCATTCAGCTATAAATCGACACCTATTAGTAAAGTATTGTAACTTAACATGAGAGTGTATTAAAGAGACAGAAACTTGTCGTAGGTCGAGTTTTTGATCGTTTTGCACATATACCAAATCCGATTATTTAAAAGCGTACTTATTTGGAATAATTTTTATAAAAAGTGCACCTCGTTATGTTTGAAACTATAACTTTGATATCGTCACGGGATGTTCGTCCCATTGCGAGAAAGGAACACACCGATATGGAGGAGCGAGACGACGTTATGGGGTGTTTGGCCGCAAACAGCAAGGCCGAAGGCGCAAGGCCGCAGCAGGTGAAGCGGAAACACCCAAACTTTTCAGGCGTTCACCCCCTTTCATTTTTATTTTTATAAATAAATTGCTCCCGCACTGCTGTTAGATTGGTGCTTGGAGAATAGAGTGGAAAATGTCCTTTCAGATTTTTTTAAAAAAATATTATGAATGTACAAAGTTTTACTGTGATCCAATCGAAATTTTTGGTGAAAATAATACCTTTCTAGAATCGTATTATATGATATTTTTTTTTTCGTTATTATATATATTAATTCAAAGTCATGCTATCAATTAAAAAATACTTTGTACCTACATCATAAATAAAACGTTTTAATGATGCAAAATGAATAAATCATCGATTTACAGTGTGATGCTTAAAAGTTTTCCGTAAGCGGAAAGAAATGACATTTTTTTAATGCTACAAAAAAAAATATTTAAAAAAAAACATTCAATATTAATCCGTGAAATAATTTCTGCTATTAGGTGTGATCTTTCTCCGTCTTGGGTCTGGGTTCGATTCCCGGTAAAGTAAATGACAAATCAAGATTTTTAAATTTAAATTTAAGACCTAAGATATGGGTGTTTGTGATGTCAATTTACCTTGAGATTATGTCGAGTGACTTACAATACAAATATTTTCGTCGAGTTCTTTTCTTATGATCGTTCAACTTTAAAATATTAGGCGCATTTATATTAGCTGTAATGCCAGATATTAAAAAAAAAAAAATATTACATCAATGGACAATGTATTTTAGTTCAACGTGTTTTTAAATATATATGATATGACTAGTTGATAAAGTCTATTAATCATCTGTGAATAAAAAAAAATGTTTCACTCAAATATATTGACATTATTGATCGAGATAATTCTTGTTGAACATTTTACTTTGACTTTTTTATATCATAATCCAATTCAAGGGCACGATTAAAGTCCCCGACTCACTGTTTAAGAATTGCAGGATGACTGCATTTCTGCATCAGAGATATGTTATATGGATACCTGCGTTAGTATGTGTATCAAAACTGAAGGAGTAAGTAGTAACGCATCTTGAGTTGGGACACGTGAGTATGAAATACGTACGTTCGGAACAGCTAATGTTTAGTGCGTGGCAGGCTTTATTGTAACATAATTCAGAAAAGATGAGGTATTAATTTGCGTAACGAAGAATGCACTTTAACTATGGTTTCTTTTAAAAACTAAAATGATTAAAAAACAGTTTTTAAAATGATTAATTATATTTAAAGAAAAAATCTTTAATTTGTAATACATGTATCGCGCGCACACACACATGCTATGTCAGCGCATGTGCAGAGATGGTAATTGTTTAGTAAATTTTTGTAGTTGTGTGAACTTTTAACGCACAATGCTGCCTCTGCATAGTTCGCATCAAACGTATAGTGTGAATACTGAGAAGTGGCGCTGTCTTGTTATAAAGATATCTCAGCGTCAGTTTTTTTTAACGAGAACTACTTGTTACTCATTTGCTCAAAATATAAATGAAAGCTTATAAACTTTTTATATTATATATATGTAGGTATATAAAACTTGTTTTAGAGGACTACAGAAATTGTATTTGTTTATGCGATTACTTCCCCAATTTTACTTTTAAAATCAAACCATTGGTAAAATTTATCTAAATCGCCATCAATAGTTTTAAACTTCGTGATAATAAATGTTGATATTTTGTACACACCAATCACTTCACAACTATTTACCAAGCGTCAGTTAAAGTTCATTCTTGTACTTGAATGCCTAAAGATGCCGAAAGGTAAAACTCGGATCATTTGAAACAAAAAAGTCAACGATTAAATTTAAAATCTTAAATTATTTACACATTAACTCGATTCATACGTTGTTAACATGGTTTTTCAATAGGAGAAAACAAAAGGTAATAAATTGGAAAAAAAACTATGAAGAACGATTATATTTACATACTATTAATATTTTTAACGTACACCTAATCTTTTTTTACGCGATACATTGGTTCCCAATCCGCGTAAAAAAGTATCAAAAATGTAAAATCAAAATCGCGTAAAAAAATATTGGGCGTATTATACTTTGGGGACGTATAATGACATTAGTTACTCAATTCTTACGAATAACTTGTTAATTAATTTATTTATATCAACGCCGGCCGATATGGAAGCAGGTACTAGCTATTGAATAACGCCAACTGATAAAAGCACCAGGTCATTTCAAAAGCAATGTCATATTCTATTCAGGTCTGCAATGTTAGAAAAGATAACACGGGGACACTTTTGTATGAGGGCAGAATAATAAAGCTATGCTAATGAATGAATAAAATAGATTAAAACCGTTAAAAGTTCTGTTCCGGCAAGGCTTCCAAGCCGGAACCATGAACCCGCACATAATAACCGAACCAGCACATAATAAAATAGCCGAAAACCGGGTTATTTTGAACCCGGTTATTTTAATTTATATAACCTTTGATTTCTCCATAATAAATACATATCAGTTCAAATTAAAAAAATATCCGAAAATATTTGTATTTTGCAAAAGATATTTATTGCATTTTGAACTTACTGGTAAATTAAGCCCAACGCTAAAAAAAGATTTTAATTGCTAGCTAAAATTATAATCAACATGCAAGTGGACGTTTTTTTAAATAATAAACTACTTCGATTAAATAAAATATTAACAACAATAGATTTATAAAAATAATAAAACATTTTCAGTACCTTTTCCACATATTTTTTTTGGATCAGGACCGGTTTCGCTCATTGTGAGCATTGTCAACTGATAAGAAATATAATGAAACAGTGATATTTATACAAAAGTTATGTGAGAAAAACAAGGTATGACAAACAATTGGTATTACAAAATATTTAAGGTTAAAAATAACAACATATTTAGATCTACATTTTTTTGTAAAATTATTTTAAAGCTATTTCGGCGTCGGAAATGGTTAAAAACTAATGTTATAAAAAAATTGCAGAACTGAATTTTAACCTTATTACAATAGAGTTCTACCAAGTAAATGCCAATTCAATCAATAACTTATGTTCTCTTTTATTCTTACATTCAAGTTTCTACCTGTCTGAACAGCATAAGCAGCTTGATAGTCTTGACCAGGAATCTGAGGCTTTTTGACTTGATCAAAATGTTCACTTTGATCGAAAAATTAAAAAGTGTTTGAAAAAAGAGCGTTATCAACCCATTATATGTTCGACAGTCGAAAAAAAGGGGAAAGGGTTTCACCGTTTTCTTTACTGCGGTCTTATGTTGAATCAAATAAATGAATGTCGCCTTTAGAAATGAAGTTTGCACACCCGTGGTATTGTCAGTAAAAAAAATAACTTCCACAAAGTAACGGCCGAATCCATATCGAAAATATCAATTTCTGTCGTTTGATTTCATCAATGAAACAATACAATTGTTGTTTTTTTAATACTATGACACACTGACTGACACAAATCGTTACCTTACTTTGAAAAGGTTCTATTTGCACTTTACCATGTTTTGAGATACGAGCGTTTGAATCTGATCATATTTTGAAATTGAAAAGAAAAAGTGCACTTTTAATGATGAGCATTTTTTTTTACTAATTTTAAGTAAAATTTGTTAAATTTAAACTTAATATATATATCTGGAGATAATCAGTGCTTAAAACTGTAATAAGAACCTTTTTGCTCTGAACTGACAACAATAATTGAGTTTGAAAAGGTTGTAACGTCCAGATGAACTTTCTACACTAGGTCTGTAGTATGCGTTTGACAGTTGCCACCTACCAAAGCCCCCTATAGTGACTTAAGACTGCTATGCACCTACCGATCGATAGTCTAAGCTGAATGTTGTCGCAACTTCGTTCAAAAAATTTAAGTTTTATAATAATAAACTGAGTTGTAATACTGTAAGACGAATGTTGTTTATAAATCGATTATAAAAAGTCCTATTGTTTCTTAGGAGCTTGTAAAATTACTGTATAAAAGAATGTGTGTAGATAGAACTCTTGAATCCTGCAAACTTCTTTATTTAAAAATGCTTGAATGTAAATATACAGGCGGACTTTTACTTTCGAACATTCTACTTTCGCACGATTCGCTATTTCGGACATTTTTATAAAATCGTAATTTTTAGATTTTTTGGCGATAATGCAAAAATGTTTCGTTTCGTCAAGTAACGGCTGGTTTGCCAAATTCAACACGAGGTATTATTATTATTTCCATACTATTAAATTCATTAAAGAATTGGCTGATGCTTTCCTCACTCTCCAAAATTATTGAAGATGGAAAAGAATAAATATATGAAGAATTTAAAATGAATGAATGGTATAAAAGTAATGTTTGAATATTATTTCATGAAATATAACCACCCCTTTATATACAAGGGGTGCATTGACCCAATGCCACATTGACCGGCCGCCACTGCCTGGGCACAAACCATCTAAAAACCGATTGACTTCTTGGTGGAAATTTAGCTGGTGATTTAAAATTGATGCTAGTTTATCAAGCAGAAAATTCTAGAACATTGAAAGGGAAAGATAAATACAATCAACTCTTGACAAGTTTAATAAAAAAACATATTTTTTATCAAATATATGAGTAAATTTTGATAAATAAAAATTTAAATAGAAATTTTTGGTGTTTATTTTACATCCTTCTACTTTCAAACATTCAACATTCGCACACGTGTTCAGGAATTAAAATGTGTGCGAAAGTGGAGGTCCGCCTGTATATATAGAACTCTAGAATCCTGATAATTTCTTTATTTAAAAATGTATGATTCTGAAATTGATATATATCGACTGTGGAAAGGAAACCCACAGTTTTCCAAAACATTTTTTTTCGATTATCACAATGTATCAAACTTGATACACGTTCTATCAAAAGGATGTAAGCTGCAAATGCCAAATTAGTATCTAAATTAAGCTTTTAAGTTTGAAAAAAATGACTTTGTTAAAAGTTAAAACCAAGAAAAAAGACTGGAACAAAAGTTTTTCCTAGAAAATTTCTTTAATTAATATTAGATTATGTCAATTAAACACCAGTTTAGAAGTCTCCGTGCACTTCAAGGTTGTGTATAATTCATAATTTGCATATGGTACAAAAACATCAAAATACATTTTTTTGTTATGTGTGGATTACGTCCTTTTTCCTGTCAAAAGTCGATATGTTAGATTGTGGCAAATACAACATTTTCCGACCAAAAGGTCATTTTATGCCAAAATGTCAGTTAGAACCTTTTCAATGTAATATTGACCCACCTGCTAAAATTACAATGAACGTTCACCTCCTGCTCGTTCGGCGATCCCTATTGCGTACGTGTTCCGAGTTTTAATGTTTCGATTGGTGAATCTGTTTAATTATTTTTTTTATTTCGCCGCTAAATTTAGGCCGCTCACTCGTTAATATTCCTAGCAGTGCCCCTATCAGTGGGTCACATATTTCAAAACATAATGCTGTCATTCGGATTCTTTCGTGTGAAATTCTCTGAAGTGATAATCGTAATAATAATTATTTGCAGTATTTTTTACAGTTTGGCACACTGCAACTGTTATGGTAATATCTTTTTTTTTTATCGTGTTCACCGTTACAATTTTACGTTAGACATATTAAATATATCAAAATTAACGTAAAGTTCGAAAGTTCACGATGCAACAATGAATGCTGCTAGGTGTATAGTCCAGAATACATTTAAAACATAATATGTTACTGGGGCCACAAAAGGATTTTGATGCGACCGCCGAAAGCTTCATAGTAAATATTGATATTTAAAACAATTTCTTTTATCGAGTATGAATTTTTAATTTATTGGTGGAATTTTAAAATTAAATTTTAATATAATAATAAGTTGATTAAATTATTTTTTTTTACCATGTCCGCTCCCAAAGTGGAGCATATGGACTCCTAATGGAGTTTATCTCAACATAAGTGTTTCTACGAGAACTGCTTGTTACACAGTTGCTCAACCTCTCTTTTTCCAAAGAGAGTAGGAATAGAAGGAAAGGGATAGGACAGGACTAGTGGTTAGCTAATCGCTCTCGATACGCCCCGTTCATAGGATAGAATGGGTAGGAGGGAGGAATTCAAGACATCACATAAATCCATGTCTTTGAACAGAAATTCATAAATCGATTGAAAAATCAATTTATAAAACTGTCCGTACTGGGATTCGAACCCGTGGCCTCCGTAGCAGTAGCTAACGACGTTGCCCACTCTTTAGTATTTAAAACTACTATTTTTATCAAATCTCAAAATAAAAAAAATGATGCGGCCACGAGACATTTCCACAAGAACGCTGATGTTTATAATTGGGCCACAGTAAAATTTATGTGTGAACCACTGATATATAATGGTATAGATAGCTAGGATTTTATGGCGTAGCGATTAGCGTTGTGACCTTCCGTGCCGGATCTCACGGGTTCGAGTCCCAGTACGAACAGCATTTTTTCGATCTCTGTTCAAAAGCATAGGTGTTAGTGATGCTTAAAAATTCTCTCCCAGCGATGAGTTAACCCCTACTCTTGTAATTATCATTGGTCATCACTTAAACTTTATTAATCTTTGATGATTTTTTAATTGTATGTTAGAGATGTTAAACATTTTAATTTTGTGTAAATTCTTTTCAATGTCAATTGTTCATTACACCTTTTTATTTCAATTTGTTTTTGCATAAATAGCTCTGCTTAATTCTATTTCTTATCAGTTGATAATGCTTGCCATGAGCAAAAACAGTTCTGATCTTGGTAAATAAAAGTGGAAAAAAGTAGATAGGAATATTGCGTTTTTCTCAACCGAAGTTATCATAAATACACAACTCTTAGAAGCGTAAAACTTCTTTTGCAGTTTTTATGTCACATACATTGAGTATACATCTTCTCTAGAGCCACTAAACGAACAGAGAACTAGGTGTGACATATGACACTTTACAGTCCGGTATAGGTAAATTATTACATTGTAATCATGGCATGTCTAGCCTAGAAACAAAACCGGGTAAAGCCTAGCCTTTTATTATGTCATTCTGCAAGCTTTTTTGACAGATAGTCTACCCGATGACAACTCAAAAGAGCGACACTAAACAAGAATTAACATTTGTCATCTATTCAAAGGCCACACTGTAGTAATTCAACTAATTTACATTTTCAAAAAAAAAAACACAAATAAGCCAGTCAATTTGTATTTGTTTTAAGATCCGTATCAGTTTCCAGTATAATCAAAATCCAATCCATTTTTTCGCAACCGATCGATAGCGCGTTTGTCGTGTGTGTTAAATTTCTTCTTCTGACATATTTTTAAAAATGGTTTATATAATATTATAAGAGCCAATTAGAGGTGAAGTGAGCCAAACGGTATTTAAAAAAAAATGTTGTAATATTCTACACGTCTTAAAGTATCGAAAAATTGAAGTAACCTCAGTTAAAACCCTTTGCTATATCAATATCAGTATCCATAAAATAATACTATGCAATCTACCAAAACACCAAATAAAGACGTGATTGTATTTATAAGTCCAAAAGAAAAGTTTAACTAGTTTATTAATTGGCTCATTTCATCTCCAGAGGGGGAATTATTATGTCCCTACTAAATAAGAATGCTACCCGCCGCAAATTATAAAATGGCTTAATTAATAGCTATTTATCAATATCTATTTGCCATCCCTGTTCTATCTGTTTTTTTAAAACGAGACGTAGAGAGCGATTGAATATTGACAGTTTCCTTCCTAATCCCATCAGCTATCATTACTATCAGCCTATCAGTAAAAAAAAAAATCCATTTTTTAGAATCTCAACAAGGACGGTTGACATGTAAAATTGTAAAAAACCGCTTTTTGATTTTTCTTACTTATATCACCAACTCTTTAAGTAAAATATATACTACAACCAGGTAACGGTGATTTGACTACTGTTTGGAAAATGAAGCTCAAACTGTACAACAGTAACAAACATCTAAGCTATAATCATTGTTTAAAACAAAAATAACGTTTTGCATAATGGGTAACATTTCAATTACGTAGAGAAAAAAGTGGCGGATTAACCACATGGGAAATTCAATTCACAATAAAATTTCGAGACTGTTTTTCGAATAATATAAAAACTTTCAATTGAAACATTAAAAATATATAATATTCTGAACAAAAAGTATGTTTTTTTATATTATATAAGCTATTTTTGAGGACTCTAAGATTTGGAGGCCACATTTGCTTATAGGGTTATCCGCCACTGAGTAAAAATAAAATTAACTCATAAGTTTTATCACACATATCAGATATACTCCGAAATCAAAGATACCAACAAAAGGGAACAAAGCTTTAGATCTTACAGTCGAAGAAATACAGTATCTTCTTATAAGAAAATTACAAATCTTAACGTGAGAGTCGTCAAAACAGTCAAATTGATAAATACTGGATATAATAAGACAATTTCTTTTTCGGTATTTTAACATTTTCGGCTCCAGCCTGTCAGGTAAAACTGTTCCTTGTGACCAGTATGTTATTGAAGATGTTTTAATTTTTAGATTTTATTTCAATCAAATCAAATGAAACCTTTTGAGATTGTTTGAAAGACTAAAATTATTTTGTATGTTATTATTGCAATTATTTCCTGAAGTGTTACGCCATATTTTTGGACATAAACCGAGTCCTAATCTTTTTTCGTGTGGTGGGATACCTTGAAGGTTCAATAGGAATAATATATTTTTGCTACAGCTTTTGTTATCAAAAAAAAATCCTGACATTCTGCATTTGAATTATGCAAACAACATTTCGAAGAAAACTCAGTGACTTCACCATCATGTGGCATTTTGAAGGGCAAATGTACGCATCAAATGTCAATAACAATATTTTAAGATAATAATACCAAATGATTTGATTTTCTGCAACTATGCCAATTATAAGTCTTTAATAAAAAACGCTACTAAAAACCACAATTACGACTTAATTTTAATGGCAAGAATATTACGCGAAAGCACGGTTCCGGGACTCAAGCCATGGCTAGATTATCACGCGAAAACACGACATCGGTACTCGAGGTGTTGACAGTGGTACATTTATGGTGTACGGCTAGTACAGTTTCATTTAATTACAGCATCCGTATTAAAACGGAGCGGATTCTGTTAATTACATTTGAATAAAAAGTGTTACAATTTAACAAGATCACATAACAGTATCAACAACACAAATAATTTAAGCATACGACAAGAGCAATAATTTAATCCATTCAACCTACACTGTATTTCAACAACTATAATTAATGCAAGTAACCGAATTTAAGTTTTCTCACGGTGTGAAATATTTTTAAAACAAACTGGCCGAATAATAGTTTCCGACTCGCACACAACACAAGTGTAAATGAAAATAAATTATTCGCCTCTAAGACGAAGCGGGAAAGATTAAATATGAGATAATTTTTTAAACTAATCTGCGACGTTAAATATGCATTAATTTTTTAAGACAAACCAAAGAAAAATATGAAATAATTCAAGTATTTCACGTGCACTTTTTAAAAAAAAGAAATGTGAGGTGGAAGTTGATAGGGAAAGTCCTAGATATACGTGATTAATTTTTGACGTCTGCTGTGGTCTCGTTGGATAGAGCTTACACTACCGAACAGGTGTGTCTGGGTTCGATTCCCGGTAAGTTTTTTCTCGTACGGTCTTTCAACTTCAAAAAATATTTGGTGCATCAGCTGTAATGCCAAATAGTTTTTTAATTCTTTGAAATAAAAAAACTTTCAATCAATTTTAAAAAAATAATATGTGTTCGCTTAAAAAGATACGTGAAATATAAATGGACATATAAGCGTCTTAGTTTCAAAACCTACCCAACTCCAAAAACCAAAATTGTTGGCAAAGTGAAAAAAACTGCTGTGACCTTTTTGGATTTGAGTAAGTTTTGAGACTAAACATGTTCTTTAAAATGCGTTTTCTCTGTATTTAGAGAGGTTTTGGAAACAGAATTTTATTGATTGTGAAGATATTGAAATAGAGAATAAGTTGGCATCAAAATTTGAAAAAAATCAAAAATGGTCTTTAGGTAGTTTTGAAATTAAGATCCTCATATGTTACATACTCACAAAACGAACTTATAATTTATTAATAAAAATACGTACATGCACAATGTGTAAAAGCGTGCAAAAATATATTTTCCATCAAAATTTATTAAGTTAAAAACTAAATTCACATTTAATAAGTGCAATATTGTAATTATAATTTGAATTAGTATGTTTGAGTGAATAATATGATGCATTGTGTATCTCTTCGTAGCCAGTATATATAGCTGAGTAAAATTTACGTTTAAGCATAGTTCTGACGATGGCGAAAGCCGAAATAGCTATCAACGCATACAATATAAAAAACTGTAGAACTCAAATACGTTAATATTTTTACCCTATCCAAATCCCTAATTTAGTATGATATTCACACCCCCAATTACACTACTCCCAATTACACGTCTATACTGTAAATGGGGGTTGTACTGCATACGGTTTTTCTGATCTGTTTACTCTAAAGTTTCTACCCTATATTAACTACAGTAGCACAGAGATTTTTTTGTTTGCTTAAATTACGATGCGGTGTTGTTAGTTGCCTGGTGAATTGATGGTATCTTGATGATAATCATGATAATTATCGAGGTAAAACAGCGGGCGGATAGAGACAGTGTGTGTCGAAACGCTGTCATTGCGTCTATAAATCAATAAACCTTTAAAAAGTAAAAACATTTAATCATATACCAACATTGTTACAGAATCGTGAACATAATAGTCCCCCTCGGGCTTTCAATGCCTTCACAAAACGCACATTGAATTAACGTCATTACAGGGTGGTTCGACAGAAGGCACGTAGATAACGTATTGAAAGGAAATATTTTAAAAAAAACTTAATAATGCTTATAGCAGGGGGCGCTCGCGCGAGCTCCTTGTTAAATTTCAGCGCGGCCGGCGCGCCCCTTGTTAAGATAAGAAAGTCATTCGTCTCAGATAAAATCAGTACCTAACTGCAATTTCTGTAGGTGATTAAAGTTAATTATGAAACAAGACTTGGTTGCCAACACAAAACTAATAGCTCTGTTATTCTGCGTAGTTCGGACGGTTTGCAAACAGAGCTTATATATTTAAAAAAAATCAGGTTTATGTCAGATACATCGTCTTTTTTTTTTTGTTTTTTGACCCAGCTTGATGGTAAAGTTGATGCCCCAATAGAGCATGAAGTTTTCCTGCCTCTTTTACCAACTGGATGAATTTTTAATGGAAATAATAAAAAATATAGTTTTTTAAGTCAATAATGATTGATTGAATTGACATTTATTTAGGAGAATTCCACTGTAATAAGGTGAGAAAATATCAACGTATTTAGTTCTAAAATTTTTTTTAACGATTTATTTATTTAATTAACATTGCATAAGATTGACAAATTATATATATTTTTTTTAATGAAGAAAATAAAAAAAAAACAATACAATTTAATATTAAAAGTAGTTGAAAAAAAATGGCAAGGAAGTCAACTGAGTAAGCTCCGACGAATTCTACTTTAATACATAAAAAACAGAATTCGTGAAGATGAGATTATATCTATTTTGGGGTGTACATTGTCAGGACTAAAGTTCTGTTAGTTCTGACGATGGTGCACGCCGAAATAGCTATAAACTCAACTAATAAAAAAATGTACAATTAAATACGTTGGTATTTTTTTAAACTTATTTCAATAATGATTTGCTGAATCAAACAAGTAGGTTTATCTCTTTAATAAAATACACTTTTTGGCATGGAATCAGGACTTAAGTTTTAACGATGGCGCACGTCGAAATAGCTATAAACTCACCTTATAAAAAAATATAAAACTAAATACGTTGGTATTTCTTAACTTGCTGAATCAAAGTAGGTATTTTTCTTTAATAAATCACACTCATTGGCTGAGCGTAGAAGGGTGAATAGGAACTCCAACCACCCTGTAAAAGCTGCGTCAAGAATGATGCAACGCGTGCAGGTGACGTTAAGTGGCGCAAAGCGGTGGAGCCTCTTTCACCGCGGCCTTGATATTGAACTCGGCGACTGTCGACTTGTAGGGAGTCATACGATGCGACCAAACCTATGACGAGAGTGCCCACGCAGCCTTCAGATTCACCATTATCAATATCGCCAATGCCGTAGCGTAATGCGACAGAAAAATCGATAAAAACTCTGAAAGTTCATCGGAGACATTTAACTTCATATTTATTCTTACGGTCATTTTAAATAAATCACCCGTCATATAATATAAATAGGTGAATCTTTTATAACACAACAATATGATAACATATTGACAAAAACAAAATATTCTGCACCATAAATAAAACAGATGCTTTCGTGATTTATAAAGACTAGAATATTGTCATGCATTATTTAAACTAAAAGATGGCTATTTTCAATTTATCTATTTATATCGGAGTCTTTATAGGGCTATAAATTTTATACATAAAAAGGTTAAAATAATAATTTATCGGTTCGTTATACGAACGGTCGCCAAACGTTGGTACGTGATAAAATTAAGATTGTCCGCGGAGTTATTGCAGTAACGTTACGTCACAAGATTATTTTTAAAATGCAGAATATTTTGTTTTATTTACGTGGGCTCTTAATATGGCCTCCTAATAAAAGTATCTCAAGATATTTTTTTTACGAGAATCGCTTGCCACTCAGTAGCTAAGCCTCTCTTTGTTTTTCAAAAAGAGTAATGATGTACAGGATAACGCTAGAACAGGACTAGATGTTAGCTAAGCACTCTTGATAGGCCCCGTTATTTAGGTTTAGCTTAGAAAAGATTTTTATGCATTACAAACATATGTCTTTAAACACAAATAAATAATTCTATAATGTTAAAAAAATACTATCCGTACCAGGGTTTGAGCCCGTAAGATCGCCACAGAAGCCAACAATTCTAAATTCATCCGGTCGTAGATTTTGTCGAACTGTAGACAAAGTTTTACAATATTTCAACGTTCAACATTTTTTTATATTTTTTTAAAAGTATTTTTGTAATTACTGTCAGTCACCACTTGAAGATTATAAATCTTTGATGATTTTTTAATTATACGTTAGAGGTGTTAAACATTTTAATTTTGTGTTATTATAGAATCACTGTAATTTGTAAACTCTTATCCAATGTCAATGAAATGAAAATAGGTGTAAACACACCTTTTCATTTCAATTTATTTTTGTATAAATAGCACTTTTAAATTATATTTCTTATCAGTTGCAATGAACGAAACCGGTCCTGACCTTTTAAATAAAGTGGAATAAAGTACAAAAGAATATTGTGTTTCTATTACTATAAAAAAAACTTGATTATTTCATAGATATATAAATTTCCAGCCTGGGTGTCAAAGCCCAACAGTTTATGATACAAAAATGGTGATAAATGCTTTTGTGGAGATGATACACTGGTCTTGCAGTGAGCATTAATCCAAAGTGCTTCGAAGAGCTTTCATTAAGCTCGTAGAAAACTTGAATCTTCAGCGAGCGAGCTTCGTTCATAAATATCATTTCATCTGAAGCTCTCACACTGCCGTCTAGTGGCATTTTACTTTCAATAGGCAATTAGCAATGACAAACAGCAAGCACTCAGCGCATATTACGATATCGTTTGTGATTTTAACTACCATTAGAAACAACTATTTGTATCTTTTTATGCCAATTTGTATACGAAGCATTCTAAGGTTAGAGCGAATGTTTACAAGTGAATTGAAAGCGATCGTTAAAAATTGTATAAATATTGCAAAAAATTGTATATTGGAAAAAAAGAAAAGAATTTTAAAAACTAGACTTTCAGAATAGATGGCCGCCTTTAGATTAAATAAAGACACGTCTATTTTTGCTAATCATTTGACTTCAGAGAGCCACGTGTTCAATAAGGAGGATGGGATAAAAATATTGCACCCAAATACAGGCGGGCGTAAATTGTTTTTCCAGTAAATTACAAAAGAAGTTGTCTGGGGATGCCATTTTGTAACAAAATACGTGGAATAATCAAAGTTATTTTATTTTATATCAGCACCAATCTGTTTACATTGTTGTAGTTAAGGCTATAAACAAAATCTAATAGAACAACTATAAATTAATAGACATTATCAACCCAGTGATATCTTTAATGAAAAAAACACAAATATTAACCAATCACCATTACTAAAAGCCGTACAAGTCACTAATGTAATTAGTTATAAATTATCACTACAATTTAAGCTTTGCTTTAAATAATTTCATATTTATAATCGTTCCAAGAAACGTTTAAGTCAATTTATTAAATATAATACTATAATTTGCAAAAAAATAGCTTCTCACAAACGAATAAATATAGCTAAGTTATTGTACATAAGTTTTAAAATATTTCTGATAAAATATGAGTACAAATTGTGGTTGAATAAATTTCATAAAACAAAACGAATATGTAAAGAAATCGATCACTCTGGGCTGTTAAATATTATTTACGTCTTTTGAAGGAATACTATCACAGTTCTTCTTTAAGATGTTGCCTGAAGAAATTTATACTTTGTATGGTAGAGTAAAAAAATAATAAAACGCAAACAATGGAAAACGGTGTGCAAGTAGTAAATGCTTAAAAATCAGCGTGACTTTTATGACTTACAATAATAATACTATTTATTTTCATATTAATAGCCGATAAAATAATCACAAATATGTTCATCATAATGTCCTGACCAATGATAAAGTTTTATTTTGAACGGCACATTTTTCGACCAATGCTAACAGTTTCTTTTAAACCGCATCTTTTTGAAGTTGTCGTTCGTCCAATCGAATTGGCTTATCTTTTTTTTAAAAAATTCAAATTTCGTGGCTTAAAAATTAAACAGCGTAATAATATTGAGAGAACTTTATTTGAAAGTTTGCATCGCTACGAAGTTTTTTAAATAATCAAAGATATTGATTCGATTTTTTGAAGCTATAATTGTAGGGCTGGGAGCTGATTTGACAGATTTTGATCAGTGTCATTGATACGATTATTGGAAGGTATGGTTATATTTCGCATTCGACCTTGAAAATCTTTTTAATTTCTTACATGCATTAGTAATATTCTAATTACGGTATGGATATTATTTCGACTTTTATTTTAACATTTTGATAAAATATGCAATTAATTTCGATTATTTTGCATGTGAAAATTGCATTCGGTTTCTGGATTTTTACAAAACATAAAAATTATATTTTGTGACATGTATTTTTGGACATTTTGAGAAAATTTTCCTAATCATATCAAACATGATTTTTTATAGCAAAACAATTAGAGACGACAGCCACCCCAATTGTCTTGATGATTTTTGTCATCCTACATGTGACACAGTTTCTCAACATTTTTTGAGCCGACACCCTCCCTGTTATGCCATTTTTTATCATCCTATGTTACACGGTTTCTCAACATTTTAAGAGTTGACACCCCTATTGTCTATATGGTTTATATTACTTTCGCGACATGGTTTCCCAATATTTCTTGACTCGACACCCCTGCTATCTCAAGAGTCAAATTGTTTTTTTTTATTTTTACTAAAACTACAAAAAAAATAAGAACATTTTTTTTTGCTATGGATCGAATTCTTTTTTAACCTTTTGAGCAGAAAGTTTTTTCTTATTAAATTTGGTTTGGACGTAAACTTTGATTATTAAGAGTTCAGTAAAATCCTGTTTCCACGTGCCCGGAATTTTCCGCTATTTGCGTATTTTGTTTTGCAATCCCGGGGTATTTTAGTTCTTTTAGAGAACTGGGTGTATTCTTAAAAAATCCATTTAGAGAATTAATTACGTTTAGACCTTCTGGTTTTTATTTTTCACGCCAGTAAATTTTATGATTTTTTGAAAATGCAAAAAAAAACCCCTGTTGAGGGCAACGGGCTTACAACGAGTCAATCTTTTATTCATATTAGTAATTTCTGTTAATTTTCGATTTTATTCATAAAATTTCTGTTAATTTTCGAAAATGCCGCCCACAGAATTGTGCCACCCGGAGCGGTCCACCCCCTTTGCTAAGCCGCTGACACGTAGCATGAAAAGTGATATAATAAGAATACGCATAAAGACTTATTTTTATACCTCCATGCCTACGATGCAATCGTAAATAGTTGAGCCATTAAGTCATTCAATATTTCTCTTAATATTGTCAGTAAGTATTTATCATTTTAGGTTTTCTAGCATACATACATTTTCAACATTATTTTTTAGCTGATAACTTAGGTTTAAATACTGTCAATAAACAGTGAAACTGAGATGCCATCATGGAAGGGAACGTGATTTTTTAGGATGGCATGTTACGTGTTAAGTAGTGTCGCTGACTTCTGTAGGAAAACGAAGCGTGAAGATGACTGTCGAAGATGTTTTATGCTTTCCTTTAATGCCACCATCTTCAGGCTGAGAGCGCGCTTAGTTGAACCATAAACTTTTATTGGTTTCGGACGGCAGTCGGCAAACTTTTTTATAAAGCGAAGGGTAGTATTTCTTAAGGTTAAGCGGGTCAGGAAATTAACTAATCCAATTAAATTGAATGACTATACTAAGGACATCTATGAAAATATTGTGGAAAACTTTGGATAATGAGCTGATATTATTTATTGTCGTGTCCGTGGCGCAGCGGTGAACGTTGTTGGCGTCCGTGACGGGTATTACGGGGTCAAGTCTTAGTATTTTTACAATCGATTTCTATTCGAAAGTATGGTAGTGTTTCCTCCCCATCTTACAGAATTCTTTGCAGATTTTTTAAGGAACAAAAGTTCAGCATAATAACAAAATAGTGGTCAATGAACTGACTGATCACTTTTAGGGTGTTCACTGTCAATACTTGGTGAAAAGACAATATTCCTTTTATTTTAAAAAAATCAGAACCGGTTTTGTCCGTGAAAAGCATTATCAACTAATAATAAAAAAACAATTTGACAGTGTAATTTATACAAAACAAAATTAAATATAATGGTTCAATAAACAATTGATATTGAAAAGAATTTACAAATTACAGTACGAAATAAGAATAAATGACACTGAAATTTAGTCAAATTGAAAACTTTAAGCCCTCTAAAATGTAATTAAATTTTAATAATAGGCAGTTTACGTAGAAAGCTTTTTGTTGAGATACTTCCATTACGAGGACATATGATCCACGTTGTGAGCAGACGGGAATTTAAATTTTAAAATCATTAAATGACAAGTTGGTTGTGAACCCCTTATATATAAAAATGGTTAACCTTTTAATGTGCGCATGCAAAGCAATACCAAATATTACTGTTCAACTGTGAGACGTGCTGATAAAAAGATGTTTCCTTATTATTTCACTTCATATGGATAATAACGTTTCCAACAAAAATACAGATTAGGTATCAATCAATATGATCTTCAATATGAAATGATACTGCGTAAGTAAAGACAAAATATAATATAGAGATTTTAATTTGAATGCAGCATCTTTGGAAAGAGCACTTTCACATCGTTGCTTGCCTTGAGATGATTGACAAGACGTGGGAAGGGGATACCAAGAGAACCCTCACTTCAGCTTGGAGGAAGCTTTGCCAAGGAGCGTTGTCGAATGTGATTTTGAGGGGTTTCAAACAGTACCTGTGGAGTCTACAGTCAACGAGGTTGTATCTTTGACCAATATCATAGGACTGGATGTGGATAACAACGATATTGATATGAGCTTGTGGAAGAGCATAGTCAAGAGCTGAGCTCCAAAGAGCTTATGGATTTGCATTGTTTTTCACAGAAAGAAGTTATGGAGGAGAGTTTGTTTGTGGAGGAGGAGGACGTAGCAGAGCAATAATCTTCTGGCGCAATAAGAGAAATACTAAAAGCATGAGAAATTGTTGCATCGGACATTGAGAAGCATCACTCTAATAAGGAGGTGGCTATGCGTTTTACAATTTTATTCAATGATAATGCTGTCACATTTTCACCAAATTTACTCTAGGCAGCTTTCTAGTAAAAAAGAATTATTTATTTGTCATAAATAATAAACTAGTCGATTTTTATATTGTTTTTTTGCAAATCTAAAAAGCATTCCAGGTTGTTACGCTCTTTAAAAATTTATAAGTATGTAATTTGATTTGAATATACACAGTCAGATTTATCCGTGCACTTGAAGGCCTGAAGATGCCAAAAGGCGAAACCGGGCCGTTAGTGACAAAATCTATGTGAATGTACATAATTTGAACGATTCAAATTTAATATTGAAATTCCACCAAGCACCTTCAGTTTTAAATTATAGAATATGCACACGTTAAAAATATGAAAAATGATTTTTTTCGGCATGAAACGCATTATTTTATATTACATTGTTTTAATGTGGGAAAAATTGTTTCGCATAACGAGTGTTTCACATAACGAGTAAGACTCTGGAACGAATTAAACTCGTTATGAGAGGTTCCACTATATCAGTCAAAGTTAAATATGAAAAAATATCCGAGAACTAAAGATTCATCGACGTATTTATTGTTCATAAATATTGAACAGTCAGTGCGCGAAATATTACCATTGGCGAAGAATGTTGCTGGTACGTAACATTTATACATATTCTCTAACGATGGAGTAACGCAAAAAACGAAAACGCAGATTTTAACAATGGGGAATTTTCACTGATTAAAATAAACGGCCGCAACCGGGGAGCATTGTTATCCGATGGGAATTTATGTAAGGAGACGGTGCAAGGGTACTTATCGTAAAAAGTGATCGAGACAGACGCAGCTGTTCGACGAATTTATATGACAAGAGTAGTCGATGTAATAAGGACACTTTTTTATTTATTTATTTTTAATACAAATATTACTTTCAAATCATTGTGGGCACAATCACCAGGACACCAATCACGTAATGCGGGACTGCCCTGAGATGAGTGCCGAACGAGCAGAGCTGTTTGCTGCAGTCCGCCCTCATACGGGCCCAATAGGCCACGCTGACCTGATCTCATCCAAGGCCGATTTCGAGGCATTCGATAAATTTGCAACATCATACGGGGAACGGGATATTCTTGATTCCTTTTTAAATTCAACGCGGAGTAGATTAAGCTCTTCCGCCACGGCGGATTCTCAGTCAACGGATACACAGGATACTTAACATCACTTAAACTAAATGACTGAGCAAGTCACATTCTCTTTTTTTCTATCTATCTTTATATTTTAAGTACAGCAGTGCATTGTGAAAATATAGGTCCCGTGCAGCTCTGCATCGGGCCAATAATATGAGGAATAAATTCTTTTATTTTATTGTTCACTTTGCGTTATGGAAGGCGGCCGTGAAAATGCGTCTGCATACACATACCGGGTGGTGGTGGGATACTCGACAGTCAACATGTAATTCAGAAGACAACTTTTGATATGTTAAACATAATGCTTATTGCTTAGTATACCTTACATATTTTTTGTTACCTTTAGGGTGTTCACTGTCAACACTCAGAGGATTTTATTTATAAGATTTTATTATATTAAGAAAAACACAATATTTCTTTGTACTAATTTCCATATTTATTAACCAATATCAGGACGGGTTTCGCACATGGCGAGCATTATACAATTAAACAGTGTTATTTGTGTATCATATACAAAACAAATTGAAATAAAAAGTAGTAAAATTATTTATAAATTACAGTACAAATTATGAATAAGTGACACAAATTAAAATGTTTAACACCTCTAACATGTATCACCTTATCAGTTGTTAGTGATCGCAATGAACGAAACCGGTACTGATCTTGTTAAATATAATTGGAAATAAGTACAAAGGAAAATTCTATTTTTCTCAAAATTTTTTGTTAGAATTGTGATCACTGAACAAAATATAGAAAAAAAGTTAGTTGTAAAGTTGAAAAAAAAAACAGTGGTACTTATTTATAGGTTAACTATCTAGGGGTAAAGCATTGTTTTTTTTAATACTACATAGCATGAGCACCGTACACGATTTATTTGGAAGCAGGGTTGTAAAATGTATGATTAACGAGACGTACGTAAGTCATGTAAGTTCACTAGCTAAATTGTATTTTCAATATCCCAACATTCCCAACGCCAGTAGTTATTGAAAAGCATTTGTGTGATGTAGATTGCTATTTATTCTTACAAGCGCATAGTGAAAACGTGACATTTTTCTGTTGATAATAAAAGAATAGAGTTTTACAGTCGTTTAGTAAGCTTTCGTCGTACCAAGATGGGCTGTGGAGAATTACTTTTCGATCGATTTATGTGTGATAATATTTGTATTTTTTTCTCTTTGTCTCACTTTCCACATGTTATATTACCATAGATAATCATTGTTTTGGCCGAGGTTAATCAAAAAAAAAATAGTTAAGTATTTAAAGAGATTCTTTGTTATAAAACCTTTGTCTTGAATAACTCAGTTGGTCATTCAATGATTATACCAGTTTAGTTTACCACAAAAAGTGTTTATTTTTAAAGGTTTTCCGTTATAATCAGGTGAGTTTATTAATTTGAATGAGTAAATTAATACTGATTAAATGATTTTCTGATAGTTTTACGCCCAAGTCGTATGTATATTAATTTATGTGAGTCAATTATAAATGATATTGTTCACTGGTACATAACTTTTCAAATATAATGAGAAATAACGCATCTGTTTAAGTGACATCTCAGTATTTGGTTAAATAGTTGATGAGAATCAAATGTATTGTTTTTATCGAAAATTAAATATTTCCCGACCTACGCAGTTTTCGACATACGCTGAATCCTTCGGAACGCAACAACCACGTAAGTAGAAGACCTACTGTACAACTATTGGTTGCTATTTTTAAACATTTTTGAAAAATATTTATTTTAAATATGTATTTTTTTATTGGTAATAAAAATTCAGTTTTGGTTCATTTTAAATACTGAAATAACGGTACATTATTTTTTTAGCCGGTATTCTGGTAGTGAAAAAAAAAACACAAAACATACCGGCGTCCCGGTTTCCGTAATACCGGTTTTTCGGTCCCTAGATTATAAATAATAGTTTGAGTTAAAGTTTCTTACTAACTTGTGAGAAGAACGGAATACAAGTATAAATAAAGTGACCCTTTACCATTTTCTTTCTGTAACATAGTCTTAAACGTCAGATCGAATAATAAAAATAAACACTTCAATATACAATAAAATAATATCGACAGTTGAGGCATGATGGAGTCAATTTAATTTGACGCCGACTGGCTCTGATGGCGACTCTAGATACAAAGTGTTAAAATGACTGCTGCACTGAGAGGTAGTTGATTGTTAAGAGATGATCTAAATAGGTGTCAAGAGTGTAATTGGTTTTTATGTTAACACTGTTAAACCATGAATAGCAAGTATACGAGCGTAATAATTACAAAGATAAAGGGATTCTCGTTAATCGATTCCGAGAAAAGGTTTGTTTGTGAAAGAAACAGATGTGGGATATTATATTCAACCGTTTGAAATTTAACTAGTATGTTTCAAATCATATAATTAAATAACTAAACGCTGTGTGAATGCAGGTAAAATTCAAGCGTCGTTTTGATTGCATACCAAGTCACGTAAGGGGTCATACAGGTTCCCAATAATTTAATAGCATAGCAAAAAAAAATACAGTTAATTTCAAATGCTAATAATTAACACTAATCTGCTTTGAATTATTTACTTCGTCTTGTAAGCAATGTTCCCGCTAAGGTGTGCGCGCGCACATCTCCCAAAATGTACCCGCACACATTTTTTCATCTCCGCACAGGTCACACACAGAAATATTGTAAAAAATAATTTGATTCACCAAATTTTTATATTTGCGCACATTTTTTATTTTGTTGAATATTTACAATAGAAAAATTAGAGGGAACATTGCTTGTAAGTAACCATGAAACTATAAAATTAAACTTGATTACTTTGTGTTTCGTATAACGTGTTTCGCCTCTTTGAGAATCATCATCATTCTACAAAAAAAAAAAAACTATCAAAGACATCCATTTAAATTAACTATTGACAATGTTCATATTATATGAAGCGTATAGTTACAAAAAACGAATTGTATAAAATTGAACATTTGGGCCAAACAATGTTTATTTGTATGTTTAAAGCAAAAAGAATATTTTTTCTATTATATTCTATCTTTGTATAAACTGAGGTTACTTCACCTTTACGATACTTTAAGACTTGTAGAATATTACAAAGCATCCAACTTTTTTTTTCTCAAATACAACTTGGCTCATTTCATCTTAAATAGGCCAAATTAGATTTACATGATGACATCCGCCAAAGCCTTCTGGTAAAGCTGTCACCAGAAATTACCCAAACGAGTTTTTGGACAATATTGCAAAATTGATATTTTAAAGATATGTTCGCGAAACACTTATTCAGGTTGCGTGAAACACCAGTATTCCACGGAACCTAGTTTGGAAATCCCTGCTCTATGCTAATATTTTAACCAAATACGTAAAAAAAATGACATGAGTTTAAAATCCAGTACATTGGGAGCTATTATAGTATGAAATAAAAAAAACTTTCGTCACAATAGAGACCTTAATAGGCAAAACTTGGTTGCATAGTTGTGTAAAATAATCGCGGAACATTTTTACAAAAGCGATGTTATAATGGGGCGTTTATATATAATACACATTCGATTATAGTGGCGACGATGGCCCATTGAGATCAAATCAAGTCAATTTGCTGTCGTGAATGACGGCAGTAAATTCGTTGCCACATTTTCAGCGACAGCCAACGTGTTTTTTTTCACAGTTATTCAGTCTTAAATTCAAAAGCCGGATTAATGTTTCTTCGAATAGTAGATTCTGAATGTTTGATGTGCTCCGATATTTTTATCACACAATGTTTAAATGAAATAATGATTATTTTAGAAATGCACGTGCGAAAACATTTATTTTTTTTTGAGAAATTATTCACCCTCCATGGACGAGCGTGACCATATGGTCACAGTAAACAACGTTGTCTATTGATCCCACTATTTATCCTTTTTCTACCTGAATATCGTTGCTTTCACTCATACTTGTTTAAGAAGGGTACAGACTACAGTAAGTCATTAGACGCGGGAACAGAAACGGCCACCAAAAGCACATGCGATTTTTTGAATTTTCGGTTTTTTGTTATGAACTTTTTGAAACTGTTAGCTATTTTTTTTTTTATCAAAACATCAAATTATTTACAGTTCTTTTGCTAATGTATTTGTATTGAAGTTATGTTGATCTAAAGAGGTCAAATTGTAAATATTTTTAAAAAAATTCACGTTTAGCTATATTTTAACCCCGAATGTTACCGTGCCCATACGGTCACGCTCGTCCTTACTGCTGTCCGTACACAATATTCCACGGTAGTAAAATGGTGAGCATGAACATATAGTCATTCGGGGTTTCTATACAACGACTTTGTGTTTTTTTTAAATTTCTTAGGAATAAAAGTTATCCGTGAATATGGCTTAAAAATATTTTATTTATCGAAAAAAGCTCTCGTCTCTATAGGGTAAATTATATTTCGGATGTTATGGCACAGCAGTTAGCGTTGTGGGCTTTCGTGCCGGATCTCAAGGCTTCGAGTCCCAATACATCGGTCTAAAAATGCGAATTTGACGAATCGGATAATACGTACACAGTCATAGAATTCTACATATGTCTGTGCATATTTTTCCATATTCATATACAGCGTATCAAGTATTGCTGCATTCGTTTACTGCCATATATGGATTAAAAATTGTTCCAGGATAAGTTTAGTTCATGGCGGTCCGTTAAGTGTAACACTGAACGAAATTTCTCACGGTTATGAGAAATTCGATACAAAGCAGTTCAATTTCTTTCATTTACTATTGGAGTAGGTTGTATCTTGGTAAAAGTAATAATATCGCATTGCTATAATGTGAAAAGAGCCGTTTGTTCGTTCACTATTTTGGTAACAGCTTGTATCACAACAGGGAATGTCAATATTAATTCTTCAGTTAACAGATGAATTAATGTTAAAATTATTCAATCTTTCTACAAATAATATTCCGTCAATAGACGCGTCAATTTTAATTGTGGCTTCATCCTATGAAGTAATTATAAATGTATTTTAATTGAGTTTTCTCTACTCATTGGCTGAGTAAAATAAATAAGTTTCAAAAAACCGAATTGGAAATTAATATACTAAGAGCAGAAATAAAAATCAGTTGGTATTTTTTTTATTTTAAATGAAAGTATATAAAAATAAACCGTCTGCGTGATCGAGAATCAATGTTCTAGGCTTAGAACACGGAGGTCAAGGGTTTGACTCCCAGAACGAACGGTTTTAAAAGATTGATTTTTCAGTCGATTTATATATTTCTGTTCGAAGGAATGGGGTGTATGTGATGTTTTAAACTACCCCTCCAACCCATTCTATCGCAAACAACGTAGCGTAGTGAAAGCGATTAGAAAGCCACTAGTCTTATCCTAGCCTTATCTTCCTATCTACTCTCTAATCTAAAAGAGATTGGGCGACTAAGTAACAAAAAGTTTTAGTTTGAGATACCATCATTAGGTGGCCATATGCTCCATATTAGAAGCGGTAGAGAAAAACAGAATAGATTTAGAAGATGATATGCGTTTGGCTAATCTCTCTCGCTGTGTTTCGTTGTTTTAGTGTTGGAAAGGTGGGAGAGAATTTTTAGATATTACAAACAACCATTCCTTTGAAAAGGAATCGATTAATCCAACCAGTGAGATCCGTATCGGAAGCCAGCGACGTTGATCGCTGCGCCACGAAATTGACATATCTAATGTAAACAGTCACGATAAAAAAATATTTAATAAGTGTTAGTTGAAATTCGTTAGTCAAACATGAATGCATTAAGTTGATTTAGTAATGTAGAATTTCACTTTGTTAAAAATTTCCCAAATTTTAATTGTGTTTATAAATGCCATCATTTACCACTTATATTTTATTAGTCTTTGATGATTTTTCCAGGGCTGTGGAGTCGCTTGAAAAAAAGACGACTCCGAGTCTGACTCCAGCTTTAAAATAATTAACGACTCCGACTCCCACTCCGAGGAAATTTTTCAATAATTTCATTTTAACTTATATATATATGTATACCATCAGATCATCTTTAGTTAGCCAAGCGTAAAATGTTTTTTGAAGCAACACTTTTGACTATTTTGTTTAAATAAAATCGAGCCGCTCATTTTTCACGACTCAGACTCCGAATCCAACTCCACAGACCTGGATTTGTCAATTGAATGTTATAGGTGTTAAGCATTTTAATTTTGTGTAATTGTAGAGTCACTTATACCGTAATTTGTAAATTCTTTTTATTGTTAATTGTTAATAAATAGCACTGTTTATATATATTTCTTATCAGTTGTCAATGCTCACAATGAGTGAATCGGCCCTGACCTATTAAATAAAGTGGAATAAAGTACAAAGGAATATTGTGTTTTTATTAAGTTGCCATATATAAAAAAAGGTTCAAAGTGGACATTGAAATTTGATCAAGCCAGCCGAAATCCAAAATAATTAGTAAAATAAGACCGCTGCACCGCGGCCGCGGGCCGGAAGTTTTGGCGGTATGAATTAAATAATAGCGTAAGATAAGGCATGAAAATATATCAGACTGTTATATTTTAATTTAATTGTGTTCACAATCCGAAATTCGATACAGATATTATGCCGCGCAAGTTTTTATTGTAACAAAAATTATAAAGCGAAATTTAAACTATTACTGACTGTCTCGGCGACGATTTTATCGCGTGAAAATAAATAAAATAATCTGGAGCATTTCGAAAAAAAAATCGCAGAGTTTTTATACTATCTTAGATTAAGACTAAACAAAATATTATATAAGATATACAATGGATAGCCAGATGTATATTTACATTTCAACAGTATTCAGTAAACAAGTGACAAATGATTTATATTTTCGGAGGATATAAAAGGATGAATTACACCGTTTTTTATCCATGTCCGCTCCCAATGTGCAGAATATGGCCTCCTAATGGAGGTATCTCAACAGAAGTTTTTCTACAAGAACTGTTTGTTACTCAGTCGCTGAACCTCACTTTTTTTTAAAGTGAGTAGTAGGGAAAGAAGGATAAGGCTAGAAAAGGACTAGTGGTTGACTAATCGCTATTGCTACACCCACTTATTAAAAAGTCAGAAAGATGTTAGGAGAGGAAATGATGTGAATTGACATCAAAAACACCCAGTCTTCGATCACAACTTTGAATTGAATAATTCTCAAATTCACTGTGATCTTACCGGGAATCGAACCCAGACCTGCGTGATCGATAGAGCAAGCTCTAACCAACTGGGCCACAGCACGCTACACAATTACTAATTGTTGATTTATTTTTCCATGTCTGCTCCCAATGTGGAGCATATGGCTTCTTAATGAAGGTATTTCAATATACGTTTTTTTAACCGAGAACTATTTGTTACTCAGTCGCTCAACCTCTCTTTTCCGAAGAGAGTAGTAACTATAAAAATAATATGGCAGGTCGGGACTAGTGGTTGGCTAATCTATCTCGCTTGACCTCATTTTTTATGATTTTTAGGCATCACAAACAACCATTCCTTCAAACAGAAATCGATTGAAAAAATGCTGTCCGTATTAAGATTCGAACACGTGATGGTCCATTGCACAGTGGTCAATGGTGTTGGCTTTCATGCTGGACCTCGTGGGTTCGAAATTGTTTAATACGACATAATATTTTTAATTCATATTATGAATCTTTTTAAAGCCAGTATATATAGTTGAGTAAATGTAGGTTTAAACATAGTTCTGATGAAGGCATACGCCGAAAAAGTTATCAACTGAATTTTAAAAAATATATAGATCTAAATAATTTTCTATTTTTTACCACATTACAATGGAGTTCTACAAACACTAACAACCGTTCCTAGAATAAAAAAAGTATTTTTCTAAATAGCCAATTAGCTTGGAAAGCGATCAGAGCCCGATTGCCGTGCGGATTATTGACCGCGAAGATCGAGAACATGTTGTAAGCATACAAAATACTTATGAGATATATCCACATGTATTATGAAGAGAGAAATAAGTTAATGATAATAGAAACAGAAGGTTGCCAGCCCGATATCAAATTCGCGCTGTAATACAATAGATTTTTTTCACAACAAAAAAAAATATATATGTGACCACTGGGCTACACTACTTAACTATTAGCGTTGGCAGCAAACCTTTTTTATTTTTTCAAAGCGTGAACCTTCTTTGAAAATATCTACGGTTACATTTTTCCTATGTTCCAATAATCAACATAAAAAGAGGAATAGTAAAACCATACATGTACGTGTACATATATTTTAAGCAAAGCTTGACGAAATATCAACATAATATTTTATTATTTTTGATGGATTCAGCGGTAACTTTGTGGTAGTTTATTTTCAATATCAAATCCAATTAGATAATTTTGTTACTCCACAACAGCCATACTCAACATGCGGCCCAGTAAGCCCTAATGTGCGGCCCAGTAAGCTTTAAGCCGTGAGCTAAAAAAAAAAGGACTTTCAGAGATATCTGGGAAAAAGTATACCAAATCGAGGATTTCAAATTTATCGGTGAGCTAACTAAAAAAGAAGGAGTATACCATAAATATGTTGCGGCCCACGTAGAGAAGCAAATATCATGCGGCCCGGAGGAAAAAAAGGTTGAGTATGGCTGCTCCACTACATATTTTCTTAATCTGTGGTTAATTTTATTACGTAAAAAATAAATGTTTTTTTTTGTTTTATTTAAAACACTTATTGGTTAAAACTAATTTATTTTATTTTTTATTGTGCAGATGAAATGAAAAAAATACTATTTTTATATTATATATGAAAAACTATGTTAATTTTCCGCACATCTAACCTCTTGTCTTAGGGAACATAAATCCCAAAACAACAAAAATATAAACGGTTTTAAGAATATAACGTAATCATATCATGAAGTATTATTAAGCCTACGTATGCCCGTATAAGTCCGTAATAAAAAATAAAAAAAACATATCTACAATTTGAAAAAGGTTCGCGATCACTCTTTCGGCGTAAAAAAATCCTTAAGTCACGAATTCTAATATTAAAACAAATCATAATCGATGATTGAGAGTCAGGAGGTTGAATTCTTTACGTATACTTATATTGAGAAAAAAAACACGTAGCGTTCTAACAAAAAAATACGCTACTGTCCACGATATTTATGTATGTATGTCTAAAAGCAAAAACGCCATGACCTGAGGTGTTATACTTTTATTTTCGAGGAGCGATATTATTCAATCACGGGAATTTCTACTTACATAATGGGTTACTTACATACGGGAATGTCTACTTACGGAATTTTGGCAGTATAATACATATAGAGTAATTGATAAATTGAATATTGGTTACCGTTTATATTTAACAGACTTAAATACTAGGTTAGTGATCGGCGAACTAATTAGTCAACTGAGCCAAATATCTATACTATACAACGATTGCAATTTTTGTTGAGAGCCAAATTTTTAAAACATTGTCTATTCTGTTCTATTCTATTCGGATGAACTTGAACTGACGCTTAGTAAATGAATGTTTCGTGTTTATATAAGAAATAAATGTATCACTGAGCTTAAAGCCATTGCTGGAGAAAAGGATTAGCCCAATAGTTCAAGTTCATCCGTGAATTTGAACGCCTGAAGATGCCGAAAGGCAAAACCTGGGTCGTTAGTGACAAAATTTGTGTGAATGTACATACTTTGAAAGGTTAAAATTTAATAAATATCTAAATTCTTAATAAAAAATAAAATTAGACAACTCTTAAATTGAAACACATGTTTTGCCACTAACGATTTAGGTTTCGCTTTTTGGCATATTCAGGCGTTTAAGTGCACGAATGAACTTGAGCTGACGTTCATTTGTGCACTTAAAAGCCGTGGTATAGATCAGCCGTCAGCAACTGGTGGTCCGCCAGAAAATTTTGGTGGTCCGCATAGAAATCTGACATTATTTTAATTTTTTAATCACCAGAAAAAAAAAACAACTGAATCTCGTTATTAAAATATATGATATTTAACACAAAAGTCCATTTGGTGGTCCGCCGGATCAAAATTTTGACATTTTAATCCATCTAGTGGTGCGTGAGTCCAAAAAGGTTGCCGACCGCTGGTATAGATTGTCTATTTATTAGCTTTAATTTTTTTCCCCGCCTGTGTGGTCGAGTGGTCAACATCGTTGGCTTCGGTTACGGAGGTCACGGGTTCGAATCCCAGTACGGACAGTTTTATAAATTGATTTTTCAATCGATTTATGAATTTCTGTTCGAAGGCATGGATGTATGTCATGTCTTGAATTCCCCCCTCTCATCCTATCCTATGAACGGGGCGTATGGAGAGCGACTAGCTAACCACTAGTTCTGTCCTAGCCCTAACTTTCTATTCCTACTCTCTTTGGAAAAAGAGAGGTTGAGCAACTGAGTAACAAGCAGTTCTCGTAGAAAAAATTCTGTTCAGATAAACTCCATTAGGAGTCCATATGCTCCGCATTGGTAGCGGACATGGTGAAAAAAAATAAAATCCCAACGAAAATTGAAAATAAAAGAAGTCCAACGGCGTGATATCGCATGATGTTGGCAGTCAATTTTCGTGGTAAAAACCAGAATTAATTCTGGAAATGCAGTATGCAATAACTGCATTGTGTTTTCTATCTACCATTTCGCCGCTGCACCGTCTCGTTGGAGCCAAAAGCCAAACCAGATCGATACAGTATAATTTATCTCGTAAAAAGTTGGTTATCAAAAAGTCACGATAGCAAACATCGTCGACAGTAATCGTGGCTCCAGCAGCATATTCGAAGAAGTACGGTACAAGCACACCGCAAGACCAAAATTCACCCAAAAAAGTGATTCGATGATTCATTCGTGTTTGTTGAACCACATATGGATTGCCAGGGCTCCGATTCTGTTTGATGCTGAAGTCAATGAATTGAAAAACGCTTTTTTTGGTTGTTTCCACTGGTTTTCAAAAACTGTTTTTTTGTTAAAATTAATGACATTCGAAAACCGGGTCTTCAACTTCGTAACCGGTTGTGCTGAATTTTCCATAAACGAATCTATAAAAAAAAGGACAGAAACTTTGGATCTTTTATTTGATGGCTTAAAGACCATATGCCCCACATCATTACCCAGCGATAGGGTATTTTCGATATCAGGAAATTTTGTTACAAAACATCAGTGGACGCTTTGTGTTTTCTTAAATCATATTTTCTGAAGAGTAACACCAAATGATTTCTTGTCGTGTATTATTATTTATATAAATAAACAGTATAAAAAATTGAACCCTTTCTCGCTATTTTGATTGAATTATCCATTTTTTGTTAAGCTTCGAAAACCGGATAAAACCAGTTATCGAACAACATTGACATTCGAAAACAGGTTTTTTTTTAAATTCGGTTTTTGTATAAGCCCTAGTACAAACACACCACCAGACTGAAATCTACCCAAAAAGTGACTCGAAGATTCATTCGTGTTTGTCGAACCACATATGGGTCGCCAGGGCTCCGAAATTGATCATTCTGTTTGATGCCGAAGTCAATGAATTGAAAAACACTTTTTTTGGTTCGTTTCACAAAGGATACGTTCAGTTCTTCACGAATGCATAATATATCAACGCTCATACTACACTGAAGCAGAAGTGGCACAATAATAAAAATCACTCGTTTTGCAATCATGCCCTACATATAAAATACCAACGTGTCATTGATTGAACTGGCATTTACTTAAGACATTAAAATAAGGTGAACAATATCATTGTATTTTAGGTTTTCATTTATGTATTCTTCCAGCTGATTTCGTCAGAAAAATATTCAAAAGTATATTAACTTGTCACCTGCGTGGTTGAGTGGTCGTTGGCTTCAGTCACGGAGGTCACGTGTTCGAATCCCTATACGGACAGTCTTATAAATTGCTTTTTCAATTGATTTATGAATTTCTATTCGAAGGCATGAATGTTTGTGATGTCTTAAATTCACCCTTCCTAACCATCACGTGCAAATGTATATTTCTTTTTTTTTAATATACACTTAACTCTTCATTTACACGGTGGATACGTTGTAAGCGACACCGTGTAAAAAATATGTACAAATAATGTAGTCTGTAGTCTCGCGATTCTCGCCCGTCTTTATCCTAGCCTCTTTCTGCATAGTAGAGTAGTAAGTACATGCGAGGGATGTAGGAAATTCAAATTACTGTTTCACATTATAAAAAGAATGTTTGATTTTTTTCTCTTTTTTTTCGCCGTGTTATTTCGAAATCGTGTAAAAAGGAGGATTAGTGTAATGCCTTTCCACTAAGTATCGACAGTGAACACCCTAAAAGTAATAAACTATTCATTCATACCTTCAAAATTGTGTGCGATAAACCATTTAACTTTTGACCTAATGCTGGCAGGACGTACAATCAATCCATACAAATTGCAATACAATCGTTTCTGAATAATAATAAAGGCACAAGCGACACGATCGCCAATTGGCTGCGGTGTTTAATAAAATTGGAAATTTTTCGATTGGCGAATTTGAAAAAGTGACCGCTCGATCAGAATTGATTGTTAACGGTTGATTTCCAGTGCGAAATATAATTTTTAACATTACTTCGCTCTTCTCTGGGATTGTCTGAAATTGAATTTGCAATGCTCCATTGATTCTCAAATATATTTATTGCACATTAAACGTGAGTGTTGTGGTTTTTTATTAATAAATATTATAAAACACCTAGAAATAAGAAGAAAACGTATCGAACAGATTTGTTGATAATTCAAATAAAGTTACATTAGAATGAAAATGTCTTGATGCATCAATCAATATGCACAAGCCAATGCGAGGTTTTTATGAGTCAAAAATTCCCAGCGTTAATTTAAGACAATATATTGATGACAAAATTTTATATTTTTTCTTATTTAATTATATAATCAACGCTTCACTTCAATGTTACGAATCATTCAAAGAAAATACTACAGTGATATAAATAAACGTTTTTTTATAAGTGATAATTATTTTTTTCATCGCAATCAATTCAAGACAAATTTTCAAAAAGAGTTCTAGTTAAACACATATTTAGGTTAAATATACATAGTTAATGTAAATAAATTAACTCGATTGTGTTATTAATAAACTTATTAAAATAAGCATTTTTATTACTTTTATTGTGTAGTTGTAAATTTTTGATGGAAAGACATTACATTATAAAGATCAGGACTAAAGTCATATTAAATATTTCCAAAGACTCAAATTAAAACGGTTAAAAAAATTAAAATTCAAAATAATAAAAGAGAAAAATAAAGCTTCATTGCATTTTACTATTACAATAAATAACGAAGCGCAGCGAGAGCGATTAACTAACCACTAGTCCTGTTCTAGCCCTATCCTACTATTCCCACTTTCTTTGGAAACAAAGCAGAGGTTGAACATCTGAGTAACAAGCAATTTTCGTTGAAACACTTTTGTTAAGATAAACTTCATGAGATATCACATGGGGAGTGGAGATGGTAAAAGAAATCAGTTAACTGTATTTATATTTGTTATTCCTCGTTACAAAATATGTACTATTTTAAGTGTCAATACTTTAAAGATTTATTTGTTCTTATGTTATTCAAGGTAGAAAGATAGTCACACAAATTTTGAATGTAAAGAGTAAATCAAACTGTTGGATCACGCAAATATGTACATATATAACTCAGAAAAAAATCTGGAACAACAGTTTGAAAGATATTGCCAATGATAAATAATATTTATAATAGTACATTTGTGCGAGACTGTTTAACGGTTTATAATCAAATATTGAAAACGTTAGCGAGAGTTGGCGCCTGGATAATAATATTTCACGTAAAAGAAGTACATGGTTTCATATACTTGGTCAGGAAATAGCTCGCTTTTTGATTTTCACTACCGTTTTTGCAGTAATCTAGTTATTATCATTAATCTATATATTAATAGTCGTTAATGTCCGTCCGTCCGTCCGTCCGTCTGTCTGTCCGTCTGTCTGTAAATTGTCCCCGATTTCCCCTTCCCCTCCTCCGCCCCAGCCACGCTGTCAACATTTTTTTATTCATACTAAAGAGATACTTTTTTCGTTTGTATATTATGGTCGCGATTTCGCCTATTCGATGACGTCAAGAAAGACGGTCCCCCTCCCCCCCATCCTGCCCCGCTGTCGTCATTAATTCATTTCTTCATTTTTCTCTGACGTCATGAGTGAATTTTTGAAATCATGACATTTTTATTTTATTATGTGTAAAAACAATTAATTTTCAAAAAATATTCTCTCCAGCTGTGGGATTCGATACCATGCCCCAATTTTCATGCGCGTCGTTCGGACGGCTTACACACTGGTCTACGAATCCTCTTGAGAAAAGCGATATAAAAACTTTATATAATTTAAATAATACAAAGCAAAAAATAAGAACGCGTTTTAAGTGAACTAATAATGACATCTGTGGGTGAAATCTTGCACTAAACGATATTGAATTCCAAGATTTCCACCTGCAGGGTTGTGAACGGCTATATAGGGCTGCTCAATTATATATAATAATTTAATTAACTATTTATTTATATATATACGAAAAATGGTTGTTAGCAAATTTAAACATTATTCCAAAAATTAAATAATTTACGAGGTCTATTTCTGCTAATAGAAAAAATAATTGTTAGCAAACTTAAACATTATTCCAAAAATTAAGTAATTTACAAGGACTATTTTTGCTACTATGAAAAATAATTGTTAGCAAACTTAAAAATTATACCAAAAATAAAATAATTAACGAAATTTCTGCTTCTAAGAAAAATGGTTGTTAGCAAACATAAACATTGTTCCAAAAATTAAATAATTTACAAGGTCTATTTCTGCTAATAGGAAAAATAATTGTTAGCAAACTTAAACATTATTCCAAAAATTAAGTAATTTACAAGGACTATTTTTGCTACTATGAAAAATAATTGTTAGCAAACTTAAACATTATTCCAAAAATTAAGTAATTTACAAGGACTATTTTTGCTACTATGAAAAATAATTGTTAGCAAACTTAAAAATTATACCAAAAACAAAATAATTAACGAAATTTCTGCTTCTAAGAAAAATGGTTGTTAGCAAACTTAAACATTATTCCAAATATTAAATAATTTACGAGGTCTATTTCTGCTAATAGGAAAAATAATTTTTAGCAAACTTAAACATTATTCCAAAAATTAAGTAATTTACAAGGACTATTTTTGCTACTATGAAAAATGGTTGTTAGCAAATTTAAACATTATTCCAAAAATTAAATAATTTACGAGGTCTATTTCTGCTAATAGGAAAAATAATTGTTAGCAAACTTAAACATTATTCCAAAAATTAAGTAATTTACAAGGACTATTTTTGCTACTATGAAAAATAATTGTTAGCAAACTTAAAAATTATACCAAAAACAAAATAACTAACGAAATTTCTGCTTCTAAGAAAAATGGTTGTTAGCAAACTTAAACATTATTCCAAATATTAAATAATTTACGAGGTCTATTTCTGCTAATAGGAAAAATAATTGTTAGCAAACTTAAACATTATTCCAAAAATTAAGTAATTTACAAGGACTATTTTTGCTACTATGAAAAATGGTTGTTAGCAAACTTAAAAATTATACCAAAAACAAAATAATTTACGAGGTCTATTTCTGCTAATAGAAAAAATAATTGTTAGCAAACTTAAACATTATTCCAAAAATTAAGTAATTTACAAGGACTATTTTTGCTACTATGAAAAATAATTGTTAGCAAACTTAAAAATTATACCAAAAATAAAATAATTAACGAAATTTCTGCTTCTAAGAAAAATGGTTGTTAGCAAACATAAACATTATTCCAAAAATTAAATAATTTACAAGGACTATTTTTGCTACTATGAAAAATAATTGTTAGCAAACTTAAAAATTATACCAAAAACAAAATAATTAACGAAATTTCTGCTTCTAAGAAAAATGGTTGTTAGCAAACTTAAACATTATTCCAAAAATTAAGTAATTTACAAGGACTATTTTTGCTACTATGAAAAATAATTGTTAGCAAACTTAAAAATTATACCAAAAACAAAATAACTAACGAAATTTCTGCTTCTAAGAAAAATGGTTGTTAGCAAACTTAAACATTATTCCAAATATTAAATAATTTACGAGGTCTATTTCTGCTAATAGGAAAAATAATTGTTAACAAACTTAAACATTATTCCAAAAATTAAATAATTTACGAGGTCTATTTCTGCTAAGAAAAATGGTTGTTAGCAAACTTAAACATTATTCCAAAAATTAAATAATTTACGAGGTCTATTTCTGCTAATAGGAAAAATAATTGTTAGCAAACTTAAACATTATTCCAAAAATTAAGTAATTTACAAGGACTATTTTTGCTACTATGAAAAATAATTGTTAGCAAACTTAAAAATTATACCAAAAACAAAATAACTAACGAAATTTCTGCTTCTAAGAAAAATGGTTGTTAGCAAACTTAAACATTATTCCAAATATTAAATAATTTACGAGGTCTATTTCTGCTAATAGGAAAAATAATTGTTAGCAAACTTAAACATTATTCCAAAAATTAAGTAATTTACAAGGACTATTTTTGCTACTATGAAAAATGGTTGTTAGCAAATTTAAACATTATTCCAAAAATTAAATAATTTACGAGGTCTATTTCTGCTAATAGAAAAAATAATTGTTAGCAAACTTAAACATTATTCCAAAAATTAAGTAATTTACAAGGACTATTTTTGCTACTATGAAAAATAATTGTTAGCAAACTTAAAAATTATACCAAAAATAAAATAATTAACGAAATTTCTGCTTCTAAGAAAAATGGTTGTTAGCAAACATAAACATTATTCCAAAAATTAAATAATTTACAAAATTTCTGCTATTACGAAAAATAGTTGTTAGCAAACTAGAACATTATTCCAAAAATAAATAATTTACAATTTAAATACTGCAGGGCAGGGCTGTCGATATACGCCCCGAGATATTTCTTTTACTATCAGAATTTCTGGATTATTCAATAAATAGGTTAGTAATTTATTTTTCACGCCAGTTACTTTTCTGACTACTTAAAAATGCAACAAAAATCTCTCCGTTGAGGTCAACGGGCTTACAGCTAGTCGTAATTTAAAGCACAGAGCTTTGTACAGCGGCGAAATTATTTTGGTATAATGGTCAGCGAAATGGGGGCTGCACGAAATAAGTAATAAAATCGGCGCTGTGGTATTCTTTAATTCAGTGATGCACAAACCGTGGCCCGCGGGCCGCATGCTGCCCTTTTTTAATTTTGTGGCGGCCCTTAAATCTTTTTCTAAAACATATTTTTTCACGTAAAACATTTATTGAATAAATGTAAGCAAGCTTTTTCTTCAATGAAGAAGAATAAATCGGTTCAAAGAAACAGGCTTACAAATAAAATTTCAAATTAAAAAAAAAAGTTAAAAATCAACAAAAACCAAGAACGCATGAATTGCATTATAAATGAAACATAAATATTTCACAACGAAACGGTTTTTAAAAAACAAGTATGTACTCATAATTCTTTTTTAAATGGTTAATTTATTTTAGAAATAACACGGTCAAAATAATATAATGGAACCTATTACTATTTTTTTCTAAATTCACTTATTCTTTTTTACACGGTTTTAAGGCTGTTTTACATGGAACGTAAATATGTTCTGTATAAAATAGGATTGAGCGTACTTTAAATCATTTTTTTTCTTTGCGGCCCGAACCCACGATAATTTGTTTTATGCGGCCCGCTAGAAGGTAACGGTTGTGCATCACTGCTTAAATTATTTGTAGTTTTGAATTTGACTTCGAACATCTGACAAACTCGGGCCTAAGTCACAAGTCACGTCTTTTGATATGGGTGTATCGATATGCAATTATTGGGCTTAATATGATACTTATCTAAAAAAAACTGCGAATTATTAGAGGAAATTATATCGTTATGTGGTGCATGCACGAATAAACAGTAGGTCAATTTATTATATAAAGATTAAAGTAGATACAAAAAATGGCCTACATTTGCTTATATCTTCGAAATTGTATAATTTGTAAAATATCCAGTTATAACATAAAACATATTAAGCACAATGACATGCGAATTTTTAAAGAGAACTACTTTTAAGCCTTCGATCAACCTTTGTTTTGGAAAAGAATATGTTATGAAAGATAATATTAGGAAAGAATTTGTCGTAACATTAGAAATAAAAAATAATGGGTGACATTTTATTATAGAGTTCAAACCATTGAAAGCGCAACCAATAGGAAAAAAAGATTTAAAACAGTGGTACTTATGTAATACAATAGTAACATGTATTACAAAAAGGCTCGTATTTTTTTGGTCAGAATTTAAATAACACTGGTCAGAATTTTTATTAAATGGTCAGAATATATCGGTCAGAATAAATAGTCATAAAAAACCTTACCTAACCTAACCTACTAACCAAAATTGTTATTAAATATTTTGACCGTTTAATATTTTTATTCTGACCAAAAATTGATTTAATTTCTAACCATTTAATTTGTTTCCTTACAAAAAACGTAACAGCCTATTATTAAGAAAATAAGACTTAGCAATATGCAAGGTTTAGTTAAGTAAAATGACATATAAAATTAAATAAATTATACGTATTGGCTGCGCATAAAAAATTAAAGCGATCATTTAGGGGATTAGGATCACAGGGGTATATCTACAAAAATATAGTATAACCCTTTGGGGAATATGGTCGTATATATATAATATTTATTGCCGTTTTCGTGTTTTTCAATTTAATTAAAGTTTTTCTTAACATATGGATAGAAAACATATCGACTGTGGAAAGGAAAAAGGACGTAACCCAAAGTTTTTTCAAAACAGCTTTTTTTCGATAATCACAATGTATCAAAGATGATACACGTTCTATCAAAAGGATGCAGGTTGTAAATGCCGAATTAATATCTAAATTTAGCTTTTAAGTTTGAAAACAGTTGAGCTTGTGAAAATTGAAACCAAGAAAAAAAAACTGTTTTATTTTAAATTAACATTAGATTATGTCAATTAAACACCAGTTTAAAAGTCTCCGTCTACTTCCAGGTTGCGTATATTTTATAATTTGCCTATGGCCCAAAATCATCAAAACACGTTTTTTGTGCCTCCTGTAAAATTTGCTATGTGTGGGTTACGTCCTTTTTCCTTTCCACAGTCAATATACATGCGTAGTTTTTGGCAGTCACATGATTGTTATTATTTTCTGCAAATATACAAAATAATTTTGAAAACAGATTAATATTTGTAAACAAAAATCACTAGTTCACAGATGAATGCAAAAAATACCGAGATAGCTTTGTGTCACCAATATAATCAAGGCATTGCCAAAACCGAGTTTAATTTAAAATTCACTTTTTTGTAGTAAAGCCTGCGTGATCCTAAGCCCCCGATTTGTAGGCTATAAATTATTTATGCGATCATTTGGCGCGGCGGTGAACTGCAAGCGATAGATTGCTTGTGGTGAATTGCGGATGTAAAATTTTCGTGCTTGAAAATGTGTTTAGAATGATTTAATAAATATATGTAATTCAAATATTAAAAATGTCTCCCCTTGTTATGGAGAATGCAAACTGTGGAGTGTTGACTGCACTTAAGAATTACATAACGATTTTTAAGCTAGATAACTAAGCATCATTTTGAATGAGACAATAATGATTCTTAGCGTAGGCATTATGGGAACATCTTCTTTTGTGGCAATGTGAACTTCTTTGATGACGTTCGCAATTAATAACCATTATACGTTCGTGCCGAGTGTCTTTCTAGTGAGAAATGAACGTTATATAATATTACTTGTAATTATTTGCGAGATATTCTGCAGAACTGTCTGCGAGTGATTAATTTCTCATATAAAGACTTCATTTCTTTCATTCACTAAAACATACAATCTAAAGCATAGGTTCCCAACCTTTTCGGGTGGCGACCTCTTTTTATAGAAGCCATGTGACCCGCAGCCCAGATGCAATTGAAAAAGACATTTTTTCAATATGTTTATTTTAGTTGACTGTAGTATAAGTTTTTTTTGTTCAAATTCAAAATAGAAAAAAGTTGGCGACCCCCAGAAAACCAGTCACGACCCTCTTGAGGGTCGCGACCCATAGGTTGGGAAGCCGAGCTCAAAAGTTTTTCACTGTCGATTGAGTAGTATACAGTAAATTAAATAATTTAAATTTGAACCGTCCAAATCTATAACATTACTACACGCTTTGTCATTCGCAACCCTTGGGCAACTCACGGCAGTAAAGTGCCATAGATGAACTGACGTCAGTTATAATAGTTTCATCATGCACTTTTATTTTTATTTTTTATCCATGTCTGCTCCCAATGTGAAGCATATGGCCTCTTAATGGAGGTGTCTCAACATATTTTTTTCTACTAGAACTGTTTGCTACTCACTCGCTCAACCTCTCTTTTTTCAAAGAGAGTAAGTAGAGGAAGAAGGATACGTCAAGGAGAGAACTAGTGGATAACTAATCGCTCTTGATACGCACAGTTATTAAAGGATCGGAGGGTGTGAGGGTACGATATTTAAGACATCACAAACAACCATGTTTTCGAACAGATATAGATAAATCAACCGAAAAAATGCTGTTAACACTAGGACCGTCTCGAACCCGTGAGATCCGGCACGGAAGCCTACAACGCAAACAGCTGTACCATAGGATTGAACGCCTGAATAAGCCGAAAGGTGAAACTCAGGTTGTTGGTAACAAACCGTGTAATGTACAAAATTTGAACGATTTAAATTTAATATTGAAATTACACCGAACACTTTCATTGAAAATCTTAAAACTGTAGTGTTTGTTAAAAATCAGGACCGGTTTTGCTAATCGTGAGAATTATCAACTGATGAAAGTTTAAACCGAAATAGTTTTATTTTGTTGTAAATATATATATGTGTATATTACTAAGGTTTGTATGAATAACATTAGGTCGATTTTTCTAGTAAAACTGTTCCAGATCTTTTTCTGATAATATAAAATTGGTAAAAAAATGCTTTGTCGTTTCATATAAATAAAATATATATTCACTGCCGAATGAATGCACTGTGCTGAACAGTTGTCACAATATCCGCGTATTAAAGTGAAGCATTCCTACTCTTGATGAAATATGTCTTCTTCTTCTCTTAGCGCCAAATCTCTATGCCAAAAGTTGGCGACGAAGTCGCAGCAAGACACTTTGGTTGTCAAGCATATTGGTTGCACACGTGAATGACAATTGAAGTGGACGACTGATATTTTCTTTTATTGTAAGGCTGGAGTCTTGGGACTGATCCAATCCCGCTGATACTTATGAAACTTTGAACCGAGCGAATAGTTAGTTTTATTTACCGATTTTTGCGATACAATTTTTTTTTGTCAATATTATAAACTACATTCGTTAATACTAATAAATAGAGAAACTGATTTAATTTCACTGATGATCGATTTCATATAATGAAAACTGTTGTTTGCAGTCGAATATTCACACACTAGTTATAAATGGTTGCTAATTTTACACGGAATTAAAAATCATATTAATTTAAATATACAACATAAAAAAACTCTAAAATTAAATAAGTGATTTTGATATGGGCTATCAATGCGCGGGCAGGCGACGAACCCAGGCTGCTGTCTGGTACAAAATCATCAATCACCATTCACGGCAGTGCGCTGGATCATTTGTCTATGGTTGAGCGGCGGGACGGACAGATCCTCAGATCTGACTATTGATTTTTGAATACCAAAGTGATGGCTAACATTTGATTCCAGTTAAATCTTAATGTTGTCAAAATTCTATAAAGGACAGTTAATATAAAACCTGTGTGCGGAAAGAAAATGGCGTATAAATAGCTAATAGTATTCAAGCTCATATGGCCATAATGCCTTGAAATTCAATACAGCTAAAAATGAGATATTTATTTATTGATTTGGCATTTACATGGAAGAACTCCATTTTAATAGGGTAAAATATCAAGGTATTTCAGTTCTACAGTTTTAAAAAAAGTTAAAGGTTAATAGCTATTTCGGATTACGCCATCGTCAGAACTATGCTTTAAACGTCCATTTACTCAACTAGATCTCCTGTCTAAGAAGAGATACAGTTTTTAAAAAATGTAGAACTGAAATACCTTGATATTTTACCCTATTAAAAATGAGATAACAGTCTTTTTCAACAAAAATCTTAAGCATAATTTCGTAATGAAAAATATGTCCAATTATCGAAGAAAATAAAAAAAATCATTGAATCTTCGGTACATAAAAAAGCATACGACAAAAATGGTAATATATAGCTCTGAAAATTGCGTAAAGCTAAAATGGTTATCAACTATACCCTGCAACTCTTGTAGAAATAAATACTTTGTTATGCCAACGGAAGTAGTTATATCATGTATCTGAAAATTTAATCAAATAATAAAAATATTTGATTAATTTGCTTTTTTTTATTAAAATCAAAATCTTATTCACTTTATCATTGATAGTTGAATGTCTACGAACTTAAATGTTTAAATAAACAGAAATAAAAAAAAATTACACATAAATAAAATCACGCGTGCTTCTACTATCTAATCTTGAATAATCTTTCAAATGTGTTGTATGCTTTTATAACTATTATTCATAATAATAAATTATGGGTAAAATAAGTGACCGCGCACCGAACAATGAGCATTTAGCAATTCAAAATTAAAATACTTAGCTGAAAATAAGTGTTAAAAGTGAGTATCATTAAATTAATGAGCATAGACAACTCTTATCTTGGTTGAATATCACTGATCTAGGACTTGCATGTTCGCTTTTATTTAAATGAAAAAAAAAGCACGTTCTCTATTGAGTTTGTTCTACAGGCAACATTATTTAAAAATTTTGAATTAAAAATTAATAAAATAACTATTACAGTATATAACAATAAGACGAAAGGAAAGATATTTACGTTTTTAAAACGTAGCTATGAAAATAAATTGACAAATCAGGTTAAAATAATCAAGACGCAGGCTATTTTTTTATTACTTGAGATAAACTCGAAGAGTTTTGGTTACCACTTTTTGGTGAAAAGACATCACGAGAAACGTTTGATGATCACTTAGTGAAACTCAAGCTCGAGATTCGTTAATTCGCTACTAAGAAATATCTTGCTACAAAACCACATAAGGCAAAAACGGACAATCAATAGCAAGCCGACGAATTATTTTTCATACTAAATCAACTTATAAAAGTTACTCTATGAAATATGATATTAATTCTAAAGTTTTTTATGGTAACCATTTTTTCCTGTTTCTATAATATACACACAGATTGGTTTTGTTAAAACAGTTGGTGGCACATCTCTAACGCACACATTTCACTATAGTTACAAATGTTTTGCGAGTCATGAGCAGAGCATTTTTGTGTTTTTAATTCTGATGTTTTACCCGACATGGCTTTCCTTTTGTAAGTAACAAACGACCTAATCTCTGTAAGAAAAAAAATGGTAAACATAAAAATGTGGTAGTTTTTAGTTTGAGCTATTATTTGGTGAACACTTGGTGAGGACAAGAAGATTGGTTTCGTAAAAAATGTATCAACACTATATTTATACCAACTGCGTTAAAATAAACATGCATTATAACACACGAAATTGTTTGAAACTGTAGAATAATGTAACGATGTTGCAATTTCGTTCAATATATAGATTTTTGAATATATTTACGTCAACAGCAACCTTTACAGGAATTATGGGTATTATTACAGACATAACAAGCTTTGTAATACATGACGTCTGAAAACTAGGGCATCCAATCCCAGACCCTTGTTGTTATCCATGATTTCGGTATCACAAAATCATTCAACATACAATCATGACACAATTGTTTGATTCCTGTTGAAATTGAGAGACTTAAAAAAAATATACAAATGAAGGTGAAACACCTCTTTTTAGCTTGCTGCCACATGTCAAAACATTTTGGCTGTTTGGCGGATTTCAACAACTTTTCAAGACTTCTTATCTTCAATCCCGATTAGGGATAAGCACTATCGTAATCCTGGGATTTCTGGATCCCGAGATTGGAGACCCCAGTCTTAGCACTTTACATCCTAAAATAATTCAATACAATCATTGAAAAATGCTTTATTTTATTATATAAGAGTAATTCGAATGAATATTGTTTCGATAGACGGTAGCCTTAATTATTTCATAAATTGATAAGTTTCGACGATACAGCAATCATAACATATATAACTCGTTCATTACAAGCATTATCAGTTGACATACACTAATAATTATTGAAAATAGTCAACTTAAAAGTGATAATATTTTCATAGAAAATGGATATCGGACATAACATTCGGTGCACGCGTAGGATACTTAGTTGTTTAATATTCAAAAGAAGCACACGCGTTCATACATATTAGTAATAGCAAACTTCATTGTCTCTGCTGGGGAGAGTGAGCTGGTATTAATTTTCATAACCGGAATCTTGGGCTTATTACGTGGAGTATCAGTTATATTTGTATCTGGCTCGCATCTTTAGAATGCATTATAACTATTGCTTACCCATTAGAGATTTGTTTCCTAATATGCATATGCATTTACGCAATGCTTTGGCTGCTTTCTTAAAAAAATAATTGCATACATTTAAAAGATAATCAAGAAATAATAATAAAGAGATCAGTTGATAATGCTCGCGATGAGCGAAACTGATTGTGGTATTTAAATAAATAATGTGTTTTACCAATATAATGTATTTCCATCGAGAATTGAGAGTAAAGATTTTTTTGCTATTTAATGTGACTGGATTCTCATTTGCTTAAAGAGTTGAACACATATCGACAGTGGAAAGGCAAGAGGGCGTAACACACATCTTTTTTCGATAATCACAATGTAAACAACTATTAATATGACGTAATCTGCAATTTCTGTTCGAAGGCATGGATTTATGTGATGTCTTGAATTCCCCCCTCCCACCCATCCTATCATATGAACGGGGAGTTTCGAGAGCGAAACTACTAGTTTTGTCCTAGCCTTTTCGTTATATTCCTACTCTCTTTGGAAAAAGAGAGTTTGAGCAACTGAGTAACAAGCAGTTATCGTATAAACACGTCTGTTGAGATAAACTTTATATGCTCCACATTGGGAGAGAACATGGTTTTAAAAAAAATCAGCAATTGTCAAATTTGTACATAAATTAAGTTTCCAAGTATTAAAAAAAGAAGATCCAAAATTATGTCCAGGAAAAGGGAATTTATAAATGGTTTTTGTTAAGCAATTTATTAAATAAATATTAGTCGATAAAAAATCAGTTAATAAGTCTCCGTGGACTTCAAAGTTGTAATTTTTCAATACGTTATAATTTGCCATTGACCCAAAATGATCAGAAAACGTTTTTTGTGTCTTCTGTAAAAAAAATAATGTATTGGTTAAGTTATTTTTCCTTTCCACAGTCGATATAGTATACAGATCTAAGATAAAGCGTAACATTGGTTAATTTTGTTCTCACACAGAGCACTTGAATTTTGCTTACTTGTATAATACCTATACATAATTGAAATTGTTTATTTCGGCAAAAATAATTAAATAATTAAAATCGAGAATAGAAAATACATGAGACAATGGTTAAAAAAGAAAAAAAAGCCCACTGTCTGCCTTACTTATAATTAACTCGAACCAAGTCATTGAGAATGCTAAAAAACAGGATATGACAAGTTTGCTGATCCGAGTGCAGTATAATGCCATTACTATGTAAGCAGCGTTTAAAAAATCATGTAATATGAGGCAATGGAACGGCGCATGCGACCGGAGATCCTTCCCGTCAGACTGGAGACGCCAGGATCCGTCTGAAGGTGGCAGAAACCGACGACAAAACGAAAAAAAGAATCCAAGTACTCAGGACATCTGTTTAAAATGCGTATACTTGTATATGAATGGGTCAAAGTGCCGACGAGGACATTTGTTAACTCATGCAAAGTAAAATAGAATAAAAACAAATTTCAAATAGTTGTTGGATAAAAAAATGTTTGAATAAAATATGTTAATTAATGTCTCTTTACAGTACGTAGTAAGAGAATAAAAAAAATGTCGAAAATTAAGTGAGTACTAAGTCATTTAATTCCTGACCCTTTTTGTGACCTCGGTGTTTGATGATTCACAATCTTTCAATCGCTGTATTGATAACTTATCATAAATAAATATTATCATTATTTTACATGTCACTAATTTCGATACAAAAAATATCTGTCATTTTTTCGTAAGCTACTGTTGACATCAATTCGAGTAGAAAATATACGACAAACACCCGTGTCCAAGATCTAAAATTTTAAACATAGTTCTGATTAAGGCAAATCGAAATAACTAGATATTATATAGACCGCTGTGGTCTAGTTGGTAAAAGCTTGCTCTACCAACCAGGTGGGTCTGGGTTCGATTCCCGGTAAGGTCAAAATCTAATTCAGATTTTAATACTTAAATTTGAGACTTAAGACATGGGTGTTCGTCATGTCAATTTACCTCGAGTTTATATTGAGTGACTTAGAATACAAAAAAATTCATCGAGTTTTTCTCGTAAGATTTTTCAACTTTAAAAATGTGAAAAAAATTCAGAATATTCTAAAAAATAAACATTATAAGTAATTTACTTACCCAAATTTAAAATAGAATTCAATTTAATAACTTTGTTATGCCACTTAGTGTATTGCAAAATATGACACGGGATAAAACCCCGATCATTTATTTTGTATTTTTCAACTATAAAGTTCAAATATTTTTTTTGTTAATTCGTAAGCCTTGCGATAATATGTTTAATGATGCTTAAATTTGAATCGTTCAAATTATGTACACTCCCACAGATTTTGTCACTAACGACCCGGGTTTCACCTTTCGGCATCTTCAGGCGTTCAAGTGCACGGATGAACTTGAACTGACAGTTCAAGTTCATAAGTTCAAGTTCATCTGTGCACTTGAAAGTCTGAAGATGCCGAAAGGCGAAACCCGGGTCGTTAGTGACAAAATCTGTGGGAGTGTACATAATTTGAACGGTTCAAATTTTATATTGAAATTCCACCAAGCACTTTCAGTCGAAATCTTAATTTAATGATGCTTCTTTAAGTGTCGAAGCACGTGTAACAATTTAAAACACAAGTTTAGTTAAATATTTTTCTTAACAATTATGTCGAGCAAGTGTTATTGAAAGAGTCGGGCTTATTGCTAAACTAATTATTTTATAAACTATATCTTTTTAATGTATACTTCTGTCAATTGTTAGTGGAATGACCTCATATTTAAAAAAAACACCACTTTTTTGATACTTGGTTATTTTATTGATAAATTAACAAATTATGTAGAAATTTCAAGTGTTGGTGGGTCATCCAACCTGTCATTATTTTTATTTAATAAACTCAAATCACTTGACTGTTATTCGTATAGTACACGGGTTCCCAACCTGGGGGTCGCGAAGGGTTTTCAGGGGGGTCGCCAACTTTTTTCGATTTTGGATTTGAACAACAAAATAACGAAAAAGTATAGCAAATCGAGGATTTCAAATTCCTCGGGGGGTCGCCTAGTCACATGGTTTTATAAAAAGGGGTCGCCACTCGAAAAATGTTGGGAACCTATGGTATAGTAGGTTAAACAACGACGTATTCTATACTAACTAGGAATAGGAAAAAATGCTTGATTTAATTTGCTTAAGTAACTTGATCACTATTCAAACGGAAGTGATTAAAAATAATCGCACGCAGAATTGGTTAATCAACCAGATAAATTGACTAAAATACCTGTTCCGAACAATTCCAAAGCCGGTGGTTCTATTAAAAGTATATATTCAAAGCTAATCACATTTTTTACTAATTAGTTTATGGGTGTCATTAGACCCTAGGCGCTTAATGGTGGCCTTCGGCAAGGTCATTTTGGTCGTGAAAAAACTTTTTAAAACGTCTTCAATATCGCCATGCGAGTTTGCGACTCGCTTCCTAGGGTATAACTGTTTTTTCTTTCGCTCATCTTATTTTATTCTGCGAATAAAGTAGAGATAGAAAAGATAGGACTATGCGACTTCCTCCACCACCCGCCACGGCCACACATGTGTCCAACGGACGTTTTCGGTGGCGTAACTTACGTTGTGTATTATCGTGCTGGGATTGTCTCAGGACTATGTGTTTATGCAACTTCCTCCAACGCCCGGTTCTCTTCATCACCCGACTAATGCTTAGCTGCTTGATTTCGCTGCGCCCCATTATTTAATGATAGGAGAGGTGGGAGAAAATTCCAAAACATCACAAAAACCTATGCCTTCGAACAAATATCGATAAATCAATTAAAAAAGATTTTATGCAGGACTTCACGCGTTTGTATATCAGTACAAACATACGATTTACCGAATTCTGTTTGAAGGTATAGATGTTTGTGTTCTAAAAATTGCCTTCCACACTTCCAATCCAAAAATAGCAGGGTAAAGCAAGAGCGATAAGCTTACCACTAGTCCTGTCTTAATCCTATCCTTTCTAATAGGGTAAAAATATCAACGTATTTTAGTTCTACAGTTTTTTATATTTGTGCGTTGATAGCTATTTTGCTATCAACGCGAAATAGCTATCAACGCATAAATATTTAAAAAAACTGTAGAACTAAAATACGTTGATATTTTTATCTTATTATAATGGAGTTCTATCAAGTAAATGCAAAATCAATAAACCTATCCTTTCTATGTAAACTCTCCTTAGTATAGATAGAAAATGAAGGTAAAGCAACTGGGTAACAAACTTTGAAAAAAATCTGTTGAGATACCTCCATTAGGAGGCTAAATGATCCACATTGGGAGCGGAAATGGATTTTTAAAAAATCAACCAAGATATACTTGATGAAAATAACAAATAAGTCAATCGAGATCAACTACTGAAGGCGAAACATCACCAACACCCATGGCTCAGATCTCAAATTCAAATTTGACCTCATTAGTACTTGAGTTAAAATTGCCCTGGTAGTAAGGGCAATGCTCTTGTCAACTAGACCAGTGCTTCCCAAAAAAAGTCTTACAACGGCCCCCCTGATCACAAAACATGTTCTGCGGCCTCCTTGAATACAAAACATGTACATACAACCAGGTGTAAAACATTTTAATTTTGTGTAATTTTAGAATCACTTATAATGTAATTTGAAAATTCTTTTAGATGTCAATTGTTGTTTACACCATTTCATTTTAACTTATTTTTGTATAAATAGCATTGTTAAATTACATTTCTTATCAGTTGACAATGCTTGCAAATAGCGAAACCGGTCCTGACCTTTTAAATAAAGTGGAATAAAGTAGAAAAGAATATTGTATTTTTATTAATACATATATACAACTAGGGCTTGTCGGTTTTCGAAAATCGGTTTTTTGCCTAAATTTGTGACATTCGAAAACCGGTTTTTCAACTTGGTAACCGGTTGTGCCGAATTTTCCATTAACGAGTCTATAAACAAAAAGACAGAAAATTTGGATCTTTTATTTGATGGCTCAAAGACCATATGCCCCACATCATTATCTAGCGAAAGGGTATTTTCGATATCAGGAAATTTTGTGACAAAACGATCAGTGGGCCCTTTGTGTTTTTTTAAATCATACTTTCTGAAGAGTAACACCGACTAATTACTTGTTGTGTATTATTATGTATATAAATAAACAACATAAAAAATTTTAACCTTTTCTCGATATTTTAGTTGAATTATCCATTTTTTGTAAAACTTCGAAAACCGGTTTCAAAATTAGGTTTTTGTATAAGCCCTATATACAACCGTATAAAGCTCTAAAATGCAGTTCGTATTGTTGCTTTATAATATACGTTATGTATCATCTGTGAATTGATGTATCGTGGAATTAAATAATTGTCTCACCACGGGGGGCAATTAACGATCTGAATACATTCGAAACGTAAGTGATATAAAATATGTTTCGTCGGGAAGAAAACAGACTTCGATTAAAATAACGCATTACTGATAAAACGACGTCAATTAGTTAAGACGAAAATAACAATTACGTCTTATACAGAATTCCAATCAAAATTCCATCGAGAATGTCTACGATGTTATCAATAGCAAATTAGAGTGCGGCCGGCCCGCAATCCATCACACTCGTCAGCCAGTGCAATATTACGCAAGCGGGTTCAACGGCTCGGCTCGTACGGTAATAATCATTGAGCAGCGGACATCACGCGAGCAGGCCGGCCATTCCGCGAGCGCTCGCCGGCGACGACTGAGGTAAGCGCGAGCCCGCCGCTATCGGAACGCTCGTCTCAGAGATCCGCTGCTATCTTGCGTCCCGTTCACGAAGAAGCGTCTGATGTATTGCATTTTCGTTCGGGATGACTCGGACGTCGTTCGGAGTTGAAACCTCTGAATCAGGGGATCTCAACCGGTGGAGAATTCCCCCCTAGGGGAAAATTTAATGCTCCAGGGGGAATCGTTGGATAACTAGATTATTGTATTGTGAAAATAGCAACGTATTAAATTCTAAATGTTTTAGTAGGATTTTCAATCACGTTTTAGTCTAAAAACAATAATCTAGTTAACAAGAGTTAGCTCTACAAGATTTTGTAGAGCTAAAACACATTGCTATTTTTTCACCGTGTTATAATGGAGTTCTACCAAGTAAACGCCAATTCAATTAATAAAAATCTAGCTATTGATTGAATTGGCATTTACTTGGAAGGACTCCATCATAATTGTGTAAAAATAGCAACATATTTAGTTTTACAGTTTTTTTAATATTCTTAGTTGATAGCTATTTCGGCTTTCGCCATTGTCAGAACTATAATTAAACTTATATTTTTCTCAACTATATATACTAGCTACAAAGAGTGAATAACAAAATGTATTGTGTATCTCTTCAGAGCTAGTATATATAGCTGAGAAAAATGTAAGTTTAAACATAGTTTTGACGGTGGCGAAAGCCGAAATATCTATCAATTAATAATATAAAAAAACTGTAGAACTAAATACGTTGCTATTTTTACCCTATTTTAATGGAGTTCTACCAAGTAAATGTCAATTCAATCAATAACTAGATTATTGTTTTTGGATTGAAACGTGATTGCAAATTCTACAAAAAAATGTGTTCATTGAAATATGATTTAGTTATTTAAGTATGTAAATACATACCTGCATATAAAAATAAATGAGTTTAAGTACCACGTAGATTATCTTCAGTAGGGGAAATTGTATTCCAAAAAAAGTGGAAAGGGGGAATGGAGATAATAAAGTTGGGAGCCCCTGCTCTAGATTAAGGCGGTGATTAGAGGAGTAACACTCGAAAAAAAATCTTTGAGGGATACAAAAACAATAGAAAAATGTTTTGTAAATAAAAAAGAAACAAGTTATACATTTTAGTGTCAGGTCCGTAGTGCAGAGGTCAACGTCGCTGGCTTACGTTTTCAAGATATAAGGGTTCGAAACCCAATACGAATAGCATTTTTTAATTGATATATGTTAGAAGGCATAGATGTTTGTGATGTCTAAAATAAACAAGCAAAAGCGGTTGGCTTACCACCAGTCCCATCTTTTGTATTTCTAATCTCTTCCGGAAATTAAGCAACTAAGTAATAAACACTTATCGTAGAATGTGCTCCACATACAAATCGGACATGGATTAATAATAAAAAAGACAATTATTATTTAATATAAAATATGACATTAGACAATTTTTGAACACTTTCAGTTCATTGTCATAATTTAAGATTTCGACTGAAGGTGCCTGGTGGAATTTAAATATTAAATTTGAATCGTTCAAATTCAGTTCATTGACATTTTAATAAGACTTTAAGATTGTTTATGAACGAGCCCGTCCGATTTAGTTTCAACAACTAACAAATAAAAACTGTAAATATAAGAAGAGATGAATGCATAAAGTCATAATTTTTTTTTGTAACGTTACCAACTATGCTCATTAAGATAAGAAAAATTGCTTATCATACACGATAATGTATGTACTGTTTATAAAATGTAAATATTTATACAAGAAAAAGATTGAAAATTTCCACATATGAGTCAATGTAGATAAATGTAATTAAACAAATAAAAAAATACATTCTCATTGTTATCTGTTATATAAAGAAGCTTCACACTTTATCGTGAACTGAATTAAAAAATATAGTAAAATCACTATTGAATATTAAATCTGAATACGAAAAAGACTTTCTCAAATTTCTGAAGGTGAAAATTAAATAAAAATACGGTGGTAAAAACGCACATTTATTAATTAAAGAAATGAATCTAATAAAGGACGAATGAATTTCTCAAATGAACGCTAAGATGATAAGCAATTCTTGACAAGAATATAACTTTTGTTGATGATTCAAAGTCAAAAGAGGTAAAATTTTGCTAAGAACTGATATTATTTCGTTAAGAACACATATACGTATACATATTCAATTATTTGGCGTTTCATTCTGTACTTACGAATACAGAGGAATCAAATTTGTTATTTGGAAAGAGAGTGACTTTGTTTCTTTTGGCTTAGATTTAAAAAATTCCTAAATTTTAACAGACATTACTCCTCTTTTATAATAAGAAATAAGAAAATAATACATTATTTTTTTCGAATATCACAAAACCCATATAAAGATTTAAGCATTACAAATGTTATACATTTATAAATAAATATATTATACAAGAGTATTTTTGCGAAGTAAATATAGAGCTAGCACAGAAACATAAGAGATATAGTAAAAAAAGTAATGTGAATTCCTATGTAAATAATCTAAGGAATTAACGATGAGCTTTATATGTAAGAAGATATCATGTCAGGGATAGAAGGGTATGGCAAGGCCAGGACTAGTGGTTAACCAATCGTTTTCGCCACGACTAGTTGTACAAGGATCGAAAGAGTGGGATGAAATTTTCAGACAACAAATATACCCATACCTTAAAGTTGGTCGAAAACAAGATTCGGCATGAAAGCCCACAACGTTAACCGCTGCGCCATATGACCTGACAGTTGATTTATGCACAATTAAAAAATAACCTCTTTTGTTTATGTAATTAAATTGTCGTTTAATATTTTTTTGCAGTAAGCTGACGATATATTAAAGTAATAAATATGTAAGATTGTTCGTTATATCCGAGTACGAATATTGGAAGAAAACCGCACAGTGGCGTGCGAAATTCCCCCACCACCGATCGGAAAAGCACAGCGCGAGAGCAAGAATCTTCGCCGCGCATCCACCGCTTCCTCGGCAATGTTACGTCCTCCTCTAGCAAGGTTAAGGTTGCATTCGATGTTATAACCGGCGAGCGGGCAGTCTTCAAGTTCAGTGTCGCGACGATTGAGCTCGGTGTGGGTCGTCTTCATACTTTTCCAAGGCTAACTGACTAAACAGCTGGCTCCGTCGTATCGAGCAACACAACTCCCAAGTGCTTCATTTACAGATAGGCTCCGGTGAAAATCAAATACTCTACACATTTTTTTTCGAGGACGTTTTGTTTGAGATAATTTGTGACGAGCCGAGTGAAATTAAAAAGTGCCCGTGGCCAAAGTTAACGGTATGTATTTTAAAAGTCTTTTAATAACTGATGAATAGTGTTAATATTTAAATCGATGTCTAAAAAACTATTATTACATCATATTTATTGATGTAATAAATATAAACGCACACTTTTCATAATAAAAAAATTGTCTAGCCATAAACTATAAAAAAACATCACGCTAGAAAACCGAAAAAGCTGAATCAAAAATAATAAGATAAATCGTCTGTTTTATATATTACTACGAAATACAAAAACATTACAAAACAATTATTTAAGTATGTAGTAGGAACTTAAGGAAAGTATACGCAAGTGTTTTCTGACAAAGTTACCTGTATTCAATAAAGTAAATATAATGATAATTCAGTGGAAGAAATAATGCAAAGAAAAAAATACCACTGAGTTCAATTGAAACTTAACTCAAAATGAACATTAAAAAAAACTTAAATTCAATCAAGAGATAATTCACTATAAAATAAACTTTCAATTAGTTATTTATTCATCTTCTATATTGGTCGATGAAAGCAAATCGATAAGATTGGTTGAACCAACACAGAAAAACTATCGGGAAATATCATTATGACAATATATATTATAATTTTAAAATACATATGTAAAACAATTTGCTACATATTAATATTGTATTAATACAATGTAAAAGATTAATATGAATCAGTATAATTGTAAAATTATATGTATGAAAAGATGCAGAAGATAAGATACTTTTACGTCTTAAAGACAGAGTATTGATTATAAAAAGTATTTTCTAAGTCGAAGTACATTTTATTTTTATCGTATAGTTTAATGCTTGAACATATTATTTAAGCAATAAAAATGGCATTCGACCACGATGCCAGCGTTAAATAAAAACAAGTAAAACTTATGTTTGTAAGAAGATATTTAATACATCAAATCGCAACCCCGCCACTGAAGCGCATAACAGATTATTATTTTAAGAGCCGGTGACAGAGAATAAGAAAATTCTCTCCGGCGCCTTTACTAAGAAATTATTTTCGCAAAAAAGTAAAAAAAAAATACAATATACTTTAGCGATGCTGCAAGCAAGGTCTATACAACATTTTATGGAAGTATTATTTGCCATCGTAACAAACGTATTTTTAAGGATAATGTTTGACGCTTTTTTTTAATGTTGAATAATGACGAACTTTAAGAAGATTGATTTTTTATGATGGAATGATTGATTCAGCAACTCAAAAGATTATTTTTTGATTGAAAACTAAAAAAAATATTTATAATATGTTAGGTTTCGTATTTTAAATTGAAATGAAAAATATGCTTGTTATAAAATGTTTCTTTTTAAGTTTCCTTTTACAGAACTTTACAATTTGTAACTCTATCGATATAAAAATAATGATATTTTAATTTTAAATCTAATGGAGTTTAAAAAGAAAATTCCAATTCAATTAGTACATATGATATAATATAAAATAAACGTTTGAGACTTAAATATAAATAAATAGTAAATAATAAAAAAATGTTAGAATAATACTAAAGTAAAAGACTAGCAAGGTAGACAGATACGTTATCGGTTTTTATTTTAATAAAACACAACTAAAAGTTTGAAGTTTTAGTGCTGAAAATAGTAAGGATTTTTTTTTATTTTTTAAATAATTCTTTTCTGGGTACCAATTCATCATAAAGTTTCATTTGTTGATTCTCAAATTAATAGCAACTATAACTTAAAGCAAAAAATAAATTAGGCTAGATACATACATAAGAAATATTAAATTTTATTCATAATGTTTTCACTGTCGCTAAAATATATTCGTGATGAAGTTTATTTATTGCTTTAAAATATATCTATATTTATAAGAGACGATATAAGTACATATTATTATAAAGACCGAACAAATAATCCTAAAAAGATACTGATTTATTTTGCTGAATTTTAAGTGAAATGTTTACGATAATACAATAAACGCGATAGTTTCTCGTTTATTATTGCATAAAAGAAATGTGATTCAGTGAACATGCATATAATAAAAAAATGGTTTTATTATGCAATGAATTATTACGGCATTTTAAAATTATATACGTTAATACATCATATCAATTACAAGATAATTTCAGCGAGACGTAAGCACGATTACAATATGTAAATTTTTAGTTTAATAAAAAAGTGAAAATGATCTTGGTAAGCGCGTTTAATTAAAACTTTTAACTAAAAGAGTGTACAAAATTTCGCTTGAATAAAAAAATATCGTTCTTAGGACAACTCGTCGGCCTAAATAAATTTAATTATAAAATTGAAGAACTGCATACAAACGTATTCAATTATGCGATAAAAAAATCTTAGTGTTATTTTTTATGTTAAACATATTTATAATCTTTAAATTCTGATGTGATATATAACATTGTGGGAATTGATTTAATATATAAAACTTACAATTATAACATTCCTTAAGGATTCACTTGCCGTGGTTATTTTTCTTTATTCGTTTATTGATTTTTTGAAATATACTAAATAAATAAATATAAAATTAGAAAAATAAGTGATAACAGCTTGCTTATCTTTTATAAATACTCTTAAAGCTAAAAATAAAATCACATTCGGTTGTAGAAAACTATAAATTGTTCATTCATAATATTAAAAAGATAATATATTGTATGATTTAAAAGTCGTTCGGTATTTTGAAGAGGGTATACAATAAGGTGCTGGACATATTTTTGCTAAAAAGTAATGATCCTTTTTATCAAATTTAGAGTATTCCAACATTTATAATGTTTTATTTTATTATATATTTGAATTTAATATGTATTATTTTAATATATTTTTAAACTTACATTATTAATAAAAAATATTTATAATTCATATATATACAATTAAAAATTAACAAATCTGTATGAAAGATATAGAGACTGAAGATAACTTAAAAATTATTTATATAACATGTCACTAAAAATGCTTCATAAAAATGAACACAATTATAAAACTGACTACAGAATTTGTTAGCATCTATATAAAACCAAATTGATTTAAGAGCAGCACAATCAAACTCATGAAGCAATTCGGATCGAGCGACATTTTGTAGCCATAGCGCTGTAGAAAATACCCTTATGGTTGTGTTTTTACAATTAATTCAAACAGTTTTAGCAGAAATAGTATCAATTGAAAAACATATTGTTATAACGTATACTATCTGTGTTTTTTTTTTCTTAAATAAGCTACCAAAGTGGCATTTGTGTTCGACCCTGGTTTTGCTGGCCAAATAATGAGAGCTTTTCTCCTGGCGGTGCATGCAAGTGCATAATGCACTCAGTGTCGGCGGCCGCCTCCGCGTCGATATCGCAGCAAGTGCAATAATCAGACGGCCGTGCACTTGCATCGCAAAGCTCGCGATCCGATTTTGTATGACACCAGAATAGTCACATGGCAAACGGTGAATAAATAACCAGTATTTATGGGGCGTTTGTTGTGGCTTGCCGCTAGCAGACGCACCGCTGTGTTATTTATCGACATCGAAAATGAGCGCGGACTGCGCGGCTAATAAGTGAATAAAACCACCTTGGACATTCACGGCGTAATTAAATAAGTGTAACAACATTTCATTAGGCATCCATTTAGGGCTATTAGGGATTGTAAAATGCAAGCATAGAAAACATCGCCGATCCCAATACCAATAACTGCCTGGTGATACATGTTCCTACTCTTACGACTTTGGAAATGTTGTTGACACGTCTACCTCCCGAAGGAATCTTGCTCGATATTAAATAAGCCCTTCGACTTGTTTAAGATATTGTAATAATATTCTCACAAAGTCACGAGAAAATAAATACGGATTTGAATTTATAAATTGCTTCAGAAATTTTATCTTCTTATTTAAGAAAGATATTTTAAAAGTCACAATTAGTTTGTATTAAAATCTTTAGAGGATTTACAATTTTTAAAAATCAGCAACGAAACTATTAAATTGAAAAATTATAACTTTTAGGGTGTTCACTGTCAATACTTGGTGGAAAGGCATTATATTAATAAAAACAATATTCCTTTGTACTTCATTACACTATATTTAAAAGGCCAGAACCAGTTTCATTCATTGCGAGCATTGTCAACTGACTTCAACTTCAGTTGACAATGCTCGCAATAAGCGAAACCGGTCCTGACCTATTAAGTAAAGTGGAATGAAGTACAAAGGAATATTGTGTTTTTATTAAGAAAAATTATAAGTGATGATTTCAAGAATAATTTCTGTTCCAATAGTCATTGGATGGAAGATAATCATTATTAATTTAAGTACATAGTATTTTCATCATTCTCTCTATTTTTTTTAAAGCACTATAGTGCATTATCTGCATCAGACCAAGAACATGCGAAACGAAGTCGTTTAAAAAAAAAAAAAATGCGTTATGGAAGGAAGCCGTAAAACAGCGGTTGCATATACATTTATAAAAACACAATTTTTCTATGTACTTTATTCCACTTTATTTAATAATATATTATATATTAAATAAAGTGGAATGTATTATATTTAAAGGAATATTGTGTTTCTCTTAATATAATGCTTTTCCATAAAGTATTGACAGTGAACACCCTAAAAGTGATAAAATGTATTTATTTGTAAAATATTTTAAATTTGATGAAATATCGCAAAAGTGATTCTATATTATTGTTTGACTGAATGAAATAAGAAAAATAAATTTACTTGTTAAATAAGCAAAGTTAAGATATTTTGATACGCAACTTTTTATACATTTATTATGTACTAGATTAAACAATACAAATAATTGGCTGGACATGATTTGGCTCAGCTTAAAATGATTGTTGTACAAATCCACTGAGATAAAAAAAAAACACGATTGTTTATTGATCAGTTTGCTGTAGATTTATCAGATTTTTTTGCAACACGACCAAGAATAGCAATCCAATTTAATTCTGTAAAAGTGAACGAAATATACTACACGCATGATTTTAGAAGGAAAATTATTAAATAAATAATAGACAAATTAATTATGATTTATTATAATATACATGATGCACATCTTTATTTACTTTTCCGGACATAAAAGAATAGCCGGATACACCTGTGAAAATGATTTTAAATTGTCTTATTAATTGATTGATATCAATACTTATACAAAAATTAATTACATACTATGTGATACAGAGCTGTTTTATAAAAGATGCAGTTAATTAAATACTTTAACATTACTTTTGCGAGAACAATACAATTTAATCAGATTTCTAAAAAAGTAACATAATTAAAACTTCAATGTGAAAAATAATTAAATTCAGCTGACGATATCTGCAATCATGTGTATATTAAAAAAATACAGATTGATCTTATTTGGCTGTAACGGTGTAAATATTATTATGACACGCATAAGTGCAGGGAATGTATATTATATATGTGAGGCTGAGTTATGAATTTGAGAATCTATTTTACGATTTTGGCAGTTCATTTAGGCGTCGGTGAATAGAATTTTAATAATTATATAATGAATTATTGAAAGATGTTACTGATAGAAAGAAGCCAACGCTCCGGAAATGTGAACGAAACCGAGAACTATTAAAAATACAGGTTTTCTACTTTATCGACACTTAAAATTTAACTTGACCTGTGCAGTGTGTTCTCACGGTAAAAAAATATCATATTTCGTCCTTTATATTGAGACGTCATATTTAATACACTATGCGATCAAATATTTTATTTAAATTAATTGTTCAATGCTGGGTAAACTCATTCAATTTTATCAGCTTTTTAAATAAATATTTATAATAATATAATTTTAAAATAGCTATAATAAAAAGTTATAGAAATAAAAATACTCTAAACTTAAACTTAAATTTACCTAAAAATGGTTGACAAACATTAAGATTTATTTATTTATTATATACACTCATTTTTGCTTTTTACGTTGTTAATGATAATCAATATTCGACAAAAAAATAAAATTTGCTTCGAAAACCTTTGATTTTCCAGAGAGAAAAAAGAAAAATCACTTTTTCTCTGTGTTGAAAAGTGAAATAAATCACTAAAAACTAAATGAAAACGAAATGGGTCATATTCTTCATTCCACCAACGCAAATGTTTAGGTCAAGTTCTAAAGCGTGGGTGTTTGTGATATCTTAATTCTCTCCCAAATTAATTAACTACTAGTCCTGTCCTAGCCCTATCTATCGCTGTTTTAAAAAAAGTAAAGTTAAGCAATTATTAACAAGCAGTTCTTGTAAACTAAAATTCTGTTGAAATACCTTCGTTAAGAAGCCATATATTTCACATCGGGTAAGGACTTAGATTGGATTTTTTTTATTATTAAAATAAGAAGTGAGTTTTTTTTAAAGCACTGCACAAGAGCATAAAATAAATATTAGTAATATATTATGTTAATTATAATTACAGGTTGTTGGGTGTTTTAGTTTGACTTCCTTTTCTCACGCTAGCTCTCATACCTCGTAGATATCAATCACGATGGTATGTCAATACGACTCTAGATCAAAACGCGAATAAATAATATCGTTAATTAAAATCGACACTACCAGGGAGGCAGAAGTCAACGCGGGTATTTTACAAGTATGTCGCCGGGGCCGTAGTACCGATTAACGGTTCTGTTCTCCGGATCGTATGCTAATAATACGACTAATAATAATGCAAGTAAGTGCATCGGGCGGATGCAAGTTTAGTGGAACGGTACAATCCTGCTCGGCCGAGTGACTCTGCCCGGGGACAGTACCGCTTGGTTTTATTCGGAAGAATATATGAGTCGAAGGGTTATGCCAGCAGACCGTGACAGTATTCCCGTATGTGAGACGGTCGATTACCGCCGGAAATAAATGTTATTATTTTAATATAATATTAATAAATATGATTTCCTGACAACAACAAAAAACGTTCATTTTACGGCCGGTTCCCATGTTGATAAGAGTCACTAAAATTGTCATAGTTTAGTATAACAAACAATTCAAACAGTGAAAAAATATATATTAAAAAAGAATTTACTATCGGGTCCTATGGCGCAGTGGTTAGCGTTGCTGGCTTACGTGCCAGATCTAATGGGTTCGAGTCCCAGTACGAACAGAATTTTTTCGATCGATTTTCGATTTCTGTTTGAAGACATGGGTGTTTGTGAAGTATAAAAAAATTCTTCTCTTTTGGACGTAACGAGAGCGATTAGTTCACCACTTGTCCTGTCTTAATATTTTCCTTGATATCCCGACTACTCTCTTTGGAAGTAGTTGAGCGACTGAGAAAGAGGTTAAGCGATTGACTAACAAGCAGTTCTCATAGAAAAAACATCTGTTGGGAAACCTCCATAAATAGGCCATATGCTCCACATTGGGAGCAGACATAGATATTAAAAAATCTCTATAAAGGAATAATACAGTTAATCAATTTTACTAGTCATCACTTTAAAGCTGTTAAAAAATACTTACATAATAAAAAAAAAGCAAGGTTAGTGAATGAATATTATCTGCAATGCGAAGCGATACAAAACAAGCAAAATACGTTACGGCGACAATTCGATTCGGTTATGAATCGCGAATCGAATCCCGGAAGTAAAAATACGATCGAATCACTCTTTTTGATTGCCATCAATCACAAGACGAATATTTTATCTGATTGGTTGAAGAAATCACTGCTCAAAGCTCTGATGCAGATTCGATGAAATTGGCTCTCACGGAAAAAGAGCTCTCAGATTTGAGCGGAGATTCAATCAAGCCCCTTTTGCCAAATAACACGGAATAGGAAATAGTACTGTATGGATTCATAAACTTCGAGTCGTGATTTTCATGTGTAAATTTTAATTTGAAATTGGCAAAATGTGGATGTTATAATATAATTTATGGATTCAAGAACATGCAATCAATTTTTGTCTTCTGCGAGTCCCAAAAGATTCGACTCGTAGTCGAATAAACTTTTCAACAAGAATTACCTAAAACGAGGATTGCTCTCAAAATTTTATGTATTGGGTCATACTAAATTTGCATAATGGAAATCGAATAAAAAAAAAGCAACGATTAAAATTGAGAAGTTTGGAGTCAAAAATGACATTATACAGTTTTAATATAAAATAAAATTTGACAACTTTGCTATTCCACCTGCTGTATAACAGAATGTGACACGTGTTTCGCTTATTTGAGAAACATTATCAGAATATCGCAACGTTTACGAATAAGCTGTCACAGTAAAAACAAATGCCACATTCTGTTACACAATAAGTGGAATAACAAAGTTATCAAAATTAATATGGTAAAAATATCAAAGTATTCAGTTTTATTTTTTTCTTAATTAGTTTTTAGCTATTTCGGCGTACGCCATCATCAGAACTATCTATGGCGCACGCCGAAACAGCCACAACTAATTTTATAAAAAAAGTTTAACTAAACACTTTGATATTTTTTACCGTACTACAATGGAGTTCTACCAAGTAAATTCCAATTCAATCAATATTTTCAAATTTATTTTTACAGTAAAAATGAATTTCCTCAAAGTTACTGCCGAATTCTGAAGATATTAGACAGTTTTGATTATGTGATATTTTGACTATTAATTGCATGGAAACTATGAGGGTTTTGGCAATGTTAAAAAATAATTTCTGTTGTTTTAAATCAGTACTCCAATATGGATGCAAACTGTATTTGGACGCGTTTGATTTTAAGCTCCTCGTATAATATTATCAAGTATGCGGATTTTGAAAGCCAAAAGAAAAGCGAACTTTAACTAATTAATATAGTTTATTTACCATTTGAAGTTTCTTCAGTTCAATCAGTAAAGTGCTCTTACAGAAGATGTAAAAATGTATCAGGGGCACATGAATTCGTACGGGTTAACACGGAATACTTCCGAAGTCTCCCAATGTTAGGATTCGCTGTCTTGCAGTTAACGATTCTCATAACCTCGCCGACCCGCGCACCGAGTAACATTCGGTATCTATCGCTGTGCTGTATCGAGCACTACACCCGCTGCTACCCTGATACCATCGACAATGCCGCTCAATTTCCGCAAGGCAACGAAGTACACACACGTGGAATTGCCAAGTGATTAAAACTTCATGTCATCCTGATAAAAAGATAGGTTTTTTCTGATGAAGTAATTTATTATGGGAACTCACTATGTAATGCATAATTTTAGCTAATATCAATTGAAAAACATCCATGACTATCATCACTAAGAACACCCATTCAATACTAGCTACAAATATCAAATGAATATTTAATTCTTGAGGTGAAAAATGAAAAAATAATTTGAAGAATCAATGTAAAATAGCACTGTATTTATACTTGCATAAATAAATCTTTTTCTAAAAGAATTAAATAATAATTTCATCTGTTTTTTGCTAAAGTTCAGTTGGAAAATTGAAAGTTCTTATAAACTGTGTAGCTTAATCACAGAACTTATTGTTTGTGTTTTTTTTTTAAATTTATGTTCGCTCCTAATGTGGAGCATATGGCTTCCTAATGGAGGTATTTCAACAGAAGTTTTTTCTACGAAAGTGTTTGTTAGCCAGTCGCTCAACCTCACTTTTTTCAAAGTGATTAGTAGGGAAGGAAGGATAAGGATAACTGGGTGTAGCGATAACGATTAGTCGACCACTAGTGCTATTGTTTGTATGCAAGTGAATTTTTCAATAAGAGACATTTCTCCAACTCTTATAGTAAAAGTTAATCATTTTGTAATAAGCACTTATCAAAAACAGTTTTTTCCCATTAAAAAAGTGTTAGTCCTAAATATAAAACTTGAAAGCATTGTTATAAAATATGTTAATAAGATTAAGACAATATATAAACACAAAATAAACGCTTGCTTCAAGAGTATAGATATCTTTCATTAAAACATAATAAAGAAAGTTTCGGAGGTCGTAAGCACGAGATGATGATGATGATTGATGGTTTGTTTAGTTTCGTTTTCTTTACCTTCATTTCTTGGAGGAAGACGAGAGCTTTGATTAGTTACGATGTGAAGGTAATTGCAAAGAATAAAATTACACCGAGCTGAAGGCAAGCCAAAACAAAATAAAAACAACTCGAACACAGGGAACTAAAGTTGTAAACTTGAGCAAACAAAATAAAGGATATCAAGATGGATGATATCTTAATTAAATGTCGATTAGTGCTCGGCATTTTATTGAGTTATCAAAGCGTTCCCACTATTTAACATTTTGAATTTGATTTGTTAAACAACTATTTAATGCATTTAACAAAATAAGAACTGCACTTAATTTTGTTTCGTAAAAATAAACTAATTTCTGCACAGGTTTTCGATGTTGTAAATAAAACACATTTGAAAACATGATGTATCCATTCGTTGTAGTAATAACAACTAATTTTCAAACTGACATTAAAAACAAAGTTATAAATCGTGATTCGGAATCTCGGGAAAAATATACATGCCTAACGCCAATTACAGAAGGATCAAGATATATTTTTTATTTATATCTCCATGAAATAAATTCTTAGCTTTTTTAAATCTGTAATGACTACTTTTAAGTAAATCAAAAAGTTTCTTGTACAAACAGAATAATTGCATAGTATAATAATGAATGGATAGACAGACGGTAAGATTACTATCAATAAATACAAAAACAATACATTTTCTTGTAATATAAGAAAAAGACAATAAAATTCGATTTTATTTAATTTTGTTTGTCTTATTTGCGTGAAAATTTACAACTATAATTTGAACAGTTTAATTAGGACAAAATGTATTTTTTTAAGCACATTTGTTTTGCGATATTGTCAGAAAAATTATTGGAAGTAATTCAACATTATCAATAAATGAAACTCAAGTATTAAGATAAAAATTATAAGCATCGAATACGTTGCATAAAAAAAGCTTGAGCGGCAGATAAGAAAGAAAAAAAATCCTTTAAAGAAAGGTACTCAATTTTTTTAATACAGTTAATCAGTTACAACAAAACATACGTGAAAACGTTTAAAAAAATCTTAATTAGTCTAGTCTGTGCTGTAATCATTTATTTATGCAATGCATTCAATTAAAAACATTTTTTTACAATATATGTATATAAATTCAAATCGACGTCGCAGAATCAATCACATAAATCGAGACTATTTATTATCTATAACGATATTTACACAACAATGATTTTAATACGTATTCAATTTCTTTCTAGAAGGGTTAAAAACACACATTCGAAGCGGAAACTGTTTAAATGCCATTATTATAAAGGATACTCGCAATATTGTTCCACCGCAAAAGCCTTCAAGCAGAATTAAACGCTGAGACACAATATTGAGGCTTTGAAATCGCCTCGTTAGGCTCTATTTATATGTACGTAAGCTGTAACAAGACTGAGGAGCGTTACAATGTAAACACAATAATCAGCCTTCGACGGGCGAATGGTATAAATAATGCCTATTTCTTAACGTAACGAGTTAAGCGTGAACCTAACAATGGGCTCGATTAGGGGTCGATTAGACCACAATAGGGGCATGAACGACGCGCTCGCCTGACGGCCGACGGCGGCACGATGCCATTCTTGTCAAATCGGACGAGGTGGAACCCCGACGAACGATTCGTTATTATGATCAGGGAAAATGATATTGTGTGAAAATAATTGAATACAGATTTGCAAAGTCAGAAAACAAAATTATAATTAAATTGCCAGGAAATAATAGATATTCTTTTTATTCGAAAACATAATCAATAACACGACAAAATACATTAAATATATTGAAGAAAGATTTAATATTTAAATCTGAAATATCTTTCCTACTTTGTTATAATACGGTATCTGAGCGAAGGGAAAAAATCTTTCGTTTTTATTAATATTTAATTAAAAAAAAAATCTTACAAACAGGCAGAATGCATTGATTGACTTGAAATTTACTTGGTAGAACTCCATTGTAATTGGGTAAAAATAGCAACGTATTTATAATTGAAGATTTCGACTGAAGGTGCTTGGTGGAATTTCAATACTAAATTTGAATCGTTCAAGTGCTCGGATAAACTTGAACTGAAACCCGGGTCGTTAGTGACAAAATCTGTGAGAATGTACATAATTTGAACGATTCAAAAAAAAGCAACGTATTTAGTTCTACATTTTTTTAATATTTTATATCTAGTAAGTGTAATACTACAATTGTAATTTGAATTAGAACGTTAGAGTGAATAACATGATGCATCGTGTACCTCTTCGGAACCAGTATATATAGCTGAGAAAAAGTTTAGGTTTAATCATAGTTCTGATGATGGCTTAACCTTAGTATTTATTAAATTAGATAGTAAATAGCTATCAACTAATAAATACAAAAACTGTAGAACTAAATACGTTGCTATTTTTACCCTATCAAACATAATGTATACAGAACATTACTATAAACTTCCAGATGGTATCTACTTAACGCAAGCATATTTATGTTCTTTATAGCAAATACATTAATATAATTATTATTTATTATTAAATCTTCAAGACAGATGTCTCTCTGATTTATTTTTAAAAAAATCTAGCGATTTTAACAAACACAACTCGTATATATTGTAAAATAAAATAAACAAGCGAAATGAAAAATTATTTGTTTTCGTTTACTATTGCATGCTACAAACCGCTTCATGATAACTGTCATGTCCAGTTAACTCATGTTAAAACAACGGAAACATTGTGTGTGTTTCAACGCACTTTTGAATAAACGTTGACATTTCAAACAATAATACTGTTATGTGAGACTCAGCGATCCACTTAACTTTTAACATCGCAGCGGGACTGTATTGATTTTGTAAATAGATTAACAATCGACAAGTGAAAGGCTTTCTAAGGATGTAAACAGTATGCACGTTTGACGGCCATTTTGTAGTGTTTGCGTAAGTTTTTATTACAGTGAATGGGACATGTTTTACAAATCATTCACATAGTCTATTCACTAACGTAATTTTACATAGTTTTATACTGCACTACCGAATTGCACTCTCGTCTTCAACATACTAGTCAAAAAAAGTAAAAAAAAATCATTTATATTTCGTTTATAATTTCAGGAGACCAATCTTTCATTTTTCAGTGAATTCTATCACTTTTTTTTACAAGAGTTTTTTAATAACACGATTTTTCGTGACACGTATCTACAGCGTAAAAAAGAGTAAATGTATATTAAGACGAATAACTTTTAAACGTTTTGTATGGACATAAGTTGAATTAATTTGTTTTAATCACTGTTTTATGTAACTGAGGTTTATATCGTAAAAGAAAAGCCATTTTTATGGACGAAAACGTTGATATTTCCGGATACAAAAAGACAAAGTACGCTTATATACAATATTAAATGTTAACAACAACGATAATAAGAATCTTAAATAGTACAATACTTAATCCTGGTACATTCCGATAGAAGATAGAATCGCGCTCGCTTCGCGCAATATGGTCGATTGCTGTTATTGAAAGTACGCGCAGGTTTACTGACAATGTCCACAACAAAGGGGCGAGACAATAGAAATTAATTCACATATCTCCCGAATTGAACAGTTTTTTTTCTTCTAGCAATTTCTTTACATTAACAAATAATAATAAATTTGATAAAAAGAACACACAAACATAGATACAACGTTCATAAAACAAAAGAGCACATCTACAAAATGGCATAGTTTTTTTTTAATTTAAAAAATGAATCTTTGTTAAATATTTTAATTGAGAAAGATACAATGAAACATTTTTTGTCAAATAATAAAAAGGCGAGTTAGAGAGAAGATGTGTAGAAGAAGCCTTGGCCCAAGTCTTGTGAAATGAAAACACGTACGTACTAATTCTTCACTTTTATTTATAAGATCAAGACCCGGTTTTGCCTATGAAAAGAATTATCAACCTATAAGAGAACACAAAATAACAGTGTTATGTATACAACATGAAATTAATAAGCAATTGTTATTGTAAGGAATAATTTTGTTTTGATTTGTATATGCAACACTGTAACATTTTATTCTCTATCATTTGATATTGCTAGTCATGAGCGAAACCGGTCCTGATCTTATTATAAAATTAGGAATTAGAATAAATGGGTATTTTCTTTTTTAGTAATATAATGCCTTTCCACCAAGTATTAAAAGTAAACATCCTAAAAGTGATAAATGAATATTGATTAGAGTAAATAATTTATATACATTTAAACTTAAACGATTTATATTTACATTAGCACTCCACTGTTAGATAGAAATAAATAAAATATAAGACATTGAAAGTTAAAGTTTATCGACCTTAGGTATTTTAAATATATTGACTATATTTATATAAATAAAAACGTGTTGTGACAGCCCTTGAAACAAGGGGCTTTCCGGGAATGCGAGGCTGCTGATACCGCTGGACGAGACGATCGGCGCATGCGCTGCGCATGTTCGGTCGTGCGATTTATTCGCATCTGATAAGAATTCGCGACACGCGAGAACAGATCTCAGATTGCGCCCTTTTCAGGATGCGCCCAGTGCTGCGGCGGGCGCGTAGGTATTAGTGCGGCCCTGATAATGATCGGGACAATGGAGTGAGATTTAATTTATCAAAACCCAAATTTATCAATGTCCATTCGCATCAATCCGAATGAAGGGACAAAGACGAATATCGCTTTTAATTAAGGAGAATTTTAATGGTTGAAAAAATAATTATGTACTAACTTATCAACGCACAAAAATTAAAAACCTTTTCGGAGGACTTTTTTTATGCAAAGCTACTCTAACCCAAAGGTGTACAACCTTATTTGCCCTGGCATCGACTTTTCAATCTTAAGTTTTCTCGCGATCGACTTCTAACATGATTCGTATAGGAATTTTTATTTAGTATGGTTTTTTCCCTTCTTCAAACTAAGAAATGTTTATTTTGAATACGAAATACACATCACGAGATAGGTATGTGATTACAAAATAATTCAATTTTAGTATTTTTGTGTATTTCATATTTAAATTATATATTTTTTCGCAAATTCACGAAAGCTTGTGGGATCGACCAAATTTCGCTGGCTTGAAATATGCGCCGCAAATTCCCCAATTTCACTGTCGCATTCCATTGTCGTTGCTACGAGACGGTCGTCTGTGTGGCGCATACAGTCAAATGTTGGTTAGCGTCTAGCGTTATTTTTATTCAACACGTGCCAGGCTATACACGTATAGCCGGGCGACCGCCAATGTATTGGAATTTGGCGTGTTTTGCATTTTATCACATGGTAACTAAATATTTCGTACACATTTTTTTTTTTTGCAAAACTCAAGGTAAATCTTAATTTTGCATTTTTGAGAAAAAAACCAAATCAATAATTTTGTATGAGATTCACTCCCCCAATTACACTACCCCGAATGACACTGTCACGACTTGAGTGTAAATGGGGGTTTAACTGTATATTTTTTATTTTTTATTTTTACGTATGATGATAAAAACGACGCGCCAGTGCCAAGACAGCGAAAAGCGGATATAAATAAAAAAAATGTCGATTTTAATTTTTAAAACTAAATGATAAATCTCTGTTGCGTTAAGCATATTAAAGTCGGCGACAAAAAAGCCAGTATTTTCTCGTGTCAACCATTACTGATGCAACATTGAAACCCTTCGACGAGTAGTCGAGCAACGAAAGCAAATCGATAGAAATGAGCACTTCACTCATGATACGAAAGACTACAAGGGAGTATATATAATTGGCAAAAAGCAGTCCGACAAGGCGACGATTCCAGCTTAGAAGAACAAAAAAAAAACTTGAGCTGCAGGTTTTTGATTCTTGCGGTTTGAGGACGTGAAGCGGACGAGGGCAAAGGCACGTTCGATATCTATGACGCATGTGAGAACACAATTCTCGTCGAGATTGATGAATTATTTATGAACGTTGACTCATATTATATCAAAAAGGAACTTCCATTTGAGTATACTACTAAGAAAATTATTGGTCAACGAAATTTGAAAATCATAACTTCCTTAACCCTTTCTTGCCATCCTAAAAAATCACGTTCCCTGCCATGATGGCATCTCAGTTTCACTGTTTATTGACAGTATTTAAACCTAAGTTAGCAGCTAAAAAATAATTTTTAAAATGTATATATGCTAGAATACCTAAAATGATAAATACTTATTGACAATATTAAGAGAAATATTGAATGATTTCATGGCTCAACTATTTACGATTGCATCATGGGCATGGAGGTGTTAACCAAGATGTGTAAATAGTACACATGCCTTCTAATCATTTACATTTCATTCACATTGAAATTTCTAATCTAACTTATCACAGTTTAAAGACGCCCGCTGTGGCTTAGTTGATTAAAGCTCACTCTACCGACCAGGCGAGTCTGGGTTCGGTTCCCAGTAAGTTCAATGTCAAATTAAGATTTTTAAATTTAAATTCGAGACCTAAGACGTGTGTGTTTGTGATTTCAATTCTTCTAGAGCTAATCTCGATTGACTTACAAAATCATCTCATCATTTTTTTTTAAACCATATCCGCTCCCAATGTGGAGCATATGGACTCCTAATGGAGTTTATCTCAACAGAAGTGTTTCTACGAGAACTGTTTGTTACTCAGTTGCTCAACCTCTCTTTTTCCAAAGAGAGTAGGGATAGAAGGATAGGGCTAAGACAGGATTAGTGGTAAGCGAATCGCTCTCGATACGCCCCGTTCATAGGATAGGATGGGTGAGAGGGGGGAATTCAAGACATCACATACATACAACAGAAATTCATAAATCGATTGAAAAATCAATTTATAAAACTGTCCGCACCGGGATTTGAACCTGGGCCTTCCGTAGTCGAAGCCAACAACGTTGACCACTCGACCACACAGGCGGCATCATTTTAACAGACCTATTAAGTTTAGGCTGAAATTAAGCAATGCAGTTTGAAATTAATGAAAAAACAATGAAACCCAAAAAGAAGACATTTGTCAGATCTTTAAAAATAATAAAAAGCAAAGTATTAATGAATATTTTATTACGCAGAGAATCTTGGATAAGTTACCTCGTATAAGGTTGATTAAAGCAGAAAAAAGATGTTTTTATCTAATAGAATTTCCACGAGGCTAATTTCAAATAAGTTGAAATCTATTCGCCTAACAGTGGAAGAGTGTTTAACTTAGCCTATGACGATCGGAATGCTGTCGCGGGAATTAAATACGTGGATGTCATTTATGCTCTTTCGTTCAGGTGCAATTTTAAAGCAAGTGGTATGGGACAGGCATTAAGTTAATTATATCCACTTAAGTGTCCCGACTATTGAAAAGAACTTGCAGAAATACTCATACAAGTTTTCGTAATACCCATACACTTTATGTAAAGTTACATCAATGCTCCAGGCGACTTATTTGCGTCTTTGCTAAATTGTTTATTTTTCATTAACAGAACTTACATATTATCCTACCCAGTTTAAGTAAACATAATATCACGAAACGTTCAAAGCTGCAATAGAAGAAAAAATAACATGTATATTTTTTTGCATTAAAATTTTTGGTATTGAAAATAACTGCTTAAAAAACAGTATAAAAAGTAATAGAATTCATGTTCAAAATTAAGATTGGTTCCATGAATTTTAAAAAGGTGTTATTTGGAAAAATAACAACATATAAATTTGTTTGTGTAAAAATAGCAATATTAAATTATATTAATTACTAGTTGACAATGTTCGCCATGAGCGAAACCAGTCCTGACATTTGTAAATAAAGTGGATATAGAGTACAAAGGAATATTGTGTTTTTTCTTAATATAATGCCTGCCCACAAAGTATTGAATGTGAACACCCTAAAATTGAAAAAAAGCCAACATTGTGGTACATAAAATCGTGTAGAAACAGTAACAATGAAGAGCCAATAAATAACACAATTTAAATATAAAATGAAAATAACTTAGATTACAAAATGTGACACTAATAAGTACTTACGCAAACATTTGCGAAATAAGTTGTCTGAGGATGCCTCTGAAAGAGGCGAAACACGTGTCACATTTTGTAACACAATACGTGGAATAATCAAAGTTATTTTTATTTTATATTAAAATGAACTTCCACAAAGTTACCGCCGAATCCATCGAAAGTACACAATTTAATTTTTTTTTAAATACTGTTCATCGCTACAGAGACTTTTATGAGGGACTGGACATAAATCGCTTACATCGCTATGAATTTCTAACACGTCTAATGCGTAAGGATATATTGAAACTTTTTGTTTGTTATTACTGTCTTGTGTTGTTGTATTTCTTGTAATTAGGAAATCCGTTATCCGAATCGTGTTACAACAAATAGTTTAGTATTCGGTCTTTTTAGTGGGCCGTGTAATTTCGAAGCGTGTACATACATACATTATACATTTTAGTATTTGCAAATAATAATCAGAGTCAAACTGAAGAAAAAATTTTGTACTGTGGTAAAATAATTGTGGTTAATACAATTGATAATAACGATGATTTTTTTTTTCATTTCAGGTAAGCACTAACAATTTGTTTCTTATAATAAGAGAGGAAATAATATATAAATATTACTGCAAGCAGCATAGGTAAGAGAATTTAAAAGCTATTTGAAAAGTATTATAAATCTATGAAATCAATGTGTTCATTCGAATTGGAGAAATAAATTTATCAACGTCGACATAATTCTAGCACATTCTTTTCCACTTAAAATTAAAACTGTCAGCAACGACTTTACGTTTTTTTTTATTTTTAAATTTTTGATAGGAATAAAAGTTATGCGTGACTTCAATATGGCTTGAAAAACATTTTTTTTTATCGGAAAAAAACTCTCGTCTCTGGAGGGTTAAAGTAAATTGTACGATATAATAATATTTAATACGTGCAATAAAATTCGCTAATTTCAAATGACTCGCAAATCAGTCCAAAAAACAACTACGCTGGATCAGCCCAACAAAATCATATATAGCGAGTCTTTTAATAACTGACCATTAGTCTTAATGTAATTGATATGACCAGTATTTTGTATATAATATTCAGATACGAAGAACTTGAAATATTTTAGCATGCTATTATCATAATAATATAAATTGATAACAGACCACCTAAGATGTAGGCACTTTAAATAAGAGAATAAAACGATGCTAAGATTGGACTAAAAAAGATGAAAGCTTCGGCTATAATTCATACCCTTCTACTCATAATTCAAGTAACCGGTAAAGTCCTTCGGTCAGATATTATGGATAGCTTTCTTAGTTGAAATTTATTGAATTTTAGTTGATATACAAAAGGAATGAGTGAAATAATAATCACGAACGCAATTAGAGCGGGGCGAAGGAAAATAAAATAAAATTACAATAAAGTATCTTTTTTGATACTCAACAAATCGCATATGTATTATTTATTATGTGAGCCTGATATCGGTTAACTGCAAATTACAAAGAAAGTCTTTTTATGCTATATTATTTAAAAAATAGAATTTATTATTAAAAATCAAGTTTATTCAAAATTAAGATTAAGAAATTGTTGATATACAATTATACACTGATAAATTATAACAAACAAATATTAATATCATTTCTGTAATAACATTTCTGTAATTGTCACCTGCTGTGGCCCAGTTGGTTAGAGCTCGCTCTACCGATCACCCAGGTTCAATTCCCGGTCTGATCACAGTGAATTTGAGAATTATTCAATTCAAAGTTGTGATCGAAGACTGGGTGTTTGTGATGTCAATTCACATCATTTCCTCTCCTCCCATCCTTCTGATCCTTTAATAACTGGGTGTAGCAATAGCGATTAGCCAACCACTAGTTTTGTTCTAGCCTTATCCTTCTTTCCCTACTACTCACTTTGAAAAAAGTGAGGTTGAGCGACTGAGTGACAAACAGTTTTCGTAGAAAAAACTTTTGTAGAGATACCTTCATTAGGAGGCCATATGCTCCACATTGGGAGCGGACATGGATTAAAAAAAATACATTTTAGATGTATTAATTTTTTTAATTTGAGTTGCTTTAGTATCGTCAGTTTTTCATATTTTGTACTGTAATTTATTTGTAAATTATTTTCAATACCAATTGTTTATTTCATTTTGTTTTGTATAATATAAATAACACTGTAAAATTGTATTTAATTATCAGTTGACAATGCCCGTCATGAGCGAAACCGGTCCGGATCTTGCTAAGTAATAGTAGAAGTAGTAAAAATAAATATTTTCGCTGCGCTATTGAATGTTGAATGAATTTATCACTTGTTGGGTGTTCAATGTCAATACTTCAATTGTATTTATTTACATTCAAAAAATAAAATATAAATTTTGTACTAATTTCCATTTGTATTTAATAAGATCAGGACCGGTTTCGCTAATGACGACAATTATCAACAGTAAAAATATAAATGAATTTATAAGTTATGGCAAAAAAGTATAATAATTGTGATACGTAAACAAAGGTATTTTTAAAACGAAATTAGTTGTAAAAATAAGTAAAATTGAATTACAATTCGAATACAACTTGTACAGGTAATTTTTGTACGAATACAAATCGTTAATGAATCTTATCCAGGGTCACAGAAGGGCAGAGCAAATAAATTATACGTATTCCAATTGCATGTCGTTAGTCGACTGAGTGGATAGGATTTTTTCTCTGTATGGAGATACTAGGAACACAGCAATTAATTAGTAGGATGTGTATATTCAGCGAGTTCCATGTTTTATTTTATTTTCCTATCGTCAAAGTTAAAAAATCTCATTTTACTTTAACAACACTCACGGAAAAAATTACCGTTCAGTTTATATCATACAAAAGTTAGCTATACACTTTAAGAAAATAAATGCATTAATATTGTGATTTATTCGCAAGTATTAAAACAAACAGTGAGTTATTTATTACTCTGTCACCGATAAAACCTTTTTCACTTTGATCATTCTATTTTTACACGTTTACACAATAAAACTTTATTGTATTGGCATTAACTTGGTAGAGCTCATTGTAATACGGTAAAAAATATCAAATTATTAAGTTAAAACCAGTTTATAGCAATTTCGGCTTACGCCATCGTCAGAACTACGTTTAAACCTGCTGAATCTCGGCTATATATACTGGCTCAGAAGAGATACACAATACATCTTGTTATTTACTCTAACATCCTTATTTATATTACAAATTATAGTACTACATTTATTAAATATAACTTTAGTGTTTTTTAGAACGATAACAAATTTTTGATTAATAAAAACACAATAATCCTTTGTACTTCATTCCACTTTATTTAATATGTCAGGACCGGTTTCGCTCATTACGAGCATCGTCAACTGACGATGCTCGTAATGAGCGAAACCGGTCCTGACATATTAAATAAAGTGGAATGAAGTACAAAGGATTATTGTGTTTTTATTAATATAATGCCTTTCCACCAAGTATTGACAGTGAACACCCTAAAAGTGAAATTTTTGATTATTTAGGGTGAATTAGTTTAAATTACACTGATATTTATCATAAGTTACATTAGGTGTTTTTGTAGCGGTGATTGATTGATAATTGTTTGTTCATTTAAGATGTCATTGACTTGATTATGCCTATTAATTTCTTATTGCATATGTAAATTTAGCTTAATATAAGGGTGGGGAACCTTTTCATTTCTAAAGGCCACATTCATTTATCAGATTCAACATAAAGAAAACGTTAACACTCCCTCTTTTTTTTCGACTGTTGAACATATAATGTTGATTACGCCCTTTTTTCCAAACGCTTGCGTATTATTTTTTGATCAAAGTGAATATTTTGATCAATCCAAAAGGCCGCAGGTTCCCCTCCATTGGCTTAAGGCCTTTGCTACAAAGATGTAAACAGTTGTTACAATTCACAACACAGCATGTTGGATAACAAAGTTGTCAATATAAATTATATATTCAAAAGTTTAATGATAAATGACTGACGATGAGTGATGAATAATCGCCAACACGATTCTTCTTTAGACTCAATAGTTCGCAAATGATGAATAAAACAAAAGCCAGTGCGCTTTTATTGAATAGATATGATATTAAATTGAACTGACATGTCGTATTTTAAGTGAAAAATGACTCGCAAAAACATAAAGAATCAATGAAACGATAAATCATAATATTTGCAAAGTAAAAAAAATGCATGGCGTCAAAGTTCTGATAAAATAAACATGAACACAACCGTTGAAAATATGCAATAACCATACCGTTGGAATAGGAACACAGAAGAGTAGATCGTTAAAATAACAAAGAATATAAAAAGAAAGACGCTGTCTGTACCTCCCTATGTTACCCTGGTGCAAATAAAAAATCTACATCAAAGTATCGTACACTCTCGGAATAATATAGTTCGATCGAGCCGATCGATGAAGACTTTAAAAAATACACCCGATGACAAATTGAGTTACAATACAATGGCGGTATCAGGGATAGCATACAAGCATCGAAGTGATATATTGACTGAATTTATAGAATAGATGTTTCGGTAATGCGTGTTTTTTTATACAACAAAAACAAAGGGATTTGCAATTATCTTCGTTTACTGAATTAGTTACTAGAAGAACGCATCCAGTAATTTATATATATACAATGCATCGTTGTATGCACAGATAATCGAAACACTACGTCGAATTGATTAAAAGGATTCATTTTGTATTGTGTTTAATACGATGTTTTTTGTGACATGCTTCGAACGTTGAATTGAATCAAGGTTTACTCGGCAAAGTCAAATAAAATCATATATTCTGTTAGCGTGCAATTTATTTTTCACAATTATTCTAATTTCGTCTCAAAGTCGTGGCAAAATTTTTTTTTAAAAAAATAACGTTTTAGAATTTTTTTAAATGCTTTCGAAGGCAAGCATATTTAAAAGACCCAAACAAATCTAGAAAAAAATATCATCCAGATAACAATATTCCCGAATGTATACCTCTACAAAGGTGGACTCTATTGCACTATTATCATCCACTGTAATTTATAGGAAAAATAGGAATAACCTACGTTTGATAATTGCCAGAACTGTCTTAGGTAAATAAATAAGATAAAATTTAAGATTTCGACTGAAGGTGCTTGGTGGAATTTCAATATTAAATTTGAATCATTCAAATTATGTACACTCCCACAGATTTTGTCACTAACGACCCGGGTTTCGCCTTTCGGCATCTTCAGGCGTTCAAGCGCACGGATGAACTTGAACTGACATCAGTTCAAGTTCATCCGTGCGCTTGAACGCCTGAAGATGCCGAAAGGCGAAACCCGGGTCGTTAGTGACAAAATCTGTGGGAGTGTACATAATTTGAATGATTCAAATTTAAAAGATTAAAAAAACATTAAATATTAAATACTTATAATACATAGCAAGAAATTATTATGAGTAAATTTCCAATTCAAAGTACTTAATTTTATTAAAACACCACTCAAAAATTTGATGTCCGGAACATTATTGGGGGCTTTCGATGGTTTCGGTGGTAACTTTGTGGAAGTTCGTTTTAATATAAAATTTAAAATAACTTTGATTATTCCACGTATTGTGTAACTAGCTGTGACACGTGTTTCGCCTCTTTCAGAGGCATCTTCAGACTTACTATCGCAAAATTTGCTTAAGTAATGAAGCAACGATTGCAGCTCGTTAGTATCCTTATTTGTTTGCTTTATTTCAATTCAATGACCCCCCTATTTGCTTACCTTAAAAGGAAAAAAAAACTCAAACTCCATTTTGTAATTTCATAATTAAAATTTTAGAATCAATCTTGCTTCATAACTTAAGCAAATTTTGCGATAGTAAGTCTGAAGATGCCTCTGAAAGAGGCGAAATACGTGTCACAGATTGTTAAACAATACGTGGAATAATCAAAGTTATTTTAAATTTTATATTATTGGAGGCTTTTCAATTTATTATTAAAATGCATTAATAAATTCACCAGCAATTCTTTCTAAATATGCTAATGTATAAAATCTTTCTTGTACTAAGCAAGTTGAATTTTATATACGACTACTTTTAATATAATCAGACTCTCAATATTGCATTCAATGCACAAGTAGTATTATTTTATTTATCGCTTTTCTCGTGTACGCACAAGATGCACATTCCCATCTCGGACTAAGTCATTGTCGGTAGAAATAAAATTAAGATGGCACTTTGCAAGGGTGAGATGATAGCTGGAATACCAATAAACGTTTGCGATGATAAGAAAGATACCTTCGTACTATTTATGACCGCCTGATACTTGAATAAAATGATATTGGTTATCTTATGGTTACAATAAATTGACAATTGTATGCTACGCACACTTTAAGTATATATATATTCTACTTTTTTAATTCAAAATGGTTTGTTGATATAAAATAACTTCTGAATGTAAATGTCATTTGTATTACCTTTACCATTATCGTTTGTTTGTTTTTCTATCATCCCTTCCTTGCCTTCCATTTTTATTTGATTTTTATTATAATATATCAGAATAGTAAAATTAAAATCATTCGTTCAAGCATTTGCGAAAGTAGTTGTCTGAGGATGCCTCTGAAAGAGGCAAAACACGTGTCACAATATGTAACACAATACGTGGAATAATCTAAGTTATTTTATTTGATATTAAAATGAACTTCCACAAAGTTACCGCCGAATACACCGAAAGTATTAAGGGTGTAGTGGTTCAAAAAAGTTTGGGAACTTATGCTTCATGTAATTAAATTGTAGAGTGATTTACAAAACGGCAATAAATTATGATTTTGAACGTGCACCGTCAAAAGTATATCAATATATGAAATCATCAAACGCCATACATTTAAGTCATCGCCCGCCGCACTATTTACACAATGCATTTTTTTTGCAGCGGCAGCTTATTAAGACAATGGAGAGTCGGACGATTATTCTCGCCAAATATTTGGCCATTGTTAAATAAAACATCAAATGGCAGCGGCGGGATTCAAACCCGGCCATTAGGTAACAGCGCGCACGTCACTACAAAGAATGAATTCTCAGCCGCTGAGTATTCACGACTCCATAGATTGAACATATGATCGTGTTTTTTTTTTCTTCCAAGTTCAATGTTTAAAGATCCCGCGGGTCTGCTGGCTTTATCTGTTATCTGCGCCAGTTTTCGTCAACAATCGCGCTTGATTTATGCAGCTATTCTTAATAATAATAATAATAAAAAAAACACTCGAAAGCGACGTATAAAAAATCGTATTTTTGATAAATTTTACGGATGCTTTGAATATGATCGTTTTTAATATAAAATTAAATTTGATAACTTTGTTATTCCACTTATTGTATAACAAAGTGTCACGTGTTTTGTCTCTTGAAAACTCATGAGACAGAACAGCAAAGTTTACGAATAAACTAAAAATTGATTCAACTAATTCTTATGAATTACAAAATAAGTTTCGGGTGTTTGTCTTTTTCTACAAAAATTGATAAGGCACGATAAATCAGGTAAGGAAAGTAAAATGAGCTTAAAACTAATTCTCAAATATTTATTCACAATAAAAAAAAATAATAACTTTGTTATTCCACTTGCGTTATAAAATATAATATGATTATCTATATATTAATAGTTGATAATGTCCGTATGATTGTATGATTGCCCACGATTTAACCCAGGATAAATACTGCAGGGCAGGGCTGTCGATATATGCCCCGAGATATATTTCTTTTACATTTAGAATTTTTGGCTTATTCAATAAATAAGTTTGTAATTTATTTTTCACGCATTTTAATAATTAATAATTAATTTTCTGACTACTTAAAAATGCAACAAACTCCCCCCCCCCGTTGAGGTCAACGGGCTTACAGCTAATAAAATATAATATGACAAGACGTGTCTCACTTCACTATAATACATAACATCGAAAAAATTATCTGCTACAAAGTAACCGCCGAATCCATCGAAAACATATATTGACAAACATAGCAAATGAGATTCTTTTACAATATAGTTTAAAAAAATACGATATAATAGTTTTAATAATTATTCATTGTTAACTACATATAAATAAAAAAAACGTACTAATCACTTAATTTCGGAAGGACACGTGTTCAATCAGGAACAAGGGATAAAAATGTTACACCCAAATACGGACGGTCATAAGCTCTTTTACCAGGAAATTTTGGAAATAAACAAGGCACAGTTGTATCGCCTTCCGATTTTAAATGAAATATTGCATATGCCGGGATCGCCACTTCTGTACCCTATATAAATATAGTCATAAAACCTTTTCCAACAAACAAATAAATATAATTCTTGAAACCACTCACTACTCAAATCTTTGGGAATTCCCATGAGCTTATCCTTTTCGCCACTATTTATATTATCCATTTATTTATAATATAAACACGAAACATTCATTTAAGCGTCAGTTCAAGTTCATCCGTGCACTTGAACGCCTGAAGATGCCGAAAGGCGAAACCCGGGTCGTTAGTGACAAAATCTGTGGGAGTGTACATAATTTGAACAATTTAAATTTAATACTGAAATTACACCAAGCACCTTAAGTCGAAATCTTAAATTACTAAACAGATTAGCAATATCAGATTTCTCATAGTTCTGTGAAAGGTTTATACATATTTCGATAGTGTGTACGCGTACTGAGTTCCCTATCACTGATCGATACATTTTTACACTCCATTACCGTTGTAAATGTGTTCAACACCGCGAAGACATCACATAACTGTTTAAAAAGTCGATTCTTGGCCGAGTCTTATGCCGAGTATCTTCACATTTCAATCATTCGCATCGGCAACTATAACAGTTTCATTTAACTAGATTGCCACACTAGGCTCAAATAAGCATATCGACTGTGGAAAGGAAAAAAAACGTAGCCCACAGTTTATCCAAACAATTTTTTTCGATAATCACAATGTATCAAACTTGATACACGTTCTATCAAAAGGATGCAAGTTGCAAATGCCGAATTAGTATCTAAATTTAGCTTTTATGTTTGAAAAAGAACACCTTGGAAAAAATTAAAACCAAGAAAAATACTGAAATAAAGGTTTTTCCTAGACAACTGTCTAGAAATTTACACGTTTAAATAATAAATTATTCGATCATTTTCCCTAGATTAGAAGTTATATTGAAAAATATTGTTTAATATTCTTACCTCGTTATTTTTAATTGGTAGGTAAATTTTAATAGGCAATTTATTATTCCGCTCGTGTCCATTCAAGAAATAATATTCCTCAGCCGGCAGACGAGCTTCGTATTTAAATAAACCATATCCTATATAATAAACAATGTAATGTAAATATTTTCCATAAAATTCCCAGCAAAGCAGCGATCTCGAAAACAGATAGAAACCCTCAAAAAAATAAGGACACTAGTAGGGAGAAACGATTTTAAAGTGAACAGGCGATGTCCTTCGTGATTCATAATCAGATCGCTTCTCGATGCATATAAAATCGCAACAGACAGGTTGCAATAAAAACCACTATGTTGCATGGATAACCCGTAACATGCCATCCTAAAAAATCACGTTCCCTGCCATGATGGCATCTCAGTTTCACTGTTTATTAACAGTATTTAAACCTTAGCTAAAAAATAATTTTAAAAATGTATATATGCTAGAATACCTAAAATGATATATACTTATTGACAATATTAAGAGAAATATTGAATGTCTTAATGGCTCAACTATTAACGATTGCATCATGGGCATGGAGGTGATAAAGCAAAACGTTCATGAACCATATATTGAGTTCAACTTGTATGCACTTGTATGACGATTAATAACAAAGTAAGAATTAGAGATACCTTGGAATTTATTGTTATAAAACATTTAATTGTTCTTTGGTGCGATTGAACATAAGTATAATCCATTTGTTAAGATATTAAATTTTAATTAAATGTATTGATCGAATTGGCATTTACTTGGTAGAACTCTATTGTGAAACGGTGAAAATATCAAAGTATTTAGTTAATTTTTTTAGAAATCAGTTTATATCTAAATATTTCGGCTTATACCATCGTCAGAACTATCTGACAATATGTGCCAGAACTCAATTCTTGCCAAGCTTTTTTACCAACCAATGTCCGTTCAGAATGTGGAGCATATGATTTCCTAGTTGAGGATTTTTAACAGATTTTTTTACGAGAACTGCTTGTTACTATTTTTTTTCTTTATTTTAAACAATATTTCAAGCACGAAACCCTTGGTTCTGGTCACAAAATAAGTCTATGGACCTGGTAATGCTTTATATTATGAGTGTTACAGTACCCGTCAAATAAATTTCAAAAATAACTTTAGATAGAGAGAAACAACTAACGGTTTCCAAGAAAACGAAAGATTTTAAAACAAAATAAAAATAAAATTTTTCAAATATTGATTTGAAACATTAAAAATGCAGAGAAAAAGGTGCCAGAATGCCGTTCTATCGCGTTACTTGAGAAAAACGCCCTGTGTATAGTTAACTAAAATACTAAACACCGTTGTTACCAGACAGTGTATATTTTACGCTGAGAATGCATAAGGGATATGGTATCCGAATCCCGGCTGGATAATTGAAGTATTTAGACGGACCAATTATTATTTATGGCAGTGGTACCACACCCTGTCATTAGCAATAATTGTATTCAAATATTTAAACTATCCCTTTACTGCCAGAGGCGTCCATATTTGGAAGGTAATCGGTTTTTTGGGAGGGCATGATTTAGTTACAATAATAAGCAGGCTTTTAAAAACCAAAGTAAATTGCATGTGGTCAAGAAATGGGTGCATTTAACGAGTTAATTACTGATATAAATCATTTTGAAATTTACAAATATTAGTATGAGGCTTTATTTTATTATTAATGTTTAAAACACTGCTTCTAATAAGTTCTCAATGGAATATAAAGTTAATTAAAATTCTTCTATCGACAAATTTTACAATAGTATTTCTATGTGTAATAATTGTCTTGTTATTATTAATCCAGATTTTTGTTTTGCTTTCGAAAAAGTACCGTGTTGGCATTTTTTTTTAAATTAATGGTTTTGACAATAGGTTGTTGATTGACTTGGCATTTACTTGGTAGAAATCCATTATAATAGGGAAAAAACAGCAACGTATTTAGTTGTACATTTTTTTTACATTTAATATATAGTAAGTGTAATACTATAATTGTAATTTGAATTAGAATGCTAGAGTGAATAACATGATGCATCGTGTACCTCTTCGGAGCCAGTATATATAGCTGAGAAAAAGTTTAAGTTTAATCATAGTTCTGACGATGGCTTAACCTTAGTATTTATTAAATTAGATAGTAAATAGCTATCAAAAAATAAATATAAAAAATGTGGAACTAAATACGTTGCTATTTTTTTACCCTATTATTTGACAATAAGCTTTGTGTTTTAATAGTGTCGCAATTTATGCAATTGCTACAATAGCTTTTATTTTAACTTTGAATGCAATTTTTTCTAATCAATCATAGAAAAGTCATATACGAATTTTAATATATGAGTTTAAATTGTAAAAAAGTTTAAATTATATTAAAAATGTATTACAACACCCGTTAAATGAGCGAAACTAAATAAGTTAATAAGATGATGTGATAACTTAGAATATTTTGTAAATCATAACGAAATCAGTCGGTTAACAAATCTAATTTCAACGCACGGTAAAGCAGTGCACCATGTTCCACGGTGATTTCAACGCTCAGACAGTATAAAAACCGAAAGTGGTGCTGAGTGACGAACAGTGTTCTGTTCTGGTAACACAGAGGTTGCAAGGATGCTTATCAAAGTCACCGTGTGATGATGAAGTGAGTGAGACGATGCTGCGGTATGGTCACGCACCGTGAGTCAAGTGTCACGTTACCTGTTGCTGTCACTTACGATGAGGGTGCGTGTTAGTGGATGCATACTTTTGCAGAAATTGTCAATGACCGAGACAAATATCGTTTAGATTAACATATCAATAAGATCTCAATGGAATTAAAAAATAGTATAATATCCACCATTATCTGTTAACCACATACTTTAAGAGTTCGTGTCGTACCTTAATGTAAAATATAACATTTATAGTATACATTAAAAAAACTGCAATTGAAATTTAATATTGCATTTAAGTAAAAGAATAAAAGGCTTTTATAAAAATAAACAGCATATTTTTTTCAGTAGGAATACATTGTTTCAGTTTGTCGACTGAATCGACTGAAATTTAAAAAAAAAAGAAAATTTAAAATCTTGTTTTAAAATCTTTCTTGTGTAGCAAAACATATAAATGCATAAAAAATATCTTCATAAGAAAATTTTAACATACGGTAAAAATAGCAACGTATTTAGTTCTTTCTACAGTTTTTTAAATATATTTATTGGTTGATAGCTATTTTGGCTTTCGCCATCGTCAGAACGAACACCCTATTATAATGGAGTTCTACCAAGTAAATGCAATGCAACTCAATAAATAAAATTTTACCAACCCAATGTTAAATCATTAACGAGATTGACATGCAATATTATACAGTTAATATTTCAAAACTATTAACTCCAAGACAACGTGTTTTGCCTGAACGACGATGAAATATTCTTCTACATAATGTACACTATTACAACAATGAAACATGCTTGCAACGTTGTTTATAATATATTATCAAGATAGCGGAAAATGCTTTAGAAAGCTCTGCACAATAAAATGTAAATAAATTATTTGCGAACATTGTCGCAAATTTTGCAATATTACCCGACTTCATGTACAATGTACAAAACAAGTTTAATTTCAGTACAATATAACTATCCGAGAATAGACTGAATTTTTAAAAATTATGTACATACATTCACACAAGTTATGTCACTAACGACCCGGGTTTCGCCTTTCAGTATTTTCAGGCGTTTAAGTGTACGGTCGGACTTGAACTGACGTTTAGTAAATAATTTGATTCTGTGCCGACACGGATTAACTCTACTAATGATTTTATTTTACTGACGATCAATTAGCTGGAGAAATATTTAATTAGCAAATAGTCTTTATCGGATTTTAAAATTAATGTGATTATCGTTAAAATGCTATAACATTGGAATAGCGACTTTATTTGATGTCAAATGATAACGGATTATAATGAAAACAGGTTAATTTACACATTCTAGTATTAAAACATGTATTGTAGGTCAGACGATTTTGCTTAAAAAGAACAACTATATAATTTATTTATTGATTTGGCATTTACTTGGTAGAACTGCATTTTAATAGGGTAAAGATATCAAAGTATTTCAGTTCTACAGTTTTTTTATATGTTATACGTTGATAGCTATTTCGGCTTTCACCATCGTCAGAACTATGGTTTAAACGTAAATTTGCTCAGCTATATATACTGGCTAAGAAGAGATACACCATGCAACTATATAAATGAGTAAGAAAAAAAACGTTATTTTATAATTTAATGTGCTGATTTAAATTTATTTGAAAACATAAACAATCCTGTGTCACTTACATTTTTGGTAATTTTGCAAGAAGTGATGTCCAATTTTTTACCTGTAACAAAATTAAATTTCATTTTAGTACGTTGATAATGTCACTATAATATATAAATATATTTATGTATTTTTTAAAATTAACTACAGATACAGAAATGAGTCACGATATTGGTAAGCAATCAGTTCTCTTCACTCTTCTTAATGTTTATTATTAAATGATTTATATAGTCATTGTAAGATGCAATCAAGTTCACCACTGTGTACGAAAATATCGTACACAGTGGTTGATGACATATCACTCAAAAAAGTCAGTGAATGATCGATATAGGAAACAGAACAAAATTCAACTTAAACCTGACTGACGATCAGGATTCAAATTAATATTTTCCGGGCTATCCTATATATTCTGTTTAAATCGGCAATGTCCACTGATAGATAAGCTGATAGTTATAGACTGACCAGATTAAAATATGATTTAAATTTCTGTATTAGTCCAATGTATTATATAAATTAGTACATTCTAGGGATTCTGAAGTCTCGGGTTTTTCAAAGTCCCGGGACTCGAGACGTGATAAAGTCAAAGTCCCGGGACTTCCCGGGACTTGGGACTTTTATTTCCCCTTCAATAAAATTATAAATTTATTAAAATTAAATATTTGTATGTATGTACTAAAAAGGGATGATAACGATACATGTATTGAAAAAATAACAATGAATTGGGTAAAATTATGACCGTTACTTCACAAATCACAATACAGCTGAAAAATAGTGAAAAACATTTGTAAATAAAACAACATCTGGTATGAACATTTAATTATAATATTTTGTAATTTGTTTTTGCTACATTAATATTTTTATACGAATATAAATTGATTTAAATAAATTTCTAATAACATAAAAGGAGATATCTTTCTCCTAAACGTTTTTTAATATTTTGTTTCAATTAAACTATTTTTTTTGAGCGTTTTTTACGCAGTTAAACGTATATTTTTTTTCGTACGTACTTTAAAAGGCCGCCGAAAGTATGCGTTATTAAAATAAATACATTTTTTGAACACATTGAAATGAAAATATTAAATTAATTGAATAATAAAATCAGAACCTCAAATCATACACAGTATGTATTATTAACACAAAAGTTAATATTTTATTTTTGCTTATCAAAATATGATATTAAAAATAATAATGAATTTAATGACGAATCAGACAGCCGATTTCTTATTTTTGTAATAAACGTTGTTGCAACATTGTTTTTCCAAAACATTGATCTTTCTTTTATTCTTTTCGAAAAACAATTAGTCCCAGCTGAACTGTTGATAATAAAACATTTATAATCCGCCTTGATTTATAACATAATTTTCGAGAAATAACTATCGGCTTCATTATTTCTTGGAATTCTGTGAATCCCAAGCTTAAGCGAACACGTGTCTAAGTTTTTTTGTATTTCTGCATGTCTCTACCCATCGAAAATGGTTGTTTCGTATTACAATATATAAATAGATGTTATTTGAAACTTCTACAATTATAAATCTAAACAACTGTTTCTTTCATAAGGTCCTTTTTATATATGCATACTTAATTTTGCTAAAACCCCGGCCTTTAATCCTTAGCCTGAATATATTGCATTTTTTTCAAAACTAATCTCGAGGATAGACACCAATGTAAATTTATTTTAAATCAAAATTAACTTTTTAGGTCACATTAGCGATTGCTTGCATCCAATTTTATTTTGTTAGAATGGTTTTTTCAAAATTAAAATGTAAAATTTGGCTGTCTTAAGTCCCGGGACATTTATCCACAAAGTCCCGGGACTTACGACAGCAAAAAAGCTTAAAAGTCCCGGGACTTTTGTCCCGGGACGTCTCGACACAGAATCCCTAGTACATTCTACACTATTAGTACACCAAGCGCCAAGTCATACTAATCTTGATCAACAAACCTTAATGCTACGAGAAAATTGCAACCGGTGACAGAGCATAAAATTATTTATGTTGCACGAGGAACTCGAAAGATGCTATTTATACAATTATGTCAGAATGCCAACGTTAGACAAGCTGTGAGAAGCGAAGTACGTACTAAAGTTAAGCCACTTTTAGTCAGGTAAATTAAAAAGGCATGATTATTTATTAGAAATAATATTTCTGACGTATTTGGCAATAATTTATATTTTTTGTTAAATCAAGTCTTAGAATATACGAGAGAGTATATACTGCAATGAAAAAATCAAACAGTTTTTTTTATAACATTTCATCTTGGTTTTTAATTTTTACATTTTGAAATATTTTGCAGCGTTCTGAGACCGTTAATTATACCAATATCTACTAAAAATCAACTGTTAAAAAACTTGAAGATACTACAGTTATGAATTTATAATATCTTTATTTGGCTATTTTATCAAATTTAATTGTATGGTGGTCATTGCTATCCGACCTACGAGAACCTATCTGTGCTACAAATATAGCACAATATCTGAGTGTAAGTCAGGATTTATATGATAGATTAAATATGATTAAAGCTTTAATACTTCAACTGAGATCAATAATTATGTTTTTAAAAGAAATCGGTACTTTTCAGGAGAGCCAAAACGAAATTTACATTAACATGATCTTCGATATAAAATATGACGTTTCAAAGTGAAATTAACTAATAAAGCAACGCTAATTCCATTGGTTATTATTCTCTTCTAAACATATGTAAATTGTAGTTATTTCGACATATTCAACTCATCTTAAAATTTTACAGAATTAAACGATTTTTTGTCTTCCGCACACAGCATTAATCCATGTTTTTTTTCTACAGTTTACGAAAGACGTCCTTAAATTTTCAATTGATAGATGACTCTTGTGGAAGGGAGGGTTCAACTAACTCGAGTTTATCGTCCTTACTATATCGCTAACTGCCTAAGCGATCATAATAAATTGATATCATATTTAAAGGCGTGTGTTTCGATACAATTAATACTCGCCAATGAATTCATTGTGAGTCGGTTTGAATCGTTTTCCGGTTAAGAAACCCACCAGATCTGTCGTGTGTGAAAAAAGTCAATAAACGCGTTAGTGGTTCGTGTCCGAAATTAATTTAACGAGCTCATCTCGTGACCTCTGGCCAGGAGTCAAGGTCGGAAGAGGTAATAGTGGTCGTGATTCATGATCAAGCGGACGCTAAAACATTCTTATTTGAGCAATCATTAGCGCTCATTACGAAATGTCTGGTTAGTTAATACCCAAACGACGCGTTAAATATTAACCCTTTCAAATCATTATATAAAAATGAAATTTAATAATATTGTAATATAATACTATAGTGTAGCATATTTTTTTAAAAATCCATGTCCGCTTACAATGTGAAGTATATGTCCGTCTAATAAAGGTATATAGATAAAACACAATATTCCTTTGTACTTCATTCCACTTTATTTAAAAGTTCGGGACCGGTTCCGCTCATTGCGAGCATTGTCAAATGATAAGAAATATAATTTAACAATGATATTTATACAAAAATGAAAATTTGGCATTGAAAAGAAATTACCAATTACAATATAAGTGATTCTAAAATAACACAAAACTAAAATGTTTAACACGTCTAACATATAATTAAAAAGTCATCCAAGAGTAATAAATTTAGAGTGGTGACTGAAAGTAATTATAAACATAATTAAAATTTGGGAAATTTTTGACGAAGTGATAAAATGCTACAAATCAACAGAAGTTTTTCTACAAAGAATAGGGATGTAAGAAAATCGTTAAGATATGACTACTAGTTAACTAATCACTTTTGATGCGTCTCGTAATCTTAGGATAAGAATGGGATTGAATTAAACATTACAAACACTTATGTATCCGAACAGAAATCGATAAATCAAATTAATATTCATGAAGGTTTCGCTTTTAGGTACAAAAATCATTTTACGAAAAAAAATCGGCCATTTTAAATCGATTAAGAAAATAACTCCAAGATGTTACCGCCATTGCAATGAACGTGATGATTAATTTGAAAACAACATTCATCTCATAAATATGTCCTCCTTTAAAGGGAATATAGATTCAATATTATTATGCCTGATTTTATGATAACGTAAAAAGATGTGTATTTTAACTGTAGGTAAATTATATGGAGCCATTATCTTTTACTATTATACTACATTATATATTGCTCGTCGTATAATAATACTTATTTCAATTATATGTCTATATAATTGGCAAAATAATGAAAATAAAAATTACGGTTTACATTTCATTTTTATTAATTTGTTTTATTTTTCTTTACAGGTAAGCAGTCATACTCCATACTAACTTAAGTATCATCGATTTAACTGCGGCAAAAGTAAGTAAGATATATTGAACATTTTTGTATATACCTACACGTTAACTTATATTAAAAAAACTTATAAAAACAAGCACATTCATATTTTTACTATAAAAATCGTTTTTCCCTGTATGTCCTACTGTACATAGATTCCTTAAAGTGTCACTAGAATTTGAAAGAGTGCACAATTATTTTATTTAAAAGATAACTCACACATCTGAAACCTTATTTTTCTGGTATGCAAATACGTGTTGAATAAGATAAGATATGTAAATTAACATCAGTAAAAAACATTTATTATTTCATTATCCAGAGTTCAAATAATAAATCAGATTAAATATAAATGAGATTCAAACGCTATCCGCTTATAGTATGAAAATAATTACGCCTGTATCCGTACAGCTGAGTGTATTTTAAAGTAAATAAAGATTGCCAAACGAAACATTTGCTCTGGTCGTTAGCGAGTAATTCAATACGAAATCGAAACTGAGTTCTCACGTATTTTCAATGAAACAGTCTTCATCGAGTGAACGTATGGAAAAAGTTCTACGCGTTGTGCTTCAAAGTGCTGAATAATTGTTTTAAGAGACGATTACTGTTGCAGTAGAAAGTTTCATCTTCATCATATTAACTGTCTATTTTTTGATGCTATTGTAAATTTTTGTATTCTGTGTTTTAAACATTACAATATTTATCGGTGAGACGTTGATTTTTGAAACGAAATGCGTGCAACAGTTATTGCTTTTATCAACCAGTGAAGCATTAAAAAAAGTATTTTTATAGTAAAAAAAATAAATCATGTGTATATTATTCAAGTCTTATTTTCGGTTTGATGAAATTGACAATCACAGTTTCTGCTTCATTTCTGAGACAAGATTCTGCTAAATGGGCTTTCAATTTAGCTAAGTTGCCACGTTAACTGTAAGGGTAGGTAAAATAATATATTTATATCACTTTGCTAGATATATTTTAAGACTTCACATAAATTTACAATCAAGAGTATTTATTCATTGATTTAAATTGGGAAAAAATGGCAAAGTATTTAGTTAATATAAAATTAAAAACAACTTTGATTATTCCACGTATTGTGTTACTAACTGTGACACGTGTTTCGCTTCTTTCTTAGGTCTAAAAATATATATTTTTTAATAATTCTGATAGTTCTGATGAAGGCATACACCAAATCAGTGTAAAGAGTATTCAATTAATTTTAAATTTAAGATTTTGACTGAAAGTGTTTGGTTAATTTTCAATACTAAATTTCAATCGTTTAACTTTTCATCCGTGCACTTGAACGCCTGAAGATGGCGAAAGGCGAAACTCGGGTCGTAAGTGAGAAAATAAAGTGGGAGTGTACACAATTTTGACGATTCAAATTAAAATTCGTTAAAACACATTCTCAATCCAAACCAATCTAATACAATCATATTACTAACTATACGACTTTAATGAAATCGTAGACGATATTCCAACGAATAATACAAAGTCTATGGCGTCGTGAAGGGAAGTGTAATAAATTTTGATATCTCTTTAATTGGGGCCATTGAAGGCGGGTCGGTTGCCAGCCCATCTAAAACAAATATCACGTCTTTGCTTATGTTACCGACGAGAACATGGCTAGGAAAATGTAACGATAAGAGATATATTTGTAAAGAGAAATACGGAAACATGTTACTTTATATACTACACTAATGCGGGCTAAAAGGAATATTAATAATGTACGTTTATCGGACAAGCTGTTACTTCGCTAAAATTCACATTTCGGGTGTTAATTATTAATACTTGGTGGAAAAGCATTTCAATTAATAAAATACAATAATATTTTTTACTAATTTCCACTTTTATTTGGCATGATCAGGACCGGTTTCGCTCATGGCGAGCATTAAACTAATAAAAATAACATTTACACTTTTTTTATTTAAATTTGTTTTTTTATAAATAGCACTCATCAATTTTATTTAGTATCGGTTGATGATGCTCACCATGAGCGAAACCGGTCCTGATATTAGTAAATAAAAGTGAAAATAAAGTGCAAAGAAATAATGTGTTTTTTATTAATATAATAATAACTGAGGTTACTTCATTTTTGCGATACTTCAAGACGTGTAGAATATTAAAACAATAATAATATAAGAAAATATTAAGAAATCACCTGTTGAAATTCGTTTTAAGTGTATTTATTATATTACAATTATTTAGTGTGTTTCGTTACAGATAGATCAATAAAAAACTATACTTTGAAAAAAATCGTCGTTGTTGTTTTTTGTACTATGTTTGATTGACTATATCGATAATATAAGTAACATTATTCAAATATTGCTTGTCTTTGAAAAAAAATACTAAATAAACAATCATTAACTTCTTGGCTGCCTTTGCCTTTAAGCAATTAGGTGTATTCATTTGAAACGTTTTTTTTACTCGGCGGAATGTGAGCATTTAAATGATTTCGGTAAAATAATTATCATGTACGTATTTCGGAGTGGACACTTATTTTTTGTAGCAGCGATTTCGCAAGAGCAATATTTTGTTTCACACGCAGAGAAGCAACAGAGTCAAGTTGAATTAGTACAAGCCGTCGATTATACAAAGTGGACTGTTTACCTGCGCCGTGTAATAATATGCAAAGTTCAAACGAATGGCATTCGGTACTTGCAACATACCACTTTGGGAGCGTAGAGTCGGGTTTGTCTAGTATTCCAGATATCGATTTTCAAATGGTATCTACGTACGGTAATTATCGAGCTGTTAATTGGCTTGTGGCAGTGAACTGGTTAGATTCGAGGCGAGCTGAAATTATATGAGCGTTGATGTAAAGATTGTTCGGATTGATTTTAATAGATTTACTTGTTAGGAATGCAAGCAAAAACATCGGAATCAAGTTTACGCAATACATATACATATTTTTAAGCGATACCAAGAGCATTAACCCTTCCCTTACTACGCAAAAATTATATGTAGTACTGCTGTAGTAGTGTTATATAATTTTCATGATTCACTCCCGTTTGCCTGATGTGTAACGGATACACAGCTCAAGAGCTTGTGCTTTTTTTTGCATAGTAAGGGAAGGTTTAAAATGATAATACGTTATTACTACAATTATTGTTTCGGTACTTTAAAAGTATCTAGAAGATGTCGCCTGTGTGGTCGAGTGGTCAACGTCGTTGGCTACCGCTACTGAGGTCACGGCGACTTAACTTTTGTATAAATATCACTGTTTCATTGAATTTCTTATCAGTTGACAATGCTCACAATGAGCGAAACCGGTCCTGATCCAATAAATTTTATGTGGAAAAAGTACTAAAAATGTTTTATTATTTTTATTATAATGCTCATATCGTATTAAATAAAAATTCGAGCTAAGAAAAAGTAATAGTGGCTTTCAATTAGTCATCAAAAGCCTATATTAAATGGTACATAACACTATCATAAATAATGTAACTGTGTCAATCTCTTGTAATTTTGGTACTGTCGGAGTATGTTCAAAATATGTACTATCACATTTTAACAATAAGAGATTTAGAATGTGAAAGAACATTCTAAAATTTGTACGTACGTAAACACGAGACGCAATCATCCGCAAGAAACATTTAAAGTTAACAAAATTGACGGCTCTAAATTGGGCAAATGGTTATTGCTCTTTTCAAAACCGTTATAAATATATTTCACATCAATTTGGTGCTAACCCACATACGTACGCGAAGAATAAATGTGTGAAATTACCGATAAAAATGTAACCTCACACATGGGTCACCATTATTCAATATTACTGCGCCAAAAAATACCCAATTTTCATAACAATATTTTGTTTCCGATGACTTATTTATGCAAATCGACACCTACTCTTGCAGTACGGCGTATTTACAACAAAAGAATGAGGTTATGGACCTCTAACGACCTGTGAATCATCATATTATATTGCATATGGTCAAAAAAAAACATATTTCACGGTGCAAAGGGTGACATTTTTACCGTCACATTAAAAGACCATGACAAACTGTTAGTGGACCCTCTGCTTGCCTAATACTTTTAAAGACGCCTCTCAGACGAGATAGAAAGCACAACCAAAACACACACATAAACTAAACCGATATAAGTTTATAAATTCATGATTTTTGTCAATACTTAGAGGAAAGGTATTATATTTAAAAATAAAACACTCTTCTACACTGATTCCATATTTATTAAATATTATCAAGACTGGTTTCTCTCACAGCGAGAATTTTGTATTGCAGTATCAGTAGCATAAATTGGTATAAACTGCACTGTATTAAAGTACGTATTATCTAACTAATTTAAAATGCTCATCATGAGCAAAACCGGCCCTGATCACATTCAATAAAAATGTTAATTCGTACAAAATAGTGAATTGAAAGTGATGCATTGTAATAATATATATTTTTTTATTCTGAATAAATATATAAATAGTTCACAAATCAGAAAGACATACGCTTTGCTTCTCGCTTACAATGTATTGTATTTGAAGACATGTATGTAAAAAATAGAATATTACGCAATGAATTACAAAATTTCAAAGGATATAATTAATTACGTAATATGTAATGTCTAAAATTGATAGATTTCAAGTCATGATATTTATTATACAGCCTCTCTGGGGAAAATGATTGAGTGATTGGCTTAAGATATAATATAAGTAAACAATGATATTGTTCACTTTAAAGGTGTTCGCTGTCAATACTTGGTGGAATGGCATTATAATAAAAATAACAAAAGATTTTTAGTACTTTTTCCACATAAAAAATATTTGATCAGGACCGGTTTCGCTCATCGCGAGCATTATCAACTGATAAGAAATATATATGAACAGTGCTATTTATACAAGTTAAATTAAAATAAAAGGTGTAAGCAACTACTAACAATGAAAAGGATTTACAAATTACATTATAATTACACAAAATTAAAATGCTTAACACCTATAACATACAATTAAAAAATCATCGAAATGAAACTCTACATTACTAACTTATTAACATTATTTACTTAAGTAATGTAGTTTCATTTTGTTTTTAAAAAAATCCCAAATTATAATTGGGTTTATAATTGATATCATTTGCCACTTATATTCATTGATGATTTTTTAATTGTATGTTATAGGTGTTAAGCTTTTTAATTTTGTGTAATTATATTGTAATTTGTAAATCCTTTTCATTTTTAGTAGTTGCTTACACCTTTTATTTCAATTTAACTTGTATAAACAGCACTGTTTATATATTTTTCTTATTAGTTGATAATGCTCGCGATGAGCGAAACCGGTCCTGATCAATTAAATTTATGTGGGGAAAAGTACTAAAAATCTTTTATTATTAATGATATTGTTATTCTATTTTTTATAGAAGTGACAATTGTACAGTGATACCAACTTTTTAGAGAAACACTAAAAGCGCAAACTGACAATGAAATCAAACAACGTAACTGCCGTATTGCACACATTATGTAAATTCACGTAAACGTTTAACAGTAAGGCCCAAAGTAATTTTCTCATACGCAATCAAGCCAGGCACCAGGCAGGCATAAAGAGCGGACAATAAAATTGACTTATCACCATTTACCGGCTGTGTCGGTAAACGTATGGCAAAGTGAGTTTCATCGGGTCAATCAATTACATTGTCTTTAACGGTGCATACAGATTCATTAAAACAATGATAATGCCGAACCACCACACTCAAGTAAATTGAGCACAACACAAAAGCATTTCTCGACTGCCTGATCGTTGTCAATTACTGATATGTTCGAAAGGTTGTTTGTTACGCAGCGATAGGCTGCCATTGTGTTAACAACGGATCTGCTGAATATTAAAGCTATTCGCGGTGCTCCGGAGAATCACTCATATACAATTACATACAATAATGTTGTAATAGAAATTGAACATTACTTTACAAACTTATGGTATGTAGCAATACGCAATATACCGTAAAATAATAAGTATCAATAAGTGAAACATCGACTTACCTAATTTTTCAAGAGTGAAGCGATCCAAAATTTACGCAGAAATATGTACTAATCTTTTCGCTGCAATTTGGTGTCTCATATGTTTATACGAGATAATATAAGTGAGAAAGTTTTTAAGAAATCCGGTAAGGTTTACGAAATATTTTAATCAAATCTGTAGGCATTGGGTTAATCCTTTTCGCCAGCAATGGCTTTGAACTTAGTGATGCATTTATTTCTTATATAAACACGATATATTATCTAACTAAACGTCAGTTCAAGTTCATCCGTGCACTTGAACGCCTTAAGATGCCGAAAGGAGAAACCTGAGTCGTTAGTGAAAAAACTTGTGTGTAACATACATAATTTAAACGATTCAAATTTAAATGTGGAAAAGTTCAAAAATTGTCTTACATATATGTATTTTTTAATATATTTATAATATTGAATGCAGTGGCGGCCGGTCAATGCGGCATTAGATCAATGCACCCCTTGTATATACAGGGGCGGTTACGTTTCATGAAATAATATTCAAAAATAACATTTATACCATTCACTCATTTTAAATTCTTCATGTATTTATTGTCTAAAATTAAATAAAATAAAATGTTCTAAAATATTTATTTATAGCATGTTGCATCAGAAAATTGGTTTGAATTGAATTGAAATGTATTAGGATATCAGAATGTGTAAACGGTAAATCTGATAAATTCATAGTAGCATATCATTACGAAATGAAATGGAACGACAGTCCCGGATGGCAGAAATAGTACGATTTACGAGTAAAGCGAAAATTAAAGGTCTTGATGTCAGAGTTCACTCCTTTAAGAGATCACAGTGTCTAAAGATACAGTCACAGATAGAACAGGCGTTACCATGCGGGCAAACTATATCAGAAGGTATTGTTTTGAACTTCTAAAAGTAACATGTGTAACGGTTAGCACACCAACGGACAACTGTCATAAATGTAAAGAAAAAACATAAATAACCGACTCCATTTGGAACGATTTGGCTGTGACGGATTTCTCCTTGCCGAAAATTAGCTACGACCGCGAAGCAGTTCACTAAAATTGGGCAGATTTTAAGAAACGGAAATTCGCTACATGATATTTTTTACGGGCAAAATAGCCGACAAATCTTCAGATGACAGAATGACATCGAATTCGGTGTGGAAGAAATTAATTGTTCTCTCGAATTGTAAATCCGATTAATAGACGGATTCAATTAATCGGAATCGGTCGTAATGGAGTGTGATTTTTAGGCAATAGCCGGCCGATGCGTGACTCAGCAAGAATTTTTGGCGTTTAATTTTTAAAGCCAAACCGCAAATTTAGGTGAATTTCATAAAATTTCTACGAATAACATTTTGATTAAAAAAATATCTATTCAACAAGACTTTTTGATATTATATTTTATCATGGCTAATAGAAGTGTATTTCCTCTGCATAAAGAATACAAAATAAAATGTTCGACATAAAATTGTAGAAAACGATAAATAGAAACATCTCATTAACGGAACATAACAAGCTCAATTATTCCAATTGGTATTTTAAATAGAACAAGTATCAGGAGAACATGGCGGCGCATGGGAGTTATTTGCCGCTATAGTAATCCTCGCGAAAATCTGCTTGTTTTGCAAAGTAATTCGTTCTGGGAAATGCTATCTCGGGATCAAACAAGTAGTGGCCCGTATCACATTTCACTATCGGTGTTCTGCAATTGCTTTACACCAAGCGAAACGTAACAAATAACCTTCGGGTGTGATAGAAAACACCATCTCAACACTATGCGAGCCTGGTACACTGATGCGAAACGGAGGAACATTTAATTGCCAGATACAGAAACTTTATTTTAATTATTTACACAAAATCAAAGCTGCTTATTTATTACAGTCAAATTTTATTGATTTTTTTAACACTTTTATCTAAAATATCAATATTTGAATGTTTTAATTTTAATAACTGGGTGTAGCAATAGGAATTAGTCAACCACTACTCCTGTTCTAGCCTTATCCTTCTTTCCCTACTACTCACTTTGAAAAAAAGTGAGGTTGAGCGACTGAGTAAGAAACAGTTCTCGTAGAAAAACTTGTGTTGAGATACCTCCATTAGGAGGACGTATGCTCTACATTTGAAGCGGGCATGTATTAAAAAAAAACACGCTAATCGTGTATGGTTAATTAAAGCCGTACGATTTTTTGTTGTTATTTGATAGTAGCGTTCATGCAAATAAGAAAACATTGTGCAAACTGTAGAAACTAAAAATATGTGAACCCAATCACAATATACAATTTTCGCGATATACATTGAACTTTTATATAAACAATAAATCGTTCATTAAAAAACTCATTTGTTCATTCGAATTGGTCATCTCGTATGAGATAATAATCATGTAATCTTTTTTTGGTTGATACAACAAAATGATCGCGCGCGATTTCATTGTGTGTATGTCGAAACGTGTTAGCGGACCGTTTCAGACACGCAAATGGCAAATAAATCTCGCAGAATTTGTGACCGGTATACACCCGCCCTGTGAAATTGTACTGCAACTGAATAGGCTGTTAGCCTGCAAGTATAAAATGCAGCCCGACTGGCAAATTGCATACGATCGTCGCACTCGATTTATGCTAATTGCCGATTGCGTATATTTTTCAACCCTATCTATATCTGATTCACGGGTTACTCGATGCAGTTTGCTATTATTGGTGAAGATAACTTACGCATTTTAAAGCCAGTTTGTAAATACTTAGTAATTTAAATGAAACACAATAAGCCGTATTTAGCTTGCACTTAAGGAGCGTTCGTAATGTTTTAAGGCTCGTATTTTTCCGGTCAGAATTTATGTTAAATGGTCATAATTAAAATGAAATTTGAATAGTTCAAATTATTATTTGGCTATTATGTAGTGAAAATTATATTTAGTGCGATAAAATGTAGTCATTATTTGTTTTTTAACTATTTTTCTTTTTTAGAAAAGATTTATGAATGTTTATGATCTAAAAAAAGTGCATGCAAATACAAGCTTTAGTTAATAGTCATAATTATCAACATTAAAACTGAAAGATTTTTTTACATAGCCACCACTGTTCATTTAGCTGTGCATGTTTCGTTTCTTCTATAACTATCACCATACAATTGTGATGTAATCTTTTTTGAATTCTTATAATAATGAACCAAGTCAAATTAAATTATTCATTCATCTTTCCTGATGAAGAAGTACCGTAATTACAAATTGTAAATAGTTCCAATAGCTCAATTCATAATTGTAAGGGCATGGTATGTGTAAATAATAATTAGGTTTTCCTGTTCACAGTTAATACCTTAATGAGACTGTGATAATGTATAACGCCCACTATTTGGCAATAAATATAGTTAAAATAACTTCCAATTAATGTCTTGTGTGGTAAGAGGGTGATTAAAAACGATGCATATTTTAAAACCGATACTTTATAATTAAAACAGCCTAACGCATAGTCTATTAGTTTGGGCGTGGTTAATTTGGTTACGTGACTGGTGTGCAGATGCGCTGGGTTAGAATCCTGATATCTCATCAGCAATCAATTATTTTGCTTTGTGAGTATTAACTTGGTGTAATTTAAAACGGTTAAAGTCAATAGTCACTTAACTTAAATTGGAAAAGAATTTTTCGATATCTGAATATAATCTTGGAAGAATGAATATAATAGTTGATTAAATTTATTTAACTAAGAATAATTTTAATATAAACATGCATAGTTATATATTGTGTAAACTACAAAGAAATATGTATTTTTATCATCTGGTTTTTTTTCTCACTTTGTGTGTACCAATTACATTAATTTATATAAAAAAAAACGAAGAAAATTAAAAAGTCGCTAATTTCAGTCTTACAATTAGGCAGAACTGTTGAAATTCACTATTTTTCATTTGAAGATAATTCAAGTTAATTTGCCATGAAACATGATGTTTTTAGATTATACTAAATAATTGGAAATTTCGAAAAATAGTTTAAGATTTTCTTATAATATATTTGAGGATCTCAATTTCAAAACCTACCTAAAGACCATTTTTATTTTTTTCAAATTTTTATGCCAACTTGTTCTCTATATCAATCTCTACACAATCAATAGTTTTCCGATTTCAAATCCTCTTTAAGTAGTAAATACAGAGAAAAAGCATTTTAAAAAACTTGGATAGTCTCAAAATCTACTCAAATCCAAAAAGCACTTTACCAAAAATTTTGGTTTTTTGGAGATAGGTAGGTCTTGAAACTAAGGTACTCATTTGTTAAATTACAATAACGTTTTCTTATAATTGTATTAAGTCTATTAAAATTAAATAAATTTAAGTATTGGAGAGATGAAATAAAAAAATTGCAGCAATAAATTAAACGACATTTATTATCATTGCTCATTTTTATATTTGCACATTGCTTTATTTATTTTTTAAAATGCCTTCTCATCAGAAGAAAATCTTCAACATAAACTGTTTTCCGTTAAAAAAAACACCAGGCAATAAGAGTACATTTTGAAAACGAATTCATATTTGATCGTGAAATAAATTAGATATGAGTTACAAATACATGCAATAGTGTACATGTCGCATATTATCATAGAATATAATAAGTAAAGTATTATCTTAAACCACGCTTAGCAACCGTACAGTGAAAAAAATAAATCCCATAAGCAGTTAAGCTAAAAATCACGTGCATGATGAAACAAGGTTAAGACTCCAATTTCAGCAACTTCGATTCAAAATAATTAATAAACGGATCATGTCTTCGTACTTTACATTGCTTCCGCGGGATATCAATTATTATTATTGAACGCTTAGAAACTGTAGTAAAATATTCAACACAGCTTCTGTTCTAGATGAAGTCTTGTTTGCAGAACGATACTACTTTTGTAGAACAGTCGGGCTTAGCAATGCGATCGAAATTAATTAAATTCTGAGTTAATGCCGTGTTAATAGCTTTGAAAAGCCATGCTGCAGTTCAGCGCGTGCTTGGGTTGAATTAGTCGTATAATTTGTATAACAGTATTGTAATTTTACGAATTTTATATATAATACACTTAATTGTAAATTGTTTATTACTAATTTAACATTATAAATTATTTTGTAAAAGTTTCCGGTATTATAATTTAGCTTAATAACTGAGATTTGTTTTTAATTTTAAAGGTATAAAACATTTCAATTTTAGTCACCTATTCATATATTTTACCGTTATTTGTAAACTCTTTTCAATACCTTTAGACCGTATATTTTTTTTTTATAAATAACATTGTATTCTCTTATATCTTAACAAATTAAATAAATACAGGGGTGTGTCCTTTTCTACTCAACGCAAAAAAGAAGGCGAGATACAATTTGTCTTAAAAAAATAATAAAAAAATAATTATTCGAGTTAGTAGACTTATATTAATAAATAATTGTAACGCAAAATATATGGTTGAAAAAGTGATATCAGATAACTATGATTTTTCATTTTGTTTCTTTACCAATAATTAATGGAAACAAATTAAATGGTCAGAATTTAAATCAATTTTTGGTCTAATAAAAATATGAACGGTCAGAATAAAAATATTAAACGGTCAGAATATTTAATAACAATTTCGGTTAGTAGGTAAGGTTAAGTTAGGTTAGGTTTTTTTGTAATCTCATTTAAATTATGACTATTTATTCTGACCGATATATTCTGACCATTTAATAAAAATTATGACCAGTATTATTTAAACTCTGACCAGAAAAATACGAGCCGTAATTAATTACTGAACCGTTGACAAAGTGAAATTATTTATGATAATTTGATTGTTATTTACTCAGAGAAGTAAATACTAAAATTAAAAATGTTGCTTGAAAGCTAAATGTCTAAGTCAAATGAATAAGGTAAAGTATTCGTCGATTTAGTTTGGACTGGTCAGCGTTTTGTAACTGTTTGTAGCAATTGTTTCGAAAAATGTCCGATTCGAACCCATGACCATATAAAATCTAATATCTACAATCAAAGTCTAAGCCAAGTAGGGCAATGGGCAGATCTGCGGGCGACCGTGTTTCTGGTCCGGCGTGGGACTCCCGCGACTAGGTGGTATCACATAAATAAATTTTTCCCGTTGAAATTTTCACGACGCGACCGGGTCGTGAGAGGCGCGACCGATAGTCGCGAACCACGGTCACGGCATGTATGCTCATGTTGGCTAATAACTCGCTCGAATAAATCATAAAATTTAAACGTAAACATGTGATAATCGCCAACGCTCTGATGCTCAGTGAGAATGGATCCCGAGGAATTCGAATTGCGTGTAGTATGGACATTGTGCCCTATGCAACAATGATAGATTCTGCTTCTCTTCTGTGCTATGTCACGACGCAGAGAGAATACAATCATCGTGCAAACTTTAAATTCTTTAAAATATTATGTTGGTGCAGCATTGTTAACCGTTTGAATACCGCGAAAATAAATCATTAATATGTCCCAGAGATACTGCGTGTTTTTGATAAAAATATTTTGCCTAATATACACTCGAATTCGATATTTTAAAAACCTATATTGATTCAGTATATATAGCACTTATTCACAAAATATTGTTTATATTCTATTAGAATAATAAGTATTTGATTTTTTAAATGCTTGGAAATCCGTGTTTGCTTGCATATGTTCCGGACACCGGTGTCCGCTTGGTATTCAAGTTTTTAAAAGAAAACATCTTTATTAAATTGTTGCTTAAATACTAAAAAGCTGTCCCGTTTCCATGCACCTGTATAATACATTTTTTTGTAAATTTGCGTAAAACCAGCATGCGCATGACAATTAATTGCACTGAAATGTGCATGATCAATCCACGTTTTCGCAAACGTTTCTATATAAAATAAAATAATTTAGATTATTACACGTATTGTGCTACAAACTGTGACACGTACTTCGCCCTCCTTGTCTCTCATTTTTTTTGATTTTTATTATAATATATCATAATAGTAAAAATAAAATTATTCATACATAAGCAAGCATTTGTGAAAGTAGTCTTTCCGAAGATGCCTCTGATAGAGGCGAAACACGTGTCACCGTTTGTAGCACAATTCGTGGAATAATCTAAGTTATTTTATTTTATATTCAATTGAACTTCCACAAAGTTACCGCCGAATCCATCGAAAGTTTCTATTAATAATTCGCTTTAAGTAAGACACTCAAAGTTTTTCTCAAAAACATCTCAGCGTAACCAATCGGTTTATAAACCAGCTTTTGCTAGAAGCAATTGTTTCCAAGTTAGACATTTTGCAGGCTTGGAAAAGTATTTCTATAAAAAGCTCCGCAAATTCCTGTGCTCCGGACAATAGTTTGTAGTTTGTAGCACAAATGTACACAATTTAAAAATAAATTAAACAATAGTTCTGTGTCATCAACACATGTTAAATTTACGAAAGAAATACGGAATACTTTTTACGATCAATAGGACACGAAAATAGCTTTTATTATTGACACCAAAAAATACTATAAAAAGATGTATCACTAATAAACAACGGTAAAAAAATAATGTGCTAAAATATATCCTTGTGCGAGCGACAAGAATGTATTCAATTGAAAGTGGAGATATTGTGTCCCGTTACCGAATGCCGTGCCAATACGTCATAATAATATTACACTTTGATTCATAGTATGTAACGGAGCCACTATCCAACGAGCGTCGCAGGCTTTCGAGATCGATATCTCTACCGCAATCGTAAGTCATAGGAAAGCATAAAGTTGCCAAGTGAAAATCGATACAACTAGCAACGGTTTGGCTGGATCGGACCGTTATTTGGAACAGAGCCAGGGAAAATGCGTTAAGTGTGCGATCGGCATTAAAATGTATTAAGTGTCGCAGTGGAAACTAGATCTAGTCGCACGCAAAACAAACGACAAACGTTTAAAATGTTAAAGATGTAATTGGACGGCACACGAACCGATCCTGACTCACACTGACCGGATAATTTATCTCTTATTTATTGCAATTCATTCAAATCGGATTTAGCGATTCCCGAGGTGCATAATCACATCATTTGCGATTGTATGCGCATACAAATATATCGTTGTTAGTCATGTATTCGCATTGAAGAATGAGATTATTAGGTTACTGATTGCAAGCTGTTTTTGCTCAATACGCGATTTTTAGTAAGTGTTAATGTTGGCAAAGTTTCCAAAAAAAAAAAACACACACACAATGCTCAATGAAATGCACGATGCCAATACTTAAAGTACAACTGTATCGACTGTGGAAAAGTAAAAAGTACGTAACCCGCACATAGAAAATTTTACAGCAGGCACAACAACGTGTTTTGATGATTTTGGGCCATACGCAAATCATGAAATATACACAACCTGGAAGTGTACGGAGACTTCTAAACTGGTGTTCAATTGACATAATCTAATATTATTTATGGGTGTCATATTTCGGCATTTTCATGCGTTCCAAGTGCATGGATGAATTTTTACTAAGTTAGTAAGTTCATCGTGCACTCGAAAGTTTGACGAAGACCCGGGTCGTTAGTGAAAAAACATGTTGGAGTGCACAGAATTTGAACGATTTAAATTTGAAATTCGACTAAGCACTTTCAGTCGAAATCTTAAATAAATCGATGATTGATAAAATGATTTTACGATTAAAACACGTTGGTTTATCATATATTTTTCATAATAAAGTTGCCATTTTTAAACTTAACGACTGGTAAAATATACCAAAATGGCGACCAAACAGAGTAGTAAAACTTTCCGGCGATCACCATGTACTATCTACTTTATCTGTTATATTATACTTTATCAGTTGATAATGCTCCTCATAAGCAAAACCGCTCATTATCATTAAAAATAAAAAACGAATCAGTACAAATGAATATGTTGTATATTGAATATGTTTACTTGTTTTTATCTTTATGAAAAATAACATTAATTAATCTATATATTTTTTTTCCTTTCAGGTAAGTAATCCAATTATGTATATTAGTCGAATGAGACGGGTAAGATTTTAAAATTTATTTCAATACGCTTAGAATAATTAATTGAAATTCATAAAAGTACAAGTTGTTTACACAAAAAACAGAATTTTATTCTGCCAGGCAAACATAAACTGTTTTAATAGAAAGGTGAAATGATTTTCAATTATTACCTTTTATCGTGTTTGAATAAAAAACCTGACTTTATGGGACCAATACAAGCAAAAAAATAATGACGATTGTATTCATAAGTGGTTAGATTAATATGCAAGAGTTTTTAGTATGAATAACTCAGCAAACAGTATGGCCCAACAGCGAATGAGAAATTACGGCAGGTGACGGTCTGCTGACACAGTAACATGAAAACTGCGAATAGCGGTTATGATGCCTTAGTACACCCACCTAGAACGATAGGCGATTTATTATAATATAATAGAATAGCTATCATTACCGATACAAAGTAACAGACAAACTGACTGTTGGAAATATATAATATAACGATTATATAATATAACGATTATAAAGTTGTTACCTATGTCATCTTCTGGACTCTTGATACAAATATTGAATTTAACAGAATTTAACGACATTGTAATATCATTTTTTATGACATTTTTTTACACAATTTTTATGACATTTTAATAGTTTTGTATCACATTTTTTATTGACTATTTTATTAAATTGATATTGCAACAATACGGTAAAATTTTTTTTTTTTATAAAGAAAAACTAAAGTCATATTTAATAAATGTAATATAAATAAGGATGTTAGAGTATATAACCAGACGTATTGTGTATCTCTTCTAAGCCAGTATATATGACTGAGTAAATGCGGGATTAAACATAGTTCTGATGATGACGCACGTCAAAATTGCTATAAACTAATTGTATTCAAAAATATTTTTACTGTATTACAATGGAGTTGTACCAAGTAAATGCCAATTCAATCAAGTAAATAGACTCGATTCAACAAATAAAATAGCCATTTGAATTAATTCCACTTTTATTTTATATAACCAGGACTGGTTTCGCTCATGACGAGCATTATCAACTATTTTCTTATCAGTTAATAATAATCGTCATGAGCAAAACCAGTCCGTATCATTTTAAATAAAAGTATAATTAGTAGAAATGAGTATTTTATTTGTTAAATACAATGCCTCTTCGCCAAGTATTGACAGTGGACATCCTAAAAGCTTACTTGCTTACTTGAGTGTTCACTGTCAATACACATACTTGGTGAAGTAATGTTTTCTGTTGAAAATGATTGCCATGGGCGAAACCAGTCGTAATCACAAAAAAATGAATGTGGAATTAGTACAACATATATAAATAAACTATTGTTTTATGGTTAGTTTTATGCTGAAACTAACATGTTGTTTCTAGCGACAAAATATATACTCACAAGAATTCATTTAAAGATAATATAAAAGGTATCGTCTCATGTCCGATAAACATGAACGTACAACGTAACTTAATACTGTATGCTCAATTCACAGTATAAATAAAATTAAAAAGGTATTGATATCCATCAAACATTCAACAAGAGTCGTAAAATCAACAGGGCATGTAATGATGAAACGAAGAATAGCAGAGTACGGTGCATCCGAATAAAACCAATTGCATAAAAGGAAAAGAGTATAGAATCAGAGTAAATTGCTGCCAAGAATATGAAAAGTCAATAAATACTATTTGTGTAATCATGATTTGGATGTCGACTAGCAGTCACAACTAGGGCTTCCAACCCGGTTTAAGCCGAATTCGGTTTGTTGTCTCTTTTAAGAAAACCGGATTATTTTGCACGATTATCCGGGATTTATTGAAAACCTTTTTTTTTGCTTTAAGTAACATACAATGGAGTTTTATACAATTATTTTTATGTCGGGTCCGTGGATTAATGGTCAACGTCGTTGAATATGTGGGAATGTACAATATTTGAGCAATTCAAATTTAACATTAAACTACCAACAAGCAAACACCTTCAGTCGAAATCTTGAAGTGTATAAAAAAATAAAATAATGCTCTACCCTATTAATTGAATGTAACAAAAAAGCTTGTGTTTGGGTAAAATCTGGCAAATTTACTATACATACTACCTGAGAAATACATATCGACTGTGGAAAGGAAAAGGGACGTAACCCTCAATTTTCTAAAACAGCTTTTTTTCAATAATCACAATGTATACAACTTGACACACATTCTATCAAAAGGATGAAAGCTGAAAATGCCGAATAAGTATCTAAATTTAGCTTTTAAGTTTGAAAAAGATGACTTTGTAAAAAATTAAAACCAAGAAAAAACACTGAAATAAAGGTTTTTCCAAAACAATTTCTTTAATTAATATTAGGTTATGTCAATTAAACACCAGTTTAGAAGTATCCGTGCACTTCAATGTTGTGTATAATTCATAATTTGCATATGTCACAAAATCATCAAAACACGTTTTTTGTGCCTCCTGTAAAATTTGATATGTGTAGGTTATGTCCTTTTCCCTTTCCAATTTCGATATATAAGAAGATTTGAATGTTCAGTCTTGAAGTGCTTAAAATAAAATATGGGCTAAATAATATAAATCAAATAAAAACGTAATCATTTCGATCGCGCTTGTGAATGTAATGCGACAATAGAAACAGTAAAAGCTAATATTTGGGTATGATTTGTCTGACAAAAGATAAGACCCAGCGTGCGTCTGAAATTTATCAGAGCAAATCTGAGACAGATAAAACTAAATTGATACGTATTATATTGGTATAAGAAACGGATTAAAAATAAGCACCGCGGATGTCGTGATAAAAAAAATATATGTATCATTTTCATGGAGCCCATTTACGGATGGAAACGTTTTTATGCAAACGTTAGTCTAAGATTCGACGTGATAATCGACCGTTATTCGGATCGGCTCTGAATGAAGGTCTCCTGAAAAGCGTCATTGTTAAAATGAGAAAATAAAACAAACAAATTATTTAAAATATTTGTTAGTATTTCACCGCCAAACTAAGCCATATATCAACAATAGAGATAAAGGTAAGATGAACATAAAATATAAGGTGAAAAAATATTTCAGTATTTTAGTTCTACAAATATTATTTTATGTACGGTTGATTCTTTATACATTTGATGATTTGATATTTTATTTAAATATTTATATAAACTTTTAAAAATAAATGTTTTGCATTACAACTAATGTCAATGCGCCAAATATTTTAAAGCTGAATTGATTGATATCACAAACACCCACGTATTAGGTATCATATTTAAATTTGATATTGACCTTACCGGAAATCAAACCTAGATCAACCTGGTCGGTAGCGGAAGCTCAAACTTACTACACCACAGCGGTCGAAAAAATAAATAGTTATTTCGGCTTATGCCTTCATAAGAAATATGTTAAAAATTACATTAACTCAGCTATATATACTGGCTTAGAAGAGATAAACAATATATCCTGTCATCCAGTTTTATATCCAAAATTATAGTTAGTACATTTATTAAATTGACTTTAGTGTTTCGTAGAACGATAACAAATATGTAATTATTTTCCACTTTATTTAAATGTAGTACATACTACCAAGTAAATGTCATTTCAATCAAAAAATATTAAAGAAGATTTTTAAACAGTCGTATTTCTCAAAACGATATTCGATTGTAACATTGATTTATAAGTAAACATATTATCGTCTTTTTTATCCACTCCCAACGTGGAGTATATGGCCTATTAAAGGCTGTATCTCAACACAAGTTTTTTTTCTACGGACACTGTTACAGTCACTCAACCTCACTTTTTTAAAAGTGATTGGTAGGGATAGAAGGATAAAGCTAGAACAGGACTAGCGGTTGACTAATCGCTATCGCTAAACCCAGTTATTAAAGAATCAGAAGAATGGGAGGAGAAGAAATAATGTGAATTGACATCACAAAAACCAAGTATTCGATCACAGCTTTGAATTGAATATTTGTCAAATTCACTGTGATATTACCGGGAATCGAACCAAGACCTGCGTGATCTGGTAGAGCAAGCTCTGACCAACTGGGCCATAGCAGGCGACAGTTAATAAACAATGAAAATTGCAGAATTATTCAATCATATAAATTCATGGTTAAGTCACGAAAATCGTAGCATAATAATGTACAATATTATATTAAACATTTCATTGATACGTTTTGAAATATCTTATCTTATTTCGAGTACGTATATTTAACGGTATCTGATTTGAATAACGAAAACAATTCACATCCGTAAAGCGATAGGCAAAGCTCCGCCGATCCGAAGATATTCCGTCTCCGGAGCTTAAAGCTCGCAATAAACATCGCCAAACAAGTGCGCAGTTTGTACAGCCGCGGGCGATTGCGGATCCCATTCCCAAGTACCATCTGTGAAGGTCTGTCTTCGGGCGTGAGGCGACACACTGACCGCTCTTTTGTACGCTTTCATTGCGAGTCACAACCTGGCAACGGTAAAGCTTAGATTACATTAATCAAAAGCTCTAGCGGAGATAAGCATCCCACGAGGTAGGTTTTTGCATTCGGCGTCCAAGAGATCGACTAGTCATGAAGTATGCAATTTCAAAATTTGCGGTAAACTTTGCTGATTTTCATTTCATTCGTTCACCTCAAAATATCGCCTAGTTACGAGTTATCCTACATTCAACAAAATTGCAAATTCTTAGAAAGTCTACCTACGAACACAATTTATCATTAACAGTAAGAAACTTTGTAATTGTCATACCAGATATCAAGATTATATTTTAATAACTTTGTCAAATGATTTAAACTTTTAGAAACGTTAATATTAATATGGAAATGTGGAAAGAAAAATGGACGTTACCCACACATAGAAAATTTTACAGGAGGCACAAAAAACATGTTTTGATGATTTTGCTCTATATGCAAATAATGAAATATACACAACCTCGAAGTGCACTGAGACTTCTAATCTGGTGTTAAATTGACATAATCTAATATTAATTAAATAAATTTTCTAGGAAAAAAAAAAATTGTTAGTCCTTTATTCTTCGTTTCCATTTTCACTTTTTTCCATCTTTTTTCACACTTAAAAGCTAAGTTTAGATAGTAATTCGGCATTTGCAGCATACATTTTTTTGATAGAACGTGTATCAAGTTTCATACATTGTGATTATCGAAAACAAGCTGTTTTGAAAAAACTATGGGTTACGTCCTTTTTCCTTTCCACAGTCGATATAATATCTTCAGTTATTTACTAGTATAACATTCTTGGTGAAAATGAGCTGTAAATTATCAAACTAAAACAAAAATATACAGACTACTTACAAAACGATTAATTGGTTAACATGGTTTTCGTTAGGAACATTTTCTTGCGATATATAATAGAAAAAGAGTGTTGTGCGAGAGCGAATGGCCTATCACCAGTCCTTTTCTAGCCTTACTTTTTTTTGAAAATGAGCGATTGAGCAAATAAATAACAACCAGTTCATCTGTTGGGATAAAATTTATAAGATGGCTTACATTGAGAACGGACATTCAAAACGAAAAAAAAAGATAAAAGGATGATATGACGATAGGACTACTTATAATCTCTCATCAAAAAAATAATTAAAAGCCGCGTAGACTTTTGCAAAATAAATTTATAAGGTATTTTTTTTCAAGAAACATTTTTTTCTTGTCGTCGTATTTACTTTCCTAATACACAAATATCCAATGTACATCTTCAGAGGGGAAAATTAATGTCGAAGAATGGACAATGGCATTGAAATTTTACACGGCAAAGTTTAATGTATATATTAAATTATATTTTGTGAAAATACATATTTTGCAAGTAAAGTTCACGATAAGCAAGCAGCATTTATTTTGTAATCATCGCATAGTTAAACCAAGACTCATGATGATCGCAGAATGCATCGGTAGTATGATTATAGCATTATGAATCAGGCGGACAGGAGCATAAACATTACTAGAATATTACATGATAGTTATGCACTGACATTGTAGGAATTGCGGAGTGTTAAACAGGTGTAGAGATAAGCTAATGCTCGTAATATAATACTTTGTCTGTTATTTCCGTACAATGTATGCGCTCCTAATACATTCATTCAAATTGTGACTTATTCGTACTCTCTTCATAAAGTTAAATGATTATCATAAGATGAAACGAGGCATTGTACTTGTTATTCTGTTCGTAAGAAAATTTAGTTCCACAAGTATGAAATTGTATCTAACATACGTTACAATTTCTGCACTCCTAATACGTGAAAAGTATTTTTCTCGTTCTTAAGAGGTTATCAGTGGGACTTTCAAGTATTTTTATATTTTCTTTGCAAGTATGCGCTCCTGGTATCATTCACTGTATACGAAATGTAAAATCAAGATTTCTAGCAATAAAGTATGACAAAAACATATTTAATTTATCACATTCAAAATAAACAACAACAATGTAGAATCTAAGATTTCGATTGAAGGTGCTTGGTGGAATTTCAATATTAAATTTGAATCGTTCAAATTATGTACATTCTCACAGATTTTGTCACTAACGACCCGGGTTTCGCCTTCCGGCATCTTCAGGCGTTCAAGTGCACGGATGAACTTGAACTGACCAGTTGAAGATCATCCGAGCACTTGAACGCCTGAAGATGCCGAAAGGCGAAACCCGGGTCGTTAGTGACAAAATTTGTGAGAATGTACATAATTTGAACGATTAAAATTTAACAATGTAGAAGTTCATTTTTAATGAAAAATTAAATTTGTTAATTTTGTTACTCAACTTGTGCTTAAAACTGTGACAAGCGTTTTTTTTGTATTTTATATTTCAAGAAGTAGAATCAATTTTTAGTTTATTTGTTAATCTTGCGATGTGCTTGCTCATGATGCTTCTTAAAGAATTGAAATATGTGTTGGAACAAATTGGAACACAAAGTAACAAAGTTGTGTATTTTTTTAAGAATTAAAATATTATTTGGCATAACAGCATAAGCCAATGCGTCAAATATTTTAAAGTTGAAAGATTTTACGAGAAAAACTCGAGGTAAATTAACATCACAAACGCCCATGTCTTAAGAATCAAATTTAAATTTGAAAATCTATATTTGACATTGACCTTACCGAGAATCGAACCCAGACCCACCTGGTCAGTAGACCAAGTTCTAACCAACTAGACCACAGCAGGCAACAATTAATATTAATAAATATTGATTTAAGTGTAGAATTTAGTACTCTTAAATAGTGCGCTCTTGGCAAATCGTTTATACTTACAACAATCTATAAACAAACGAATAAGCTAAAAGTGATAATTAATTATCTTATACCTGATTTAGATTATACCACCGATATTTATAACACGCATCTATTAATTAATATAGTAATTATGGTCGTCGAAAGGAAGAAATATTATGCTTCCGTCCAAATAAACATGGAAAGTAAGCCTCTTGACTCAGACTTACCAATGATTGTACAATATGTACGTATGATTCGAAGTGAACAATTTATTGCTTTGCTTAAACTAGGAATGTTAATACTGTTCAGTGAACGTTAAATATGCATTGTTATTTACCGCGTTGTAAGCGGCATACTAGTTTTCTGCGTGTGCACGTATAATTGTTATAGGAATTGATCAATACGGTATTTCAAAAAAAAAAAAATTACAAACGGCCAACAATGCAGGAAGCAGAGGAATCGACTGGACAAACAAAGGGTGCTTGCGCGAAGAAATTTGTTTAGAATCATGTGAGAGAATTTTGCATCCACCGACTGGTATTTTACATTTTACCATAGATAACCGCGAGGAAATAGCATTGAGAGATTGTTTAATTGTTTTGAAAAATAAATAATACGTGATTTAATAAATAAATAAATATATTTCTTAATACTTTACAAATATAATAAACTTTTTACAATAGTGTAATGAACCGCTTGATTTAGATAAATTCATAAAAAAAACTTGACATTTCCCAACGAATAATAAAATCTTAATGAAAAACGTTTGTTATCAAACCGTTTTGAATTTATCGTAAATCTTAAATTTAACTTAATTGTTCTTTGGTTCATATATTTTTTAATAATAGTCAATTTAGTGTCACTTATATATATTTTGTACCTTTATTTTTAAATTTCTTTCGTTACCAATTGTTTGTCACACCCTAATAATTTTATTTTGTTTTGTATAAAAACACTAATATTGTTAATATAGAATTAAAAATAACTTCGATTATTCCACGTATTGTGTCACAGTTAGTTACACAATACGTGGAATAATCAAAGTTATTTTTAATTTTATATTAAAATGAACTTCCACAAAGTTACCGCCGTAAACATCGAAAGCACTAATATTGTATTCTCTATCAGTTAATAATGCTCGTCATGAGTGAAACCGGTCCTGATTATACTAAATAAAAGTAGAGTTAGTACAAATTAATATTTTTTTGAATATGTTCTTAAAACTAAGTAAAGTATTTTTTAGTACAGTGAATCGTCTTTATACAATAAACGAAATAGTGTGAAATATTTTAAATTAAATATTATGCATTTTGCTATTCTAAAACACAGCAGGTTATTCTAAAAAAAACTACGTTTTTATGATATATAAAAATAATGTCCACTCAAGATCACAATGTTTGAAGCGCAGAGTAAAAATATCGACATTTTAACGAAACGTTTTATCGAAATTAAAACATTTTTTTGACAATTTTTCATACTGAAAAAAACAAAAGTAGCTTCAAAATAATTCAGCACAATGCTATATTATTTGGGCGAAAAATCAATTCCAATATTGCTTTGATAAAATATGGGTCAAATTATTAGACAAAGAAATTGTATTTTTTGTGCTAAAAAAATACTATCAAAAAGTAAATTATTTCCACATTAAATTCAACCGTCTGGATATCTATAGGATTTTATATAATGAAATGGTACGAAAAATCAACCATAGTTTTCTTTGTATTCTAGTAAATTGAGTTCTTTTCGTGATCAGTGAATTGCAATATTTTTACAAAAAAAGACAACGTTACGAACAGTTACATAGAGTGTACCGATCGGGAACATCAGACGATAGGAAACGTTATGAAAATGTTGGCGAATTGTTGGATTCTTTTGGAAACAGTATAAAAACAAAAATAACTCGGGTCAAATTCGAGACACTCTCGTGTTTGTGCAGCGATATAAAATAATTGAAAACACAGACAATGTCAAACAAACTTGACTCCTTATATCTTGTAAATAGATATTTGCAGTAAATTTAAAATTATAGCAACATGGTAGGAGCCTTCGTAAGAGTATAAAATAACACTAAATACATATTTTCTAATATTATATTAGTGGTTAATTAATACATTTGTTTGTAGCGAGCTGAGTGTGACTCAAACCGAAATTTCTTTGGATACATTTATAAAATATATGAAACAGTATAAAAATGCGTATTCAGACAAATAATTTAAAACTTCGATTAAAATATTAATCTTAATCTGTAATGATTTTTTACGGAAAATTTATTTTGCAGTCGTGTGTGTCAAAGATAAATCAATCAACAAAAAAAAATACTAAATTTTTTAAATTGTTTAGTCACATCTTTCAACAATATTTGCGAGCCAAATATTTCAAGGTAATAATTTTTATGAAACGAGTACAATAAGTGAAAAATGATTCTCAGATAAAAAACTGTATTATGCATATATGTATTTAATTATTTTAGTAAGTCTTTAATTGTCAATATAAATTAATTACGCCAAAGCTAGTTATCATTTTGCGCAGTCAGTAAAGGTGTATGATGTTACTGAACCACGACTGGATGGTCTGCGATTAGGGCTTGTCGGTTTTCAAAAACCGGTTTTGAAAACGGGGTTTTCAAATAAAATTTGCGGCATTTAAATGCTGGTTTTAACAACTTGGTAACGCGGTTTTAAATTCTAAAAATGATATTCAAATTTGTTTCCATTATTCTACTGAAAATGTTAATATTTTGGATTGAAACTGCCTTGGTTATGATTAAAACGAGATAACATATGTAAGTAGATTCATCCACGCATTCATTGATGACGATAAAATAGTATATTAAGAAAATATTTTTGGTGTGCATTTTGACTCAAATACACTTCCCGAGTAAGGGCGAAGATATATTCACTTAACCGTTGAATAGAAACACAGAAAAAAAAAGTTTTTTTTCACTATTTTTTATTGAATGTCCCTTTTTGAACTTCGAAAACCGGTTTGAGACGAGTTGTACGATATATTGAAATTTGATAACCGGTTCTGTTCCAGAGTCGGTTATTGTATAAGCCCTACCTCCGGTGAACAGTTGCCGCGGAATGTGTGAAAAGTGACCAATTCGAAATTCGGACGAAACATTTACGGTGATTTACCGAAGCACACTTCGATTAACAGTTTTTCGTACGCCTGCAAAACCGAATTACTCTGTCCTACAAATCATAGACAATGCCCACAAAAGAGGTTCGGAGTCGGCCCGTCGGGGGAGTCGACAAAGGCGCTCGAGTCACGACTAGTTTGTTTGATGATAAAAAAAAATCGACGATAAATAACAGTGTTGCCACAATAACGCAATATCGATTGAATCAATTTGAAAAACACGAAATGTAGATTAAAATTTGCGAATATTTAAAAAATTCAAAATAATGACGTGGATCATACAAACAGTTTTAAAATTTGGGACCAGTGTGTAGTGGCCAACGTCATTAGCCTCCGTGACGGATCTTAGAATTCTGTTCAAAGTTTTAAATGTTTGTGATGTCTAAAAAAATACCTTCCACCCTTCCATTCCAAAATAACCAAGAGAGCGACTAGCTAACCACTAATCTTGATTATAAATAATATACAAAGACTCTTTTGATAGAATGAACATAAATCGTTTTCATTGCTATAAATGTCTGGCAGGTCGAATGTCTAGGGATTAAATAATGCCTTTTGTTTGTCATAACTGTATGTGTTGTTGAATTTATTGTAATTAGATAATACGCTTTCCGCTTCTGTGTATTTTTTGTTGCATGGGAATTGTTTTAAAACAAATAATTCGTGTAAAAACAAAGCATTAGTCAGTGCCTTTTTTTAAAAAACAAAAGGTGGCGAATCTCAATTCTTATCAAGCTTTTTTTCTAATTCTCAAAATCCGTTCTCAATGTGGAAGATATGTCTTCCTAATTGGGGTATCTCAAAAGAGTTTTTTTTACAAGAACTGCTTGTTAGTCAATTACTCAACCTCTGTTTGTCAAAAAATAAGGGTAAAACGATAGGGCTGATACAGGACAAAGGGTTAACTAATCGCTCTCGCTTTGCCGTGCTAATTTTAGTTTTAGAAGAGTAGTAGGGATATATTTCACAAATACTAACGCCTTCGTACCAAAATCGATTTTGTAGATTTAATTTTAGTTTTAAAAATTATATTTTAACTGTTACTACTTTTTAAACGAAAGAAAACAAAAATAAAATGTTTACGAATAAATATTTTAATGTTTGAATGTTGTAAAAAGGAGCCGGAACGCTGTTCCACCGCGTTACATGAGAGAAAAAGCACTGGTTCTTTATGTGTGAAAGTATTTTGATAAATAAGCATTAATACGTGCAGTGCAGACGCGAAATACCAATCAAACAAGAACATTCTCTTGCTTCTTTCTTCAAATGGTATTTTGCGTTTTGTTTTCAACCTATGACGACACATTAGAGTCTTTGACCACAAAGGTAAATACGTAGGTACACGTTTAATGACGTCACTGCATTATTCTAGCAGGTCGACGAATGTTTTTCCTCGGCTATGTTTGCATAATATCAAAATTAGCATAATGAGATATGCCAAATGTAGCTGTAAATGTAGGGAGAATCTATTAAGTCATGTTGGCACAAGAGAGGCGATGATTCAAGGCGAGTATTTAATTTTTATTCATTAACACTTGAACCCGTCGGTTAGTTGAAGTATTCATATTGATAATAAACCTAATGAATTGACGTGTGATTTCTGAAAGATAATAACGGTACTAGTTAATTTATTCATTTTTTAATGTGTATTCTTTTAGCGATTCAAAACAAGTTTGTGGTATACACACACAGTGTCCGAATTCGAATATATTTTGTATCAGGAGACGATGAATCATGCTAGATGTAGGCAATGGGCAATACGCCAACGAAACAGGTATGCTATAGTGAGTTATGTTTACTAAGATTTATTAAATAAATTCTTAAGTATATTTTAGGAGAAAGAACTAGATCTACAATAAATTAAGTATATTTAGGAGAAAGGCTATGATCTACGATACTATAAATATACTGTTATGAATTAGTTTAAGACTGTTGGAATACACTAGAAATGAATTATGACCGAGAAACGACAAAGTGATACATATAATAAATACTTTTCGATAAATTCAGCGGCAACTCGAAAAAGTTCATTTTTAATATAAAATTAAATTTGACAACTTTAACAGGGTAAAAATATCAAAGTATTTCAGTTCTACAGTTTTTTATATGTTATACGTTGATAGCTATTTCGGCTTTCGCCATCGTCATAACTTTGTAAAGTTCGTAAGAATATGAAGCGTGTTTCGCTTATTTGAGAAGCTCCACAGACCATTGCAACGTTTATGAATAAACTAAAAATTGATTTTCATTTTTATGTTATAAATTACAAAATTGAATTCGGAGTTTGTCTTTTTCTACTGGACGCAGAGAGGTACTAACTAAGCCTTAAATTAAAAACTTAGTTACGATCAAATCAATACTTGTAGCTTTCTATAGATTTATTTTTTTCAGAGATTGCAAAACATTTGATAGAAAATGATTAAAATTTTGATAGTGACAATATTGAACATATTAAAAAGATATTTACTATATATAGTAGAAAAGTTGTACGATCTCAACGTGGTACCAAATAATTGCTGACTTTTTAGCATATTTTTTAATAAACGTAATAAGAAATTAAGTCTCTAGTTATTTTAAATTTTCGAGACAATTTTACCGGGAATTGCCGGGAATCGAGACAATTTATTTATATTTTTATCAGATAGTAAAAAAAACTAAAGCAAACAATTAATTAAGTTTAATGCTAATATCAAATACGCAACAAAACGTGTTTCATCACGACATTCAGAGCGAATAAATTACCAGGGTGTTATGAATCAAAAGAGGTAGGCGTGATAGTACTGATTTGTACAGCGAGATATAATGGGTGTCGTGGCTATTAAAATCAGATGCTGATTTCGTCGTTAAACGACAAACACAACACATTATGTTGTTCTTAAGAATTATGATGACATAATTGCACAGTTTAATATAATCGATGGACAATTCAAGAGAGTTGCTACAGCAAAGTAAAAGCTAAAAACCTTAGCAAACGGTCAGGAATTTGATGTTTTTTCGACAGCTTAATGTTGATATGTATCAAATTTATGGAGTTTTTAATACTAGGGTGTTAGCGTCAAAGTTATTTAACTTTTCTTCATGGATAATGTTTTGGTATTTTGTATTTACGTACCATCGTTGCCGACGGAAGGGCGTGATCGCTACAGAGGTGAAAATCCTTAGTGAAGCAAGTTCACGAGGAAATCATATTCTCATTTCCAAATCACATTATATAAACTACCGCACACAGTGGCGGATTAGTTAGTCATTTTCATGATTCTAAGGCTCGTTTTATTAAATGCCATAATTGACAAGTAAATCAGCAATGCGAAAGACAATTAACCTAACCTTACTTAACGTTACATATATATTAGCATTCAATTTAAATCTCTTTCTATTACAAAAATTAATATCATCTGAATAATTAAGGCGTCCAGTATCAGACATGGCCAAATCAGTTTCAATTTATTAGTCATGAGAGCCCTAAAGCACTAAACGTTCGAATGACATTTAGTTAGCTGATTCAAATCCTGCGATCTGATTGGTTCTAAATCTCTTGACAACTATGATAACATGGTGCCTTTGACTCGGCAACCTTTGATAGTGAAATCATTATTAAAACATATTTTTCATATTCTTGTATCTAGTATAATTTGGAAACTAAAATTGAAATATAATAATCAATCGGAATTACTAAATACTGACTGTTGACTGTCTGAAATGAACGTCTTTCCACCTGATGTTGACAATGTAAGCAATGTTAAATATATTAGTTTTTAAGTTGTTTTACAATGTTCATTCAAACTAACTTGTGTACTCATAAATTGACCGAATGTTAACTATTGTTAACTTTAACTAGTTCGAGTGGATACGTTACATTTTGTTTTCTAAGGTTTATTTAAAATAAAAAAATAGCAGCTGGTTGTTAAATGCGAAAACACTGTGAAACGATTATGCATAGATTTACTTATCGATATTGTCGAGTTGAATGTTGAACAAGACGATGAAATATCCGGGTGCTAATGGTATGCACGCTTCTAAGTTACAAACGCCTCTCAATGGAGCCGATATGATGGGGTTAAAAACCCCACACGTCGCGAAAAATAAGTCATCGTCAACAAGAGGATAATTAAAATGCTACTCTGTAAATATCACAGAAAAAGATACAAAGGGGGTAAAGTTTGTATGTAATATACAAATACAAATAAATATACACAACAGTAAATTGCATGGCTAAACCCACATTGTAATAAAAAGTTCATCGCAAAAACTTACCGAAGATTCAAGTTATTGCTAACGTAAAAAAATAATAAAAGATTTTTAGTACTTTTCCCACTTAAAATTTATTTGTTCAGGACCGGTTTCGCTCCTCACGAGCATTATCAACTAAAATAAATTAAACAGTGCTATTTATACAATTTAAATTGAAATAAAAAATTGGAAATTGATTTTAAGTGGAAAAAGTACTAAAAATCTTTTATTATTTTTATTATAATGCTATTCCACCAAGTATTGACAGTGAACACCTTAAAAGTGATATTGCTAACGTTTCAAATGATGTTTTAATACTCTTAAATACATTCAGCTAATACTTTTAATTTTCATTTTTTTGATAGCTTTTGCAATAATTTTCGAGCACTCATTAATTTAAACGTAAAATATGTCATTTTAAATTGCTTTTGAATATTTCGAGCAAAGATCGATATAAAATTCACTGTTTGTAAATTATTTTGTGATCAGTTGATTATAATAACTATTATGATATAAATAACTAAAAGCTTGGTTTATGTTTTATTATACGGTAAAAATAAACTGTTAGTACGCAGGAAAAGATACTCTTAAGAACTTACGTAAAATCGTCTTCTATCACAATATGGTGTACTCAGCTTCAAGTCGTAATTTTTATATTTCTAAAAATATTATTATGGTTTTTTATTGTAATATATGACAAGAAAGGATTATATGTTTTTTTAATAGCTAGTTCTTTTCATTCATATTGTATATTTAACCAAACAAAGCACTGAGGATTACAAAGTATGTAGAATTTAAAAATATATTTTTTAAATAGTTTATATCAAAATATTAAAAGCATAAAAATGGGGCAACGATTTATAAGAATACAAATTGTAAATACTTTTTAAGTGTATTAATTTTTACATTTTTAATTGACAAAAAAAATAGCATTACGAGACAAGCTCAACTCGAGAAAAATTGATACCACCACGTGGTCTCAAATTTAAATTGAAATAATGTCAATTAGACATTGACTTTGCCGGGAATCCAACCCAGACTCCACTGATCGGTAGAGCAATCTCTGACCAATTGGCCAACTAGGGTGACAAAAACATTTTTTAGCAGTAGATTTATAAAAAAATAGATTTTATAATATACTGTTTTAGCACCGTGGAGTGAATAACCATAAACTTGTACAAGTCGGCACGTGCTTAGAAAACATGCTATTATAAATGTGCACTACGCACCGCCTTGTTTGTATTCATTACAAGAAATTACGGGTCTTTACTGTTTTTAGACAGAGAATTGCTGTTACAAGTGTTGGAAAAGGTTTGCCACTGCAATTCCCGACGTTAAAGTTGCGACAAAAAAAAAACTTCAGTGCTCTAGCGACAGCGACAAAGATGAGCAGAACATAACTATGTATGATTTATCTAACAATATATCGTTTGTAACATTGTGGGTGTACAGATGTGTATGATTGAGTGTCAGTGTGTGTGTGGTGACTCAGCAAGCACCCGACTGGCTAAAAAGGTAATATCATTAATTAACAGAAGGTATTGTAAAAAAAAATGTTGTTGTTGGCTTCGGTTACGGAGGGCACGGGTTTAAATCCCGGTACGGACAGTTTTATAAATTGATTATTCAATCGATTTATGAATTTCTGGATGTATGTGATGTCTTGAATTCCCCTCTTCCACCCATCCTATCCTATGAACGGGGCGTATCGAGAGCGATAAGCTTACCACTAGTCCTGTCCTAGCTCTATCCTTCTATCCCTACTCTCTTTGGAAAAAGGAGAGGTTGAGCAACTGAGTAACAAGCAGTTCTCGTAGAAACACTTCTGTTGAGATAAACTCCATTAGGAGTCCATATGTTACACATTGGGAGCGGACATGGTTAAAAAAAATAAAACAAAATACATTAATTTTGAAAAAACACGGCCGGTAGTCGGAATGTTTCAAGTATTGTCGACTGTAATTAATAAATGTATTAAATGTCAAAATAAGTATTGACTATGAATGTCTCATATAAAACGTCATAAAATTGTTAAAAAATATTCGCTGTGACTAAATAACAATGAAATGATAAAACAATTTAAGAGTTCAAAGCAAAGCATTAATTAAAACTCAAAACATTTATTTTGTAAAACAGCTGTCGTTCGAAACATTATCTTTGACGGAAATCAATATTAAAAAATGGAATTATTATACCAAACAAAATTATTTATAAATTCATTCATACCTTTTTCTTTTTTCAATCGTTTGTTACACATTGCAAATACTATTACTCAATTTTATATAGATAACCCTATATCGATTTAAATTTTCATCATTTGATAATGCTCGTAATAAACGAAATCGGTTCTGATCTTTTTAAGTAAAGGAATATGTTTATTTATTTTTTTAATCACAAGAGGTAAGCACGATGAGAATTGAGCTTGAGAAGTAAAAGCATTACTATACCCCACTACCAAGATAACAAATGTAAAATTAAAGAAATTCTTAATTGATCCTTGCTTGTACTCGAACCCAGGCACATCTGATCGATATGATAGGGTTAAACTTTTAAACATGGTTATAGAATTCTATTATATGATAAATATGTAGAGAAACAACAAGTTTATATATTCTGCTGATGATCATTTATACAAAGTATAACCGTATTCAAAAATAAATCAATATATCTACACATTTTTTAAGCGTGCAAGATTCAATACTTGTGGGTTTGTTAGTACGTTCCGTAAAAAAACCGAACACGTCAAATCTAATTTAGTTGACAATGGGTTTATTTTTATGTATGTCATGTATATTTGAATCGCTCGGTCGATCATTAATTCTGTTGTATATTTTCAAAGCCTCCAAGCAATGTAAGATAAAACGATTTTATTACGTTCAAAAAAACATATACAAAACATCTCGCACGCCACCTGCATTGTTCAAATTACGGTCTACGCCGAAATTATTGTCCCCTGGTCTCCAATAACAGTTGGACTTTTTCTATCAATAAGTTAGAATAAGTCACGTAGGTTTTGTCATTGTCAAGCGTGATTCCGAAGACCTGACTGACTACAAAGTGAGGAAACACTTGGCGAAGTGGCAAAACCACAAATAAATAAAAATAAAAATAAAAAAGCAAAGCAGCGGTAAAAGATATATTTGGATGGAAACAGCCGTTAGGCATCTGCTGTATGCCTACCATTTAAGAAACATAACAAAAGAATCAATTTAATTACAATTTTAAATCTTCCACCGAATCGTAGAAGCGAATATATGATAATGAATGTAACTGAATTATAGGATCATTTTTTACACGATAAACTGACACGTGAACTTTGCATTTAAAAAAAAACTGACGAGAACCTCTTTATACGCGGGTATCTCATTAATACACAATAACACCAAACTCACCTCGAAGATCGAATGAGCCAAATTACTATGGGAATTATCTAGTCTTTTAATTTGATGCTTTTTAGACCAGATGCGGGGTGATAAATCCAAATTATTAATTTACATTTTTTTAAGAACATATTTTATTTAATTGAAGATTCTTGAATACAGCCATCGAATCTTTTCTCGTGGATTTAAGATTCATAGTAGTTACTATTGTATAATATAATATATCAAACAATATATGGGTAGTCATATGGCAGAAAGGCCCACCTGTCGATTTCAAGAATGTTGATGAGAGCGAAAAAAGGATTTTAATTTAATCTAGCAAAAAATGATTGTGTGGCGTACACACTGTTTTAATATTGTTTAACATGGTTTGGTTGTTACACTGCTTAACAACGATATTTGACATTTTAATGCAATTCATCAACAAGTTTTTGCAATTGTTTCAAATTGTTATAATTATTATAATAAATTTAATATTAACGTTGAAATGAATAACTATGCCAGCTAATGCAGACAGTGTTGTAGTCGGACAAAACAGAACAGAGAATTTTTAATAATAAGGTAAACTTTAATTGTTCAAATGTTGTACTTTCAAACAAATTTTGTCACTAACGACCCAGGTTTTGCCTTTCGACTTTTCAGGTGTTCAAGTGTACGGATAAAGTTGAACTTAAATTGGTGACAAAATTTGTGTGAATGTAGAAAACTTGAACGATTCAAATTTAATAATAAAATTTCACCAAGCACCTGCAGTTAAAATCTTAAATTAAATAATATAAACCTTTATCCCGAGGATCAGATAATCATGTTCAAATATATACCCGCATAATAAGTAAGGTTATTATGATAATCGAAAAGACACAAAATCAATCAATTGATTAATTCATTGCCAAGAGACGTGGAGATTTTCAGTAACAATATTAAGCAAACTGTTAAATAATTTTTAGTTTGAAATTTTTTGATTTTGTATGTTCAAAATATTTTTAAATATTGATGTATTATACTTATACTGTTTTTTTAATTTAAATTATATTTGTCAAATGTATGGTGAATTGGCGTAAGCTGTAACGCCATGTTTTGTCCTTCTGATTTGAAATAATGATAAATAAAATGAACCATATTTTTCCAATCAGGAATAAATCGTTGGATTTTCTTTACTACCTGTTTTATTGATCGGAAAATAATACATTAAAATAAAAGTTCTTTTAAGACAGTAAAAAATCGCCTAAGTCACTATCAAGTTTAATCATGGACCAATCAAAGTATTTACTCATTAAGAAATGACTTAAGCATTTGAATGAAAAAAGCAAATAAAACGTTCAGCGCTTGTGAGGAACAAACTTATTTCTTAGTGCTGTTTTATTTCGCGATGTTTCTTTTTTGTCCGCAATACATAAAAATGATTCAAAGTTCGAATTGTTTTCAGTCGTTGAACCTGTAACAATGAAAATTTTACAAAAGAAATAAACATAACACTAATTGCACTCTATGTCTAAATGGTTCAAGTATACTTCCTCATCCTTAGAACGGCCGTAAATTAAACTATGTCCGTAATTATAACTGCTTCATTCTTGCGAGAGAAAATAGTTGTTCTTTGAAAACGCCGTATTTTTAACGACGACATCGTTCGGCGAAAATGTAGTTTTCCGCTTAAAACAAAAATAAAAATATTATTGATTCATCAGAATGTCGCTCTAAAGACGCGTATTTAGCAATTCCCGTAGCGGATGTGTTACGATGAAAACATATATATTTAGATTAAAAAAAACACATTATTCCTTTGTACTGTATTCCACTTTATTGAAAAATACAGGACCGGTTTCGCTCATTGCTAGATAAGTGATTAACAGTGCTATTTATACAAAAATAAATTAAAATGAAAAGGTTGTTGTTTACAGCAACAGCATTTACAGCTTTTCATTTCAAACTACTTTGAATGCTCGCAATGAGCGAAACCGTGACCTTTTAAATACAGTGGAATAAAGTGCAAAGGAATATTGTGTTTTTATTAATATAGTACGTACTGCTTTACGATTGCGAATCATGGCACCTGACGAAGACTCCGTATACTGAGCTTCGAGAACAGATGCTTGCGTCGGATAATGGGGGTGAGGTGGTTTGATTTTGTGAGGAATTCAGAGATAAGGGAGCGTACAAGACAGCGTTCCGTTACGTCAGTGGTTATGGAGAGACGTATGAACTGCCTGGGTCACGTGCTGCGGATGCCTCCGGAAAGCCTCAAATCAATCCTGCCTGCCTCTTCTTTCGACCGGTGGGATTCCGGCGCCCCGGACGTCCGTCGGGTACTATCCATAGGATGTACTCGGCGGAGCTGAGGGATGCTGGCATGTCATGGGAGGAAGCAAAGCAATTGGCGGAAGACAGGGAAACATGGAGGTGCCGCGTAGCGGCTATATGCTCCACATAGGGAGCGAAAATGGCCAAAGAAGAAGAATTAATATAGTGCCTTTGCAGCAAGTATTGACAGTAAACACCCTAAAAGTGTATGTAGTTAGAGTTATTCAAAAATTAATGGTACTATATAAAGAAAATTATGGAAATCGATATGAATGCATCGTCATATAAATGTTTATTATGAATTTGATGACATGTCGTTCTTCATCTAATTTAAAAACATTAATCGCGCATTTAAGACGGCGACCAGAAAGGTAGGCAATAAGGATTTAATAACTGAGTAATTACACCAACATGTGGGTATAATAAAGATGCTTTAGAATAAGTCCGATCTGCGTCGATAAATCCGTTTGCCTCGATTTAAATTTAATGACAACGTTTCCAATAAGAGCAAGGAGACACGGAAGATTATCCATCAGATATTTCCATAATACTATTCATTACGAGCGTGCAATGTGCAATTTAGTTTTGAAAATTAAATTGCTCGGGACGATAGAAATTATATCTACCAAGGACGACGTATTCCCAGACTACCTGCAATGTGAAAGATTAAAAAACCATTATTCAAATATTGAACATTATACAAATTTTATGCTCCAGCAATGATATTATGACCATTATAGTTGCAATGTTTTAAATATACAATAGCCACATATAATCAACTCATCCGTTTATCTTCATTTTTAATGCATATTTATTCTTCTAGTTCAAATGTTTTCCCTATTATAATGGAGTTCTACCAAGTAAATGCCATGTCAATAAAAGAAAAGTGAAGTAATCTGATAGAACATACTTCATTGACTGAAATATCATAATCGCATAATGTATGTTAACTCTCGCGGCTCGGAGACTAGAAAAATACTTCTCTGCCGATGGGGGTCGTTTAGGGACCCCAATGGTTTCCTCATTATTGGCCTTATTCTTATGAATTTCAAAAAAAAAAATAGTCTAAGGGCTTTAAAATATCTCTCTGCATCGTTCCTCATACATTTTTTTGTTGCGCGTAAAAAGACGTCATTCCAGTACAAATATTAATTTGTAACTGACGCGTTCAGCGGCGTTCAGCCCAACTATAAAAACTGTATAACTAAATACGTTGCTATTTTTACCCTCTTACTAATGTTTAACGTAGATTTGCTGAAATTTTAATGCAGGAAAAAACTTAATTCGAATCTGAGAAGTGTGTAATTGGATTCTGTCAGTTTTTGTATCGATTACTAAGCGGATATAAAGTATTAGAATCTAGACGTAATGCTTCTATTTTATAAATATATATCTAAATATAAAGACATAAAGATAATCTACAGCCCATGAGGCGTAAAAATATGAACAACCTGTGATTATTCAGTTGCTTTGTTTGAATAGTCAGTAAAATTATGTTATGAGTATTTTATTTGTTGAATATAATGCCTTTTTAATAAGTTTAAACACCATTAAGGTGAATTTGAATCGTCACGAATTCTCACAGATTTTGTCACTTACGATCCGGGTTTCGCCTTTCGGCATTTTCAGGCGTTCAAAAGGCGTTAGTGACAACATCTGTGAGAATGTACATAATTTGAACGATTCAAATTTAATATTGAAATTCCACCAAGCACCTTCAGTCGAAATCTTAAATTATACCATTAAAGTGCCTTTTTAAAAATTTTAATGTGTTAGTCAGCAAAGAGAAATAATTTAACTTGATTTGTGCTAAAAATGTGAACATTATACTCATAATTGTGGGGCTATAATGCAAAACATACTATTTAGAAAAATTAAACTTTTTAGACGAGTCAAAAAACTATAACGAATAACACAATCAAAATATCATTTGCATAAAAATACGATTTTAAATTGAAATACGACAGTGTTTTAGACATTTAATCTTAAAACCAATAGGACCAGTCGATTCCTTAGGCTTGAATTACCCTATCTGCATACCTAACTCGATATCGCTCATTTTGGAAATAGTACGTTTTGCATTATAACCCCACTATTAAAAAGCATGTTTTCTATTTTTTTAATTTTATTATCTTCGAACACTGCGTTGATTTAAAAATCGAAACAAATTAAATGGTCAGTATTTAAATCAATTTTTGGTCAGAATAAAAATATATACGGCCATAATATTTTATAACAAGTTAGGATAGGTTAGGTTTTTTTTAATTTCATTTAAATTATGACTATTTATTCTGACCGATATATTTTATGACCATTTAATATAAATTCTGACCGGAAAAATACGAGCCTTTAAAAATTGCGACAACTGAAACATATTAACGGCTAATTAAAACAGAATTTGTCACAAAAATAACGCAAAAATTTGTTAAAAACTATTGTGTTAGATTTCAAAGGAATTTGTCATTTGAAATCCGCACGGCAACAGTACCCGGGTCACATGCATATGAGGAGGTGTAAAAAATCTTTTCAAATGCCAACGAGCTCGGCGAATAGAGCCAGCCAGTTTGAATGGCCCGGGAATAAGAATGTCGCGTTAATGGAGTCAGACGTGTCGCATACAATATGGTGCATTTCGCTGATGATGACACGAGCGCGCACTTTCAGAATGATGCGGGGTTCAGCGCGTCAACAGAGGTGACAAGCTTCCTACGCGAAGGTCAAAAGAAACGTGACGGCGAATCATTAAATTAAAGTTAGCTGATTTTGAGACTCTGATAAGCTATGAAAATTTCATTTAAGTATTTTAGAATTGGCAACTCCGTATTAAGCATCCACGGATAACGGCAACCTTTTATGTTGCTAGGGATTTTAAATATTTACCAAAAACATACATTCGAAAGTCAAATATTAAAACCTTATAATTAGTACCTATTCAAATATATTGGAATAGTAATGTGCAGGGCTGTGGAGTCGCGTGAAAAAAAGACGACGCCGACTCCGAGGAATTTTTTCAATAATTTTATTTTAACTTATATTATATATGTATACCATCAGATCATCTTCAGTCAGCCAAGCATGAAATGTTTAATACTCATTTCAATAATTTAACTTTTATTTTATATGATCAGAACCGGTTTCGCTCACAACGAGCATTATCCATCAGTTGATAATGCTCGTCATTCTATATTGTCTTATTTTATCGATAAATTTGCTTTCAAAGTTGCAAAACGTATTTTGATATAATATGAACAATGGAAGATCAAAAACATATATTATTATGTCATACGACACTTAAAAAAAATGATTTAAGATTTTGTAATGACTGTGTAATTATGTAGGCGAAATGTGTAGGATTGACTAAGACTTATTCAAAAAGGATTTCTTTTATCTCAGACAACTATTGTAATTTTTTTGATAATAATTAACTATTGCAAGTCATAAGAATTTATTTACGAAACAAAGAAGAGGAAATTTTGACCGAAATGTCACTAAATTACTTCTCGCAGGAAACCAACGAAATATAAACACAAGCGACCGAAAATTGTAAGTAGGCCTGCAGTGAGGTCTCATAAAATTCTGTTTCTCCAAGTGCCATGGATAGTAGTAAAAAATGAGAACTCTTTTTGGAATGGATTTCGATATATCTTTCTGATAAAATAACGAAGAATGTCTTGAAATATTTGCCTTTTAAAGCTAAAAAATAAGCATACAATGCGGTCGTAAATTCGTTTCGAATGAATTTGGTGAAAACAATTACAAAAATGTAAAGAGTCCGAGTGTAGAATTCAATTCAATATTGCATTGCAGTGGATGGCCTAAATATTTCATCCAATAAGTCGCTGACAAAATTTATCGTGTCGATTGTATCGAATTCTTCGCTTGAGCGCCGAAAGCAAACACAAAAGTACTATAATATATTACAGTACCTATAATAATCGAAAAAAGAGTTTTAAGAAGAACATTCTCAACACATTTGTAACTCAAGAATTAATCAGTTTTTTTCATCTTTTATAAATCATTCCTGTTATTTTATTACAGCATAATATTTCTTTCGGATGAGGAAAACATAAAAAAAGTCATATATCATATGATATGATCATAATGCTAATCCACACTTGAGAATGTTAGAATGTTGTAAGTTATGCTGATGACTATCTGAGTAATCGTGAACGTGAAATATCTCTTATTGATAATAGTAATACAAGCCTATCAATAGGAATACCACTGAAAAGAGCTTTAATATAATTTTAAACTAAATTAATCCCCAATAATTTTTAATATCGTTTTTCTATTATATCTAGTGACGTCGTTAAATTATTTCGTTGAGAATATCGAGTCCCAGTCCTAGTACGAACAGCATTTTTTCGATCGGTTTATCAATTTCTGTTCGAAGGCATGGGTGTTTGTGATGTCTTAGATTCCCTCCCAACCTTTCAAAAACTGGACGAAACGAGAGCGATTAGTTAACGAATAGTCCTGTTCCAGCCTTATCCTTCTATCCCGACTACTCTTTTCGGAAAAGAGAAGTTGAGCGACTGAGTTACAAAAAACAGTTTTGTTGAGGTCATATGCTTCACACTGGGAACAGACAAGGATAAAAAAAAATAGAAAAACACTTCTGTTGAGATATCTATTATATATATCCACCAAGAGGCCGTACTATGGTCTATATTGGAAGCGAACATTTACAAAAAAAATATGTAATGATTTTTGTATTTTTTCCAACATTAATATGTTTGAGGAAGAAAATTAATCAGCTTTGTTGCATTCGTATATTTTCATGAATTATATCGACATGTAATAGATACGTGCCAATTATGCAGCTCGCAAGCAGTCAGTGCATGCGATGCACTTGCAGCGATGACTTCGCATCGGATACCCGTTCGGTAGAACGGGCGGACGGCCCCCGTTGCCAAAGCGAAGCCAGTCGTACTTACATGAAGTGACTTTAACGGTACAACACGTTTTCATATAGCGGAATAATGATTATTTTTCAATACTTACGAGTTAGTCGCAGGTCTTTCTTTCGATAAGGGACACTGCTGTTTTAAGCCAATTCTGTTAATAAATTATCGAGTATTTTTCTTCCGGGGTTAAGTCTTAATTGCGTATCTTAGATCGTAAATTATACGTTTTAAATAGCTAGCTTACTAAAACAACTTAAACAACAAAACTTATACTCAACAGATAGTTGTTATAAAAGTAAAGATCTATATATATTTTTTAATTTTATTACAATAAATCTATACGTCAATTTGACATATTTACAACGTTGGTATTTCTTAAAGTAAATAATTATTTTGAGAAATGTGCTAAATCGTTTGATATACGTTACTTTCGTTTCGTTAGTGATTAACATAATAAGTGTGAGCAGGGGTGGGCTGGAGGGGGCTCGCCAGAGCCCTTTGTTAAAAATTGGCGCGGCCGGCGAGCCCTTTGTTAAGTTAGAAAATAGTTCGTCTCAGATCAAATCAGCATCTAACTGCAATTTCTGTTAAATTTTAATACAAAGATGTATTATCTATAGTGTAAAGGCATTATGACTGAGATTTACCGAGCCCCTTGTTAAGATATAAGCAGCCCACCGCTGAGTGTGAGCAAATTTTTACTTAGACACTTACTTATGTTTCCAAAGTCTTGATTTATAGGTAGCCAAAAATGATTGAATATAACGATTGAATTGAGCCGACGATGACATTAAATTGAATCAAATATAAACACAAACTCATATTCTTTAACTTTTCCGGTTCTAAGCTCAAGAAATGCGACCCCAATACCCACATTTTCTTATATATCTATTTGAATATGGGTGATACAATGTTTATAATTAAGGTTTTCTTATATCATAGTTTTTCGGACCTTTTGTAGTTTATATAAATACGCGATCGTTCGTAAGATAGCTGGGCTAAACTCGTCAGTTGCAATTTCATATGTGTGCTGGGATGACGTCTTTTTTACGCGCAACTTAAAATATGATTATTTATTTAAAAAAAACCACGGATTTTTATAAAAAAAAATGTATGAGGAATGATGCAGAGAGATATTTTAAAGCCCTTAGACTATTTTTTTTTTAATTCATAAGAATAAGCTCAATAATGAGGAAACCACTGGGGTCCCTAAACGACCCCCATCGGATGAGAAGAATTTTTCTAGTCTTCGAGCCGCGAGAGTCAACAGTTACTTGTAATTTTAAAACACAAACTAATAAACTTACAACGTTTATGCAGTTGATGTTTTTTTTTATAACAAACATAAAATCATAACAGCGATTTATTACCAGGTTCTTGATGCAGAAGTCAACGTCGTTGGCTTCCGTGATGGACCTCATGGTTTTAAGTCCCGGTACGAATGACATTTTTTCAATCGGTTTATCGAATCCCCTTAGAAGACATGGGAATTTACGATGTCTTATAATCCTCTCCTAACATAACTGGGGGTGCGAGAGATATTATCTAAGCATTAGTCACTACCCCTACAGGCTTCTTTCTTCGAAAAAAAGAGGAACAGTCCTCGCAGAAAAACTTATGTTTAGATACCTTCATGTGCTAAACATTGAGAGAGGGCTGGATTAAAAAAAATAGTAAAATGTATTTTATTTCAATTTACCATATATAACATCGCAGCTAGTAAGTAACCAATCTATTATTGATTGAAAATGGATTAATGTTGTAAAATAAAATCTTTGATGGCAATATCACCTGTTGATTTTTCTGACTAATGTTCCCTTTATAATCCGGCACAAAAATGATAATTTACATCAGAAATAATTTCGTGTCAAGTATGGTAATAAAGGGTTCATTGTTCCCCAGGCTGGAATGGAAAATTTATTGCCGATAATTCTCAATAAATATTCAATCGAATTGTGGCTACTGTCAATTTTATTGGCGCAATTGTTGCGCATCAAGAGCTTCCTGAGCTTTATGATCACTGCTTTATGGACCATAGATAAATAGAAACGAGCGCATTTGACAATAAAATAAAATCTAGCTTATTTCAAATTTAAAATAAACTGACATACCTGCAAAGCAGTGACGTAGGAATAGGTCAAAATATATAAATGAGTAGCCTAGAATAAAAACTCACATTCGCCAATATATTTTTTTTATATCGTAATTATAAAAATGGTAATCAATGCCTGAATGCCGACTACATGATCGTGGTCAAAGTTGTTGGCTTAGGTTACGGATGTTATGGGTTCGAATCTCAGTAAGAACAGTTGTAGCAAACTGATTTTTCGACCAATTTATGAATTTCTGTTCGAAGACATGGATGTTTGTTTTGTCTTGAATTCCCCTTTCTCACCCATCCTTTGTTAAAAATTGATTGATTAGCTAACAACTAGTCCTTTTCTAGCCCTATCTTTTTATGCTTAACTTAACTTTGGAGAAAAGTAGGAATGACTGAGTTCTGAAAATCAGTCATCATCGAATGGGTTCTTTCTAACCATTTTAAATTATTAATTAAAAAATGTTAGCTCAGAAACCAAAAGTGATCTTAAGCAGCATTTCTACCATTGCTTAAAGCAATTTTTCGTTGATACATGTATTGATGCATTAATAATCAATGTCGAATGTCAACGGTGCAAAATGTAAGCTTTGATTCTAGGCGCCTCAAATTTTCTATTCCAATACCTGGATAATCCAATAGACAAAACTTTTAGATCACGTTTAAGCTATTATCGCAAGCAAGCCAGCATAAGAAATCTGTCTTTTTTTTAAATATTGAACTGACAATGAATCACCAACTATGCACAGTTCAAATGTAAATCATATTTGATTTTTTACTATCTTTCAAAACTACGTACAAAAAACGATACAAAATATTTATAACTAAAACTCTAACTTAATCTTTATTATAAATCAAGTTATTTGATTGAATTCGGTGGTCTTTTACTATGTATACATTAACGGAGCACTTTTTTGCGTACTGTGCACGTAAAACGCGTTTGAAGGGTTAAACTGTTACCTAGGTTCAAGATTTATATCAGGTATTTACGTTATATCGTTAACGAGTATATTATTCACTCAAAAAACTCCATGCATGTCCAGAGATGAATCATTATTGTGATAGGATTACATACTAACGATGAAAAGTAATAAATTCAATGAAAAATCCTCCGTAAATGTAACAGGAATTCAGAAAACACGACGGTAAAAACATTCTGAGACGATTATTGCTAAGCAAAGCTGAGTGAACAATAAACATAACTCTTTATATTATCGCTTGTCGTGTGAATTTTCTAACATTGACATGACATCGGCACTCGACAGAAGCGGATTTAAAGTATTTAAAAACATATTTTAAAGCATAAAATTAAAAATTGATATTTATTCTACAGATTGTGAAACGTTTTTCGCTTCTTAACGAAGCATGTTGTTTTTTGCTTCTTTGGAAATTTTGTAGAAATTAAATTTTATTCAATAAATAAAATACTCATTTTTACTAATTCCACTTTTATTTATTATAATCAGGACCGATTTCGCTAACGACGAGTATTATCAAATGATAGATAATATAAATGTCCAGGGACAATTTCCCTCCGTAATCGAGCAAAATAAATTGATTTATTTATTAGACTAGTTGAACATTATTGGTTCATGAAATTCCCTGAAACGATGTAAAACACTTTAAGAATTGTGTTAGAATTAAACGCTTACTCGTATATAAAAACGACTATTTTGATTATAAAAATTCATATCAGAAAAAAATACAAATATTTCAATGTATTTATAAAATATATGTGACTACTTTTATCGATGAGATTTTTTAAAAATAACTTTGAGAAAAATTAGTCTCAGAAGCAAAGTGTTATAACGATATAACATGTATTTATTGATTTGGCATTTACTTGGTAGAACTCCATTTTAATATGGTAAAAATATGTAAGTATTTCAGTTCTACAGTTTTTTATATATGCTATACGTTGATAGCTATTTCGGCTTTCGCCATCGTCACATTTTATAACATATATAAAAAACTGTAGAATTAAAATACTTAGATATTTTTACCCTATTGATATAACATGTTTTTATTCCTGTTTAATTCTTTTATTCAATATGAAAATTATGTCAATAGAATACAATTGCTTTTAGAGAAGTTAATTTGTATTTTTTTTTAAAACCATTTACTATATCATTCTATAAGAAAGGCAAGCCAAAGAATATTTCTACTAGTGGCATTCATGCCAACAATTTTGCTATTATTTATCGTTGTTGAAAAGATATTTTATATAATGAATTCTAGCATAATAGCATGACTAAAATAAATAACGTTAATATATAATATTTCCATTCGAATCCGCTACTGTTAACATGCCAAATTAAATATGCACATTTAAAACCTCTGAGAAAATGCAAATAAGCTTTATCGCGTTTTGTATCAAAGCATAAAAAGTGCTCACTTAATACAGCGAGTTAAGATTCATTTGATAATAACTGTGTATGTTATAAGCACTAACCATACTTACGGTTATTCGACAAATATTTTAATTTAAGTTCAGCTTTAAGTCAAATATAATATTTTGCGTAAATAAGGCGGCAAAATTTATTTCATTGCGATTCAGTATACAGTCGAATGATGGTTGTAAAATTGTTTAATTATTTATTACACACGTGGAATGGCATTTTAAAAGATTTGTGTTAAACACGTAAAGCAAATATCTTTATACCTAAAAGTATAATATAATAATAAATTATACGATGGTTTAACAATAAAATAAAGTCAATTGTATGTAACGGCAACGACTGATTTCAATTATCGCGAGCTTTTACAACAAGCTTTTATCGTTTGATTACTACAAATTTTCTAAATAATGATGCCTTTCTATGTGAATTTATAACTGACGCATCAAAAGTGATTCACAAGTTGGTATTTAATATGCATTGGTTGTCTTTTAACACAGTAATACGGAATGCATTTTATTACATTAAAAATAAATATGAAAAACACTATTTTGTACTTATTTCACAATTATTTGATAGAATCATTACGGGTTTAGCTCATCACGTGCATTGACAACAGATCCATTTCGCTCATGATGATGTAATCCGGTTGTTTAAAGTGTTGTATCATTTTTTAAATATAATGCCTTTCCACCAAGTATTGACAGTGACACCTTCAAAATAGAATTTGATTATTTGTATGGATTTTATTTTTTCAACTAAAAGGAATTTATGTATAATGTTGAAAAAAATACATTTTTTTTTTTACCATAGAGCAGGGGTGGGGAACCTTTTCATTTCATTTATCTGATTCAACATATGGCCGCAGTAATGAAAACATTGACAGCCCCCTCCCTTTTTTTTCGACTATCGAACATATAATGTGTTGATTACGCTCTTTTTCCAAACGCCTACGTATAATTTTTTGATCAACGTGAATATTTCGATCAAGCCAAAAGGTCGCATCAGATTAGCCAAAAGGCCGCAGGTTCCCCTTCACTGCCATAGAGTAGTAAAAATTGCAATCCAAAAATTTATATTTAAATTACAAGCGGTGATACGATGAATATTTATCAAATTTTAAAAACCTAGTTGATACACAAAAAAATTTTTTTCAAAATATTAAACAATGAAAAATTTATCGGTTCGTCGAAAATGTCAAAACCCATTAACGTCCAGTCCATTATGATTTGAAATGGTGCCGGCGTGTCGGAAAACTCAGGTTAAATGACCTCCGAAGACGATTTGGGAGGAAACTAACTCGCCGGATACACTTCACGACTGTTATTCGACGATTGTAATTAATTAATTATGCATGCAACTGATGCTGGCATTACGAGAAAACAGTGAGCTCTTTTTAAGTATAAATCACAAAAATCACATTATACAATATCATTAAAGTGAATGCCATATATTGATATATTTTTTTATTTTATACGACCAGACAATTTTATTTAGTGTAAGTCTAAAGTATTGATAGCTGTGCTAAATGTAAAGCAATCACTTATAGTAAATGTCAGAGCGTTTAAATGCACTATTATTGAAATGAAACCTATCAGGTTCGTGGCGCACTGGTTATCTTCGTTGTTCTTATAGGTTCGAGTGCCAGTACGAACAGCATTTTTTCAATCGTTTAATCGATTTCAGTTCAAAGACACGGGTGTTTATAATGTCTAAATATTCCCTCCTACCTTTCCTTACCATAACGGGACATAGCCCGCGTAGCTGAGAGCGATTAATTAACCACTAGTCCTGTCCTTTCGATGCTGATCTATCTCTACTACACTCTTCGAAAAAGAGAAGTTGAGCAACTAAGTAACAATCAGCTATCGCAAAAAAAGCATTTGTTGAGATATTTTTATTATTTCACATGATTATTTAAAAATCTTTTTTTAAACTGATTAGTGTTTTGAGACTACAGCAATGTTTTTTTTTGTATTCCAACACATATCGGATTTAGAAAAAGCAACGACGTTATAATACAATAATATATGTAAACTTTAAATACTTTGATATCATTTCACCTTATTACAACGGAGTTCTACCAATTAAAACCATTTTTAGAGTCATAATATAATAAAATCAATTTTTCCATCAAATATTTCGATGTAATTTATTGAAACGTTACATGTAAGCTAATCAAAGTATAAGAAGTTTTATTTATCATCCATAATAAATGAAAGAAACAGTTTGAACAACGTTAATTCGCACCTGGTTATCGACGTATTCATAAAACTAATCAACAAAAAAAAACACAAGCACCATAAAGGCACGCATCGTAAATATGTAATTGATTAAAACTCAACTCATTGGTTTTTTTCTACACAAGTTTTAATTTATTTACAGTTATGCCCCTTCCATATAAACAATACATACAAATTCATTATCTGGACAAACAACAAACGGTCTTAAACAGGCACTTGAAACATCCCACATAATTACAGACTGACAAGTACCGTATGTTGATATCTCCGTATGGCGAACGATGCTAGAAATACGCAATATGTGTGTCACTCGACCACTACGGGGGAGGACATTTCGAATGTAAATCGAATCGATAAAGGAATATAAATAAAACCAAGTACGACTGAAATACGTCGCAATTGATTATTAAAAATGACACACTTCACATAATACGAACCATCTTCAGACCGTATTACACAACAGTTATTATTGATTGGTTAGGCATAAATTTAACTTTGCTAGTAATGTATAATTCTCTTACTGAAACTTCGTTTAATAACAATCTTTAATTGAATGAACAGTTTGCATACTTGCTTGGTATAATTTGTTATTTTTTAACGATCTTTCCAAATAGGTTTGTCGCCTTGTATTGAAATCATTGATTATTTACAGTTGAACATCTGAATCAACCGTAGAATTATTTAATATACTTAGAAGGATAAAACAAGACAGGATAATATAATTACTGACAAAACATTTGGTATTACAGTATTGTTAATATTACAGTGCACAAAAACAACCATGACGATATATATTTGATATTCATCGTATCGGGACGTACCGGGATCCAAGTAACCAAATAGGTCATCAAATTAATTGTAGAGTTTTGTATTGATAAACAGCGTAATTCAAACACAAATTTTGAATAATTTTTATGGTAAAAAATTGCAATTTAGTCATAAATATTTAATACGATAATTTTAAGCTGAAACAGCTTAAAGCTATATTGAATTATTTTGGTTTAATCAAAAGAGGGCTCGAGATAAAAAGCTGGCAGTTCCATAATTCTTAAGTGTTCGCAAATCAATTCAAAATATTCTTTTAAGTATTATCTTGTTTTTGTAATATTATTATTTTTTGTGCAATCCGTTCAATAACTGCCGTGTTTAATTATACAGGACTATAAAAATTGTAGCTTTTGTTACGAATTTGATTGTAGTTTTTCAAAAGTGTATTTGTTTACTACTAAATGCGAAATAGCCAACTCTACACGATGACAAATTGCACATACTAACTTTCGACAAAACATGAAGACCGCTTTAATTGTTTCCAAAATCTGTAAATATTTATATTGTATTTGTAGTAATCTCCAATCCTATACAAAGTATAATTTTCGTATCCTAAAGGGTGTGTATCGGCGTTTGATGTAATCACGCAATCATACATCTAAATAATTAGTATACAGTCAATAATCCTTAAAAAGGCCCATCCTTCGTGATTCACTGAAGGTGGTACCGCATTCAAGTGACATCACTGATTGCCGACCCACGCGCCAGGCGATCCCAGTTACCTTACATCCGCGGTCCAGTAGGTACCGCAAAACTCTAACTGTTTCCAACGTCCACGGGTTGGGTGGACAGAGGACGCGGATGTTCTCCAAAATACCTGACCTCTTTCAGATACCCGTTCCTCGAATCCACTTACCTGTAACAGTCAAGAGAAGGAGGAAACTTAAGATTCCAGTTAAAAGTAAACACGCATTTTCAACACTTGGCAGAGTTAAGAATATGTACGAGTGGTATAAAAAGATATATAAAGTTTTTTTACAAGTTATCGTATGTACATATAAGTGACATAGTGAAAGAAAACATTATAATAAGAAAGGATAGTGATTTTAGTATAAGAATTTAAGCCGACATTTAAAGACGGTCATCATAAAAATAAAAGAAAAACTGGCATTGCATACTCGATTTTAATTGAATAAGCTAGGGTTACCCAAACTTTTTCTGCAATGGAACACTTCGTGAATCCGAAAATTTTAACGGAATACTTATTTTTTAAGGTTGCGTAATTCATAAAAGTAAAAAAAATGCAATTAAAATACCTACTATTTATTACGTAATTATTTTTAAAACATAATCTTAATAACTATGATGATTTTGAGTCCATGAATCGCAAATCTTCTGATATCAGGGACAAATGACAACATTGGTGATTTTAATTCATATGTCTGGTTGCCACTTCCATGTTCTATTCAAAACCCTTGCTTATATCTAGATATTTCACGTCATAAACATCAGTAGGGATTGGCCATCACTCGCTATTAATTATAAAGTAGAAATGTTTTAATGCGTAGCAGGGTATAAAACCATTCCAAATTTTGGCGGCGGAACACCTATTCAGGTTCCGTGGAACACCAGTGTTCCGTGGAAAATAGTTTGGGAAACCCTGGAATAAGCGATAAATTCGAAATGAAATAAATACTTGGAAAGATGTTTTTACATATCCTGCTTACTTGCTAATTGGTTATGTTGCAAGATGTAACGGTTTATTTTTACAAAAACTGTGTCGGAAAAAATAAATTAAAATGGACAATTATTTCAGATATAGTGCCTGAATTACTTAATTAAAAAACCTTTACAAATTTTAATTATAACTGTGATTTTATTTACTGACAATTTCATGCAATGCATATTTTTTTCTGGTGATTATACTGATGATATTTTTTATTCTTTTCAGATTTGTACTGATAACGAAGATAAGAAGATTATATCATTCATCGCTGAGGTAAGTCATTGTTAAAATAAAATAATTGCTTATATCTGTATTTTTAAGACTTAAAATCGAAGCATTAGTGAGATATAAATCAATGTATAGGGTACGAAAGACGTGTGCGAAAGAATCAATATTTTAAATACAACTAACTGTATTGAGTTTCAAAAAAATGTCAATTAATTATGAAAGTAAAATAAAAGTTATCGTTAAAATTTAATCGAATAATATTTCATACTTTTGCAATTCCAATTGAAAAAAAAACTTATCTTCAGCAATATTTAAATAATATATCAAAACCTCCGTTTCGTTGAGAGTACTTTTACAGTATGCACATGCTCGAAAATAAATAATTAACTTGTTCGGGTGTCAAATCGTTAAGTGGCTTTCTTCGCATGCGTCCCACGCAAGAGTGATAAAAAATAACCACAGGAGTAGAACCGCACAACAAACCCGTTAAAACCGGTCGCACATTTTTGGCGACGACAATATAATTATTTCATATGCCGATGGCGTTATTTGCGAGTACAAAGATGTAAGATTTTTTTTTTAAATTTAACATGACAGGCTATTTGTTTCACCGGGGTGGGGTGTGTTACAGGGAAATAAAATGTGTAGATAATGACGTATGTATGTATAAACGTAAGTAATGCTTTGACAATATTTATATGAAACTTTAACTAATTGGTCATAAAATTACTCTTAATTATTGATATCTGTATATCATTTGACAACCATTGTAAGCCAATTGATTGTTTATTAAAATTAATCTTTATTTATTTTCTGAACGATATATTAAGCAATGTAAAACTATGCAAAAGTTTTGTGTGCTATTGATCGGAATTTTAATTTAAAATAACTCTATACGGTTTGTGACAGGCAAAAAAGTTGTGAAGAGTTTGTTTTTGTAAAAATCTAAGCATATAATCGAAATGCACATCTGTTATCAAACGAACATTTTTTTTCTTAACCACTTGAATACCAAGCGGACACTGGTATCCGGAACATATACAAGCGAACACGGATGTCCAAGACATTTAAAACATCAACTACTTGTTTTTCTAATAGAATAAAAGCAATATTTTGATTAATATGTGTAGTTCTATCTATACTGAGTCAATAAAGGTTTTTAAAATATCGAATTCGAGTGTATATTAGGCAAAAATATTTTTCTCAAAAACACGCAGTATCTTTGGGACATATTAATGATTTATTTGCGCGGTATTCAAGCGGTTAAAGAAATACTGCAAGTTAAAGGTTATTTGCCAATTAAAAAATGATTGGTTTCTTCTCAGAAAAATCATTCAATAGCAATAAAAACTTTTTTTATTTAGAGTAATCCTGATCGCCGATCTCTGAGAAAGTTCAAGATATAAAAGCACATCGTAAAAAATACAGCTTTCAATTCGTACTGCACTATGTTATGTAAGGATGCATTTAATATACAACGCGAAAATGTCCGATGGTGTTGTATATTCAATATTATATACGAGTGCATTCATTATTTAATGCAATGCACTCCCAAAAACCCGTTAGTGGTCAAACAGGGGAAGAGCCTGTTGCCGGGCGATAAATGTGCAATTCGGGATCATTGAAAGAATGCGGTTTTATTGATCCTAACAAGAAAGCTTTGAAAGCGCAAGGCGAATGCGCCATACACTTCGTTTACAATAAGCTTTTTTACTTACAGCAACTGAAAATTTAAAATAATTTATTTATTAATTAAGGTGAAAAATATCAAAGTATTTTAGTTCTGCATATATTATGGTTGATTGTTATTTTGGTTTATGACCTCATCAGAGTTATGTTTAAACTTATATTAACACAGCTCAACTCGTCTCAACCATATATAAAATAATACATGTCAACTAGAATAGTTTGATACATTTTCATTATAAAACAATAAAGTAGATACTAATAAAATAAAAAAACTTATATATTGTTTTGGTAACATACATATTTAACCTTGCCTATTCTATAGATTTTTTTTTAAAAAAGAGACCGTTAGTTTATTATTATATTCGACCTAACGTATGTATCTATTTAATGTCTCATGAGTAAATTTTTTTTTTATAAAATGATCAATATATTGTTTTTATCTATGTCCGCTCCCAACGTGAACCATATGGCCTCGTAATGGAGGTATCTCAACAAGTGTTTTTACAAGAACTGATTGTTACTCAGTCACTCAACCTCTCATTTTCGAAGAGAGTGGTAGGGATATAAAGAATAGTGCAGGACAGTACTAGTGGTTGGCTAATCACTTTCAAACTTTCTAATAACTTTGAACGGAAATCTGAAAATTGGGTCTACGGCAAAATGATCAACGTCGGTGGCTTCCATGCCGGCCTACACGGGTTCGAATCCCAGTACGACCAGCTTTTTTTACATAAATTTATTCCATGGAAAAAAAATATGTACGTTTTAAAAGCAATCAAAATAATTGTCTAAAACAGTGACGATAATATACAATGAGGATATTTTTCAATCTATCTATACGAGAGTTAAATAAAATTAATATCCGATTGAAATAAATAATGATAAACGATAATGACTGTAATAAAGACGCCAATAGAACTGGCCGCTGATAATTTGATACCAATTAGTCAAACATAAAAAAACTTATTTATGGTTGAAAAAAATGACGTAGCGAAAAGTAAAACAGCTTTTTTTCTAAAAGCACATCACGATATTAGATAGAGATTACATGTTACATTGCGTATATTGGATTGTTAAGGAATTTAAGATCGAGTTGGTAATATGTATTTTACATGAAATGTAACTAAGCCTATAGTTGATGCATACAAAATTATTGGCCGTATGGCTTTTTGAGGGTAAAGTATTCAAAACGTCTTATCACAATCGCATACTTCTTTAATAACGGTTGCAGTACACTGTAGGTAGGGATAGAAAAACCGATATTACCGAATCAGTGATTCCGGTATTCCTGATGTTTTTCAATACCGGAATACCGATATTTCGAATCGCATATTTTAATAAAAGTGTTCGCATCCAACTGAATTGTTTTTGGAAACAAATTAAATGGTCAGAATTTAAATCAATTTTTGGTCAGAATAAAATTATAAACGGTCAGAATAAAAATATTATACGGTCAGAATATTTAATAACAATTTTGGTTAGTAGGTTAGGTTAGGTTTTTTTTTTTTAATTTCATTTATATGACTATTTATTCTCACCGATATATTATGACCATTTAATATAAATTCTGACCAATGTTATTTAAATTCTGACCAGAAAAATACGAGCCATTGTTTTTGTGCCATAAGTTGTATCAATATTGACAGGTTCCAGAATAGATAACGATTTATAAAGGTGCACAAGTTACATTCTAGTCCTGTCCTAGTCCCATCCTTCTATTCCTACATATCTTTAAAAAAGAGAGATTGAGCAACTGAGTAGCAAAAAAAAATCGTAGAAAAAACTTATATTTGGATACCTCTATTAGGAGGCTAAATGCTCTCTCTACATTGATAGCGGAAATGGATTTAAAAATATATAAATATTTAAAATAAAAGTTATATTTCTTTATGGCAGTATTTAAAAAGAAATACCGATTTTAATTTACTCGCCCGGTATTGAGATCTCAATTGGGTTTTTTTTTTTGTAACATAAGTATTAATATTTTCAACACCATTATTTAATATGAAATGCCAAAATACCGGTATTGATACATTCATCCGTTAAAGCAATCCCGGTTAAGCGAAAGCAACTAAATTTCCAAAATAAATTCATGCACATAAATAACTAGGCCATAAATGTCTTGAAAAAAAATAGTTATTACAGAAAAAATTAGCCAGAAGCTAATAATAAAAGGGCGTAATCTTTGTTGTTTGTTGTTAATTGCACTCACTTTTGTGAACTCAGACATTCTCTAAAAACATAACATACGCCCCCAAGAGAAAAAAAAAATTACTTCATAGTTGTTATCTTATACAATTAGCATATGCCTAGCGATGTTGAATTGTTCATTCTGCTCCCGCCTTGTTTTCATAGTCTTTGCACGCTGCTATCCGTAAATTAAAAAAACAATGAACAACAGTATTTAATTAACGTCCACGCATAAAAATCAAATGTCTGCAATTATCCGCTTATTTAATTAATCTAAATTCAGGCGTGAATTTTCTATTATTTTGATTAATTGCTGTTTTTTTGTGTAATATTTGATAGTAAAAGAAACATCTGATAATTTTTTTTAATCATTAACAGAACAACTTCGTTAAAAAAAATCATTTAATCCTAATTTTTTTTAAAGCAATAAATATGTTAATACTTTCGATGGATTCGGCGGTAACTTTGTGGAAGTTAATTTAAATATAAAATTTAAATCTCGAATGTCATTAGTAGTATCAATATTGATTGTTTGTTTTCTATCCTCCCCTCCTTGCTTCCCGTTTTTTTTTTATTTTTTATAATACATCATGTTAGAATATTAAAATTAAAACCATTCATACAACAAGCATTGTGAATGTAAGATTGTCTGATGGTACCTCTGAAACACGTGTCACAGATAATAGTAAAATACGTGGAATAGTGTAAGTTATTTAAAATTTCATATTAAAAGATATGTTCCACAAAAAACCGTGTAAAAAATTGATGTAATTCAAAGAAAATTGGATGATTGTTTCCTTGAATTAAAAAGACCGTATTATTTGAAAGAGACTACATTGTATTTGTAGTATAAAAATACCAAGCGGCTCATATTTAAGTGAACATCATTACTCGTTTTTGCTGCAATTTAATCATACATTTTACATTTCTAGTTTTAATATTTTGAATTTCAATCAATTTTATGAATAATGAATAGCACATTAAATGCTGGATTTTTTGCTCCGTTAAGAATATTGCAGCAAATGTTGACTTCGTTTAAAGATAGTTAAAGATAGTATAAAGACATAACATCGGTTATGATAACAAATATAATAGCTGAGAAAAATCCGATGCTGTAAGAAGCTCCGCAAATTCCCGTGCCCCGGATAATGTGCTGGGAGAATCGCAAACAAACAAAAAGATGGCTTGCATATAAGACGAGACCATAAAAGGGCACATGCACCGTTATGATACGTGGCGTATATGGGCAACCGAGGACAAGCGGTAGTCGCAATAATTCTTTGACAATCGTATCAGATCGGATAAAAGAAAAAATAACAATATTCACTATAATGTGATTCGCTCAGTGGCAGGCATAATGGTCAAAATTGAAAACAAATCAATGTTTAAATGTATAGATCAAATTGGTATTTTCATAGCAGAACTCTACTATAAAAGGTAACATATAGCATGATTAATATTAAATAATACGATATATATTCCGTTTTTTTCAATAACAAAAAGCGAAATTATTACCTTATTTTTCAATATAATTTGTGAATATCGAAAAAAAAATTAAAACATGATCAAAAGTCGAATTATAGCACAGTGCTCAACCATCATAATATAAAGTTTAGCTAAATTAAGTTTAAATACAATTAAGGACAATAATAGTGGAAGGACGGAATAGTTATCAAATAAGTAATGTTACTATTTTAACGTAATTCTTTTTTATAAAATAAAAACAATATTTGAGTGTGCCATAAATAATATATAAGTAAATAAATTTTAAATATGACATACGGCTCACCATTGTTGAACGTATTTGCTTTGGGATTTACCGGTCCTCGTTATGTTAATTGATGTTTAATTAGTACAATAAGTGTTTGTATCTAAAAACAACACCAACCTCTTTATGTAATGTATATTGAAATAAAAATTATCAAATTTAATCTTCAGATGAGTATGGACGTACATAAACGTCGGCGCCATTTTTCTGTAAAGGAGTATGGACGTACTTTTAACTAAACACAGTAGTGTATCTGTGAACATATATACGATTTAAGTATGAATTACAAAAAATCGTTGGAAAAATGTCACACAATCGTCATATTAAAAAAAAGTCAGTAAAATAAAGTAAGGTTAGTATAGATTTATTCAGTCCTCTAAAGGTAAAGTTTGTTTGTAAATACCCCTTTAAATAGTTTGTGCTTCTAAAGACGCAAAACGCGTGTTACAAATTTCAACACATTCCGTAAAATAACAAAGTTATCAAATTTAATTATATATAAAAAAAAAATAGCTTCTACAAATCTACCACTGAATACTTGGCTGTATAATACGTAAATTTTCTTCGGCGGTCGGAGGAAGTAATTTGTCACTTACAAAAATGTATATTATTTCAAATCGTGTCATAAATTATAATAATTTACTAAATCTACAATGAATTTACACGCTAGCGTATTTATGACAAAAAATAACAGAACAAGATGACTTCATGCGATAATAAATATAGCCATCATCTGTTTATTAGCAAGGCGAGAATTTTACAGCTATTTTGACGTAAAAAGCAAGCTAAATTTTTGTACCAACAACACAAGGTCCGATTTCTTTTGTATAACATATTTATGCTTATTAGATTCACCGGAGCAGACGGTTCGTTTTATAAAATGCAAAAAACAGGATTAATTTTGCATAATAAAAACGTCTCAATAAAAATTACCTGTATACCAATCATTGTCATATTTTAACTAGGTGGGTATGTTAAACATTCTAACCGTTGTTAATCTAGTTTCATATTATAAAACTTTGTGATCGTCGAACAAGATTTTACAAAAAATTTTACTTACTTACACAGCCCATTCTACCAATTTTGAACTCCCCAAGCTCTATCCTTTTTTATTCATACTCCATTCGAAAAAAAGAGAGTTAACTGAGTAACAATGAGTCTTGGAGAAAAACTTTCGTCGAAATACCTTTATAGGAGATCTAAGTATTTGCATCGTAAACTTAATTCAATAAAGTTATACTACTTTTAAGGTGTTTGCTGTCAATACTTGGTGGAATGGGATTATAAAAAAAAAAACATTTTTAGTACTTTTTCCACATAAAACTTATTGGATCAGGACCAGTTTCGCTCATACAATACAATGAAACAGTGATATTTATACAAAAGTTAAGTAAGAAAAACAAGGTATGACAAACAATTGGTATTACAACTAAGCAAATAAATTGTAACAAAAAAAACAAGAAAAATAAACTATAAATAAAAAGTTGAAGACCTCTTAGCAATGCAAACTATTATTATTATATACACTCATTTTTGGTTTTTACTTTGTTAATGATAATTCATACTTAATTGATTTTTGATGTAATAGTTTGCAGGATTGAGTACAATGATAATTAAATATACCATGGGTTTACACTGAAGCAAAATTTAACTAAGACACTTTGAATGCCTTTGTTAAGAGAGCATAGTTATATAATATATCATATAATACACATCCATAAACGATAATAAAAAAAACATTAATAGTATTCATAAAACACGAGCAGCAATTAGTTTGCATAAATTTCAACCTTAAATGCTTTAATTATTAAAAATACCGGAGAAGTAATTATTGCCAGCGTAAAAAATATTTATGTTATTAAGCGCTGTAAAGAAATTTATTAATATTGGCCATCGAAGAAAGAGCATCTTTTTATAATAGATAACTATACGAAGATTCGTTAAAGCATCGTAAAAATTGTACGTTAAAAATAAGCACTACATGTAATAAAAAAATATTTTTATTATAATGCCATTCCACCAAGTATTGACAGTGAACACATTAAAAGTGACTTTAACATGTACCAATCGAACTGTATAAAAAAATAAGATAATAATAAAACAATGTTGATAATGCTCGCAATGAGTGAAACCGGTCCTGAACTTTTAAATAAAGTGGAATAAAGTACAATGAAATATAGTGTTTTTATTAATAAAGCATTGATTGCAGCTCATTAGTATTATTATTTGTTTGGTTTATTTCGATTCTATCACCCCCTCATTGCTTCCCTTAAAAGGAAAAAAACCCAAACTCCATTTTGTAATTTCATAATTTAAAATGTTAGAATCAATATTGTTTCATTACTTAAGCAAACTTTGCGATAGTAAGTCTGAGGATGCCTCTGAAAGAGACGAAACACGTGTGACAGTTAGTAGCATAATACGTGGAATAATCAAAGTTATTTTAAATTTTATATTAATAAAGAGTAAATCGCGGTCAAAAAAGAAGCGGTGCCGTCCAAAAAACTCGCGTAAAAGCGAAATCCCGCACTTAAAAAATCGTGTAAAAAGAAGACTGGGTGTATCACATATATGACTATACGAGTAACAGACACTCAATTTTGTAAAAAAATATAAATAAGACTGTTAAATTTTATTTTATTTAACCAGTTGATAATGCTTATGATCGAAACCGGTCCTGATCTTGATAAATAAAAATGAAAATTATGTACAAAAGAATATTGTGTTTTTTCTTCACATAATGCTTTACCTTGACAGTGAACACCCTAAAAGCGATCATTGTACATTGTTAAATCAGCTGATGCCCCTGTATTATTATTATCAGATCGCTTTGACAATATGCTTGTGAAAACTTTGATATCTTAAACTCATCAGATAACCGCCAGAAAAAAATAGTTAACAAGACACTTTTGGACCATCTTAATTATTATTTATTTATTATTGTTTAAAATTAAAATTATGGTACATGGCATAACAGCTTACGCCAATTCGCCATGTACTTGACAAATAAAAGACACAGAATATTAAATAAAATTACATAATACATAAAAATCAACACAAAAAATCAAGAAATAAAATAGTAAAATTTCACAAACAGTTCACAAATACTATCACCAAAAACATCCACTTCACTAGGCAATGAGTTGATCAATCGAACGGCCCTAGGAACTGGAGACTCATACCTCCTAAGCGAGGTATAAGTTTTTAGAAATAAAAGTTTTCGCTCATAATTTCGCCCACATTTAATTATTATATCAGAGCAATAATTAAATGTCTTTGAATGTTAAGGAAATTATTTATAAGCCAGCTTTCAGCAGAAGCTATCGCGGTAGATTTATATTCCATATCTGATTGAAAGAGCGCTATTCCTAATTGTAAACGCATTCCTCGATAGTCAATAGCATGTGGTTAAGAGCCTATCAGACGAATATCTTTGTTAGTAAGTAACGTATTTGATGGCCAATAAGTATGCATACGCAATCATTCCTATTCGCATAACATATCGTTAAGAGAGAAGGCCTTGTCTGAATTGTCTGCGGGCAGGATCTTCAGAGGGAGAACTCAATTCTGAGTACCAGGGCAGCACAATGGCGCGGAAGGTGTTCGCAATAATTGTAGGTGGCGAAGCGTTTGATACGATCGACCAGCTGAATCGCCGGAGATTAGATCGGTACACAGCCGGCGGGGTAAATGAATGCCCAGCGGACGTACGGCGAGGCTGGTAGACGTACAAAACAAACGCATGCAGAAGTAACAAAAAAAAAATTAACTTTTCCACAGTTGGGTCGGTATAGAGACACGATAAGACGCGGTCAGATATAGGATTGGCGCGAGTATTCAAATAAAGCATGGCTCTTGATGAATTTTTAAGGTATTATTAAGAAAAAAGTGAATTATTAAGAAACATTCGTGTAATTGATAAAATCAAATGATAAAAACTTCCCAGTTCGATAAAGGCATTTCTTATTACACCATCCCACTTAAGAGTTTACTGTATAAGTCGGCCGATGTGGTCTAGTTGGTTAGAACTTGCTCTATCGATCAGTCGAGTCTGGGTTCAATTCCCAGTAAGGTAAATTTCAAATCTAAATTTGAGAATTAAGACGAGTTAATATGTCAATTATTCTTCTCAAGTAGATCTCGAGTGACTTATAAAAAATATTTTCTTTGAGTTTATCTCGTATGGTCTTTAAAATTTAAAATATTAGGCACATTGGCATTAGCTGTAATGCCAAATACTATTTTTGCTTATTTTTTACAGATAAATATTAGAAATTCTACTAGATTTTATCAATTAAACCAGTGCTTCCCAACCTTTTTCATGCCAGGGACCCCTAAATCTGAAAACAATAATCTGCGGACCCCCGATTTTTTTTATTTCACATGTAAATATTTTATCACAAAGAATGTTGGTTGAATGAAAATTTTCGCAGACCCCAGGTTGGGAAGCACTGAATTACACGAATGCTGAAAATAATTAATTAGTTTCACTCACGTCTCAAACATTCCGTCGCCAGAAAAATAATTATTAAATTTTATAATACGAATGAATACGCTTATAATAAAACGTTCAGGAGAATCTATCTTCAATAAATTATTTATCGATTTGATTTGATGGAAACATGAATCCGGCCGCTTCTGAATTGCGAAAATAACAGTCATCGGATGAAATTACGACTCGGAATTCCTCGCGTACATACGCGAATGCTGCATAACATTTCGCTAATGATTAACAATTCCATGACATGCAGAAGGTCTGGCCTAGCGATATGAAATATGATTGATTATCAGGCTGACATAAAATGGCACAGGTGGATAATTCAATCAGTACCACACCACACCGCAAACCACGAGCGCGAAAATAATATTATTATGTATTGTGACAGTGAGGGATTTTTTTTTTAAATGAAGGTTTACGGTATTTTTATGAAAGATTACAAATAAATTCTGTAAAATCATCGATGCAAATTGTAATTACAATGTATTTATATCGGTACGATTTTATATACTATAGGCCGTTAATGAATAAATTGTACTACACATTTACAGTAACTTTCGTGTTCCTATAGAGTGCATTCGCATTGCGAAAATTCTTCCTTTTTCAACCTTTCGCCAAATTCAAATAATTCCATTAATTCTATTAATGCAATAAAAATATTACGCAAATTTTTTTGAGGTCTCTTTGTACGCCATCACTCCTCGATCCTATTATCGACGTTTTGGTACTCGAGTGTTAAAATAAAACATGTATAGGAAACGGATTGTGAAATAACTAATAACTATGGTCCCTGATATGAAAATATTGATATTTTTATACTTTCGATGGATTCGGCGATAACTTTGTGGAAGTTCTTTCAGAGGCATCCTCACACCTTACTTTCACAATACTTGTTTAATGAATGATTTTAATTATACTATTCTGACATATTGTAAAAATAAAAACGGTAAGTAAGGAGGGGAGGATAAAAAAACAAACAAAACAACAATGATACTACAAATGACATTTACATTACAAAATGATTAACTAGTGAGTTGCATCAATTAGGAAGGGTTAAAACTATTGGGAATACATTTAGCAGTGGCGAGCAGCCTGTCATATTTAAGATAGTATTTAATAATAATTCATCATGATTATTACTTTTATTTATTTCTAAAATTCTAAATTATTAATTTTTAAGCCTTTTTTATTTACTAAATGGCTGTCAATTGTTGGTATGGTATGATATTCATAAAAATAAATAAACAGATTTTATGTTAAATATTCCACAATTCGACGAAATCATCAGATTTCCGTTAGTTAAAAATTCTTGCTATAAGCGAAACCGGTTTTTAATTAAATTATACAATTTCACAACAATAAATACAGGGTTGTATTGTATTTTTGATAAGCTATTTTACATATTATTAACAAAATATATTCATTGTGCATATGATTAAAATTATGTATTGTTTTATATAAACTATTTTTAAAATATACCAAACTATAATATTTTAATTTGGTATCCTCAGTATTTATATAGCTTAATAATTTACAATGCAACATGAGAGTTGACCGTCCGTTAAAATGTCAATGACATTTAATTTTTTTTTTTGCCATATAATTACAAACAAGTTTTTGCATTATTTTCTACCATATCTTTGTTATGTCAATCAATATCAGAATTATATTATAGGTGTTGACAAATGGAGATGTTTTTTATTCTTAAAAATAAATACTTCTCACACTTCGTCTTATACAATGCATTGATAATGTTTTGAAAAATATATCGTTAATTAATTTTAATTAATAAACAATAGAGCACAGAAGAACCTATCGTGTTTTTCTGAACTTTTTGCAAGCTGATTATAAAATATTTTTTTCAATGTAGGATCACCTTAACATAATCTATTTTATTCTTTCGGCTTCAATTCAGTTCTAAAACAACGTAAAAGTATTCTGTGCGCCCGGCTTATTTTTGAAAAACCTTTTTTTTTCATTCTTAAAAGCTGTTTAAAAGTGTTATACATGAAAAACCATTCAGCCAAATCAAATTAAACCTTTTTACCAAAATATGTTTACTGATATTCCCTGACGTCTTGTTTTGTGAATGATTCAATAATATAACAAAAAGTAAACAGTTCTCGTAGAAAATATTCTGTTGATATGCTGATCAGGAGGCCATTAAGAGAAAACCACATTGGTAGCAGACATTCACAAAAAATTGAAAATTAAAATTCATTCTAGAAGTAAGAAATAAGAATTGTTTGGATTTAAAATTCTAAAATTCATAAACCTAACTGTTAAATATAAGAACTGTTATCAATGATAGTGAGAAGTTGAATTGATATAGCAACGCTGTAGTATCATAGGTAAAAAAGGTCAACTATGTCGCTTGGCAGCAAAGCTGAAACAACCACTTTTTGTATGGAGTTATTAGTTTGAAATCAACTGTAAATGGTTTGTTCTGTCAATCAGAACCCAAAGGTAGACAAAAAATATCAGTACTTAACGAATATTTTTTTTCCAGCCATACAATGCGTCAAAAAAAAACGACAAGTAGGCTGTGAATTCTTATGCAATTTGTTGGTATCATTGTCGAGAGATGATTAATTCTTTAGATATCCGTTAAAGGTTTAATATACATTGATATTATCTAGCAAAGCTTGGAGAACCGTAAATCAATATAACGTCACATTTGTATAACACTTATTTAAACATCTGGCGATAAACAGTTGTACAAGATATGTAAAAAGATTTAAAGAAATCACAACCTTAAAAATTACAACCCACAGTTTTCTTCTCAATTACCCCACGAAACTATGTAGAGTACAAACTTTTGTATTGAGGATGGGTACGACTAAAATTTAAGCCTCTCTTGAATGTATTTAAAAGCTTAGTCCTGTATTTACAAAGATTTTGTCAGCTGAAGGCTGTGAATAAAGAAATCAATGAAAAACATAAGTCTGATGATGGTGCATGTCGAAATAGCTATAGGCTAATTTTATAAAAAAAAAATGAAGAGCATAACACTTTGTCTCGGTAAAACAAAAATAAAACAAATACAGGTGGTATAATTTAAGATTTCGACTAAAGGTGCTTGGTGGTATTTCAATATTACATTTGAACCGTCCAAATTATGAACATTCACACAAGTTTGTCAGTTCAAGTTCACCCGTGCACTTGAACGCCTGAAGATGCTGAAAGATGAAACCGGAGTCGTTAGTGACAAAACTTGTGTGAATTGAACGATTCAAATTTAAATACAGGTGGGTTGAAAATTAGAAAATGTGTGCTATTAAAAAAAAACACTCAAATGTTTTTTATATTTCTAAAGTAAAGTCTCTGCGTCCCAACGATAAAATAAAATACACAATTTGATAAATATAAATACTTAAAAAATATATCACATATACGTAACAGTACTACTACCTTCCCTGTCCAGGCAGTCAGTTAGTACACTGAAGCGCTTGAGTTAACATCAAGATTTCACAATCGACAAAAAAGGGCTGTCTTTAATATAAAATCGTTCAAAGTAATGCCCTTCAATGTCGGCGTATTTGCAAAGTTATATGAGTGAAAATTTAGACGAAGATCACACACAGCCAGCGTCGTGATAAGGAGATTAGATAGACCAAAAGACCCGCACGGCGGTCGTTATGCATCGCAGATATTGGCAACTGATGGAGATCGAGCCGTTGGTGAGCCACGTCTATATTGTGTTTTATTTGAATCAATAACTGTTTTTTTTAAAGCTCATATAGAATAATATTATATAAATAATACATAGCGTAATTTTAAATTGAGAGTATTCGCTAGTACGACCAGAATATCATATTCTGTTTAATGGAATCAAATTAAAGGTTGAAATTATTAACAGGTACAAAATCGAATCAAAGACATACATTAAATAATTATTTATAATTGCGTCTCTGTCTGTGATGTGGAATGTTGTATTAAACGCATACATACGCTGGAAGAATATCAGGAGAGGTTGTGTGTATAGTAGATAGGCTCATAAAATATTTACCGACTTTAATATTATTTTCTTGAGTTGGAAGCAAAAAAACAATATTAGTAAAAACATAATATTCTTTTGTACTTCATTCCACTTTATTTAATATGTCAGAACCGGTTTCGCTCATTACGAGCATCGTCAACTGATCATTGAGCATTATGAGCATCGTCAACTGACGTTGTATTGTACGAGTATTGACAGTGAACACCCTAAAAGTAAAAAAACAATACCTTGAATTCTACAGGTTGCAAAAGTTTTATTTAAATTGTAATTATAAGTTTATTGAGCTTTCATTACTCTCATCATTTAAATATTTACTAATCAAGGGAAAACCATCCCGATTTAACCCGAACAGCCAGTTTTTTCTTAATGCCATCCTTAAATTTCCCTCTAGGATAGATTGACAATCAACAAACGTATATCAGAAAATACTTAAGTTTAAGTCTTGCACTCCTAGCATACATGCCTTAAATTTATATAATTACATAAAGTGTGTAATTATACTATAATATCGAATAAAAAAATACTTATTAACATTGATAATTTAAGATTTTGACTAAAGGTGTTTGGTGTAATTTCAATATTAAATTTTGTACTCTCCTAAATGTTTTATCACTGACGACCTAGGTTTAGTCTTCCGCCGTTCAAGTGCACGCATGGACTTGGACCGAAGTCATCTCGGTGACTTCATTTGAACGTATGCAAGTGTCGAAGGACGAAGCCCGGATCGCGAGTGAGGAAAATTGTGTGTTGAAATTTTGAGCGATTGCAATTTATTATTTTTGCAGCTATGATAGCCAAGGTAAAAACTGTTCCGCACCAATGAAATCGCTCATATGTTTCATATACAATGTAGCGTACGGGAGGCAAACAGTTTGCGAAGCGTCTAAATTTTGATTAATGGCGACACGAAGCGACCATAATCGATTGGCTTCGACTCACCGACGGTGGCACGCCCGTCACAAGGTATTACGATATTGATATCAGACTGACAGAGATCAGGAAATATGCCGATATCTTAATTTTAACCTCTTCATCACGAGATAAGACAAATTCAATGTGTGATAGAAAGGTATCGCGATCATTCTGATAAGGAACATGTAATCTACCGTTACTTGTAACGTTTATTCGTTTTGACTGAGAAAACACGATCCAAACTAACATGAGAATAAAAACATTTATTAATTGATTTTAAACAAAGTAAAAAAATATATTTCTTTCAACAATTTGTAGTGGATTCAAGAAAAACGGAATAAAAAAAATCATAAAGATTATAACATCATTATAAAGCACATGGGGTAATTTAAATGTCAAACCTTTTCGTCTGCGAGTCAATCTATTACTTGTGATTGTTCGCTCATCAGTTATCAATATAAAAATGTAAACGAAAAAAATTGCAACTTTCTTGCGTTTTGCCAGAGAATTTTATTTTTATTGAATTATTATTTTTGTAAGGTATCATTTATTTGTTTGTTGCAACTATGTTAAAGATCAATTGATGGCTTTTAAAAAAATACAGTTAATATGCTTACAAAGTGTAATAATGTTGTGTATTTTACTTAATAAACATAGTATAATATCGACTGTGGAAAGGAAAAAAGACGTGACCCACCCATAGCAAATTTTTAAGGAGGCACAAAAAACGTGTTTTAACGATTTTGGGCAATATGAAAATTATGAAATATACACAACCTGAAAGTGCACGGAGACTACTAAGCTGGTGATTAATTGACATAATCTAATATTCATTAAAGAAATTGTCTAGGAAAAACCTTTTGTTTTTTAAATGAAAACCTCATATTTTTTCAAATATAAAAGCTAAATTTAGATAATAATTTGGCATTTGCAGCATACATCCTTCTGATAAAACGTGTATCAAGTTTGATATATTGCAATTATCTAAAAAAAGATGTTTTGAAAAAACTCATGTGGGTCACGTCCTTTTTCCTTTCCACAGTCGATACATAAATGAAAGAAAACGCCTCGGTTCAAACAGTTTTTTATTGTACGCATTAATTATTATAGAATTGAAAAATACAATAGTAAGCGAAGTCAAATTAATATCTTTTGTTACAAAACATTCTTACTCCTTGAAGACAAAGAAATTAAAATAATGCATCGTGATGTTTAACGATCCAACGTGTTTTAGTCGTTTTTTATCGCGAATTGCAATCGTTAAAAAATCTGCATAAGTTGTTTCGCTTGCTGTAAACAATAACACTGTTATAATAATTTGAATTATACAAAAAGTAAAATTCAAAAATCTCAACGGAATCTTTTGACAAAAGACAATAAATTTAAAATAGAGACAACGAAGAAGATAAAAATAAAAAAATAATTTACTTAATTCTGTAGCTACAAATTTTGAATAAAATTAGCGAATTTTATTCTCATGATCTTTTGGGTGCCCATTGTTTGTTCCCAGATGCTAAACTTCACTTACATGGTCTGGCGTTTTTAAGTTACAATGGTTCTCAAAACGTACTTTAAATGTAAACAATGTAAACGTCATAATTAATATTACGCGTGCTTTATAGTGGAATAAATGCGTTATAACAATACAGAAAAATATGTACGATATATTAAAAAAAACTATAAACAGCAAATATTTCATTTATTGATTTGGCATTTACTTGGTAGAACTCAATTTTAATAGGGTAACAATATCAAAGTATTTCAGTTCTACAGTTTTTTATATGTTATATGTTGATAGCTATTTCGGCTTTCGCCATCGTCATAGTTCTGATATTTTTACCCTATAGCAAATATTTTAATAATTATTTCCGTAAAACATTAAACAAGTACTAAGATTGTGATTGTATTTCGTAGCTTAAATATTATATCCGTGTTATTGTTGGGTCAGTGGCGCGGCAGTCAGCGTTGTTGGTTTCCGTGACGTATAACACAGGTTCGAGTCCAAGAACGGACGGTAATTTTTCAATAAAAACAATGGATGTTTGTGTCGTCTTAAAATTCTATTGCACTCTTCCAATCCTTAGAAAAATAGGACGTAGCGAGAGAGATCAGTTAACTTCTAGTCCTGTTCTAGTACTATCCAACTATCATTAGAACTCTCTTTTAAGAGGTTGAGTAACTAACTGATTAACAAAAGTAACTAAGATTGTGATTATATTTTGCAACTTTGTTACTTCGTTTGCGATGTCTTTTCTTTTTGAGTTCATCTCAAATGAAAATGTAGCATTTTATTTCATAAAATATTCGTCCTCGAAGCAAAACAATGACATATTAATAAGTGATTCTACGAATTAAATAAATATATGTTTAAATGACAATACCATATACGACTGATCCAATTTTCGACGCGCACAACGTATGAGAACCATTCTACGAGTGTTAGACAATGGAATAATGTAGAAATCAACGACGTATGACTAATATATGGTCTGAATAAATTCTAATGAATGAGAACACACATTGTCATACGACTCACGGTGAAGACATTAAAAATATACGATGTAATTATTCATTACGGATACACATCTCGTGGCATTTAACAGGTTGAATGTAACATTGGATACGCCCACAATATACCCAAGTCACTAAGCTGAGACAAATACATGGAATATTTCAATTGTTAACATTTTTAATGTAATATACTTTTAGCTGAATTTTAAAACATACAGATGTTATATTTTCTTTGATCTGTCTATCTTTTTTGTACGTAACGAAGGACACACAATTTGTCAAGAGAGTGTGTCTGTGCGTGAGCTTTATTTTAAGATTATATTTTAAAACATCTCATACACACTTTTATTTCTTTCTGTCTGCGATTTGTTTGCATCAAAATAGGCGGCACTACCACCTGGCAAAAGTTTCTAGTATTTACTTTTATAAATCGTCATTGTTCAGGCAGAAGTTGTTAAGTAACAGATTTTAAGTTCTAAGTAAACATCAAATGAAAAATTTCAGCTTTTAAGATAAAGCCTCTAGAATCGATATTTTATGTTAATTAAATAAATATAATATCAAAATATAGATGTGTTCATGCCGATCTCACTCAAATAAGAGTTTAAAATTAATAAACAAAGACAATTACTTGCCATTAATTAGCATTATTAATAATTCTTTGTAAAATAAATGCTTTTTTGGCAAACTGGTAAAATCAAAGCACTGAGTTATTCCAGACAAAACATTAATATCAAAGAATCTATTTTTATATATTACTTAAATAGATTTTTTAGTTTGGTTACTTTTTAACTTTATCCAGAAAGGCAGTGATTTAATATATATATATATATTTCGGACTTTTAAGTACAATCACGTTTTTACTTGGTGTTTTTTGTAGATTGCATATTTTAATTTTACGGAAATAACACTATTGCATTGGGTAGTAATTGAGGTTACTTCACTTTTACTAAACTTTAACACGTGTTGAAAATTACAACGAATTTAACTTATTATTTTTTTTTAAATACCACACGGCTTACTTCACTTCTAATAGGCTCAGATATAATTATATGTGCATTGTAATTAGGAAACTATTTTTTACGATTGGCTTTGGTAATTGGAGGAATGTAGAATGTAGATGTTTTTCTTTGTGATAATTTTATAAAAAAAGAATTTTTCATCACATCAAGTGCCTTTAGGATATATCTAACATCTCTGTCAATTACTCACACAGCACATGATTACTTTTTAATAAGTCAAAGTGTGATAATCTCTGGTTCACGCTGTACATATATAATATTTAACGATTAGTTGATATATTCGAGAAAACATTAAAGATATTAACTCTTCAGATTCTATAAACAGAACGAATTCGCCGCAAGACAAAAGCTGTATTGCATGATTACGAATCCAAACACAGTGTCTATTTTATGCGCGCATACCGAGTGCAGTTTATGTAAAAAGCGCGGATCCGCACACGCAATTGAGTGCAGTTTACGACTGGCGTGTCACGCCATACCCGCTTTTGGCCATAATAAAATTAATCACTATTTGAAAATATTTATTATGTGCGATACAGACTGTTATATTATTTAAGTGATCTATGAGGTATAGCTTTTTTACGACTGTCAATTAATTGCGTTTTTCCCCTGGCGTCTGTTAAAGCTCACTTTTGTGCGATTTGCTACGTGCATAAATAATAACAAGTCATTTATTTTATTAATAATTGTTAAGCAAATGCATTATGTCATGCTTTCCTATTTTTAATTTGGAAACTGTTTATATGTCATTGTAGTGACAGGTTGATAATGTCGTCCGTTTTTTAGTGCTGTAAATACTGAAAAAATCTGAAGTAATATAAACAAACAAAATCTGGCTCATATTAAATATATATTACTTTGAAAAAAAAAACCTTTTTTAGATAAATACATATATCTGAAAAATATTATACAGATTGGAAAAGATATATCAGATATTTTTTCAATGAAAATACTCGTCATGAACGAAATGTGGAGTGAGTACGAGTGTTTTATTTTTTTAATAGAAAAATGAAAGAGCTGATCGACTTGGGCGATTCTCGCCAAAATAGCAAAATCCAATTAATCGACTTTTGGCAACCAATTGGTTAAATACAATAACATCGATATTTTCATATATGATCAGAATAACTTCTTTACTTATTCTTTAGCCACCTTTTATTTGAATAATATTCCGGGATTTTTTCAAATTAGTTTTTGCGAACTAAGCTTACAAATAAAATCGATTTTTACAGACAGTTAATTTCGTAATCTTTCACTGATTTAACAAGAAACTATGTATGTTTTACTATCAGAAAAATGGTCCAAACTGAAAACTATTGACACAAATTTAATATTCGAATAATAATTTTAATAGTCGAATTTTTGTATTATGGTTTATGAGCGATTTTGTATGTATGTAGTGCAAATTTCGTCAGATTTGTATATTTGCAATGAATCTAAGGGTTATTTGCAGATTTCAAACACTACGCATCCGATCGAATCAAGCGGATGAATAACTGTACGTAGATGCAACCCTGTATATAACATTAAAATTATAAATTCATTGCAATATCACGCATATATGTAAAACCCATGCAAATGGTTACAATGTCCGATCACATGAGTGGATAACCGCTGTTCAAACCCCGGGGCTAAAGCTTGAGGTCCACGACGATAATTAAACGTTGGCATGTAAAAGGGCCGTGCAAATTATGTTGTTAGACGCCTCACTAAATCTATGGATAATATCTAGAATAAATAAATTATTTGCTGAGCGGTGTGTGCGCCGGGATTTATAAAGCAACTTCAGTTGAGAACGAGCAAACAATCCTCACTTATAGATTAGCGTAGATTTTAATATAACCAGAAAGCAATTTATTTAAGGACGGTCACTTCATTGAGTATTTAAATTTAAGAGGTAACGTAAAATTAAGTTAAAATTGGCATCTAATTCGACTAATACAAAAGAAGCTATCAAATACGTTATCAAACAAGAATTATTAATGACGGTTTCGAATCAACAGTTGTGAAAAAACTAAACACAATTCTTCTTCAGCCTTTTTGTATGTTTAAATCATTTTCTATCAGATGTTAACTAACAAATTTAGCACGAGCACGATGATTAAATAGATAACAATAGTTAAGTGCTTCCACATTTTTTTCCATTATCTAATTTTTAACATTTTCAATATTTTTCTGCATTATTGTGTGAAAGTTATCATCAACTTACGGATTTTGATTGAAAAAAAATAATAATTCTTTTTATACAATACCCTAATAGAGCTCTGTTCTTTATAAATAATAGTACTTTGTGATTTTAGTGACTATTAAGGTATTCAATTTAGTATTCAATTTAGTTTCTACTGGGTAAAGTATGACAAATACGTAGATTGTGACATCAAACTCAATTTTGACCGACATGTGATTCAAGACTTCTGGAATGAAGCCGACGATATATCGTCGTTAATTTTCTACAAACACGTATTTTGTACATAATTTGAACGATTCAAATTACGTATAAGCTTTGTCAGTTTTGAGCTTTTGTTGGTGTAATGAATTTAGAATTTCAATACACACAAAATATATAATATTTCATGCTTTATTTAATCTTATGCAAAAACGTTAACAAACAAATGATAAAGAAGAGTGTGGCATGGATTGAAACGCCTTTGCTTTCTGCTTAATTAACTTACTCACAGATATTGAAGACAAAACTTTTTCAGTGATGTTTTATGGCAATATAAATCGATAGCAATAGTATAAAGAGTATTTATGTGTCTCCTGTACGCTTGCACTGTGTTTGAAGAAAATTAACGAAAATATGAGTTATCTAAATCATTGAAACAATGAAAAATTAGCACTATTGTGAAGTGGTTCTTGGCCAATCATTGCAATGTTTAAATGCATCCAATTTAATTACACGGCTGGTTAAAACACTACGGCGTATCAAAAAATGTCCAATTCCGAAAAAATGAACAATTTAGGTGATTAGTCTAGGTGTCGAAATGGCGGTATTTAGGTTTTTTTAGTCGGTTTTCGTCACTCTTTTGACTGCCGAGTTCTAAGGAATACCCGGCGGCTGTAATTATCGACGTAATTGTTTTTAGTGTGGGAATCACAGTGTGGCCGAACGCAGAGAGCAATGGCCCATCATCTTAAGCACACTGAATGATTAGCGTACGATACATTCCGTAGAAATAATGAACATTTGATGAATTTCTTTCAGAATCTTTCACGTGTACGTAACGAGCCGCAGAAAAGTTTAAATAAGAAAACTACTGATGCACTGAATTAGATTTTTTTATTATGCACGACTTGGCAACACACATGCAACTGAAATACGATTTATAAGCAATACCTATCGACTGTGGAAAGGAAAAAGAACGTAGCCCACAGTTTTTTCAAAACAATTTTTTTCGATAATCACAATGTATCAAACTTGATACACGTTCTTTATAAAGGATGTAAGCTGCAAATACCGAATTAGTATCTAAATTTAGCTTTTGAGTTCAAAAAAAGATGAGCTTGTGAAAATTGAAACCAAGAAAAAATTATGAAAACAAGAGTTTTCCTAGACAATTTCTTTAATTAATATTAGATTATGTTAATTAAAAACTAGTTAAGAAATCCACGTGCACTTCCAGGTTGTGTATATTTCATAATTTGCATGTGGAGCAAAATCATCAAAGCACGTTTTTTGTGCCTCCTGTAAAATTTGCTATGCGTGGGTTACGTTCTCTTTCCTTTCCACAGTCGTTATGATTATTGCTGATTTTTCAAATCCATATCTGCTCCCAATGAGAAGCATATGACACCCTTATGAAAGTTTCTTAATATATGTATTTTTTTCTACAAGAACAGCTTGTTACGTAGTTGCTCAAAATGTATCTTTTCAAAGAGAGTAGTGAGGATAGTAGAAAGGATTTGGTAACGACATGACTAGTGGTTAGCTTATCGTTCTGTCGATGGTTGTTTACTAGAGCAATATTAATACACCAGTACAAGACGGGAACAAGTCAAAATAAGTGATATTGAGATGTTATAATATATGAAAAAGCGTATGAAATATAGTGAAAACTTTAAATTCCATAAAGAAACTTCTGTGATATTTTGGCTGCAATATTGAATACGAGTGGTTGTTTTATGGAAAAATATATATCTTGGCACGGTGAATCCAATGATGTTAATAGCTAAAAAAGTCGTTTTTTGGACTTGCTCTAATCTTGAACTGGTGTATTGATGTATACTATTAGTTAACTCATACATACAATAAAACATATATTTTACTATACATTAGAATGTTTACGTTATATTAAGATAACGAAACAAGCTTTATTTAAAATTTTGCATTTATATATAATATTGTAAAACATCTTTCAAGTTATAACAAATCAGATAAGATAAAGGTATAAAAAGATTAAATCACAGATATGCTCGATTAGAAGTTTGTATGACACTCGAGTTGCTATAGGAAAAAAGAAAACACAATTTCCAAGCCTAGGATCTCATATTATGAATTGACAGAATGCAATTAAGATTTTAGCCGGCTTTGCACGAAGGTGCTTTCACTTGCGTTTGACTAAAATCTATGCTTTAAAAATAGAGGAAATGTTTGTAAACGAAGCGAGTTTTCTCTCGTTAATATTTGGTTTTAAAACATACGCAACCACCTAATCGCACGTAAAAGCATTTGTTTGACAGTCCTATATTGATCCTACCGAAACTAGCGGTTAGCTAGGAAGTGAAACCCAACTGAACACTAGTGATATGCTCCTATCACCAGACCGACCTTTATTCTATTACTGTTCAATGCAATGTTAATTTTATGACGTAACTTAATTACAATATTTAAATTGTATTCGTGTATATAGCTATAAAAATGTGAGAAGAATGCAGGGAAAAGTATTAGGGTAGCATAAAACATAATAGGTGGGAACGTTTATGAATATTACATAAAAGATCTCATACAAATTTACATGCGGTAATTAATGGCCATGACATTTAGATATAATTCTCTGCGTCAAAGAGATGCATGCATGAATAATGAAATTATTGCTGCGCGCGAGAAAGCAAAGGAAGTAAACGATTTGCAAAAACAATAGCCGGGAAGGCAAACCAGCAAATGATGATGTACAATACTTCATAATAACTCAAATTCGACATTTACGCGAATCGCCTTCTGAAGCAACGATGCGAAAATTAAAATAATTGATTTCCCTGCGCCTTCTTGAGAGATAACTCATTAACTTAGGAAGCGAAGTCGGTTGTTAATCAAATATATATATCACTTTTAGGGTGTTCACTGTCAATACTTGGTGGAAAGGCATTATATTAGTAAAAACACAATATTCCTTTGTACTTCATTCCATTTTAATAGGGTAAAATATCAAGGTATTTCAGTTCTACAGTTTTTAAAAAGTTAAAGGTTGATAGCTATTTCGGCTTACGCCATCGTCAGAACTACTGTAGAACTGAAATACCTTGATATTTTACCCTATTAAAATGGAGTTCTACCAAGTAAATGCCAAATCAATAAAATCATTCCACTTTATTTAATATGTCAGGACCGGTTTCGCTCATTACGAGCATCGTCAACTGATAAGAAATATAATTTAACAGTGCTATTTATACAAAAATGAACAGTTATAAACAACAATTGGCATTGAAAAGAAAATACCAATTACATTAAAAGTGATTTAAATTTGATGTATTTTAGAATCACTTTTAATGTAATTGGTATTTTCTTTTCAATGCCAATTGTTGTTTATAACTGTTCATTTTTGTATAAATAGCACTGTTAAATTATATTTCTTATCAGTTGACGATGCTCGTAATGAGCGAAACCGGTCCTGATATATTAAATAAAGTGGAATGAAGTACAAAGGAATATTGTGTTTTTACTAATATATATATATATATATTGACATTCAATGAAACGGCTTTCTGATTAAGTTAAGCAATTATTTCAATAATTTAACGACATCGCTCAACCGTCGAAAATGCAACAATTATTAACACTACGGAATCATAAATACGATACTAAAAAAACAGGCACATCAAGCCCGAACGCATAAATAAATAAAGACAACAAACACTTCTCCACCGAATCTCCCAGGGGCTCAAGATAGATATGCAGGTGTTATTGCAATTAGTAACAGTGGATAATTTACGCGGATTGAGCAATATTAAATGCACTTAACTATTTGTAATAATACCATCCCGTAATTGATTCACAATGCAGCATCTAATTACTGTGAAATTGTTAGTGCTAAGCCGAGAATTTCATACAATTGTGTAATAAAAACATAATTTTGAACACTTATCTAACCAAATTGAGATGGATTAGATTTTTCGAAAGAAAAATAATTTCGGATGCTTAAATACATTGGATTAAAACCTAAAAGAAATTTGGTTACGTATCCAATACTACTATTAGTTTAGAACTTCGACTGAAGGTGATTGGTGGAACTTCAATATCAAACTTAAATTATTTTGATTCCATAAGTTTTGTCGATAACGATTTATTTTCCAATTTTGCATGTTATTGTCTGGCAATTTAGTACTTTCAAAATACCCAATAATTTATTCATAGATACGAGATTATAATAATCTATCCACTTAATTCATTAACACTAATTAACGTCATAAATTTTCGCAAAGATTAACAATAATTATACTGTGCGATTCACTTTTATGTTTGTATATAAACGATACAAACCGTTTGATTCACGTCATTTCAAGTGCATTCGTGCACTTAATAAAACATGAAGATTCTGAAAGGCGAAATCCGGGTCGTTATCGACAAAACTTATAAAAGAGTACAGAATCAAAAAAAAAAATACTATTAGTTTTTATCGAAAAAGATTCATTAGTTAAGTTATTTTAATTTTTAAATTCAGGTATACTTTTAAATTGAATCGTAAAACCATCACGTGGTACTTACATATTAAGTTTACAGTTTTTCCGACCTCAGGTCGTATTTTTAAATTGTACAGCTCAGCCAAATATACATTATGCGAGAGATTTTGCGAGAACCAACGATACTGTTGGTTTCAATAAAATACAAATTAACATACAGATGGAAAATATAATCAACTAGCTGGCCCGACGAACTTCGTACCGCCTCAGGATCAATAAATGTTGTGTTAATTTATTGCATGAATTAAATTCAGTTTGAATGAATACTCAAAATGAATTTAGTTCAATAAATGGGCAAAATTCAAAATGAAAAGTATTTAAATTACATTGAAATGATGTAATTCACGTGGCACAGTCGATAGATTTAAAGGAATGCAGTAGATCAACGATTTGATTTTGAATTGTGAAGTTTAAATGATCCACATCTTTGTTTTTAGCCGCAAGAATTGCTCGTTCAATCAACCAATTGTGATTTTTGTGATTAGATGTTTGGGAACATTTTGTTGATGAAGCCGTCCTTCGTTGAGACGAAATTGCAAAAATTCGGCGGAATCGAAATCAATCCGTTCGATTCGTCAACAGGAACACGGCCGTTACCGACGATAGTCAGCAATTGCTTGGAGAAATCTTCGGCAGATGGATCGTTTAGAAATGTAACTCGCATGTTTGTCGTCAGCAGAGGCAAGCGTTTATTTCATCGGCAACGGTCAATCTTGGAATGACTGGTAGTGTTTGGCAGAAATCGCCAGATAGTAGAATCATTGCGCCTGCAAAACATCTTGAGTCACTGCGCAGATCTTTCATAGTTCGGTTGAGTGCTTCCAATGCGCGTTTGTGTGCCATTGTGCATTCATCCCAGTTGATGATTTTACTCGCTTCCAAATATTCACGTTCACATTTTCGATTGAAAGCGTCGTTCATTCCACGATCTGGCGTTGGCATTCCTAACTTGACTAACAAACTGCCGCACATGAGGTAACACATGTCTTCGATCTAAAGCAAAGCCTGGTTATGTATCTCTTCATTCATCTCGAGATCGGGATTCCCTGAACTGACACGAATTTGATGTAAAATGTCTTCTGACATGTCATCCTTGTACCTTGTTCCACAGTTCACATGGATTCGATGGAAAGCATGTCAAAATAATGATAGAAAATTATGTGCGTATCTGATTTGGAGATTCAGAAAGAATTTCCAAGTCAGAAAACATAACCTCATTTCAATATTATCCGATTTTCTTTCGTTTTCATTTCATATCATCGATTTTTTTATTCTAATCCATACTCTAAATTTAAAATTATTTAAAAGTCGATCGTGTCAGTGCCATCTAGTGTCATCTATCTAGTGTCATCTATCTGAACCCAGCATAAAACAAAATGTTCATTATTTGAAAACTCTATGAGAATATTAATTTTCTTTATAATTTCTTTTCCGTGATATTTTTCCGATGTGTTAATGCTTATTCTGCTATTCTAGCCGGAGAGGAATTTAATAAATCAAAGATCATTGAAATCCGTGCAGCAATTCTCGAGATATACGTGGTGTAAATAACCCCGCTTTGTTTTATGTATATAGATTATTTTGTCAATTAAACACCAGTTTAGACGTGTCCGTGCATTTCAAGTTTTTGTATAATTCATAATTTGCATATGCCCCAAAATCATCAAAACACTTTTTTGCGCATGTGTGGGTTACGCCCTTCTTGCTTTCCATAGTCGATATAATTGTTGACAAAACATAAAAAAGAAATTGTACAATTTTCGTTGAACTTCATAAAAATAGTCAATTGAAACTTTCTTTGTTAATAATTTCGCATTCGACATTATATAAGAGAAAAACCGTTTAATTAAATATAGAATGCTTTTCCATCAAGTATTGACAGTGGACACAGGAATTACGTACGTAGCAGTATGCATTTAAAAATAACCATAAAGTAATGGCTTACTAACGTTATGTAATATAATTCACAATGTACTTTTGCTGTCAAATATCACGAAATATTTTTTTGACGTTCTATATATAAATAGTATAGTATTAATTGAAGTGAAAAGAGTACAGTTTCTAATTCCAAATAAAACTAATCTAAGAACATTGAATAAATAACAAACAAACAATCACACCTAATGCACGAAACACATTTAAATGTAATGTCAATATTTAGACCAGAGATTTGACAGATATGAAATCGAAACAATCGAACATCAAATTTGAATTGTCAATTCGATACAAACGTTCGTGCAAACATCGTTATATTGTTGTCAAAAAATGTATCATACCTAATTATAAACATAACCTCATTTCAATAGTATTCGATTTTCTTTCGTTTTCATTTCATATCATCGATTATACTCTAAATTCAAAATTATTTAAAAGTCTATCGTATAAATACAGTGCCATCTAGTGTCATCTACCTGAACCGAGCATAAAACAACATGTCATTATTTGACCTATTCCTCATTTGAATTTTTTTTTCTGTATGAAGATATTAATTTTCTTCATAATTTATTTTCTGTGATATTTTTCCGATGTTTTAATGCTTATTCTGCTATTCTAGGTAAATAAGAATTTTATAAATCAAATATCATTGAAATCCTTGCAGTAATTCTCGAGATATACGTGGTGTAACTAACCCCACTTTGTTTTATATATATAGATTTGAGCTTTCCGCGAAAACCTATTATCTTACTCACAAAAGCGTCTTTTAATGAAAATTCACAATTACAGCATTCAAACCTTATATTAAGAAAACACAATATTCTTTTGTACTTAATTTTCATCTTTATTTATTGTCAACTGATAAGAAATAAAATTTAACAGTGCTATTTATACAACAACTAATTTTAATGAAAAGGTGTAATGAACAAAAGGCATTGAAAAGAATTTATCAATAAATGACTCTAAAATAAAATCATGTTCCAAAAACAGCAACAAAAACTATTATTAAAACACAATATTCCTTTGTACTTTATTCCACTTTATTTAAAAGATCAGGACCGGTTTCGCTCATTGCGAGCATTGTCAACTGATAAGAAAAAGTGAAATAAAGTACAAAGGAATATTGTGTTTTTATTAATGTACTGCCTTTCCACTAAGTATTGACAGTGCAAATAAAAACGTTTATTTTCAGAATAAAAGAACTGTTTAAATAAAGACAAAATAGTTTAATGTATTATATTATATTATGTTATGTTATTTAATATTGAAAATGAAGTGCAATCACTTACGTAATGAAGAAAAATGTCCGGGCCATAAGTTTCACTCGACATGTTCGAGCGATTTCATCGGGAAACGAAGCGAAACATTCACGTAGCTCTGACCAACGCAAAACGGTATACGCAATTTTGCTCTTCACATATTGTGCGATGGCTATTTCATAGAATTTAATGGTTCGGAAAATTAATGACTAAATTAAGAATCGGCGGAAAATTATGATAATATCCGTTAAACAACATATTATTCCAGGTAGAGCTCGATTCTAAATTACTGTGATTATAAAAGAAACATATTGCTGACAGAGGTTTGCCGATTAAGCGAACGAATTCAATCTTACCAAAAAATATGAATAATAATGATGACATTAAACTAATATAAGCCACAAAACATCTGGCTCAAACTGCAAAGTACTTAATATTTGTTCGTTGCTGGTGATTATAAAGATTGAAAAAAAATGCTGTGATTGTGTTATGAATAAATATGTTTTAAAATCAATATTTTTGTTAGGTAAAATATATATAAAAAAAAACGTACATTTACTTGCTATAACAAAAAAGAAGTTATTTTTTATTTATTTATACCCAAGACAATATTGAAAATGATGCGTAAAAATAGAACGATTAGGAAACATATATTAAAAAAAAACACAATATTCCTTTGAACTAAAAAAGATCAAAATTGGTTTCGCTCGTGCCGATCATTATCAATTGATAATAAAATACAATTTTGAAGTGTTATTTAAAAAAAAAAGGAATAAAAAATGTATAACAAACAATTTGTATGAAAAAAAATACAATACCAATATTTTCTAGTTTTAACATAGTTCTAAAGAGGGCGTAAAACCAAAATAGCTGTCACTGATATTTTTTGACCGAATAGTGCCGATCTGACAAGAAAATGATACCGAATTGTATTGCTTGTATTATACTTTAACGGTGTTCAACAATATTGCATCGGATGTCGACAAATTCCACGTAGACGTGGGTGAGTTCTGACGAATACTATGTTTTATGTATTAACCGTTTGAATACCGCGCAAATAAATCATTAATATGTCCCAGAGATACTGCGTGTTTTTGAGAAAAATAATTTTGCCTAATATACACTCGAATTCGATATTTTAAAAACCTATATTTACTCAGCATAGATAGAACTATACATATTCATCAAAATATTGCTTATATTATATTACAATACCAAGTATTTGATTTTATAAATATCTTGGAGATCCGCGTTCGCTTGCATATGCTCCGGACACCTGTGTCCGCTTAGTATTCAAGTGGTTAAAGTAGAGTTCGTCGGAGCTTACTCTGTTGAGTTTCTTGTCATTGTTTTCTACTGCTTTTAACTTTTCCGGTTCTAAGCTCAAGAAATCCGACCCCAATACCCACATTTTCTTAAATATCTATTTTAATATGGGTGATACAATGTTTATAATCAAGGTATTCTTATATCATAGTTTTTTGGACCTTTTGTAGTTTATATAAATATGCGATGCGATAATGAGATAAGCGCCCGCTTATCAGCGATCGTTTGTAAGATAACTGCGCTGAACGCGTCAGTTGCAAATTTATATTTGTATTGGAATGACTTCTTTTTTACGCGCAACTTAAAATATGATTATTTATTAAAAAAACACGGATTTTTATAAAAAAAATGTATGAGGAATGATGCAGAGAGATATTTTAAAGCCCTTCGACTATTTATGTTTTGAAATTCATAAGAACAAGGCCAATAATGAGGAAACCACTGGGGTCCCTAAACGACCCCCATCGGCAGAGAAGTATTTTTCTAGTCTCCGAGCCCCGAGAGTTAATATTAAATTGTACTTTGTTTTTTTCTGTGTTGTAAATGTTTTAAATTTATAATTTGTCAACCTTATGCAATGTTAATTAAATAAATGAATAAATGAACAAAGTAAATAAATAATGAATTAATATTGAATTTGTAAAGTTAAATCCTAAATAGTTTAGTATTAGATAAATGTAATTGAATATGTAATAATGTATGTGCAGTTGCACCATTTCACGGAATGCGAAGGTAGAAAATGGACCTTGATGTAAAACGGGAATGTCCCGAGAACCGTTCACGTGCCGGATATTCTGAGAGCATACATATACGGTGTTTCGATAGCTCAGGTTGGCGAGATCGACAATTTTTAATTTTTGGACTGCGAGCCGAAGCAACAGCGTATATATTGAAATTGTCATACACTTGATAGAACATATCATTTATACTAAAAACATATTACTAAAATGAGTAAAACACTCTTTTGTACTTTGTCTTTTGTACTCCACAATTTTTCGTGATGAGTGAAATCAATCTTCATCTGTCATTCATTTTAATTTACATATAATGCCTTTCCACCAAGTATTCACGGTGACAACTTTGAAAATGAAAAATATATAACAGTACTTTCGATGGTCTAAATTGCTCTCTGAAAGAAAACACTAATATTGAATTGTAAAGAAGCTATAAAAAATCTATAAGAAAAGTTTTATCGAGCTTGATATTATTGGTTCGGTCATTAAATAAATATTCATATATATATTTTATATCTGAAATTTCTCAATGAAAAAATACAGCTTTAATTAAATGTGTATCCGTGTCAATATAAGATGACATTTATAACTCGTGTTTGAGTGATATATTAGAACGCAGTGCGTTGGATTGTGCAATAACGCTATAGCGACGCCCGAGAAGGTTGGTTGTCACTGCACAAGAGGGCGACTCGTCCGGACAGGTTGTTCCGTTTTAATAATCTTATTATGACATAATTTTGCGGGATAGATGCTTGCGGTCGTCGTTACACACGGATGGTTGCCCACCACTTCGCTTCCGTGACGCAATAATAAAAAGTCACTCCACTAATTAATATCGCGAGGCAAACTGCTCCAGGAATGACAGTGTCATAAATATTCCAGAGCGATGGGAAAGGCGATATCGGGCCATAAAAAATGATTGATACACCAAATGCGTGATCGTAATAGTGAGATAACAGTCGTTGGGTAAACGAGGAAAAACGAAAAGATACAATTATTTTTTTAACCGTTTGAATACCGCGAAAATAAATCATTAATACACTCTCGAATTCGATATTTTAAAAACCTATATTGACTGAATATAAATAGCACTACACATATTCATCAAAAAAAAGCTTATATCCTATTAAAATACCAAGTATTTGATTTTTTAAATGTCTTGGACGTCTGTGTTCAATTGCATATGTTCGAGACACCTGTGTCCGCTTGGTATTCTAGTGGTTAACCATTTCTGCTCACATTATGGAGCATATGGCCTTAATTGACATTTATCTTAACAGATGTGTTCCTACTTGTTACTCAATTGCTCAACAGGATAAGTGGAAAGCTAATCACTTTCGCTACGCAACTTTTTAAATGTATTTTAACTTTCGATTCGATTTTATTTTGCTAGCGTTGAATAAGTTTTCCAAAAATAAATACACAAGGAGTTTTGGTTGAGATGCGATTTTTATTAGAAAAATATAAGGTCACTGCTTTTTAGCAATCTGTTTATGTTTTACAGATGAATTGTATAAAAATATATTGATTAACTCAACTGAGATTTTTTGAAAATCCTATTAAGCTACTTCTATCAATTACAACTACACGATTTTTTGTGAATAAGCCAATGAATAAGTTGCCTTAATTATATGTGTCATTGTAGACCTCTACACGCATCCTTAATTAAAGGACATATTGTGTTTCTCTTATAATTTAGTATATTTGTCAAAATTGGTATACGTTCAAGCATAGTTAGTTACTCTAACGAATGCCTAAGCTGAAACAAATACAAACCGTATAAAAAAATATTTGTAGAACTAAAATATTTTGATACTTTTTCATCTCATTGCAATATCAAATTGAAATTATAATAATGAAAAATTATAACGCCGTTTTTTCCAGTTAGTTATATTGCTATAATAAATCAAAACAAATTTAAGTCTGATTCTGATTTAAATCAAACAGTTACCTGAATCGATACTTAATAAAATATTTAAAAAAAAAATACATAATTGAATGATCTACCGGTATGGCCTATTTCTATTGCAAAGCAATCATCGAATCATAACCGGAAACCTTGCATACAATTCAATCAAAAAGTAACAGAGTGTTTTCGCAATCGAAGAAATAATCAGGCAATCGAAGCCCCTAATGTATTTCGTGCAATTTTCACCGTTCGAACGGCAAGCTTTTTTCACATCGATTCAGTTCTACGCGGAGTTCCGTTTAGAATTGCAAATTTCGCAACGCCTTCCGGTTGGGAGTGAACTTTTAGCATAAGCCAAAGCTACGCTCCGGTCCTCGTGAGTAACACTTAGTACTTTCGTGTAATTTGAATTTACTGCTCCGGTTTAGGGATCACGCTCTAACGGTTGTGGGTGGAAGCCGAAGGAAAAATGTTAGCATACCTTACTGTTAATAAATTACAACTAACTGCAATACAATAAACGTGATAGAAATGATAACAGTAAACACATTCCCTTTAAGCTCAGCAGACTGGATTTGAATATATATTCAATAAAATAGTGCACAAACTACTGATTTAATAATAAAGCTCGTAAAACTTCTGCGAAGAGACCAGCGATTACATGTAGCTGTAGGAAATTTTTTGTGACAACTTAAATATTTCAAAGTATGTATGAAATACAAAACTTTTACAACCTTATCAAATACTGAATATTGCTTCTTCCACCATCGTTAGGACATTGCTTTTTTTTAAAGTTTTATGAAGATAGCTAATGCGCCAAATATTTTGATAAGCTCGGTGATAATTTATTGTAGGTCACTCGAGGTAAATTGACATCACAGGCACCAATGTCTTAGGTCTCAAATTTTTAATTAAAAAAATCAAAATTTGGCATTCTTTTTCTAAGAATCTATTTGACTATAAGTATCTAGACCAGTGGTTTTCATGTGTGGCCACCAGAGGATTTTGCTGCGGTCACCAACAGTTTCATAGTAAATCAAATAAATGCAACTGCTATTGTTATCACATTTGGTGCGGCCACGAGACATTTCCATAGGACCGCCGATGCTTATAATGCGGCCACAATGGAAATTTACGTGAGGACCACTGATCTAGACCACAGCAGGCGACAGTTTTAAATTAATTATATTATTTATTGTTTAAAAATCAAAAGTACAGAACATGACATTACATCTGACGTCAATTCACTGAGCACTTGACAAAATTTAAATATAAAAAAACGGTACATAATACATCGAAATTAACATACAAAATCAAAAAATAAAAAGTCAAAACTAACAAATAGTTCACAAATACAGTTACTAAAAACGTCCACTTCTCTAGGCAACTTATAACACAGGTACTTAATATCTGCAAGATTTTTAAAGTCCACAATTAAAATATTTTCACTGCATTAAAAAATGAATATTGTAATCTACTTACTACTGAGGTATTCGATACACTTGTTTCTCGGAAAAAAAAGTTCATCCATATCTATATTAAGTGCTACCCGATGCAAAAGTTTTATAAGCATCCAATCAAAGTATTTACACCAATCCACATGAAGGCTCACTCGTGCTGTTAATCTTCCATCAGAATGCACTTGTCTCAGCGAATACAAGTGGAGCAGAGAGCTTTCCGAAGTGGATCTCGAAAGCTCATGCGCAAACACGGTATTTGATATTGCATGAGATACGCGAAAGCTCATTAAGCTACAGGACGTATGCATGCTCACTTTAAAGATTGAAGATTGATTGGGATTTTGTTTGTCGACATGCAATGTTACATTTATAATGAATAATGGCAGACGATGTCATGCTACGGTTTACTGTGCATGGTTATTCATTACTTAATCCAGCAGTGGGTGCTTTGACATTGCCTATTCAGCTGATCACTTTCAATCTTATGTAAGGAGATTTTATCGGCCGCATTTTCATGTAAACACTGCGGTCTGATGATATCGATATACAGATACATATAAGATAGAAGATGATACGGGGTTTAGTCGCGAGCCTTATCAAATATTTTAATAAATTCAATTAGATTATATTCAAATATAAACACTGTAAAAACTCAAATCACATCATGCTTTTCAGTAGAAATGTTCTTTTATAATAAATTTAAACAATTAAAGAATAGATACATTAATTCAATAAAAAAGTATCAGTAAATAAGCAGTAGCAGTATTAGATAACTATATTTATCATAGACAATTAGATGAGTTCATATTATTTACCAATAGTTACTACGTCAATTGAAAGTTCGATTTCAATTAAAAACATAAAATCTCATACATTTAATTAATTCTGCATGAGTTAAAATCAAGTGAATTCTAATCTAAATAATATCCCAACTTTTATACTTTATGTGAGTAAATATAATCGTATTTTTTTTTCCGACAAACAAAAATAAATATAATTATTCATCATTCGAATTTGTAGGCATTCTCATGGGTTCATCCTTTTCGCCAGCAATTAAACAAATTTAAACTTAGTGATACATTTATTTCTTATCTAAACACGATACATTCATTTACTAAGCGTCAGTTCAAGAACGTCTGAAGATACCGAAAGGCGAAACCCGGGTCGTTAGTGACAACACTTGTGCAAATGTAATAATTTGAACAATTCAAATCTAAATAATATCACTGGCGATCGAAATAGTTTAATACATATACTTGAAATGTGATGCTTCAATTTAATTTATATTCAAAACGACCGTCGTATTAAAGCCATCTAATCATCTTCAAATCAGGGGTAATAAAACCGTACAAGCTTCCCTGCGAAATTTTCATGTAAACAACACATACGACAGCCAACTTTATGTTTGATTTAAGTGGACGGGTACTTGAAGGGAATAATAATCGCACCATAACACCCGAGGGTAGTAAGCAGGTGTATTGCATGGTAAAAATCATAACGATATGCCACGCGAATACCGTTTAAAATAATTTGACGGTAGATTGATATCAACAATGGGGTATTAACTAAACCCAAGCCGTATAGCATGGAGCTTAACTACAATAATAATGAAAAGGCGATAAGCCATCGCTGAAATCTAAATGTAGGTGCCAGCGTGGCCATTATTAGGCACCACGGTACATCTGTAATTGAAGATTGAAAGCCTGCCTGATCGATAAGGGGGTGTAATATCTGAATAGCACGTTGCGTTGCAGAGTAGATAATTGCAGTGTATAATGGTGCACTTTGGGTACGTGTGAACGGAATACGGCAGAAAAGGGGAGCTTTGCCAATCCATCACGTTCGTTCAAGGTGGAGATAATACGCTATTTTTACGTGTACCGATTGATTAATAAAATGACAACAGATTTTTCTCGTAAACCAATTTAATATAAATCGTATAGAAATTACACGAATCTTTTTCACAGAAAAACTATCTAACTGATCTGTATTGATATTAGATATTAGGAAAAAAACATGAGTTATAATTTACCTAAGCAATTTGCATGTTCTCATTTTTCGTGGGAAATTATTTTTACGTGTTCGATCAATTATATAATGTTTTCTATTGACTGCGCCGTTTATTTCGTAAGATTACATAAAACATTAACTGTATATATTTTGTAAGATGATTTAGGAATTTATAGTAAATGTGAATATTGTATTTATGATGGGTAGATTTTTATTTTAAAAAAATGTAACATACAGTGCCATATCTTGCTAAACATGTTTTTCATTCTATCACTTACACTTAGCGGACAGACAAAGTATACGAGTACATGACTATGTGCAAGTCACTTATACTGCGTTTAGTGACAAGCGATAAGTAATGAAATCATAATTTGGACATAAATCAATAAAATAAAAAAAGGAGGTGATACTGCTCCCCAAGCATTTTAGAACTTCTTCATTTACTGTAATTTTTTAGTACTGGTCTTGTAAAAGCTTTGAAATCTTACGATGTACGGACAAGTAAAAGAAAATATACAATAGTTTAAGAATAAATGACTGGGGATTGTTAAAGAAAAATAACTTTCAAATTAGGTTATTTTTATTCTTTGAGACATTTTCACTTCTTATGCCGAGTATGTAAACTTATAATAAACATTTAAGATAAGATTTGTTACATTTAGATATTTTGACTTTATTAAAATGGAATTCTACCAAGTAAATGCCAAATCAATAAATAAGATTTTTAATTGTAATCCCTTTATATTTTCAGTTTACGTAATAAAAACTGACGCAATTTGACACTGGTTCAAAAATCAATATATGAAGGATGAATAAGTGCATTATATTTTTAATTCGGCGATTAGAGTATGCCATAGCAGTCTTAAATTCTGAAGGGGGCTTTGAGTATGTACATAATTGCAATACTTAATTGAAAAGAAATCTATAATTCATAGGCTCTATGGCAAAAAGTCGTTAAAACTTATGTATTTATATAATATATTAAATATAAAGCTGCATTATATTGAAAATGATTTATATTTGAAAAATATTTTCTTAGGGTCTTGCATACAAATTGACCCCTAGTGAGATCGTATCGGCGATGTTAGTCTATCCCATAAATATTATAATATGCTATGTCAAACGGTTAACTGTTGGGAAAATGGTAGTCTATTGGGAAGAGAGCACAAAAACAGAATAATATGTATGTAAGGTGGGCACTGCCTTGTTACGCAGGGCGATAAATCCACGAGCCGTACGTGAGAATTGCGTAGGCGTGTAAAAATGCACAACACGGTAATTAGCGAGAACACTGGAAGTGAGATGAATTTTTAAAGCGCTGCGAAATTTAACTTCATTAAACATTATTATCGATCATAATACTGTAAATATTGGCACACTAAAAACTCGACACTTATGTATAAAATGATATATTTTACGATGCACTATTAAAAACTGTTAACTGTTAAAGAAGCTAGATACAAAAAACACTAACAAGACATTGTATAAGTTAACGTTTTCAAGTATACTACCGTTATACAAGCCAAGAGATAAAAGAATTATTAATAACCTTATAATTGACCTTGCTTATTTATTGAGTTGGTTGGGTGAATGTAAAAGAAAATATTTTTTAAAAAAAATGACAATTAAAGACGTTTTTATTTATGGAAAACTTCTAAAGCTGAAATTTACTCCGAATTGAAGTAGTATTTTATTTTATTTGTATATTTTACCGTCTTTAAATAAGTAATTATACACGATATAAGACAACCATAATTTTTTTCACATATCCCCCATTGGTTAAATTGCCCATTATAAATAATTGAGGAATAAAAATCAAAATTGCGAAAATAAATAACAAAAGTGAGAAGAAGAACGCAAATTAAATTTCAAATATAAATTGTTTGAATCAGAAGTATAATTCATGGTATTACAGCTGACGCCAATTCATCACCCACAGATACAATTAAAATATAAAAAACAGTACATATATATATATATATAAATATTTTGGACGTACAAAATCAAAAAGTAAACAAGCAGTTGACAAATATTGGCACTGAAAATGTACACGTCTCTAGGCAATGACTTAGTTAGTCAAACAGCCCTTGAAACTGGCGACTTATACGACCTACGCGAGGAACAAGTTTTTAGAAGAAAAAAATGGTCATAGTTTCGGCAACGTTGGAATAAATTGGGAACATGTAAGTGAATAGTCATGACAATTTTAGGATTATTAACCCACCCCGAAGAAAAAGAAAAAAAATGTTTTAAGCTTGAAAACTATCTTTGAGCTTCAAGAGAGTGAAATGATAGCATTCATAAAAGAAGTATATTTGAAAAATCACACTGTTTATTATATTTAAAATGTTAAGCAACATGTATTCTCAAATTAGATTTTTTTTTATCCTGAAATGAATGGTAATTGAAAAGAAATAGTTGATTAAAAATTCAACTACGCGAGACGTATGATGCATTATAATTTAAAACATCCGCTCGAATAAAAAAAAATGAATCCAAGCATTAAACCGACTGATTTAATCATTAAGATGAAAAAGATCGATTGCAGTTTTACTTAAGACAATTCCGTCCGACGGTATAAATTTCGAGAAGATTTTCACTCTAGATAATGTCAACGATGCATATTAAAGTATTCATTACAAACACGATATCCGCTGCGGCTGCAGGTTATACGAAATAAGTTTAAACTTTTCTAGGTAGCAAAGCTTTGTAAATTAGATGTTTCCGGAAGAGATTCATAGATAAAGATATACTCACTACTCGACTTCGTGTGATATAATCGAATTTTTAGCCGTGTATCACAGTATTTAAACCACTTAATACCTTTTTCGTCAATGATGATATTCATTTATAAAAGAATTCGGTAGCAATGACTTACTTTAGATATGAGACTGTTGAGAAATAAAGCTCATTGATTTACCAAACGCCTTGGCTGTCAGATAACAGAATACTGTGATAATGTTTTCGTTATTAAATACTTTTTATTGAGAATGTAATACTTATGTTTTTAGATTATTAATACTGTCATACTTAAACTGAAACTAAAAAAGAGTTTTATGCATCTACCATTAAAAGATGCATAAATGAAGTTTATGTATTCGTTAACTACTTTAACATATCGACTGTGGAAAGGAAAAAGGACGTAACCCACACATATCAAATTTTACAGGAGGCGCTAAAAACGTGTTTTGATGATTTTGCGACATATGCAAATTATGAATTATACACAGCCTTGAAGTGCACGGATACTTCTAAACTGGTGTTTAATTGACATAACCTAATATTAATTACAGAAATTGTCTCGGAAAAACCTTTATTTCAGTTTTTTTTCTTGGTTTTAATTTTTTACAAGGTCATCTTTTTCAAACTTAAAAGTTAAATTTAGATACTTATTCGGCATTTTCAACTTTCCTCCTTTTGATATAATGTGTGTCAAATTGTATACATTGTGATTATCGAAAAAAAAGCTGTTTTGGAAAATTGAGGGTTAAGTCCTTTTTTTTTCCACAGTCGATAATGGATCGATATCTGTTATTTTATCAACCCTTTTACCTTAGCACATTACGTTAAATTGAGAGAGATTAAAAGTTTATTATATTAGTTTTCCTTCCTTTTTTTATGTTTTACAATGTTTAATAAGAATTAACTAGCTGTAAGCCCGTTGACCTCAACGGGGGGATTTTTGTTGCATTTTTAAGAAGTCAGAAAATTACAAACCTATTTATTGAATAAGCCAGAAATACTAAAAATAAAATAAATATATCTCGGGGCATATATCGACAGCATGCCCTGTTGTATTTAAATTGTAAATTACTTAATTTTTGGAATAATGTTTAAGTTTGCTATCAATTATTTTTCCTATTAGCAGAAATAGACCTCGTAAATTACCTAATTTTTGGAATAATGTTTAAGTTTGCTAACATTTTTTTTCGTAGTGACAGAAATTTCGTCAAAATATTAAATCTTTGGAATAATGTTCAAGTTTGCTAACAATCATTTTTCATAGTAGCATAAATCGACCTCGGCGCATATATCGACAGCCCTGCAGTTTTAAATTGTAAATTACTTAATTTTTGAAATAATGTTTAAGTTTGCTAATAATCATTTTTCACATGCAAAATGGTATAAATTAATTGCACATTTTATCAAAACAAAATTATCAAAATGTTGACTGATTCTCCAAACAGAACTTATTTTTTAAAATATATATAATGATTTTTACTGAAGTTATTTTATTACACATACTGAAATTATGCTTTCGCCAACAACTAACTATACCACGTATGTACCTAGATTAAAAACAAATCTTGAAATAATTGCGTCTTATATTTATTTTTTGAAAAACATATTTCGCTAGTCAATCGGATTTTGTTATTTTGGTAGCATTTATTTTCATACGATCAAGATGTACTGTGATTTAAAAAGAAAGTTTTCAAAAAAAAAAATGTTATAAACCCAAAAAAAAGCGCTCTAGGCTAGATTCGAACCAGCTTCCCACAGATTATCAGTCGAGCGGCTTACCTCTAGGGTACAGTAGATTTGAGAAAAGCTCGTAAAATAAAACATATAATATGCATGCTGTTTTTTAAATAAAAAACGAAAGGTTCCATTTTCAAACGAAATTTAATATATATTATATATTTTCATCATTTTGATAATTGTGACGTTAGCTCAGTTGACAAAGAGCTCGGCTGATAATTCATAATTATGGGATCGATCGACGGTCGCGGAGATTTTTTGTATGAGAATTCAATTTTTCAGCCATTTGATAATTCAACTGTTTATGTTTGCATGTGAAGTATGCGTATTTTGGAATTTTTAGAATAATTTAAATGTGTGCTTAATATATATAATTAAATCAGATCGATGCTGACAGTTGTTCGTTTGCCCGAGCGGTAACGATTTCAACTCATAATCCAGAAGCGATGGTTCGAACCACGGCCGCGGCGCCTTTTTTGTATGAGAATTCAATTTTTCAGCCATTTGATTTGTTTCGTCAAATAACAGTGTATTAATTAATGGCGACAGCGGGGCAGGATGGGGTGGGGGGGGGGAGGAGGACCATCTTTCTTGACGTCATCGAAAAGGCGAAATCGCGACCATATACAAACGAAAAAAGTATGTATTTGGTATGAATAAAAAAATGGTGACAGCGGGGCTGGGGCGGAGGAGGGGGAGGGAAAATCGCGGACAATCATTCAGACGGACGGACATTATCGAGTATTAATATATAGATATTAGAATTCTATAATTCATCTTTTTAATTCGCTTATATTCACGAAGCATAAGTTTAAAAAACAGAATTGAATGAATAATACTAAGAAAATTGAAAAATTTATACATCAATCAAAAAAGACATTTTAATTCACGTATAATAATAATTAATGCATCATTGTTTTATGTGAGACAATAAAAACAACGTATCATGTTATTCAAATCTTAATAATTCTATCAAAGCAATGAACAACCCGGGCCAGCACAATCAAATTACACAATTAATCAATCAAAATAAATAAATACCGAGCATCGGCTATCAATCATTATTCATTAGCATTACAAAAAAATAAAAAATAATAAACTCGCCATAAGACGCTACGTGCAGCGACTCTAAACTTTTCGCAACGAGCCTGGCTTTGGTCAATCGGCACTTGAACGCGGAACTAACACTTCCTATTGCATATCTCCTTCTGGCTGGCAGCCTCCAGGAATCGAGTATACGTCTAATACCGACGTTCCATATTTGTGTGACCAATCCGCATGTCACATGCGACATCACGTTCTACTAGGGTGCAAACGGTCAGTAAATAAGTTGTTCATTAGTAATTCAAAAGGAAAGAATTCCTCACGACATTTCCGCGTTAGAAAATCTACCGTGAAGTATCTAAATGTATCCCTTTGTTTTATAAATTTTTCTTTCAATCTCGCCTATGTTTATTTTTATTTGATGTGCAAGACGGAGTATTTTCTATTTTGAATGATTTCCGCGCTTAATTTGAAGTCATTGATTGACCCATAATCGGCAAAAGAACTTTGGATACACAATTCGGCAAATTGCGTTTTAAGTCAATAATTGTTCGATATCGCCTAAGGCGTCAGTGAAAAGAATTTATAAATAAATACACAATACCAATTGTTTATTTGATGTTGATTTGTATAAATAACACTGTAACATTTTCGATGGACTCGGCGGTAACTTTGTAGAAGTTCATTTTAATACAATATTTTATATAAAATTCGATCATTCCACGTATTGTGCCAACAGAGACACGTGTTCCGCTTCCTTCTTATGTAATAATATCTTGAATAGGACAGGTTGCTTGCCATTGCTAAATTTATTTCCAAAAGACGCAACTCATTAATTATTGATTTTGAAATGTTTACGCCATTATTGTAGTCTGAAGATGCCTCTGAAAAAAGCGAAACACGTGTCACTGTAGTTGGCACAATACGTGGAATGATCGATTTGAATTTTATATAAAAAAAAAATGTATGAACATTGTTACATTCTATTCTCTTATCAGTTGATAATGATCGCCATGAGCAAAACCGGTCATGATCTTAATCAATAAATTGTAGAAATTAGTACAAATTTATATTTCATTTTTAGAATATAATGTCTTTTCACCAAGTATTGACAGTGAACATCCTACAAGTGATACAGAAATCAGCTCGATGTGAAACAAAATACATGCAGTGCATAAGTAAATTAAATAATGTTTTATTCACGTGATATACCGCGCAGGGCTTCCAGACCCCACACACAGTTCACATGGTTCGAGTGCTGCACGTGGTGCGGGTTAAAAGTGTAAAAAAATGCAACTTAGCACACGACTAACCTTAACGCGCCGTTATGTCCCTAAAAGCCATTAGGCGGCGTGGTCGCCCCGGGCCGAAGTGTACCGAGCCGGGGCATAAATCGAGCAGATACGGCGCAAGTGCTCAGGCAGTTTTGGCACGTTGCTAGCCCGTTAAATATGCTAATGAGTGCAACACTCGTGACCCGAGATGGTATGTGATGGTGCCGCATGTCCCGAGACATGGTCCTGGGCAGTGCCGCGGAAAAATTCTGTGTAAAATGTAGACGTTTTCAAAACAATCAATCAATCAAGTTTTCGTTTTACGAGAAAAATAATTGTGTGGCTATAATGTAAAACGTACTATTTCCAAAATGAGCGATATTGAGTTAGGTGTGCAAATAGGGTAATTCAAGCCTAAGGAATCGACTGCTCCAATTATGTTTCATATAAAATGTCTTAAAACACTGTCGTTTTCAAATTGGAAGTCATATTTTTGTGCAAATGTTATTTTGTTTGTGTTATTCGTTATAGCATAGGTTCCCAACATTTTTCGGGTGACGACTCCTTTTTATAAAAAACATGTGACCCGCGGCCCCGATGCAATTGAAAAAGTCGTTTTTTTCAATAATGTAATTTTAGTTGACTGTAGTTTAAGTTTTGTTGTTCAAATCCAAAATCGAAAAAAGTTGGCGACTCAAAGGTTGGGAACCCGTGTGTTATAGTAATTAAGTCTACTGAAAAATTCGAGTTTTGGAAATAGTACGTTTTGCATTATAACCTTACAATTGGTGTCTGGGAAAAATGCTCTTACCAACACATTTACTACAAAAACCAAAACAGATATGAAAGTATTCAAACCGTTGGACATTTTACTATTTTACACTTTGTTGTCTTACATCAGGCGGTGAAACCTTTCCATATGACACGTCACATTATATGAAATGTGATCATACGTCCCGTTTTTAGGTAGTCTATCAAGTTGACCCCAAGCATATCTTAAAATGGTTCGTTTTCTGAAGGACGGCAACCTAATTAGCGATTCAAAGTCACGATAAAACAAAAAATCAGCCAACTACATTATAACCAAGATTCAAAAGTAGTTCATGAGTATTATTTTTATTCTAACTACATTACTCCGCAAAAAGTGAAGGAATAGAATACTAGAAATCTTTCAGTATTTTTATTAAAAAATAAAAAAAAAGAATGAAGAACTATTCGTTTTCTTGAATAGTGTGTAATCAAGAAAGCTTACTATATGTAAAATTAAAATGAGTCGATGTCTCGTTTTAAGGAAACAATGAATATTCACGTTGCGATAATTATCGTGCAACTAACGCCTTGAAGTTGACGTTAGAGAACACATAAAAAGGGCAGTTTTAATGATATTTTTATATTCTGAATTTGGTTGATTGAAACTCCATCTGGACATGAAGGTGCGCCTACGACCGTTGCATCTTTCAGTGCCTGGCGTTAATCAAGGTACCCTTTCTCCTGTATGACAACGATATTTTCCATCCAACGTTCATTGATAATTTAAGCCTAAGTTGTTCCTACGCCACTGTCCAAGTTGAGCTGACAGGACCTCTTTCCTCATTTAAGTATACACTTGCAATACAGAGGCGTGACGGTATTCGAAAGATACCAACCGGTACGGCTGTTGGGCATACCGTAGATTGACGATTAGTACACCCACGTAAATAACAATTGTCATAAGTGATTACTCCTACCATGCTCATGTGAATTTAAGAAAAAGAGCTCCATTGCTTCGTTTGAATTTGTTAATGTTAAAACGTTGTTGATATGTACTTTGTTTACCTGTTAAATTAATGTGATTTTTATTAATTCATTATTTTTTTATTGTTTACAGATTCTGGCCATACAGCAAGGCCTATTTGGCGGCAGAGTTTCACAGTATACGGTAAGTTTACTTTACAGTTTTAATTTTAACAATCGAATGCAAAAAAAAAACGAAAACAAAACACAGCAAGCTGAATGACAACCAAAGATGGTCGTATTGCTAAGTTAGTGTGGAGAAAATATTCGACGGCAAAAAAGACAACACGGTTTTAAAGAATAATGACATTTCGTTTCGGGTAACAGTTACTCAACAATGATTAATGAGGAACGAGTGTAGAGCACATATTTTGACGAGCGTTTAAAAATCTTCATACCTATCGATGTACACTGAAGATAAACGTAATGCATATGTCAGATTTATATTTGACGGTTAAGAGTGGTGTGGAAATACTTCGTAGGTTTCCGATGGAGATAAAAATAATTATGTAATTTGAAGATTTTTAATGTATATAATAAGAAGTTAGAGCTGTTGAAGTTTTGATTAGGCGACCGAAGTCTAAAGACTGCCTAATGGGAACGTAAATATAAGCAGTACAAATTGTGGAATAATACGCGATCGTGATGAAATTTTCGTGAACACATTATAGGCGGGACACGTAAAAATACGTTTATCGCGTACTGTCGGTTTTGTTGGTATATTGACTCATAATTTAATGGTATATTCAAAATAACTGCCGCGGCAAGTGACCCTTTTTGACAATAAGCAATAAAACGCATAATTTATTATGCCCTGAATGTTCACACATGATATATTTTAAAAAAAGGCGCACATGTTTCTCGAATATTTAGGGCATCAGATTTCACACTTCCAGTGTTTGTAAATTTGTAGGAATGAGGATTTTATACTATAATTAGTTATATAATTGTATGGTATGAATTAATGTAATTTTTTATACATAATATTTTGAATATTTCATATTGATAACAAGTGGACTGCTATCTACTAAATTAATAACAGATTTTTATATTCAGCTTAGAAAAATAGAGAAATTATGATGTATTCAAGATGTTTTCATTTTATTTTTAATGATTAAATGTCACATATGATTTCTTTGAAAATTTCAGCCGAAAATATTGTTTGGTTTAGAAGTTGTGTTGATTTTAAGAATGCAATATATCTTTACGCTAATCACTAAAAAACGCCCGCTTATGAAGTGTTAACAGCAGATGTACATGTGTCTACTAATAAAAATTAAGTATATATTTTGTAAGCCCTTACTAAGAAGTTTAAAACTTATCATTTTATATACACAGCACGACTATTTGAATTTGCAATGTTTATAGCGTACTACAGAACAATTACTTCTCAACTGTTATTATATTGAAGTAAAATTCGTAGAAAATGCATTAAGAACTGAAGTAATAAAATAATTAGATGTGAATTTCATAACGCGTTTTGATCACTTTAAAAAGAATCATTTTTTAAAAAATATAAGTCATGATTGCAGAAATTCGAAGTTTTGAAAAAAGCTTATTTTTATTCGATTTTAATCCCACAAACAATGAATTTTAAAATATTATAACAGTACCATTTTGAAGTTGTATAAATTAAACACAAAATTCTGGCATGTAAAAATTTAATTCACAATAATTTAAAGTATGATTTTACTTAACTAACAAAATAAGAGTTTATATGTATAGAGTCATAAACTTAATAATTAATTGTAAGCAAATATTATCATTTTTTTTACTGAAATGTTGAAAGAGTTGCTTTTAGAAAAATACAATAGTTGACAATTTAACAATAACAGTTCAATACCAAAATAAATATTTGTTTTAGATTCTTTCATGGTTAACTGTTTTTTTTTTAACCATGTCCGTTCCCAATGTGGAGCATCTGGACTCCTAATGGAGTTTATCTCAACAGAAGTGCTTCTACGAGAGCTACTTGTTAGTCAGTTGCTCAACCTCTCTTTTTCCAAAGAGAGTAGGGATAGAAAGATAGGGCTAGGACAGGACTAGTGGTAACCTAATCGCTCTCGATACGCCCTGTACATAGGATAGGATGGGTAGGAGGAGGGAAATCAAGACATCACATACATCCGTACCTTCGAACAGAAATTCATAAATCGATTAAAAATCAATTTATAAAACTGTCCGTACCGGGATTTGAACCCGTGCCCTTCGTAACCGAAGCCAACAACGCTGACCACTTGGCCACACAGGCGGCTAAATAATAAATAAGTATAGCTTAATATTTACGATGGATTCGGCGGTAACTTTGTGGAAGTTCATTTTAATTTAAAATAACTTTGATTATTCCACGTATTGTGCTAAAAACTGTTACACGTGTTCCGCGTCTTCCAGAGGCATCCTCAGACAGACTATCTGTCTGAGGATGCCTTAGTATTAAAACAATTTATGTAAGGTTTTAACTTAAGGTTTCAACAAATACAGATTCGATTTAAATGTATGTAAATATAAAACACAATATAATATATAACATATTAATGAGTAGGTGTTACTAATTGTATCAAGACACGTCTTAAAAAAGTGTCATAGAAATAGTCTAAGTGTCAAAAAACTATTTAAATGCCAAACGCCAAACACAACGTTGCATTAGAATACCTAATTAATGACACTATCAAATGTAACCGATTAGTTGCCACTGTATTCTACACACAACGCTCTAACGATCGTGAGAAAGGGGTTACGCAAACACCGATATGAATTCACATTCGGAATGACACGGTTATGTGAATCAATTTGAAACAATCGGATTCGTTGGCGACAAAACAATGCCTGACAGAATCTTTATATCGTTAGAGGCGAGTCTACGTGTCGCGGATTGTATAACGATGATAATCGCCTTTACAAAATATTTTAGCTACGTAGGTATGAGTTATGTGAAGGTATTTTTTATTCCCAGAAGTTGTATAATGTTGTAGACATGCAGTTGATTAAGTATTTTCTACGGTCAAATATGTACTAAAGCAAACACTATTAGCAACCAAACTAGACTATTGGTTAGTTTAATCAAGTGACTAAACTTTGATTTGACTTTAAAAATAAGATACTATAATTGTTATTGATGGTGAATACTAGATTCGAAATAAATTACGTTTAGTCTACTTAATAATGCATTTAAGTGCACGCAGTAGAGGTCGAAGCAGTAAATGAATAGAAAATTTCACCATGGAAAGATATTACAAAATCGGTTTAATTGATTTGCATTACTTTTGATGGCCTTTGATAGTTTAATATTCATTTTTTCATATAAACACGTCGAAAAATGCACTGCAATGTATTCACTAATCTCAGAAGTACAACAGTTTATGATAAGGTAAAAATAATGTAATACTTACAACTAAATTTGCATTTATAAATTTTATAACAATGTTAATTATATACAAACTTGTAAATTAAAGTTGTGAAAAAAATAGTTTTTTATTTAAAATCTTTTCTTGTAACATGAACGTGACAATTTTCTAAACGCCGTCACCATCCATGAAACGTTTTTGTTTTGTGCACAGTTTAGACAATTTTATTGATAGTGGTAATCATTAGCATTTATTCCACATCTTGTCATACTGATAGGATATGTCACATACCAACAAGGTGTTCACTACTCTAGCTCTAAATTACTGAAAGCTTTCTCTCGTTATCCTCTTAGCATTTGTTTTGCATTGCATCCATTCCGTTCAGGTTTACCAAAGACGCCTATAAACAAACATTTAACTCAATCGCATCTGATTTACATACAAATACTTGTCAGCGCCCATTGCCGTGCAATGGTTAACAGCCGGAATGACAGTCGTTGGCCATGTTAATGTCCAATTCGAATCGATTTCCGCGTGGATAGTGTATGTATTGGGATTCGGACAGTGTGGGCTGGGCACTTGTGGGGTTAAGAATGAAATGCAAACACACGTCGTTAATCAGACTATGTTTTATATTCAAATAAACTACTTTCCCAGTGTCAAGAGACGTGTATGCAAATATATTTTAGAAACACTTTAAGGTATTTTTAATCTTTATAAACTTGTGATTTTGAAAAGCTTGTTGTACTTTAGTAATAAAAGAATGTTAGACTTAATAAGTTACGGTCAATATATTTTTTAACTAGTGATAACTTTGGCTTCGACTTTGTGAAAGACGTCTTAGTATATTAATCATTATAATTATATATTAAACAGATAATTTCATAGATATAAATGCATTTAGTCAGAAGATAAACGAGGTAAAACACGCATTTCAATTTTAATTTAGTATCGACGGACGATCTATCAGAAATATAAGCCTAATCTCAAACGATTATTAGCATACTTGAGCTGCTTGAATTCATCAAAAAACTTCTTATGTAGAGACTTGTTATATGGCAATGTACACAAATCAATACTTGAGTGGAAACTTACTTTTTGTGACCAACTTTACTTACCTTAACCGTCAAGGGGTACAGATTGCACTCTTATTAAAAAAAAACTCTCGGTTAACATTATCAATATTCAACGGAGTAATGCAATAGCCAGGCATATTCAATACCACAAGCACTTGGGGTCAGAAGCATTAGCCGACACGACGAGGAGACAACTCAGTGTTGTAATTCGTAAACTTATAATTGCTCCTATGTCAACGTTCAGAGACAAATGAGGGGCTATTAACATATTACATGTAATGAGCGCTCAGTTGTAAATCCCACCGACCACACGGCAATAAATTGATTGTCTGCACTTAGCTGTTTTATAATATATTGCTTTCAGAAGTACAACGGTGTAACTGTTTTGAGTTACAACGCAGCTGAATACTTAAAATCTCACTAGCATATCAGTAAGAATGTTATTACGACAACTAATTATTAGGATTTTTTTTTAATTCATCCATCACACAATGACGCCCACTTACCTCCAAAGTTACCCATAAAATATTACAAACATAAATTTAAAAAATAAAACACTACTAGTAAAAATTATATTTTTTACGACGAGTAATATCAACTGATTATCAGTTGCATTGTAAGTTGAAAATACTCGTTATGAGCGACGTCAGTCCTGAAATCTAAAAATAAAAAAACGAAATTAGTCCAAAAAATGTTTAATTGTTGTATATAAAATAAGTCACTATGACAGATATGTAATGCGTCGTGGTAAAGTACCTACTATTTGTGAGTTCGTTTGTAAAACCTCTCAAAAGTTTCACAGCGAAGTAGGCAAACATCATAAGCCAACGATATATTACCTTTATATTATAAGACACTTATGACACCGAGAATTATATAAATAGCTCATCTCGGTTTGCTTATTTATATATAATATGTATTAATGTATACGTATATATATATAAGTTTATGGGTACAATATATAACGAAGTATATTTATTCAATATAATATGCATATACATGTTAATGACGTCCACGTAAACTGGCCCAACCGTGGATTTGCAGCAATCGCGCCCATCTGTCAGAAACAATGCAAATAAAAAATACTATCATAGGTGGAAGAATTTTGAGGCTATAGCGCCCTTGGAATTAAAGCTTCATCAAGGGGAACGCTTAAAAAAACAAGATGGGTGAGAAGAGATGTGAAACATCAAGGCATTAAACATGTCTTTGGACGCAAGCCTATAAATCGATCGTAGAATCGTATGTTTGAAATATACAATTTACGGCAGTGTTATTCATATTATGAAATATGGATATATTGTGCTTACGTTAAGTAAAAACAAACGAACTTATTTTCGGGTGACGCGTTTGAAAATAGTCTCAGCTCATTACTATCATGAATGGATTAAATAATAAATATTTAACTTGTGCAGAATAAATAATATTATTTTATTTGTATGCACCACAAAACGGTAGCAATGTTGACTGTTAGCAAATAAATCTAAGCAGAGATAATAATAAGGAAAATAATTTACAAAACCAGTTTCTTAATTATTTAAACTTGGTATATCTGTACAAACGTTGATTGTGTAACTAACTTTTATTTAGTGCAGTGATAAAAATACTTACTAGATAAATAAGGGATATCATGTTTTAGTAAAATGAAAGAGCTATTCAAGTATATACTAAACTCAAACTTGATTTATAAAGTGCTTTAATCAAAAGAAAATTTTTTTAAATATTCAAAAATCTAGTGATGTTTTTTTAATGCATTCGGCGGTTAATTTGTATAAATTCATTTAAATTGAAATCATTTGAATTTTATAAAATACCCACTCTAGGAATAAAAAAAGTCGAAAAAATAAGAACTTCAATTGATAGAAAAATAAATAAATAATTTATATCAAAACTTTTCACATTTAAATTTACTTGATATAAATCGTGAATTCGCAGCATTATTATTTCACTAATTGCAACACGTGTTTAACATTTTCGAGATCTTTCATTTAAAATAATGTTTTATTATGGAATTACTTCAGTACTGAGAAAAAATATTCAGTGAACAGATATCAAAAGAGAAAATGCTTTTTATGCGAAGGAAGTGAATTATGAAAATGTATGTGTTTCGGTTAAATAACATTTATATAAAAATAACTTTACTGTCAACTTCCTTGTCCTGCAAAATAAATATGTCTAATGGTAAAGGTTGCCGATTTCTGATTAAAGCAATTACTAAACCAACAAGTCAATGATATGTGGAAATCTAATCTAATTTGTAGTTATTGCTATGCGAATGATTGAAACTCATTTCAATTGATAATTGCGATAGCACCGGAAACAATTTTGTACTTGTAAGGGTAAACAAGCATGCCGTAGGTGTTATTATAAAGTTGTGTAAAGATAATGTTCCTTTATAATCTTCGTGATAAGATATGATTATTTAAGATTATTTAAGAGGCAGAAATCAAACGCGGAAAACTTAACGCGGGGCAACATCTGGCGCGCAGGGCACGATCAAAATGTTAGGTATATTAAATAATATTTTAATACTTATGATTCCTAAACTGTGCTTTAATTTTAATATAACTCGCGAAATAGCTCAAAACCACATATGCAAACAGATTGTTTTGCGGTTGAACTTTATGATTACATAAATAATTAATCATAAAACAGAGCTTTAATATATATATAGCTTTTAGGGTGTTCACTGTCAATACTTAGTGGAAAGGAATTATATTAATAAAAACACAATATTCCTTTAAGATTAATATATTTCAAGTGGCAACTGATAGTTATACTTTTTTATAAATGCCCCCTCTCCCAATCCGGAGCATATGGACTCCTAATGGAGGTACCTAAACTGTTTGTTACTCAGTCGCTCAACCTCTCTTTTCCAAGAGGAGGTATTAAGGATAGAAGGTTAAATCTATGACAGGACTAGTGGTTTACTAATCACTCTTACTACGCCCAGCTATTGAAAGATCGGAAAAATGGGAAGCAATTTTTAGATATCGCAAACACCCATGCCTTTGAACAGAAATTATTAAAAAGCTTTTTAAAAATGCTATTCGGACTGGGACTGAAACCCGTGAGATCTGACACGGAAGCCATTATCGCTAACCACTGCACCATACAACCTTAAATGATCTAATAGTTGTTATTTCCATATAAAGAAACGGAGGAGTATAAAAAAATCGAATAGCATAGAAAATGTGTAATATACTTCTCTAGGAAAATCTAGGAAAATATAGGAAATTTAATTTAACTAAGTACCTTTTTCCGTCCCAATAAATATATGTTATATCACGAAAATGTTAACAATTTCGGAGACTAAAAAGATTACTTCAATTTAATCAGATAAGGTAAAAGGTTTTGAGAAGCCTAATGATCGGTGTCATAACATCACGGGCCCATCATAACTGACAGGTCACGAGTGCGGCCCTGCGCTGCTCGGCGTTTCGCAGACACTTCCCAACGCCGGCCCTGACGCACACAACGCCCCCCTTCACTTCAGTTGGGAGCGAAAATCTAAATTTCAAAAATTAGACACGAAATTTCATTTACGAACCGTCTTGTACCATTCGATCGTTAGTCGATCCATACACGCATTGCAACGTTCTTAATATACATGAAAGTATATGCAATCATAAATGATGCTATGAAAAACGGTATTGTATTTGAGTCATGTTATATGTAACGGCAAAAAATACAGTTCAGATATCAAACGTTTGTCTTAATAAAAATGTTGTTTTGAAAAAATATAGTACCCATCTATGTTCCCTTCAAGACGATCGGTTAGCTGTGCAAAAATTACAAATGCTACGCAGACCAATCCAACAAATGCGCGGCATAAAATAATAGTCCTTTTTATTTTCATTTGTAGAATAAAAAATATTAACACATTATTTGATAATTTATAAATAAGTTTCTAAGAATAAGTATATTAAATAAAACATAAGAATTAGCATAACTTATAATATAAAATCACGTACAAATTAAGAAAATTAAATAAATTATCATTCTCTCGTAAAGTAAATAACATATTTTATACATTTAAAAAAAAAATCTAGTTTTTCACGCCATTTCTTACAACTTATTCTTATACTCAATAAAGGTCAATGTTTCGTCCCGATATGTAATACATAAGAATTTAATTTTAGGTAACTAATATAAATTTTCAAATTTTAATTCATTTCGGTTAATTAGGGGTATTAGTAAAAAAATATTATTTAAATAGCTTTATTTGAGTGCGCACCAATCCCGAATGAGTGCGAAGTGGTTTCTTAGCTGCTGTTCAGCTGCGCGCAGTTAATAAGAAATAATATATAATATTAAATAAAATAAATACCTAATATAGATTATAAAAAAAAACAATAAATATTTTTTTTTTGTAGTTTCGACTTGACAACAACATGAATTGTAACTACTAGTTTTTGATTCTGTTTTCTTCGGTATAATTAAATTATAATGTTAGGTTAGGTTGGATTTCAATTACTCAAATCCCGTCCAGAATTAAAATTCACTTATAAATATATTTATTATTGTAAAAAAATAGACAATCCTAAGATTGTTTCAAGCATATAATAATAAAAAAATAAAAATCGTTTAACTGTAAGAATTTTTACAGCGATCTTTCAACACACGTATGTTCATAAAATGAAATCAATATTAGGTAAAATAAACAGACGAGATAGGCGTGATCGATGCATGTGTATTGCTCAACACAGACGTTCACGATTCACCGAATCCGAAAATAATAACAAGCAGCTAAACCTCTAAAACAAACGATATTACATAACGACCAACAGAACAAGTAACATGCGAGGAAATGAAACAATATTTGTTCACTGCTCAGACGACGCACGATCGGTCAGTTTGAAAAAAAAATAGATTTCAATCAATCTATTTGGTATTTGAAATATTCCGAAGTATCTCTGAAAGTAGATCGCAATGTTCGAAAAATCACAACGTACTTTTAAGGCATTCTACGGATGATTTTTTGTATTGCGTGTCTGGATTTTCAACTATGCAACTGACATCAAATATTAATTAAAGAAGAAAATATGTTTATTAGGCATCCAGTTTAAAAATGCAACGTAACCACATTTCATTACAATTATTTTACACTTAGTGAGAAAATTAAGACGCTCCAGAACTCAATATAAATAAGCTTAAGAAAAATTCTAAATAATCTTGAAACGAAATATTTGAAATCTTATTGATCCTATAAACTTCGCGCAAGTGCAAGCAAACAAATTGTCAATGTTTTATTGCAATGCGGTGTGGCAACGCATAAATTACGAACAAACAAACATTAATTTGTATATATTAAATTAAGTGATGAAGGAATTCATATAAGCCATTTAAAACTGAGAAAAATAATTAAATTATTAGAAATTTTGTAGCTGCATCGATATCAACAGTAATGTTTATTGGATTGTTTACAAATAAATAATTGCAACTAGATGATATAACATATTCCTCTTACAATTAGAAAACAATTGATTTAGAATCCTTCATACGGAGCGATTATTAATTTGGAAGTTGAATAACATGTACTTTAAAAACATAAAAATTGAATTAACAAAAAAAATCTTATCAAGTATGGCAACATAGACGCGTGGTCAGTGTAATCATTTAAATACCGTTTAGGAAAAAAATATTTACAACATGTAATTGTCTTTACTCCACGCATATTTAAATACAAGGTATCATTTTCATTTCGGTTATATATCTCTATAAAAAACCTACATCTTCAAATATTTTAAGTGAAATTCATGTGTGGTCGACGGGAAAGAATAAAATATTCTCTCGGTCATATATCACACGTGGAATATGAAATTAATACAACCGTAAAGAATATTTAAGTGGAAGCCAGTAATCTTGAGTAATGGTCACTCAGAACTGCACATCTTGTAATCCATAGTTGGCCTTAACTGTACTTCTGAACGAATTGACTTTTTTTCAATGAACATTTCATTCACGAATAAGTTAGTTTTATTTGGCTAACAATTTGCAGCCTCCTGCATTTCCTTCTGACTGTATTACGTTAATCACTTTTAGGGTGTTCACTGTCAATACTTGGTGGAAAGGCATTATATTAATAAAAACACAATAATCCTTTGTACTTCATTCCACTTTATTTAATATGTCAGGACCGGTTTCGCTCATTACGAGCATCGTCAACTGATAAGAAATATAATTTAACAGTGCTATTTATACAAAAATGAACAGTTATAAACAACAATTGGCATTGAAAAGAAAATACCAATTACATTAAAAGTGATTCTAAAATAGCACAAAATTAAAATGTTGTTAAATTTTTGTATAAATAGCACTGTTAAATTATATTTCTTATCAGTTGACGATGCTCGTAATGAGCGAAACCGGTCCTGACATATTAAATAAAGTGGAATGAAGTACAAAGGATTATTGTGTTTTTATTAGTATTACGTTAACACTGAATGTAGTCAAGAACGAGCCATATTTTTAACTGTTAGACTAAACGAAAATATATAATAACATATTTGTTAACTCTCAATAGCTTAAGTATCTAAAAAAAACAGTTTAATACACTTATATAAATCGTATATCACAGCTGTTGTGATGTTATTTGTTGTTTGAATGTTTGGCATAATTTAGAAATTAACACTTAAATGCATGATTTTTTACTTTTAATTAAAAAAAAATATATATATTTTATTATACAATGTGTGGTTGTGATTGCAGGAAAAATAATTTTAAAACTTTTCAATTGTTTTATCCAAAAACACTAAGTACTCTTGAAAAGCTCCTAGGCATTATAAGCAAAAATTAGAATAGACAAACTTTTTAATGGTGTTATTGTTTGTTTTTTTAATGTGAAAATTGTATAAAAATGGTCGAAAATCAATGGCCGCCAAAACTACAGCTTGCTCTATTCGAACGAAGGTTATAATGATTTAGCACATATATACAAAACATATATTGAAACAATATAAAGAGTAAAAATGTATTTTACCATTGGGTATAACAAAGAACACAATGCAAAAAAGCCAAAACAAAGGTTTTTACTTTCGTAGTCATTTTTACATTTAATAGTTAAAAACATGAATTTCTTATATCGTAATGATATGTACTTACAGGGTGGTTGTGCGGTTTAAAATTTACAACCCTTGAGGTTACACCCAACACATGGTAAATCTACCTGCCCTTTGCTTTTTATTAATGTTTTAAAAGGTCAAAAGCAATTAAGCTGATGATTCTATTCGACTCGCTCTTTAAAGTGATGTTAAGAAAATTGATTAATACATTTTTTTCACATTAAAATGTTGTACAAGATAACGATATTTTCGACCGTCCAAAAAAATATTAATTATAACAGGAAGTCTTTTCAAATAATTATGCAGTTGAATGAATTTAAATTCACCATAAAATCTTCCAGTTTTTTTAAAATTTATTACGATGGATGGTAATTTCAAAATTTAAAGAGTGATTGAAAAAATTAACTGCAAGATGGCATTTACAACAATTTACGATAGATCATACCAACTTAACAGCGTTAATAAATCGTGGACATCCGCGTAAATGTTACTTAATTGGCAAATTTTATATTTAATACCGGAAATACGCGACAGTTAACCTTATTTTTTTTTCAATTTGAAAGTACGAACGGAACATGAAATAATATTCACGTTTTTATTCAGAACATCATTTACTTAAACGACCGGGCACTTTGATGTTAATAAATCATTTTTTAATGCAAATAGTTATTACTCAAGATAATTTCACCCAACGAATAACAGTAGAAAACAATTTCTCAATCAAATCTATTAAAAATAACATTATGAACACGTTTTATCGCACACAAGTTTTATTATTATAGTATCATAATATAAATAATATAATACCACAACATTAAAAAAGAACGAAAAAATAATTAAAATATTATTCATGTAAAAAAAATGTACTGGACGTTCTGTTTCTGTGGTCTAATGGAAAAGGCATAAGTGTAGAAATCTGTAGGTTTCGTGTTCAAGTTTCAGCCGAATAATTTATTATTATTATTATTCTACTCATACCCGCTCCTAATGTAAAGAATATGGCTCCCCAATGAAGTTATCTCAACAGAAAGTTTTCTAATAAAACTGCTGTTACTCTGTTGCTCATCCTTTTTTTCGAGGAGAGAAAGTAACAAAAAAGTTATGGTTCTTACAGGACTAATGGTAGTCTAATCAATCTCGCTACATTCCGTTATTTTAGGATTGGAACGGAGAGGAGTAATTTTAAGACATCACAAACATTCATGCCTTTGAATTAAAATGCTGTCCGTACTGGGATGCAAGCCCATGTAAGACAACGACGTTGAAAACTGTGCCATTAAAACAACCTAGAATCAATAATCAACATCAATGTACAGTTTTTTGATAGGATGTGATTTATTTTCTCACTCAACTTCAACTTGACTCTCGATTGCTTAACAAATCTTATCGATCACTTTTAAGGTGTTCACTGTCAATACTTGATGAAATGGCATTAAAATAAAAAATAATAGAAGATTTTTAGTACTTTTTCCACATAAAATTTATTTGATCAGGACCGGTTTCGCTCATCGCTAACAGTGCTATTTATACAAGTTAAATTGAAATTATAATGTAATTTGTAAATCCTTTTCATTGTTGGTAGTTACTTACACCTTTTATTTCAATTTAACTTATGTATTTTTCTTATCAGTTGATAATGCTCGCGATGAGCGAAACCGGTCCTGATCAAATAAATTTTATGTGGAAAAAGTATTAAAAACCTTCTATTATTTTTATTTAATCTTATCGAGTTAATGTAAATTCATAAATTAGTTGTATTGGTATTTTTTTCACTAAAAAAACTGCCGTCCTGAAATGATTTGAAAAATAACCAACCAAATGTTATTTCATTTGATGGCGGTATTTTTCGATTAAGAAATTAAAGCGTATTATAGCTAAGTCGAAAACATGCCGTGTATATTTCGTACGAGGACATAGCGTGATGAAACGGAAGAACAAAGATTCACCATTTACGATGACGATTTATTTAATCGTGGTTTCGCTAAGTAAAAAATGATATTTATAATCCATCTATTTCAAGAATTTTTGTCAATTGTTTTAATAATCATTGTGAATTATTACTAATTTTAATTGTTCAGAACAAAACACACAATTTAGAATATAGACTGAAAGTGCTTGGTAGAATTTCAATAGTAAATTTGAATCGTTCAAATTATGTACATTCACACAAAGAACGTCTGAAGATGCTGAAAGGCGAAACTCGTGTCGTTAGTGAAAAACTTGAATGAATATACTAATTTAAAATAAACTAGTTTTAAATACATTATCATTTTAAGGTGTTAAATTATTATTGGTGTAATAAAATATTTAAAAAATATATAGCAATGACGATCGCCTGTTATCAACTATATATTAAAATTCATTCATCACTAAATACTATGCTATTTTAATAATGGATTAATTTACATCAATTTAACCTATTTTTATAAATAGAGTTGATTTCATATAAATTGAATTTTAACAAGATATGTATCAGGCAAACAGAACCTATGAAGAGATGGTTATCAAAACGTCACTGTATTATAAATACGTTCGAAACGAATTCAAATAATATTCCAGCTCAATATGAACTCTGGCGGCCGTAATACGAAAATAATTGCAGTTCGGAGATTATTAAAACCGTTCGCAATAGCAGGCTAAGAGTCCGGTATAAATAATTCTACCAGGGACGCAGAAGTTTATAAAGAGAAAATGCGTAGCTTTTAAAAGAAACCAAATTTCGAAGTCTGTTGAAATTGAAATAATGTTGCAATGAAAGAACACATTTGAAAATAATTTTCGTACAATTATGTTCTCTTTGTATCAGGATCTCAGAATATATTTTAATGAATACAATTTACAATATGTACGTCTTTGTGTATCTGTCAGTCAGTTACGTATAAAATATAATATTTTCTTTGGTAGAAAGCGGTCAATAAAATACCTTAAATGATATATTTTATGCACAAACATTATATAAAAATCCTTTTTTATATAATGTCCCCGGTGAGTGAAAGAAGTCTAGATATTTATAAACATGTGAAATGAAAAATAAAGTTTACCAATTTGAAAAATATTAGAATAAAAAAATAAATTTGATATCTTTGTTATTACACTTTTTTTGCTATAACTTGTGACACGTGTTTTGCCTCATTGAGAAGCGATTATCAGATTATTGCAACATTTGCGAATAAACTTAAAATTCATTAAAATCTTATGTATTAAATTTAAAAATAAAAGTCGGAGTTCGTCCTATTCTACTGGACACAGGGAGGGGGTAAAATACAAACTTTAATAGTACTAACTAAAAACTAAATAATTTTATTATGTGTGGCATAACCTATTAGAAATTAATTCAATAATGGTGATCTACCTATCTTATTTAAAATGCTATTTACTTATGCTTTCTTTCTATTGATGACTGTATGGATTTCTAAAAACTTTAAGCTATTCATTTTTAACCATTTATTGAGTATTTTAACTAGTATCAAAATCACCCAAAAATATGAATAAAATAATTGCTATGGATGGTATATATTTTATTACAATTTGCAAACGTAGTTGATAACTGATGAAGATGGAATACTTTTTTTGTAGACAGAATTTCTTTCCACCAAAAATTTACAGCGAATGCTAATAATATCTCACTGTATTATATTTTAATGAGAAAAAAAACCTACAACAAATATCCTAAATTAGTAACGTTGATGAAAGAACTCCAACGCGTGGTAACCCGCGAAACATAGTCGTAGATCAAAGGTAGCATGGCACATGCGTAGCGCGACGAATTAAAAATAACATTCAGCCGTTAGTTAAAACGATGTGAATTTCCCGTACTAGTTGCGGGTGCCTGCGAGAAAATGGCGTGTTCTTAAGCGGTCATAACAATTGGCTGACGCAATCGTTAGCCTTCTGCGACCGTCCGAAAGTTCTCATTAATTCACAAAAGAATAACTATTTGACACTGAAAAGACAAAGGAAAAGTAACATCAGTGGCACAAAATGTGTGAAATATAACGAATTAAAAAACGTACATCATATAATACGGTTAAGAGTTTTCAACTGTGATATCGCCTACATTGTCATAATAACAGTCTATTAACAAAAACACAATATTCCTTTGTACTCTATTCCACTTTATTTAATAGGTCAGGACCGGTTTCGCTCATTGTGAGCATTTTCAACTGAACTATTAAATAAAGTGGAATAAATTACAAAGGAATATTGTGTTTTTATCCATATAATTGTTATGTAAACGCCCCACCATTCACTGTTAAATATTGAGAAGCTGTGACATGCCATAATTATAACTTATCATATTTACTTGCACTATTGATTCTCGAATATTATGTAAATATGCAATACACATCTTAGCTATTATCATAAACACACATCCGTCAATGATTGATAAAGATTTATTAATAAGAATTAGTTTATTGGTTTTCTTATCACAAACAAATGTCCATCAATGATAACTAAATACCAATACTCATTCCTTAATACTAATTCTAATCCTTAATACTAATTCCTTGAAACTATCATAAACAAAACATCAGCAATGATTGGTACTGTCAATAACCAAAACTAACTTGAAACAATAGAAGAACTAACCTAAGGATCCAGTAGTTCAGTTTAACATATCAAAGACTTCTCTGTATTCTGATTTTTAATCAGTAATAATTTTAATAATATTTTTTTAGTGTATTATTTTAATATTGTTCGTATAAACTTATGTTATAATACAAAGTGAAACATCTATAACTAATAGAGTGTTTTATTAAATCCTTAACATAATGTCTTTCCACCAAGTATTGACAGTGAACACCATACAAGTGAATAACAGTCTAATTTTTATTACAGACAGTTTAGGCACTGTCTTGTAGCTAAGGTGGAGCCTAATAATGCTAATCTCAACGCAAGTTCTTATATGATTACTGCTTGCTACTCAGCCAAGCGACACAAAATCGAGAATAGTGATTGATATAAGGATAGAACTAGTACAGGAATAATGATGGACCGTTTTAAGTATAGGATGTATGGTAGAGAATTTCAGGCATTAAAGACATCCGTGTCTTTCAACAGAAATTCATAAATAGATTGCAAAATTAATTCAATGAAACTTTCCGTACTATATATCAAATTATGAATACCGTAAACGAAACCTACAACGTTTACCAGATCTGAATAATACAATTCAAAATAGTTTAAATAAATGAAACAGGTCTTCATAATATTAAAATCAACGACATCTTGCAAGAAACTATCTTCAATTGAAACAATGTAATGGGTTTGTTCTTCTCATTTTACAGTATAATAAAAAAACAACTATTTCGGTAAGTCTACGAAGGCTGTATTAATGACATTGAGACTTGTATTACATGTCAACATTGTGCGCTGAGGACAGCTTTAATTGAAATTCTTTGCGATCATCGCGTTCTATATAACGAAGGCGATTTATTCAAGGAATTTTATTATGGAAAATATAACTTCATTAGTTATACTGATTGAAAAATACTATGTGAGTGAATATAAATAAAAGATTTCTTCGATAAGATTAATTGATGCAGCTTTTGTTTAAACACAAATAATTTGTATTATTTTTTGAAGCCAACATTGTTTACATAATATTAATTATAATTAAAATAATTTTAAATAATTACAATAAAACGTTAATAATAAATAGTACTAAATAAAATAAGTCGAGATATTTTCTAATTAAAAAATATACTTATCCTACGATTAAATAGTTGATGAACAGAACAGAATAGTACTGATGAAGGGTTAAAATAAATAGTTATCAACCAGATCGTAGGCAATATCCAATAGTAGGCAGAAATCGTAATCGACAATTTATAAATTTTACAGAAAAAGGAATTCCTTAAGTGCGGTTAAAAAATAGTTATACATAGTAAACCCCTATCCTGATATTATAATATATTTGTCTACGTTCAGTTCTCTAGATCAGTGTTTCTCAACCGGGTTACACGTAGAACAAACGATAACAAATCACAACACTAAAATGCAAAGGCCCTAAAAAAGATTAGGCGAATGAGATAACGCTCTAATTTTCTTGTCACTGACGCCTTATGCGATATTGAATAATGATTGGCATTGTGTCGTTTAAGTTCTTTCGCCGATTATAGGTCGATTAATAAAATACAATGGAGTTCTGCCAATCAAATCAATCAATCACTAAACTGTCATTACCTCGGAATTAAGATTTTAAGTTTGTCTTATCGTTGCATTGGTGTAGCGATATGTTGTTTTCGAAACGTTTTTTATTGGCAAATATTCAATTCACAATCTTATCCACGAACACGAAAGCAATCCAACATGACATAAAATAGCGTCTCTTACTAATAAGTCTCTTCCCAAATAACAGCACAACGGAATGGATGTAGAAAAAATGTCACGTATATTACGTTCTCATCAATTATTTACACCAACAATGGGAAGTTCGCATGATGTATTGCGTGTCTTCAGCTAAATTAAGTGTGATCTGCGGTGGAGCTATTAGTGTGGTGACATACTGAACGTGTATGACAGGCCACTCGGTCAATGGAATATATCTGTATGTTTAATGCTTCCATGAGCAAGTTCAGCGCCGATCATTATATATACAGCTACGCGAAATCGAATTAAAGTGAAATTTGGGACGCGGTATTGCAAATATTTCAGCTGGAAAGAGGTCGTACGCTAATACAGTTTACTACATTTATTTTAATTTGTAACGCGATAGAAATACATTTTGAAGAATTATCGAGAGTATAATAAACGCAATAATTATGAAAAATAAGTTGAAATTCAGTCTTGATATTAAATATAAATTGTGAAGTAGTAACTACATAACTGTGTGTATTTTTTAAAAATATCTTCTTCCATTTTGATGTATTAAAATGAAATACTTTTGTAGTAAGAGAAGTCGGCTTGAACAATAATAAATAATGTAAAATTAGTAATAGTGTTCTATTTCACTTTTAAGGTCTTCACTGTCATTAAATACTTGGTGGAATGGCATTATAATAAAAATAATAAAACATTTTTAGTGCTATTTATACAAATTTAAATTGAAATATAAGGTGTAAGCAATTACTTGTAGAGTTTCACTTTGTTAAAAAAATCCCAATTTTTAATTGGGTTTATAATTGACATCATTTGCCACTTATATTTACTAGTCTTTGATGATTTTTTAATTGTATGTTATAGGTGTTAAGCAATTTAATTTAGTGTAATTTAATGTAAATTGTAAATCCTTTTCATTGCTAATAGTTGCTTACACCTTTTATTTCAATTTAAATTTGTATAAATAGCACTGTTTATATATTTTTCATATCAGTTGATAATGCTCGCGATGAGCGAAACCGGTCCTGACCTTATTAATAAAGTGGAATAAAGTAAAAAGGAATATTGTGCTCTTATTTTTGTTACCTTTCAATCACGACAAAGTCTTCTGACTTGAACGAACTCAGTCGCAAATTATTACAAACAAATCAAATTAAAAACTGCCTTCAGTTCTGTATGCGAAACGACCTAAGGCAAGACTACCCGTCTCTTTGACAACGATACCCTGGCTACCCGCGTGCCAATGTAGTCACGTCGCTAAGAATGCCACCCCGTAAGGTACAGCCTTTTGTGGGTGGTTTCGCGGCTGACGCACTCCTGACAGCGCTGGTGAAAGGAGCTTTACAGCGCATAATTAAACTTTTTACGAATGCTGCGTAAGTTGCAGTGTTTACTTAGAAGGATATTTACGGCCGATCTGACTGCTAATGTGTATTCATGTTTCTTCTTGGTATTACAAAAACACTAGTAATTATAGACTGCGCCGGTGGCCGGCAATATCAAATAGTGTATGTACTTCTTATTATTCGCGAGCATTGCCGACTGATAAGAAAAATATATAAACAGTGCTATTTATACAAAAATAAAAAAAAAGTAAACAACAATTGACATTGAAAAGAATTTACAAATTTCAGTATAAGTGACTCTTTAATTACACAAAATTAAAACGTTTAACCCCTCTATCATATAATTAAAAAATCATCAAAGATTAATAAATTTTAAGTGGTGACTGATGGTAATTACAAACATAATTAAAATTTGGGAAATATTTAATAGTGATATAAAATGCTACATTACATTAGCGAAATCGGTCCTTACCTTTTAAATGAAGTGGAATAAAGTACAAAGAAATATTGTGTTTTTATAAATATAATGCCTTTCCACCTAGTATTGACAGTGAACACCATAAAAGTAAATAATAAGAGTCGTTAATTGACTGCGTATAATCCATTCCAACTGTTTCTGAGATGGTTACTTTAAAATAATGCATGTAATTCCAATTCCGCTCGAAATTCGATAGTATGCAGAACATCTTGTAACTATAAAAATCTTCGATGATATCGGTTTGTATAATATCTCAACGGCGTGGCGTGTTCAACTGCCGGTCATTAAAATTCTCAGTTAACTGTTTAATCCATTGAGGATAAGTCTACTGAGTAGTAAAATAAATTCTTTCATTAAAAATAATTTGTTTATTTAATATATTATACCGTCACCGTTGGTGAGTAGCAGATTGATAGTTCTGAATCAACAGCGAATAAAAAATTTCAGCTTTTAAGATAAAACCTCTATCATCGATATTTAATGTTACATAGATAATTATAATATCAACATATAGATGCATCAATGTTAATCTGACACAAATAAGAGATTACAATAATTAATAGACTAGGACAATTTCCTGGATTTAACTCCAAACTACTTATAATTAATGCAACAATTGAATGATTCCATACAAAGAATTTATATCATATAAACATCTGAAAGCTGACGTGAGCTAAATGGTATTTTAGGAAAAGATGAGACATGTGCTTTTAATTATTCTACTTGTTTTAAAGTATGGTAAAAATAAAGTGTTATCTTCCTCAAATAAAAAATATTCAATCATTCAAAACAGGAAATTAAGACGTGATTGTACTGTAAGTCCAATAGAAAGTTTGACTATTTTACTACATGGCTCACTTCACTTGACGGCTCATATAATGTATATGTATGATTAATTTTGGTCAGTGTTGTTAGTTAACAATTTCTGCCAGAAAGGTGATGATATATCACGTATTCATATGTTGTATCACTGAATAGGCTTCAGTAAGTATACATAAAATAGATGTCGATAATTAATTAAATAAAGTGCTTTATTTGTTAAATATATGAAATTGAATTTATGGCGACAGCGTATCATTCCTTTGTTACCTTGTCAAAACTAACCTGAAATGACAGGGTCTACTTAAACAAAATCGTAATGTATGTATCGGGTGCATTTCAAATTGCTAATAATTTCCACGTCAGTGTACGTTGGAGCATAAATAATAAAAAGACAAGGTAATCTGTGATACAAGGAGAGCATTTCCTTCGCAGGATGCTCGCTCATCAACAAGCAAATTAATTTATTTCTCAATCTTAACGCAAATAAAAGACATCACAAGAGATATGTATGCAATAAAAGCTTTCCAACTATTTTATCGGCAATAAATAAATGCTTTTATTCTTTAATGTACAATATAATATTAAATAAATTATTGTACATAAAACTTAATGTACCATATTATATCAAGTAAATTTAAAGCGAGCGAAAATATTTATCTAACACTTAATGTACAATATTACATCAAATAAGTATAAGACGGGTGAAAATATGTATCTAAAACTCAATCTACAACATAACATCAAGTAAATTTAAGGCGGGCGAAAATATTTATCTAACACTTAATGTACAATATAATATCAAATAAATTTAAAGTAGGTGAAAGTGTTTATCTTAAACATAAAATACAATATTAAATCAAATAAATTTAAGGTGGGCAAAACAACTTGTCTTAAACTTTATTTACAATATAATATCAAATAAATTCAAGCTGAGCGAAAATATTTTCTAAAACTAAGTGTACAATATAATATCAAGTAAGTTGAATCCAGGCGAAAATGTGTTTCTAAAACTTATTGTACAATGTATATCATATAAATTTAAGGCAAGCGAAAATATTTATCTCAAACTTAATGTATAATATAATATCAAATAAATTTAAACCAGGCGAAAATATATATCTTAAACCTAATAGTACAATATAAAATTTAAAATAACTCAGATTATTCCACGTATTGTGCTACAAACTATGACACGTGTTGCGCCTCTTTCAGGGGCATCCTCAGACAATATTACTTTCACAAAGCTTGTTTAAGTACGTTACAGAAAGTTTAAGTAAGTTACAATATAAATAAACAATTTCGCCGCGCGCTTTTAATTTTAGTCATATGAGACAATTATTCCGAAATTAATAACTCTAATCTACCGTCGACTACTAGCGATAGTGGAATGTGAGAGATGGTTTGTTTCCCAAATCTCTGGAGAGTCAACGATCCGACTTACTGTGCTGAAGAAAGTCATGTGGTCAGGATGTTGCTCAGACGAGGGAATAATTTTGAGGGAATACTTAGATATCGGAATTATTTTTATCTTTTTAGCACAACTAAATAAAAGCTCATTTTTATTATAATTTATTATATTAGGTGTAGTAAAAAGTCCTGACGCATTTGTTAAGTAAAACGCAAAATTCTGATTTTAGTATTTTTATTAATTTTTCTTTACAAAAAGTATTCACCCTTTCTTTCTATAACCTTCTGCCACCTATTTGACAAATCTAAAATCCCTTTAGTAAAAAACTCAACTGGTTTCGAATTAAAATAATCGGAAATAGCCGTTTTCACTTCACTTTCTAATTGAAATTTTTTATCTCTAAAAAAATGTTCCATTGATCGAAATAAATGGTAATCAGATGGTGCCAGATCTGGTGAATAGGGTGGATGCAATAAAGTTGTCCAACCAAGGTCTTCGATTTTTTGTCGGGTCAAATCCGCCACATGTGGTTTCGCGTTGTCATGTTGAAGGACGATGTTGCGCCTATTCATCAGCCCCGGTCTCTTTCTTTCCAAAGCTGCATTTAATTGGTCCAATTGGTCGCAGTATACTTGTGCCGTCACAGTTTTACCATATTTTAAGACTTCATGATAAATGATTCCTTTAGAATCCCACCAAACACAAAGCATAACTTTTTTTGGGTGCAAACCAGCTCGAGGGGTCGGAATTGGTTGTTGTCCTTTATTTAGATATTGTTTTTTCCTCGATACATTCGTATATAACACCCACTTTTCATCTCCGGTAATCAGATCCTGAAGAAATGGTCGTAAGCTTTGTTTTTCAAGCAACAATTGACACGCGCTTAGTCGCTGCGCCTTGTTCCGATCGCTCAGCGCATGCGGCACCCAAATTCCTTCTTTTCGGATTTTACCCATTTTTTTCAGGTACTTCTGAGTAATTGACCATTTGGTCCCGACTATACTGGACAATTCTTTTATTGTATGCATGGGATTTTTTTCAATTTCGGCTTTCAGAGCAGCTTCATCCACTTCTTGAGGTCGTCCACTTCGAGGGTTATCTTTTAGGCTCAAATTTCCAGATTGAAATTTTTTAAACAATCTCTGGCATTTTCGAACATTTAAAATGTCTCCATAAACGTCGCAAATGTTTTTTTTTGCAACGGCTGCGCTGTTCTTCGCGCTGAATTGAAAAAGCATACAACTGCGTAAATGTTCTTCAGATGGGCAAATCGCTGTCATTTTTTTTGGGTGGTCGATGAACTCGTTTTTTTACACAGAACATAAATTGAGATGTCCCACGACACAAAAAAAAATACGAGGGCGTCCTAATCAGTCAAAGGACCGAAGGCGACTAATTCTAAAACACGCATCTCTAAAATGCGTCAGGACTTTTTACTACTATATATAAGACCTACTGTAAGTTAATTTTAATATGCCTATAACCTTTCCGGATGTGCAAACAAAAATATTGTCAAAGTTTTATTGCAATCGGATGAGCTGTGCGGCAGCGCATAAAGTAAGAACAAACAAACATTAATTTTTATATATTAGATGACAAACTTAACTATTATATTCAAAGAAGAATATTTTATATATCTTTAGGTAAACGATTTGGGAACCTTGCGCACAGAAGATCGAGTAGCAGTCAGTGGGCGAGCCGGCATACACGTGAAAAAGCAACGCGACGAGTTTATTCATAAATCGGTTTTATTATATGTTTATTATCAACATAGGAAGATACGATTTCAACGAAGGATACTCGGCGCTAGTTTCGCTGAAGTCGAAATGTGGTACGCAAGACCACACGCGATTCTATTATGGGCATGTGTTTAATTTATTCCATGTATGTATAGAAACAATAAATTCATTTAAAGCAAAATAGATGAAATTTAATTTAAAGTTTATATAATATTTATGCATATAGGCATGGATATATGTGATGTCTTGAATTCCTCCCTCCCACCCATTATATCCTATAAACGGAGCATATCGAGAGCGATTAGCTAACCACTAGTCCTGTCCTAGTCCTATCCTTCTCTCTTTGGAAAAAGAGAGGTTGAGTAACCGAGTAACAAACAGTACGGATATAGTATGGAGGAAGCATATGGAATGTGATTTGCAAAATAATGCATATGGAGTTCCCGTGAACTTCTTTTATCTGTAGTGATCGCGCCCTTCCGTCTGCAAACAACGATAAGGGGATGCAATTTTCAATTTTTCAAATTTTTTATCGATGAAAGAGACTCGAAGAACCTTGACGCTGGCGCGTCTTGGTACTTGAAGCTCCATAAATTTGATATAAAAAATAAAAAAAAACAAACAGTTCTCGTAGAAAACACTTATGTTGAGATAAAATCCATCAGGGGTCCATATGCTCCACATTGGGAGCGGACATGGTAAAAAATAATAATTTAATAAATGTTATAAACGGCTAACAAAACACCATTTTATTAATACAATTGTATCGGGTTCGTAAATGAATAATTATTTTAACTTTGTTTCGATAGATTTCGTGAAATGATTTTGACTAATTTATATTATACTGATTGGAATATGGTTACCAACAAGAGCTCAATAAAAAATAAGAACAGTTTTAAATATATTGCTGTTAATACAACAATCAAAATTTTTAATAAGCCTATCAATCTATAACACTTTAAATTCATTTAAAAGTTTGATTGCTTTATAACTAAAAACATTAAGAAGTTTTGTAATACATTAAATAAAATGATTCGTTTTCATTAATATAATATAATATAGGGTAACCTGCGAAGCTCTTTCATTTATATTGTGAAAAATTTCAATTCTTGCTGGAAATGTATTTTATTGAATAAAAATAAAAGAAATAACTTGTATTGTACCTTTTTAATATTGGAATATTTACAATTAAAACATGTATGATTTTTTGTTGTATTCATTGACACTGCGTACTTCATAAGCGGAAGCCGAATAATTGCGTGTTTTTATTTAATAATTATACAGCTATTTCAAAATAAATTGAAGTAATCAAATAATTAATTTAACCAATTTTAGGGTGTTCACTGTCAGTACTTGGTGGAAAGGAATTATATTAATAAAAACACAATATTCTTTTGTACTTTATCCTACTTTATTAAAAATATCAAGATCAAGTCCTGACCTTATTAACAAAGTGGAGTAAAGCACAAAGGAATATCGTGTTTTAATTATTAATCAATTCAAGTAAATTTAGTGTCACTGATTCATATTTTGTACCGCTATTTGTAAATTATTTTCAATATCAATTGCTTATTACATTTTTTTGTTTAGTATAATTAAGACTGCAAAATTGTATTTTTATCAGTTGATAATATGATCGTCATGCGCGAAATCGGTCCTGATTTTTTTTAAATATAAGTGGAATTTGTACAAATCAAAATTGTTTTTTTAATGATTCCTTTCCACCAAGTATTGACAGTGAACACCCTGAAGTTATCAGTGGAGTAATCGATATTTCATTTTAAATATTCATCAGGTCACCGCGAAGATTTATATCCAGATGTAAATTTGCACCGCATAAATAATGCCGTCTGAAATATAATAATCTAAATCAACGCGAAAGGAAAAAGCAAGTTTGTATTGTGAATAAAGACGCTTTTGCGATGACGGACGCACGAGCCTGACGTTGACGCATCGCGGTTGTCATGTGGCGCAGACGTCGGCCGTCGGGTGTCGCATTAGCGTCAAGACGTCGTGACGCGAACGGACGCCTCTCGCCGGGCGATATACCACTACTCGACTGACGGGTGATTCGATACGGTGCTGCATTGTGAAGGGTTGCATACACCAGATATATCACTACCATTCAAAGTATCCATGAGATGTAACATAAGCGTTGAAGTACATTGCACATATCTCCAGGCTACAGGATATAAATATTATTACAAGTATCTAGAAGCGTAATACAACAATGAAAAAGTATCAGTTTATCTAAGTAAAAAGGATGATTTAGATCGACTCTAAATGTACGTTTACCATACTTATGGAGTCGATATAATAAAGCACTGATAAAAATAGTATTGGTAATTGAAAAAATATTAATAAGACAACCCTTTTGCGATAAATATGTTAACTTTTCAGTCGCAAGGACGCATAGCCAGGTCTCTGTAATTTTCTATATTAAAATTTAAATATATAGTATTAAGATATTTTCTAAGTAAATCATCAAATTTAACGAATGTATGCAAGCTTTTTTGTTGATAAAGTCGAATAAATTGGTTCATAGAAACAAACCTACTGATGAAAATTCGGATTCGATTTTGCAGCTTAATACTTGAAATATAAAGTTATATTCTAAATAATCATTTTAGAATTTACAAAGACAAAGATCGCATTAACTTTTGAATTAAAAATACAATATGTTAACCAAAATATTTTACAATAAAGGCCTTTATTGTGAATAAGTTTAATTTAAGATTTCGACTGAAGGTGCTTGGTGGAATTTCAACATTAAATTTGAATCGTTCAAATCTGTGGGCATTCCCATGGGCTTATCCTTTTCGCCAGCAATGGCTTTAAGCTCGGTGATACATTTATTTATTATATAAACACAAAACATTCATTTACTAAGCGTCAGTTCAAGTTCATTCGTGCACTTGAACGCCTGAAAATGCCGAAAGGCGAAACCCGGGTCGTTAGTGACAAAATCCGTGTGAATGTACATAATTTGAACGATTCAAAGTGAATAGGTTTGCTTAATCTTCTTCTTTGCGTGGTTTATAAATTACACGGTAAAATTGAATAGAAGCCGTCTTTCATTTACTTATATTCACTTTTTTATACAGCTGTTTTTTTTACGTGGAATGTATACCCCGTGTAAAAAAAGACGATTAAGTATACATAAAATTTCATTTTTCTTCGTGGCCCGAAACTATTTTAAAACGTTTCAATGTGGCACACAAGAAGGAAAAGATTGTACATCTTTGGTCTAATGATTACGAAAATACAAAACTTAGTTGATCAAATTACCAGGTTATATATTGTTATAATATAAATATCAAAGATTTTCATAATTTACGTATAAAACTAAAGCAATTTTACTAATCACCGATTCACTATGAAATATTAATTATAATTATTTAACATTCAAACAATATTATATATACATCAAGTTATCAGATATTTAACTAGAGATTGGAAGGTGTGGCATTAACTTGTCAAACGTGCCTTTCTTGTCGGACGAAAGATTTTTTCAAATTACTATGTTTTATACCTGTAATTTAATTATACGGTTCATTTGACATTGCTCCTGGAATCGTAACAATGCACTTTTGTAACGTTTTTTTTTTACTTTAAGAACTAACGATGGGGTAGGAAAGGTTAACCTAAAGTCGAATCAAAAGAGCGCCTGTCAAACGCGATTGACGTGTTGATACTAATTGGTAAGGGGTATAAAATAAACTTAATTGAATGCATGTTGAATTTTAACATTTGATTCTTGTCGATATAAAATTTAATTTCTCACACAACAATTATGAATTAATATTTTCACAGGCAATATTTAACACTGTTCATGTGCTTACTGTCAATACTTGGTGGAGATGCTTTATATTGATACAATAAAACACTCTTTTGTACTGATTCTACAAAAGAGCAGAACTGATGAAGCGCTCATGTTAAAAAGCAATGTATATAAAGCAATTTAGAGCCAGAGCAGTTCTGCTCGACGAACCTCCATAGATTTTATGTCGTCTAAAATTAACAATTTAAGAACGAACTTAGCATCACGAAAATGACTCTCTTTGTTTGAATTGCTTGTGTACTGTATGTGTATATGTGTGTGTACATGTACGCACATAGTATGGGGGAAGCATATGGAATGTGATTTGTAAAATAATGCATATGGAGTTCCCGTGAACTTCTTATTTCTGTAGTGATCACACCCTTTCGTCTGCAAACGATGGTAAGGGGATGCAATTTAGAATTTTTCAAAAACTTTATCGATGAAGGAGACTAGAAGAACCTTGACGCTAGCGCGTCCTTAAACTTAAAGCTCCATAAATTTGATATCCAACAATAAACAAATAAAGCAATTTGGCATCAATGAGCAAAGGTCAAGATAATTTATGTATTGAATATATTTTGGTTTTTTGAGATAGGTATTTGATTGAAATATGCGAGAGTTTCCCAACTTTTTTGACTCGCACACCACTTTTTACTAAATAACGCTAAATCGTTCTAAAATCTTAATATTTTTTTTTCAAATTACCATTATTTTATATGCGTAAATCATTTATTCCTGCATGAAACTGTGAAATATTTTTTCAAAAACGCTACTTTAATAATAAAACAATTAAAAAGCTTTACAATATTCCATTCTCAATTATAGAGATTGCAGAAGTTTTTGTTGAAGCATGCAATTTAGCTAAACACTTACAAACTCTGCCTGACTATAATGCTTCTTAAAAAATAAAATAAACGTTTTTTATTATGTAAATCGATAAAGAAAAAGAAATACAAGCAATCATTCATAGTTTGCACTGCTAGAGAAAAGCCGCAGAAGCGAAGTAAACAAAATGTACTTAGACCATAAAACAATACTTGAATGATGTTTAGTTCTACAAAAAATACTACTAAATACGATCTACAACTCTATCAAGCGTGATTGAAGAATTTTTATTGTCGCTGTTATTGTGGTGGACATTGTCCCCCGCATTCGGTTTCAATAATAGTTTCGCACGGTTGACGTAACAAGGTGTATCTGGCGTTAAGTAATAAACAATGGTTTAACTTTAACCGTAAGTTCTCGGCGTGTAGGACTCAGTCATCAGCTGGTGGGACAACACGTAGATTGTATTAGAAAACTTACAATAAAAAGTGTCTTACATCGATTATAGTACAGCTAACAACTGTCCGAAACAATTTCGTAACCGTAAATTGCGACAGAGCTGGCTATTGAAAAGCTACTTTTGTACAGCGTAACTGGCAGGAACGAAGTTCATAACACCACAATACTCTTATAAATGGACTATACATTGCCTGTTATCATAAAATCAATATATTTTCCAATAATAATATTCCACTGAAGAAAATATATATTCCTTTTTATTAAAGACCTTTACGGAAAGAAATATAATGCGACATATAGAAACCCCAGCTGTTTTTGGATGTAAAAAAACATATAACTTGAAAAAAAATAAGAACAGTCTAGTATAAACTTAACCCAATTATCCATTTACTGTTATTTAAATAATTAATATGTCTTTAAAATATTATACGCGGACCCATGCTTCTAAGCAAATAAAAACTACTATATTCGATGTATAAATATTACAATATAATAAACATTGATTATCTTACTTACAAAATCGACTGTGTTTAGGTAAAGGGGATTATTGTTTTAATTAGTTATATTTACTACCACAATGATTATAACTACCACAATGACAATGCTCGCAATGAGCGAAACCGGTCCTGATATATTAAATAAAGTGGAATGAAGTACAAAGGAATATTGTGTTTTTATTAACTTTAATTTGACTTTGACTAAAATCGTTAAAAAAAGTTTTATGATTTCTGTAAAATTTGTTCTATTTGGGTTGATTCATTTTACCTAACCACAGTCGATATTTAATTAAAGTTAATCTATCTAAAAAATAAAATATAAAGGAACCGTTAATTTTAATTATAAACCACTATACAGTAGTCTAAATTTCAAAATCATTGCGATAAGTTTAATGGAATATAATCATTTATATGTAGAAAATCCATTTCGTAATTATACATAACGGAAAAAAAGGCGGTAATTACTAAAAATGCATACATTTCACAATACCGTAATTACACCATCAGAAGAGTTAACACCAGTTTACGGAATGTCACCAAAGAACGTATAAATAATTAGTTCAATTTATCAATGAATAAACTTGAATGATCGACCGTAAATAAGGTACAGTAGATTAAAATATACGGGTGGAATTAGTTTGTCTAAATTTTTACCAAAACAAACAAGTTTTAGTAAAATAAATCATGTATGTAAATGATAGCTTCTGATGGTTCAATTAAATATGTCATTGATGGATACGAAATAATTACTGCATGACAAAAGTATTCACAATATTATGTATTACAAACTTCATTTCCGACTATTACCGTATCTATCTAATAATATGTGCTAGTTAATGTAACACTTTAAGAATGGTTTTTAAATGCAATAATATCAAATATAAGGAGGCAACACGGTGAAAGATAAAAACCCATTTTAATTATTTTGTAGTCAATTGAAAAAAAGTACATACACTATAAAAACGGGGCAAATCGAGAGAGATAAGTCAACCAATAATACTACCCTAGCCTTTTCCTGATTCTTTTCGAAGGTTGAGCATTTGAGTAACGTGCAATGTTCATATAAAAAACATAACATAAAATAAAATAACTTAAGTAAGTGCATTCGTACTTAGCACCTCCATGCCCATGATGCAATCGTAAATAGTTGAGCCATTAAATCATTCAATATTTTCTCTTAATAAAGTATTGTCAATAAGTATTTATCATTTAAGGTATTCTAGCATATATACATTTTTAAAATTATTTTTTAGCTTCTAACTTAGGTTTAAATACTGTCAATAAACAGTTAAACTGAGATGCCATCATGGCAGGGAACGTGATTTTTTAGGATGGCATGTTACGGGTTAAGCAAGCATTTGCAAAAGTAGTTGTCTGAGGATGCCTCTGAAAGAGGCGAAACACGTGTCACATTTTGTAACACAATACGTGGAATAATCTAAATTATTTTATTTTATATTAACATCCGTTAAGATAAGCTGTATTAGAAGTCAATATGCTGCACATTGGTTGCGTACAAAGTTAAACGAAATATGCAAACTTACTAGTACTCATTTATAAAAAGGTGAAAAAATATTAATATTTCATAAATATTTGCTAATAGCCATTTCGGCTTACGCCTTCAGAATTACAGAATTCTTTCTTACGACAGCAAAGCTTAGTTCTAACGAGGGTGCATGTATACCGAAATACCTATCAACTATATATAAAATAATAATTGTAGAACTTAGATACATTGATATTTTTTCAATTAAATATAAAACATGTTTTATCAAAGTCATGACTTATATTTTCATTGTCATTCATTGTTTTTTAAGGCCATCAAGTTAAATTTTCGCGGCTTTTCCATTTGGTTAGATAAGATAAGATTTACAAACGATTGTCAAGAAGAGAAAATTTTATAGTATGTTTTTAAATTTAAAATCATTTTCAAACAAATAATGAGAATATAATAAAAACAAAATACACTTGTGTATAATAAACAACAATTTAAATTCTTAAATTTTCACGTCTCTCATTCAAATATGTTTCATTTCTCAATAACGTAAATCAAAAATCATATAATCGTAACAACAAAATAGTTTCACATCGAGAATAACACCGCAATAAACCCGACAATAATATGTTACATTACGAGTTTCTGATTGATGTATTAACCCACGATTCGAATTAAGATTGAAAAACCATCAATTTTGAAATGTAGGTTAATCTGCAAAGCACGCAAACTTCGCGAAAAGCCGCTAAGGATGTGACGGTTGCTTCCTCACCGTTGCATTCTTCGACTATCAGCTATCAATCGGGTACTGGATGACCCGGTCACGGGCTGACCTATGTATTGATGTTAGGAGAAACGTGAAAATCTTGATACGGTTAATCGCAATCAAGATTACTATAAATAGCAATTGATATTATTTTAGCACTATATCCCTTTATCTTACGGTTGGAAATTTTGCAATGTTTTTAAATTGATTTAATTGAATATGTCGTAATCATGGGTTCCCGGTAAATTGCTCGAATGGAAATTGCTCGAATAACAAGATAATCAATTTGTTTCCGTTTGTTCTGTTTTAGCCTTAGTCTTCTATGTGTTCTGGAAATATATAGAAACAGTTTGAGTAACTAATTAATAAGCAGTTCTCGTAGAAACACTTATGTTGAGATAAACTCCATTAAAAGATCATATGTTCCGCATTTGGAGCGAACACGGTTAAAATAAATATTTACGAAAATTATTTTTATATTTCACTCTCTAAACAAGTGTCGCACAAGATAAAAATGAAATTCGTAGAAAAAGTCGTGAAAATCGTTTAAATAACCAAGCAATTCGAATGATTTATAATTCGAGCAATTTACCGGCTCCCGTAATCATGGACTAAATGTTCCAAAGAATGTCATTATATACAATTGTGGGATTAGAAAAAAATGTGTTTTATTTTAGTCGGGTCCTATGGCGCATTGATTAGCGTTGATGGCTTCCGTGCCGGATCTCACGGATGAGAGCCCCAGGACGAACAGAATTTTTTCAATCGATTTATTGATTGAAAGTATGGGTGTTTGTGATGTCTAAAAAAATCCCTCCAACCCTTCCATTCTTTCAATAACAGGGCGTAGCGAGAACGATTGGTTAACTACTAGTTATGGCTTTGCCTTATCTTTCTATCTCTACTACCCTCTTTAGAAAAAAAAGGTTGAGCGACTGAGTAACAAATAGTTCTCGTAGAAGAAGTTTTGTAGGTATAACTTTATTAGGAGACAATATATTCCACACTGGGAACGGACTTGAATAAAAAAATATATACCTAATGCCTTTCGGCCAATAATCGACACCTTAAAAGTGACAACCAAATATATGTAGAAGTAAAAAGTACTTCTAATTTCTTACTTTTTTTAGAAATCCTTCAATATAGATAATAAAATTAAGTACAAAAGGTTTAATAGGAAGGGTAAGTAGAGTACCGTACCCTGGTTATCTTGCCGACTCGCTGCAGTCTGACATCCGGAATTAGGACGATCGAGTTACAGATTCTCCACTTATAAGAAAACTAAGTGATCTCAGGGTCAGAGGTATTCAGTTCATTGCAAGGAATATGTATTTGCCGTGTAACAGAACCTTTGCCAGTTGAATAAAGAGTGGCTGGATATCTACTACAAGGAATTATTTACAAAAAATGAGGGTATAATGTATTTTGCTGATTTTTTAGGACTGGCGGGATGCGATTATATAAAGTAAGGATATCAGTTTGTTGAACATTCATCATGATTCAATTTAAAGTCATGGGTTGATAATTGATTGTAACATGCGCAAAAAATAATATATACATGTTATATTTAATATGTTCGGTGAATTTGGCGGTAGCTTTATGAAAATTCATTTTGAGTACAATAAACCATTTTGGTTACTGTGAAATTCCCTTATTATGTGCATCTAATTTTCTTTTTGTGTCCAGTAGAAAAAATGTTGAGATATAATCAATTTTTACTTCATTATTAAATAGTCTTAATATAGTTAGTCTGAAAAAGCTTTTCAAATAAGGCGAAACAAGTGTAACTAAATTAAGATTTCGACTGAAGGTGCTTGGTGAAATTTCAATATTAAATTTGAATCGTTCAAGTTATGTACATATCACCTCAGTTCAACTTCATCCGTGCAATTGAACGCCTGACGATGCCTAAAACCGAAACCCAGGTCGTAAGTGAGAAAACTTGAGTAAAAGTACATAATTTGTACGATTCAAATTTGAGTGTAAACAATTTTTGACACAATCAGTGGGATAACAATATTATGTATGATAATTTGATTGCATATGCTTTATTTAATAATTAATTGACACTCAGCCATTTATATTTCATTTAAAGTGTAGCAATTTAAAAACTAGAGTATTATTACAATGGAGCTCTACCAAATAAATGCAAATTTAATCAATAAAAACTATAGACTAGTGAGAGATAAATCACATACTTTTTTAACAATCATCGTACAAATTGGAATATAAGTTTTATAAATGGCATAATGCAGCCTCTCATTTAAATTAAGTATAGGGATTTACCAATTACAAATAATAACCAAAACAGCCCCAGGAATAAAATAAGTGACGTATAATTGCAAGTTGTCTGAACTACAGTGTGTCTGTTTTCATATACTTAAATTGTTATAAAAAAGGCAGGGTGAAAAATAAAAAAATACTCAAGCGAATAAGTGTGAGAAAATAGTGTGGCTGAAAACTATCTAGATCAAATCGTGTACTGTCAGTGCAAAATACGAGACGCTTAGTAAAAACGAACTTCTATTATTATCATTTCTCTTCCCGTTATAGGTCAAATAAGTATAAATTTCTGAATCATCGTGAATATTTAGTCTGTTTCTTTCTACGAATGAATACTTGAGCTTGGAGGTTTAGAGATAATTGAACATAGAATATTTCCGTTAGATATATAAATTACAATCAACAAAACGTACTGAAGATGATTGTTTCCCATACATATAAATATAATTCACTCACAAAGATAATCGAATCCATTTTCTATTAAATTGATGAACGATTCAAAGAAAATAGACAATAGAGTTTCATTATTTTATGTATTGTATTTTTTTTTTACGAAGGAACTTTGTAATTGACTGCTGTAAAATTTAATGCCGTTTTGGTGAGTAAAAACGAATAGTAAATACAAAATAATATTTATAACGTTAACTTTAATTGAATTATATACACTTCTTTCTAATAGACAGAAAATACATTTTTTAATTTGTGAAATGACAAAGTCATTTCATTTTTAGTTTTTTTTAAAGTGTAAAAAGAAAAATATCATTTATTTATATACAAAAAATATATATTACAAGATACAATTATTGTTTCAAAAGCATGTCATGGAAGAGGGTAGCATTTTTGAATTTAAAGTATTAGGATAACAGAATATACAAAGAGATAACTTCGTCTTATTCGTTTTGCAATGCTATTTTTCTTGTATACGATATTCGATTTAATGAGTATTAGGAGCACAGAACATTATATGAAACATTAATTATTTAAAATATGCGTTATATGTATGATTTCATACAATTATATAATCAGAGTTAGTTACCAGGAGAGCAGCACAGGAGGTCCGGAAGTAAAAACAAACATACTTACGAATCCAAGTACACAATTATACGTGACTTTAAAGATCTATATACAGTTTCTGGATGTTTCCAGCGTAGCATGAGAGTCTAGTTGGTAACATTTTCTTTTCCAATTAGTTCTGAAATTACAATACAGAGAATCTGATGAGATCCCACGAAGCACAATACTAATACGTTGTTTGTTAAGATAAATGATCGTTTCCCTTATGATAATTTAACCTAATGGTTTGTTTAACCTTTCGGATTCACATACCGAAACGTTAAATTTGGTTAAAAGGGCTCGCCGTGCTCAGATTGATTACACACCCGTGTTAACAAATTACTTTTTCAATAGGAACAGTAAAAGTCGTGAGTGAGCATACGGTTTAAGCGTATCTTGTACATTTTGTAAGTGTTGATTATAGTGCATTTAATATTGCTACACTTGTATAATGATATGCATTATTTATAAAATATGAAAGAAAATTATACTTTACAACCATATCCGTTCATTTGTAAGCTAGTATAAAATAATCAACGACCGTCTAAGTAAATTTCTGTAAAAAATTAAAAATTATTTAGTAGATGGAGTATTTCAATATTTCTATTAAAATAGTGATATATAATAAAATGACTCTCCTATCAAGCTCTAATACATTATTTTATTGTATCTTACTTCCTACCTGCGTATATAAGAAAGACTTTTATTTTGTTATATAATATTTCATAAATAAATATATTTTATTTTATTTAATTTATAATTTTGTTATACAATTTAAGAGTTACAAAAAAATTTCAGTTTAATCGCAAACTTTAAAGCGACGTTATGTCTGATGATGTTTATCAAAAAGACGAAACGCGTGTCACAGTTTGTAACACAACAAGTTAAGTAAAAAGTTATCATTTTTTTACGGTATAAGCGTCATTAGAAACCCATTACTTTAAAGTTTTTCACTGTCAATACTTAGAACATGTGGAAAAGCATTATATTAATTTGATGGCTGCCACAGACGAGATATCTCGTTATTTTTTTCGTGCTCAACACACCAGAAACGCGTTTTCTCGTCAATAATTAATTAAATTAAGAGTTGCAAATTATAGCCGGCGTGATAGGTAATTACTATTAATTATCTACGGCAGCTAAAAGGTTAAGAAAAAACGCAATATTCTTTTGTACTTAATTTCCACTTTTATTTAACAAAATCAGGACCGGTTTCGCTCATGTTTGCACTGTTAAATTTTATTTCTATTTTATCAGTTGACAATGCTCACCATGACCGAAACCAGTGAAAACAAAAGCGAAACCACCGAAACCCTTGATAAACAAAAGTGTAAATTAAATGCAAAAGAATATTGCGTTTTTTCCTAATAAACTCACATTAATCGGTATTTTAATTGTCGTTGAATCATCGTTCTGTATAGTTATACGTCGTTACTTAAAAATTTCTGATTTTCCAGTTTCGACGTATGGCATAAGTTATATTCAAACAAGCGACATATTGCAGGAATTATACGGCATGTGTGCATTTTAATACTCTACAAAACGTATTATATCAATACTAAAGCACGGACGTTTGCAAACATTCCTGATCTGCGAAGCAAACGAGCAGTAAATAGTAAAAATATGACAGTTAAATTCAATAACGAAGCCGCACACTGAGGCATCAGCCACGACACACTATGGGAACAATCCGCCTGCTAAGCTTTTCCTTGTAGTTTTACGACGCCGACTCAACCACGTCCAGGGGTCACAGTAATAAATAGATGTGCACGGTATATTTACGCAAATCACGGAATAGGATGATTCTTAAAAATGCATTAACCCTCCAAGGTCGAGCGTGACCATATGGTCACAGTAAAAACCGTTGTCTATTGATCCCACTATTCATCCGTTTTCTGCCTAAATATTGTCGCTTTCACTCATATTTGGTTAAGAAGGGTACAAACTTCAGTTAGTCATCAGCCGCGGGGGGCAGAAACGGCCACCAAAAGCACATGCGATTTTTTGAATATCCGTTTTGAATATTGATAAAATATTGATTCTAGAGGCTTTTTGGTAAACTAAAAGATGGCGTCTTTTGTTTTCTGTTTACTCTGAACTTTCAATCTGTTACTTACAAACATTTTCCAGAACAGAGACGAGAGTATTTTTTTTGTATGATTAAAAGTTTTGCTTGATATCGACTGTGGAAAGGGAAAAGGACGTAACCCACAGTTTTTCCAAAACAATTGTTTTTTCCATAATCACGATACACGTACTATCAAAAGGATGTAAGCTGCAAATTCCAAATTAGTATCTAAATTTAGCTTTTAAGTTTGAAAATAGATGAGCATGTGAAAATTTCAACCAAAAAAAAATACTGAAAAAAAGGTTCTTCACAGACAATGTATTTAATTAATATTAGATTTTGTAAAATAAACAACAGTTTAGAAGTCTACGTGCACTTAAAGGTTGTGTATATATCATAATTTGCATATGGCCCAAAATCATCAACACACGTTTTTTGTGCCTCCTGTAAAATTTGCTATGTGTGGGTTACGTCTTTTTTTCCATTCCACAGTCGATTTAATGGTGATTGAACATGGAGGGATTTGGAATTGTTACTGACGCCCTTATAAGCATCGATTCATCAGCGTTTCATTCAAAAGAAATCGTCTAATAATATAAACATAATGAAAATCTTCGTACCTCTCAGAGCTTTATTTGAAGATCACATTAATAGATGCAACATTAAACGATTAGTAATCCATGATGTTTTACCATAAACGTCTTGTGATTAATGTTATTTCTAACTCATATTAAAGATAGCTTAAGGATAGATTTATTCACTTGAAGAAGATTCCTATGGAGATAATGCATTATTTTACTAGCCGGGCTAACGGGATAATGAATAATAATAATCATTCACAATTCCGTATACAAGAGACGTGCTTTATTGAATATCATTTTGTTTAATGTAAAAGCTTTTGCCGATGCGAGATTTGCATTAATATTTTTGAAACAACAATGCAACAATGATAAAGATATATACAATCGACATACTTGATTATTTATATCAAGTGTCTATCTATCTTTACAATCTTATGACCGCCTGATACTTGCTACTGATCTTTGGAACAGTATTTAAAAAATCTGTAATAGTTTTATCCGACGATTTAGTAACATGTGATCCTGATACCTCAAACATGAAAATAATGGTAATTTGTTTATTACTACGAAAGCAATATTTCAATGTATATGTTTAATAAAATATTTATAAAGAATTATATCCAGCAAGGCATTGTTGTGAGTTTATCAATATACTATAAATTCTTAAAACATTATATAAATATATTGATTACTAACATAAGTAAGTATTTTTAATATGCTTCAACATATGCACTATAAAATGCATTCTGATTTCATTAATGAAATAATGTTATGCTTTTTTTTTTTGGAAGAGCAAAAAAAAAATGTCCCACACTGGTAGTTTTGGGAAATTCGCAAATTTCTGGGCTATAGGCATGAAATTGTTTCCAGCCAAAGATTCCCTAGTCAATGTTTACTGCGGCTTGCTGTATTTGATAAATGATAATATTAAAAAAAAGATATTCATATTGCATTGATATTATAGATGTGGTCGGCAACAAAAGTAACTATTCCGTTGTCATGTTTTTTTTATGATTAAAATAAATTCATAGCGTATACAGTGTGCACTATAATCAATTTCATTCGGATACCGTGGGCGAGCTTTCAATTATTTTGTCTAAGCAATATAGAAAAAATATCAATGTGTTTTGAAAATAAATATACGCCTGTAATGAACATAATATATATGACTTGCATATTCACGTATCTCGATCGTGTATCGCTATTGAGGATACCGATTTGGATTCAATGCACACCATGACACCGGATTGCTTTCTACGGGGGCAATTGTAAAAATAAATTAACTTACTTATATTTCATAAACATTTTTTTTATAATAATCCATTTCTAAGCATGTTTTATTGCAAATGTTCAAATATATGTTTTATTGAATTTTCAGTTGATTTGTCGATCCGTGTGAAATTAATCTATGAAAAAAGAATAACTGTTTGTGAGTAGGGTATCCAGTCCCGGAGCCTATTTGTGATCCCGGGATTTCGGGATTGACTTATTTTCAATCCCGGAATCGGGAATCGGGATTGGGAACATGAAATCGTCTATAATTTGAAAAAATTGAAGGAATTTTTCATTATTTAATTTCCAATTTCAAAAACCCAGAAATTTGCCGATTTGTCCAAAATGTCAGCGTGACTCGATTTATTTAAACTCTTTCAAGAAATTTAAAAACGGCATTCGCTAAAAATTTGTCAATCTCGAAATCCTGAGATCGCGACCATACCAATCCCAGGATTACGGAATCACAAAATTGAACGGGATTCGGGATCCCGGGATTGGAAAGCCTACTTGTGAGTGCAAGTCCACTTGTAAGGCAAACTGTTAACCTTTTACTTCTGATATACATACATGTTAATAAAAACACAATATTCCTTTGTACTTTATTTAAAGGGTCAGGACCGGTTTCGCTCATTGCGAGCATTTTCAACTGATAAGAAATATAATTTTACAATGCTATTTATACAAAAAATTAATTGAAATGAAAAGGTGTAAACAACAATTGACATTGAAAAGAAATTACAAATTACAGTACATATAACTGATTCTGTAATTACACAAAATTAAAATGTTTAACACCTCTAACATATATATAATTTAAAAATCATCACATTATGTTTTTATCAATATAATGCCTTTCCACCAAGTATTTACAGTGAACACCCTACCCTAAAAGTGATTATATACATGTATTGAAATTGCTTATAATGCACCGTTTTTAAGGCATTTCTATATATATAAAAAATGACATTCAATTGATTTGTTTTAGCCTAAATTTTTTGGGTATATTTAAAAAAAAAAAATCAAACCGAACTAAATCAACTCACAACTTAATAACATTAACACGATTTGTAAAAGCAGTATTTTAAAATTGTAAACGTACTTTTAAAACTAGCAAAAATAACAAAATTATGTTCCGTTAGTGAACGATTTTTAACAGCCACAAAGCCAATTTGAGATCTCGATGTGTACGGCTCGCAGTAATATGGTGTTGGGAAATTATATCAAACTGATATTAAAGTATGAACATTTACGTAATCTTCTATGACCGCGGGGGTTTGCAGCAATGCAACATCTTCAAGCGATTGCTTCTGAACTGTTAAATTGTAATTCGGATGTACATACATATGTATATTCAATGACTCGTTTTCGATTGAAAAAGTTTGTGCATTGTTAGATTATATAGATTGAAATTATTGCGTATGGTTATTTGATAGAATTCAAAAGAAAATAACTCTCCATGTATAATATTTATCAATTGAAAGTATTACATATTTATATATTTATATATATGTACTACCTTGTCTACCTAGACCATAGGTTCCCAAAGTGGGCCTCCAGGCCCCCCTAGGGGGCCTTGGAAGGAGCTGAGGGGCCCTGAGAAGCCTCCGGGGATTAGGGGAGCCCCGGGAAGCAAAAAGGGGGCCACGGGCATTTATAAAACGATACAGGGAAGGGCATAATGGCGGACGTCGCGCAGCTATTTTTTGTAAATCCGTAAATAAAATAAATTACTGGCATTCTAGATTCGAAAATCTCGGAAGAGCTATAAAAAAAGGTGGGTTTTTGAAATTATAATTTTCATGGAAAGACAAAACAATGGTATGGGGGCCACAGAAAAATAAAGACACTCAAAGGGGGCCACGTTCCCAAAAAGTTTGAGAAACACTGAACTAGACCATGGGTGTTCAACCGGTATTTCGCGATCGACCGGTCGATCCCGAAAGCTTTCGTGAATTTCGAAAAAATATATAATTTAAATATAAAATATACTAAAATTGAATTATTTTGTAAGCACATACCTATCTAATGATATGTATTTCGTATTTAAAATAAACATTTCTAAGTTTGAAGAAGGGAAAAAACCATACTAAATAAAATTTCTTATAAGAACCATGCTAGAAGTCGATCGCGAGAAAACTTAAGATTGAAAAGTCGATCCCAAGGCAAAAAAAGGTTGGACACCCTTGACCTAGACTGTCGGTTGAAAGCTTTGAAAAGTGTTAACAACCAGTTAGTAACCTATTGTGTGAAAGTTTTGTTAACAGAAATATAAAATTCCTACCAAGAACTATGTAATGTGATTTGACTTTGATAAGCGTAGTTTTATAAGTAGAATAGAATTTTTGAATTTTGGATAGTAAGAAGGAAAGCTTATATTATTAAGTTATTAGAATCTAAAATACATATTGTTAAAACAAGAGTTTAATGAAGAAAATAATCAAATTTGAAAATGCCATCGCGTGCAAATAAGAGCTTTTTTCGTTTTTCAACGAATATAACTTATTTGGTTGGGTAAAAAATGCAAGAATAAAACAAATCAAATATTCTCTATCGTGCTTTACATTATAAGATTGTTTATAAATCCAATTTTAAAATATGACATTCATTTTAATAGCGAATAAAAATTAGCATTGTAGGAATGTTCTTGAGAAAATTGTCTCACAAGAACATTATCTCACAACTTTGTACAGTAAGAGCAAAAAGTACATGTGTGGAATAAATATATGACTCCAATGTTTTGACGTGAAATCAAATATGACATTCGATTCATTTGTAAGAATGGACTAAAGAAAAATGTTTTAACACCATTATCTCACAACATTTGAGATTATATTTTACAGAACGTAAGAGCAAAAAGTAAGTATAAATAAATGACTTAAATTTTTTGACGTGTAATCTTAAATAATGTGGTAAAATATACGATACCCTAAACAAGAAAGCGGAAACGATCCAATATAAACGTTAAATCTATTTAATGTCAGCGCGTTAAGTTTAATAATAACCGACGTTTTATGCCAACGTATTTCATGGAAAATGTGACGTATTGATTGAACAACGCATAGCAATAAAGAAAAAAAATAAAACTTGTATCTTGGTTTCTCATCGACCGTCACCGGATTTGTACTGAACCTGAAGATATTTCTCATGCATGTTTGTGCTACTACGGTGTAATTACTAGAATGTAAATCCACGACATAAAACCGACCGGTTTCTTAACTGCACCAGATTGTCATAAAAAAAACCCGCTGATAAATTTATATTTAAATCGTAAGAAAAAAAAAATTTGCCCCCACGTTGATAAGTTATTCAAAAAAAAAATGTGTATTGGTCAAAGATAATCGACAATTAATTCAACGATTATGTGACATAATTTCCATCACGTTTTTCCATAATGGATTGTAGTTAAAAATATAAATTCTCTTTTTAATACAACTAAGATAATTAAGTGTTAACAGAGGTGTAAAGCTTTACTTAAAAGAGCAATATGCAATACGTAGAAAGTTTGAAATTACCATTCAGAATAAGCAAGTATCTGATCACAGTAGTATGATCGGCATTAAAATAAAAGCCGACATACTTTTATCATATGAATATAAAACAAAAAAAAAATACAGTTTGAAGTATGTAAAATTTTCCTAAAAATTAGACTATTACGACATCTCATACCATTGTTTTAATCCATGTCCCCTCTACATATTTTTTCTACGAAAACTGTTTGTTACTCAGTTGCTCAATCTTTCTTTTTTTAAGAATAGGACAGGACTAGTGGTTAACTAATCATTCCATTATTTAAGTGCTAGAAGGGTGAAAATGAATATTAATAAATCACAAACACCTATGACTTCAAACAGAAAATTTGATAAAAAAAAATACCATTTGTACAATAAATATGATTACATTTTCCTTATATAATGCAAGATGAAGCTCGTGTTGAGCGAAACCGGGATATTGATAAATAAATGTTGAGCAAGTACTAAATAGTGTTTATTTTTAAAATATAGTGCCATTCCATCAAGTATGGACAGTTAACACATTAAAATTATTAAATACAAGTCTATTTAATTTATCTACGTAGTAAAGCAATTTAATAAAAACACCAAAGCCTTCATTTATTGACCGGCTTAAGTAAGTTGTAACGTTGCCCGAGACCAATAATCTTTGTATTTGATAATAATAAATTGAAAAAAAAAAACTGGTTCTCGGACTCGACTACTCGTGTATGCAAGCCTATCGGTTGCACATTAAATCTATAAAAATAAATCATCTATTCAAATAGGGTTCGGCCAAACACCTCGACTCGATACTTATCTGCAATGAGGGGAATGAATAGGAATCCATACACATCACCTAGTAGATATTTTTGTGTGTATAATATCAGTTATGGTTGACTATTGACTCGCTTGTTGTATAATAAATACATACCAACCGTAATTATTAAATATATATCGATTGTGGAAAGGAAAAAGGACGTAACCAACAGTTTATTTTCAAAACAGCTTTATTTCGATAATCACAATGTATCAAACTTGATACACGTTCTATCAAATGGATGTAAGCTTCAAATGCCGAATTAGTATCTAAAATTTATTGATAAAAACACAATGTTCCTTTGTCCTTCATTCCACTTTATTTAATATGTCAGGACCGGTTTCGTTCATTACGAGCATCGTCAACTGATAAGAAATATAATTTAACAATGCTATTTATACAAAAATGAACAGTTATAAACAACAATTGGCATTGAAAAGAAATTACCAATTACATTAAAAGTGATTCTAAAATAACACAAAATTAAAATGTTTAACACATCTAACATATAATTAAAAAGTCATCTCAGATTAAAAAAATTAGAATTATCATTAAATATATTTGTCAAAAAAAAATCGAGCCGCTCATTTTTCACGACTCCGGCTAAAATACCGCGACTCCGACTCCACAGCCCTGGTTTTATCAATACGATATTTCGCATTCAACTCTTGGATGACTTAGTGACATTTGAACAATATAAATTATGACGTCATTAAATAATGCAGAGTTATATGAAGTCTCTAATCACTGCATTTTATATAAAAGGGCAGAGATCGATTAACAGTGAAGTGGGTACACAAGTGTACTCTTCCGATATGCAAGTGCAGTGAGTAATTGCTCCTAACGGTCTTTATTTTCTAAGAACCGATCGAAAACTGATAACAACCAGCTAGTAAAAGGGCCATACAATCAAATTTGATTAGAGACCATTAATAAAACAAGATGAAAACGGGTTAACTACGCTACTAAAAATGAATACGGAATTTTAAATCTGTGAGTCGCAACGGCCATTGGACAAATAACATACAATCATTTCCACTTTGTCAAAATTTAATATTGTTTTTAGTTCTATGTATTAAAAAGTATGCACAGTACGTCAATATACTATTGAAGGAGTGATGCAAAAAACGGAATGTTTCTTTAACTAATTATATCGAAGTCATATTATTAAATGACATTATTTTCAATAAACTAAATAAAATATTAATTTACATAACGTGTTACAAAGGGAAAGTGATTAATGCTACAAAAAAAATAAACATTCTTTTGCACAAATTTTTAATTTATTTAATATGATCAAGACTATTTTGTCTAATAACGAGCATTTTCAATTGATAAAAACAATACATATTAATACCAGGGCTGTCGAGTCGTGTAAAAAAAGGACGACTCCGACTCCGATTCCAGTTTTAAAATAATTAACGACTCCGACGATTTTTTTCTAAAATTTCATTTTAACTTATATGCATGTATACCATCAGATCATCTTAAGTCAGCCAAGCATGAAATTTCAAAACTTTGGATAGACATCATAAAATATATTTTTCAAAAAAAATCGAGCAGCTCATTTTTCACGACTCCGACTCCACAGCCCTGATTAATACAATGCTATTTAAATTGAAATAATTACAATTATTAGAAGGTAACAAACACTTTTACTTTGTTCAGTGTAAATAGTAAAGTATTAAAGAGTATTCTTATTAATTAAACCGGTACTAATCTAAATAAATGTGTTTTATTTTTTTAAATAATGCCTCTCCACCAAGTATTGACAGCAAACACCTTAATAAGTAGCGTGTTTTTCAAACATAAAAACATTAAATATGTCAAAAATACGAAAAGAGTTTTGATTGAGAACAATGCCACTATTCTTTTTTAAAATACTCTTGCCGCACACACAATAATACTCTTACCGCAAAATATTAAAATAAAACAGTCAAAAACATCGCCATCAAAATGACATTCATTTATAATAATACTTCCTTTTGATTTAAGTTAAATTAAATGATATTTAAAACTCGTATACGTGGGCCGTGAGTCAAAGGGGGTGCTGAATATTAAAAAGTTTTCGAATCACAAGATAAACGAAATGCATGCAACCACCGCGATACAGCGATCCGATAAAAACGTAAAATACCGAATCAATCAATATGATTACTCTCTCGGATTTTCGTCACATTGCATTCAAGTCGTCAACTTGATAACGCCGATCGGAAGCCGAATGAAAATACTCGAGACATGTAACTAGTCATTATCGAGTTTCAGTTGCAATCGAATAAAAAAATACATTCTCAAATAAATAACAAGCACGCATCATTATAAGCAGGCATATTTAATTGTAAACTATTTTCTTAGGCCGAATTTCAATTGAAAAATTGTGTAATTTACAACTATTACACGTTGGTATTGAATTACAAACGTATAACGAAGTTAAGTCACAAACCATTGCAATATTTCGTTAGTATACAGACAGAAGACGTTAAATCTAAAACCGACTGTTTTGATTTATGAATGCAAATAGATAAATTTAAACTCGCTATATATACTGTAAAAATCAAGTTCAGTCATATTTTGTGTATTTTTACACTATTTAAACGTCTAATATATAAAAATTAATGTTTTTTTGTTCGTACTTTATTCATTGCCACACCGCTTACCCGATTGTAATAATACTTTGACAAACTTTTTCAAACAATCAATGTTTGTATGTCTGCCATACAGTTCATTTTAACAACTTGCACTTGCGCAAAGGTTATAGTACAATTATCTTACAGTAGGTGGTGCGTGTATCGTACCATATACAATCGGTAGCAAACGTCAAACAGATAGAAAAAGAAAACAAGCACTTCAATAAACACAAACACTTTATTTCTTTGAGTGGCATTGCAACGCTTGCCGGGAACCGACTAGCAATATATAATATCATATTATACATCAAGTTGATTCCTTTCAAAGTATTTTTTGGCAAAAAAATAAATATTAATAATTTATTAAGCGCTGTTGAATATGTGGATTTTGTTCGATTGTCATTATCGAATTCATAAATTGGTTGGAACCATAAGTTATAGTGCATAAATTGAGATATTAAAATTGCATGATTATCAAAAATGTTGATAATCTCAAAACAAGGTTTTTAACAACTTATGCCGGTAAAAGACGATTTCTACCTACAGCTAAATAAACAAAAAGGTTTAATTATTGTCACTTGAATATCTTTGCTGTATTTGAATGATTAGGCTACCATTTTATTTACTTAGAGCTTTATTATAATACGTTTAACAGGACAATACATTTATGATCCTGGTTGTACTCTATAAGATGATATATTTTACCAAACCAAAAAATGTTCATATTCGTTAATACACTACGTAATGGCATTCTGAAAGTGGCAATGCAAATACAAGCGTATTGAAAAAGTGATATATTGATATTTAATTGTTAAACTTTATATTTAGCGGTATTTTACACATGCAAATTATTTAGCCTCAATATTACAGTATGTAAATTAGCATTAAAAATAATTCAAAAATGAAAACTTGTGACACCACTACTCCATACTTAAATTTAATTACTTTCAAAGAACATCGACCCCTAAAATGGATGTACGGTATTTTTTTATTAGTTATAAATAAAACAGTAACGATCGGATAGGTTGTAAAATATAGAAAAAGTAAAGACAAAGTGTTATTTTATTTCGATTTTTACTGAATCGTTGCTTCGAAATTCATTTCATAGTAAAACACGAGTAGACGAGAAGTTAGGAGTAAAATTTTTGATTTCACATTGAGCATTTATTTATTGATTTGGCATTAACTTGGTAGAACTCCATTTTAATAAGGTAAAAATATCAAAGTATTTCAGTTCTACAGTTTTTTTATATGTTATACGTTGATAGCTATGGCGAAAGCCGAAATCTAAGCTATCAACTATAACATAAAAAAAACTGTAGAACTGAAATACTTTAATATTTTTACGCTATATTCATATTAAGCAATTCTTACACGTAAGTATCGTCTTGGAAAATTTAAAAAAAACAAGTGTTTATAACATGGTTTTAAAATAAAGTTAGTTTTGATCGATTATATTACTTGATATATTGTTCAATCTATATCTGAAGTTATATCGATGTGTTGATACCGTTATCAATATAATCTGACAGTCCTAGTTAATCTAAATATTTTTTCCCTGTCGAAATTATGATACAGCACGAGCCGGGCGGCAATCTCCATTGCAATATCGAAAGTCATCTGAAACAATAGGTAACGACAATCGCCGCAAAATGATATTAATTTGAGAACGAAAGTTGTTGTTAAGGAATGATATCCGTAATGCCTGATAGAAGCCGAAAGTATAAGAGATGCGATTCCGACTCATCAATTACCGATTACACAATGGTAATTTGAGATACATTCGATGTAACAGAGATATCGGATGCTTAATGTAATCTTGTTTCGATCTTCCGATGTGAGGTCATTCATACTTGGCATGCGAATGGCACTCTGTAATACTGTTTTGCCGAAACGATAGCATCTACCTTAATTCTATAGACTTTATTCGGCACGATTAATTTGACAACATCCTCCTTCAAATAGTCTTTGTGAAAAAATAAACATACTTACCATGTTTATGTAGACATTTCGACTAATTGGCAGATGATTACTGGTATACCCGTGACTAAAAAATTACCTGTAAATAAAAAAAAATACTGTTATGAAAACATATAAGTTTATAATTGCTTCATAACAAAGTTTGGAAAGATAAATGCTTTGGCATTTTATCATTTGCATTAACTATTAGACATATATTAAAAGGAAATATTGTTAAGTGACTTATTTGTTAACATTCGTGTAAATGATAAAAGTTGAATAGGACTTATAAAATATCACAGTTGATAAAGAAATTTCTTATAGTACTATTTTACTAATAATTTATTGTATATAATTAACAGGGGAAAAACGACGTGCTTAAACATCGATTTTATTTCTTTACAGTTAATTGATAAATCTTAAACAAAACAACTAATTAATTTTTTTTAAATTGTATTTAACGTAAAAACATTAATATTAGTTATTTTGACTTTTAATTATAAAATTTAAATTATAGCTTATGAAATGATATTAATATTTTATCGATCTTTAAATAAAAAAAATAGCTAGTGCCTTTTAGTCGTGCTAATTTTTTTATTAAGAAAAAAAGGATGTCCCTGCTCTCTGGCTCTGACACCACTGGCTCTCTGTTTTTTTTTTTTTTTACAGAAAACTGTTATTGAAATATAATAATAAGGAAGATTCAACTCAACGGTAATGTTTTGAATACCATATTAAGCTAGATTTAATCAATTACACAAATGTTTGTAAATAAGTAATTTAACAATTTGTCTTAATTATATACGTAGCTGTAGTGCATTTCACTCGCCCTTTATAATGTCATAATTAAGTTTTTAAAAAGATTAAAATATTAAATTAACGAATAATTTACGGGAAAAAGTGTATACATTGATAAAATAGAATGGCTGATAACAGTTAAGTGTTAATACTATTCTTTCATTTCTGCGTCTTTAATAACTGCATTATTTCTATATATGATATTTTAACAGTTCCAAGAAAGCTCATCACCGTATTGAAATAAATAATTAAATCATTATAATTAAATAACAGAAAGGAATCGGACGAATTGCTTGTGCCGCATAAAAGGGTCATATCAATGTAATTGGAATGTTAGTTTCTGGGTACCATTTTCTTAGTAATCAAGTACGCGATGAATTTCGTTTGGAATACCGTTTGGTATGGAGACGGCCCGCTATAGGCAGGTTCGTATCACAATGAAGATGTTGAGAGATAGTGAGTAATCTTAGGGCTTTTGATCACGTATCTTATGTGCTCATTATCTGACTGAGTCCATATGACGTCTCGGCTAACTGTATTACGGGGGGGGACAGGGTTACCGATGGCCTTTTATTTCTACCTTTGAATTTACACATAATAATGATTAAAATTTAAGATTTCGACTGAAGGTGTTGGGTGGAATTTCAATATTAAATTTGAATCGTTCAAATAATGTACATTCTCACAGATTTTGTCACTAACGATCCGGGTTCTTAAAACTACTCACTACTCAAATATGTGGGCATTCCCATGAGATTATCCTTTTCGCCAGCAATAACTTTAAACTCAATGATACATTTATTTCTTATATAAACACGAAACATTCATTTACTAAGCGTCAGTTCAAGTTCATCCGTGGACTTGAACGGCTGAAGATGCCGAAAGGCGAAACCCGGGTCGTTAGTGAGAAAATCTGTGAGAATGTACATTATTCGAACGATTCAAATTTAATAATAATGGTTATTGGGTTTTTTTAAGCCTGCGAATTTAAATTACAAGACAGAGCTATATATGTACGTGCATCGCATGTGATTTTCATTTGGAATCGACAAATGCTGTGATCAGTGGCGGCCGGTCAATGTGGCATTGGATCAATGCACCCCTCACTCATTTTTAATTATTCTGAGTGAATGGTATAAATGATTGAATATTATTTCAAGAAATCTTAATCAAAGGGTTCCCCACCCCTACATTGTACATTTTTTATTTAGGAACTGAGAAACAAATGGTTCTCGTAAATAAAGTTCTGTCGATAACGATGAATATAAATATATCGGTGATTAATAAAGATTGTATAGTGTTTATTACATTGGCACTAATATTCGTACGGCTGGCAGCCCTGAGCGGAAATCAGCGAGCAATCGACGAAAGAGGAATGCATCGGAAATAAGTACGTATGTGAACAGTAAACGGTACTGCCAGTTGAAAGGCTCTGCACAAAAGCTCACGTTGGGCAAGCGCCGGGTAAAATGCAAACACTGTCAAATATTCAAAGCTCGTGCCCACTTAAAGGCCTCTCCGTGAATTGAATACATTTTTTAACATGCGTACCAACGTAATTGATTGGAGATAAATTATTAAACATAATGACTGAATTTCGATTTGGCATTGCTTGTGAAGCCACTTTTTGTGCATAGCAATTTAATATACATATTATACATTGAGGTATTTATTAAATACCAAATTTAAATTATTTTGATTGTGTACTCTTAACCATAAGTTTTGTCGATAGCGACCCGGGTTTCGCCTTTAGGCGTCTTCGGATTTTATCAAGTGCACGGATGCACGAGTACAGAATCAAAATAATTCAAATTTGATATAATTTAAAATTCCGACTGAAGGTGCTTGATGGAAATTCAAAATTAATTTAGAATTATTTTCACTATGTACACTTTCACAAAAATCTTGTTTGAACACGACACGGGTTCGAGTGCATTCGCGCACTTAGTAGTACCGGAAGATGCCGGGAGGCGAAACCCGGGTCTTGTTTTGTTGTACCAAGATTTTTGTGAAAGTGTATATAAAAATAATTCTAAATTCAAATTTGATATTAAAGTTCAATCAAGCACCTTCAGAAGAAGTTCTAAATTTATTAGATAGATTATTTTAATCAGCGCAATTAACGCATAATTTGGGTTGATAATGAGTTTTTTTTTTATTTTCATGAAAATTAACTAATGTCATATTTTGCAATAACACTTATCCACCTCTATTATCATCTATACCAGTGATCGCCAAACGGTAGCTCGCGTAGGATATTTTATCATATTTATAAATTTGGAAAAAAAATCTAAATTGAAAAATGATAAAAGAGGCATTTTCAGGAGAAGCAGATTCATTATTTGTGACATTCAAAAACAAATTAGATATAATATCTGTAATCAAATCAACCCAGCACTCTGCCAATACAATAATGAGATTAAATTAAAAAATGATATGCAGAGATGTTGCTATAAATCACTCCAGCTTGATGAATCTACCGATGTGATTAACACATCTCGGTTAGTCATATTTGTAAGAATGATCTTCAACGATTTTACTGTAACAGAGGAGCTTTTAAAAGTTATATTTTAAAATTTGATGTTTATTTTAAGTAATATAATAATATTATGTATGGTACGATAAGAGCCGATGATAAAAAAACGAAAAAGAAGGAATATGTATAGGTAGCTCGCCAGACAATTTCAATTTCTGAAAGTAGGTCACATCCTTATTGAATTTGGAGACCACTGATCTATACTCATCACGACAATTGACATTTTCAACATCGGAAATGCTCCTGATGAGTAATTCTATTCAATATACGTGAAATCAGTACGAAATAGTGTAAATTTTTTAAATCAGGAGAGTAATAAATATTAACTAATTTATATGAAAAACACGTCAAAATTCGATAAAATATTCAATTTATTTCAAATGGAGATTTAAACCACAGTAAAATTTGATCAAGTTTATCAATATTTTTTAATAAAAGCATGGATTAGTAAGCAGTCAATCTTCTTATATAATATATGTAAATACTTGTTATTTTTCCGGAAGGCAAACAATTACATGAATATGTTAGTATACTATTTAAAGAAAGCATTTATAACATTGTATGAAAATATAAATACATTTTAATTTCACCCGTTTTATCGGTGTTATTAGAAGCTCGCGCGCATGAATAACTTAATTTATTAGCATCAAATGCCTACCAATTATAACGTTATAAAACATTAACGAGCGATACAATTTCTTTGCATAGAGCCATCGGCATTCTCAATGATACGACACGCAAGTCAAGCGGATCACCTTTATGGGCAGTTTCATCGACAGTCCGCCTCTGGCGACCGTGATTAATTAGGAACAATTATCAACATCGACCGCCACTCGGACGTACAATAGAGATACCTCTCCAGCATCAGCGTGCGAAGAATGATAAATGACGTATCAGGAATGCACAAGTGGCAAGTCATCGCTGTCTTATTATTATGAAAGGCAAAAGATCTCGAAGTATCAGGGGGTAATACGTTGCACAAGAGTATCAGATGTGTTGTAACCGAGTTATTAATTAATGACCATCAACGAGAAAAGGTGACCGACAATAAATAACCAGTCGCATTGCATATGGTGTCATATAAAATGACAAAAAGTCACAGATATTTTCTACATCAAGGTTGCGTTTTTTCAAAACATGTTAAAATACGGTACGAATTACAATACTCGAAAAGCCATTTTAGAGCGCCTTATATTGTCATCGTTTTTATCGATCACTTTTATTGTGTTCACTGTCAATACTTGGTGGAAAGGCATTATATTAATAAAAACACAATATTCCTTTGCACTTTACACACTAGTCTTTGATGATTTTTAAATTGTATGTTATAGGTGTTAAACATTTATATTGTGTGTAATTGCAGATTCACTTATATTGTAATATGTAAATTCTTTTCATTGTTAATTGTTGCTTACTGCAAATCTTATCTTACTAAATATCTTACAAAAAATCTGTTGGGATACCTCCATTAAACTCATATTCGCCATATTGGGAGCGGACATGGATAAAAAGGTATTAAAATTGTATCTTCATTATATATTTTATACTATTTCAAATCAACTGTTGATTATCCCACCACCACCTGTTATGTGCATGTAGCCGCTATTTGACGTCAGCCTTCCATAACGGAATAACGACCGAGAAAATAAACGAATTTAATGATCATATTTTTGCTTTAATACAAAGCTGCATGGGACTGCATATGACCGTGCACTATGAGCTTTAAAAAAAATCTTTGTTGAAGAAACATTCTATATTGAGTGTCGTTTTCTGTGGTCTAGTTGTTAAAAACTTTGTCCTGGCGATCAAGCTAGTCTGGGTGCAAGTCTAAGCAAAGTCACGATAAAATATAAACTTTTTCATAATAAACAACATTTGTTATATTAGTCATGAGTTGTGACTTAATGACGTAGTGACATCTCGTATGAGATATTGAAAATAAATGCATTAATGATATAATTAATATTCAATCCAAATTAATAATGTTTATTTTTTAATAAGCAATCAATTCTTTGACATTAAATCAAACCATGTGAAAGAAAATCACAATGTATCGAAACGAAAGAGACATATCGTTTTCACAGCATCTGACAATCTCTTACAACTAGAAATTAACAGTAAACAAGATAACTTTGTTATCTCATCTAATGCAATGGTTTTAAAGTGGAGTAATTTTATTTCATCTACACGCCTGTCCTGCACGTCATATAAGTATCAAACTCCGATCAATTAGACTTCGCTTAATATAAACGTGTTATAGGAAAAAAAAACGGTTGTTTCGTTTTGTTTATTGCGGGGCACTATCGACAGGAATTCGACAGGTGATATGTAATGCATGGCGCCTCCAACCAAAACGCTGCAGGTAGATCAGTTTTCGTCAACTTTTTAACATCCGCGGACCGGTAAAAAATATAAAAAAATATTTCGCTGACCGGCGTCAATCAAGTAAACATTAAAACACAGTCAGATCTTGACTCTTTATAATAGTATAAATTAGACAAAAAAAAAACAGTTCCATTCGAGTATTTTATAAAATAATATTTGGCCGCGGGTGAATCATATAAATTACATATTTAGGCGTATTTATGGATGAATACATTTAATTTTAATCTTGACAATTTTATTTTTAATGGTTTTAAATATTTTTTTTATTTGTTTGAAATTCTACTTATGACCGTTTGGATTTCCAATGTGACGTAACGGAACTTGTTGTAAGTCAAGAATTGACTGTAAAACTGAACATATTTGGTAAGGTTAACATATTCAAAAAGTAACAATTGAAACATAACAATAATTATACTATGCGATTCACTTTTATGTTTGTATATAAACGATACAAAACGTTTGCTGCACGTCAGTTCAAGTGTATTCTATTCGTGCACTTGATAAAACCTGAAGATGCCAAAAGGTGAAACCCGGGTCGTTATCGACAAAACTTATGTAAAAGTACAGAATAAAAACAATTCAAATTTGATATCGAAGTTGCTTCAAGCACCTTCAGTCGAAGTTCTTAATTAAACACTTCAAACGTCAATGTCAATGTGACATAAAATTTTATTCGCGAAAGCTAAAAAAACTATGTTTTATAGTACCAAAGAGATATTCGAGTCGGAAATTTTTCGTGGTTTAAAAGTTATCGCGGAGCGGCAATAAACTCTTGCGGGCCGGGCCGGTGCCAGTCCGCGGACCATAGGTTGAAGAACACTGAGGTAGATTGTGCGGGCATGCATACCACGTGAGTCGTTACTACGTATTATAGACTATATTCATGTCACGATTGTGTGTAACATATCTAATTATAGATGTTAATAACGGTTATGTATATCAAAAATAGTTTTCGATACACTTTGAACTATATACAAGCGAAATTATTGATGGGAACAGAAACAATGTGTGCAACAGCGTGATCAGTTTTTTTTTTAATAAGGTGTTTGTAAGTGAAAGATGATTGCACTGCAATAAACGATAAACGGTATCAGATCACTTATAAATAGGGTTTAAAACCTGGTTTAAACTGAAACCGGTTAACCGGTTTATTACCTGTACCGAAAAACCGAAACCAGGTTTATTTTTTACGGTTAACTAGAGTTATTTAAAATTCTCTTTTCGCCTTGAATACAATCGGTTTTTTTCTATAAAACTATGCATATTTAGAGTCAATGGCGGAGTGGTCAACGTCGTTGGCTTTCGTGACGGATCTCAAGGGTTCAAGTCTCTGTCCAAATAATATTTTTTCATTAAAAGGCCTGCGATTTCTAAAAATCCATAATGGGGCAGGCGAGAACGATTAATTAACCACTCGTCTTTTCTCTAACCTTCAATAACTGAGTAACAAGCAGTTCTCGTAGGTAAAACCTTTGCTAAGACAAACTGGACATGTTTGAAAAAAAAGTAAAACTACGTTGTTCATCTATTAATAAATATATATGAAGGTTTATGTTCGTAGCCACAATAGAAAGGAATCACAATAAATGTTAATATGGGTCGAACAAAATAATTAATTAACAAAAATTTTCGAATTTCAATTTTATAATTAGATTAAAATTTGATATAAAACTGAGTTACATTGTTCTTCTGATTGTGTAAACAGGTATAAAACGTGTTTCGTCTCTTTTGGAAGCGTATTCAGACTAACAATATCGTATGATTTCTTCAACAAATTTATGATCATTTTTCGAGATACATTCATATAAGGTTGGTCAACCGAAACAGACGACCATCAAACTGCACATTATATTATCTTTTTAATCTAAAACGAAGTGCAATTGTTTCGGTACGGCTGTCGATTTTACGACTGCATTATTCCTATGTACAGCTACAATAATTCGATCGAATCGCAATCGATTTATCGCGAAATTGATAGATCGTACGGATTGAATCAAAATGAACTGCCAATTTTACGCAAAACAAACAAAACGGGAGGCGAAACAATCCGCCAGTCTAAGGAAACAATCATTTGCGAGTGCGGCAATTCGACTTATCGAATCGGTCGGTCTTTGATATATTTTCTATTGCCGCGGATGAGAAATATCATGTTTTATTAACTTCAATGCACTGTTATTGAAGATTCATTAAAAAGAATCGGTGGTATATATTGATATACTGTTTAATCAGAAATCATTTATGATATAATAAATAAACATTTGAGTGTAATTTATTATGCGAAATAATATATCTTTTTACGTTGGTCATTTCCGCACATTGGTAATGAGGTTAAGTACATTTTATGACTTGTAGTTTTGTAACTTAACTAAGATACGTAAAAGCTCACTTAAGACTTTGAATAAGACGAATCAAAAGCTTTTTTTAGATTTGAAAACTTGTTCGCCTCTTTAGAAAGCAATTTTGCATCATTAAACAAGAGATTCGTAACACAATAAGTAGAGTAGCAAAGTTATTAAATTTTATTTTGTATTATTATATAGTCAATAAGACACGTTAAATTGTATTTGTAACTTTTCCCACACAATAGTTAATATTACCCTTGTCTGCATAAACAACAAAGCAACAAAGTCATTGTAGATATTAAACTGTATAATTTTTCGGTATATTAATTTGACTTAGTATATTTATTGAATAAGGATTGCCTAAAAAGCGAGTTTAAGCGGTTGAGAATCGTTTGTATTATGGAAATATAAAAAATAATACTTTTAGTTTGTTAGTATGTGTTATTAAAAAAAAAACAGAATCTTAATAACTGCCCTCAAAAATCAGTATTGTATCACAAAAAACAACGATATTCTTGTAGACTTCGCGCCATTGAGTCATGAAATAGTTCACATAAATAAATCAAAAGTAACATCTACGTGTTTTTTTTAAATGATATGAATTCATTAGTTCCAATTATAGTGATCAAATTATAAAATGGTAGTAAAAATTATACAGTCCCCTAGCCTTTCAAACTCGAAAGCCAAATTTAAAAACAATCATTATAAATCTCAGCTGTGATGGCGCCGACCGGCCAATATATAATCTGCGTAGTCAATTAATTACGGTGTTATCAACCGTCTAAAATAAAATAATTTAATTAACGTTGAAATATTTCTTACAAATGATAATTAGGAATTTTTAATTAATTTTTAATCGAGATTCAGAATATTTTCACATAGAAAATGATTTGTAGCTAACATATGCGGTAGCTCGAAAATCTGCTAAAAAATAATTTATATCACGGCGAAAATTACTTTGAAAAATATTCAAATAAATTCAATGAAAATAAATTAAAAGTTAATATTATATTTTGGCAGTTTTAAAATAAATATATTATGAATTCGAACACAGATTATCAACACTACAATTCACACATTGTGAATATCTCATTTATGGTACCGATCTCACGAAGATAGTATAGGAATGATGATCAGAATACCAGACTTCCAGCAATCAGGAAAAATACCTTGTCTTAAGCAACTTTGGTAAAGGTATGTGAACTCATGTTGTCCGATATCCCATGCTCTTTTGCACAATTCAGCATCAATTCTGTCGAAGCCTGGTGATTTAGTAACATTAAGATTTTTAAAGATCTGATATTCTACAAATTAAAAATAAATACTGACTTTTATATGTTGATTGATACTGACCAATAATAATAGTTTAATATTAAATCATTTAAATACTGACCAATTAAATGTAATTTAAAAACATGACGCTTGAAAATTGTTCTATTAAATCTATACTCAACAATTAAAGCGACTAGTCGGATGTCAGTATTTAAAAAAAAACCAACATTAGTCTCTTCTCACTATAGTACAGTATATGAAATAAGAATAAAAATGTAATACATTCATATGCGTACGGAACAATTAAGAATAGTGTATTAATGTTAATTAAATTATGTCTGTTATAAACGTGCGTAAAAAAATTCACACGACTGATAGAAGAAGAAAAAAGCGACCGACGCGTAAAATAGCGTTAATGTAGTTGTTAAGATTCTAGATATAAATGTCAATTTACTCACAATTATCATGATCGCGGGTTCACATATCACGTAACAGGCAAAACCAGTCGAACGAAACGGACCTGTGGCATTATTATTCACCGTCGGATTAACGAACGTCCGAGAGAATCCGGCAAGGTCGGGTTGGTTTCCCTACAGTAAACAAAGACATTGATCCTAAATTTTGTGCCATTCGGACGACGGTCGTCGAACCTAGGCCGGACGTTCGGAATATGGTAACTAATTCACAAGGCTTCTCAAAACAAAATGATTGAGTAAATATTCAAATAAAATTTCGGAAAAACATGAATATATACTTTCGATGGTAACTTTATGGAAGATTATTTTAATAAAAAATTAAAAATAACTTAGATTATTCCACGTATTGTGCTACAAATTTGTACACGTGTTTCGCCTCTTTCAGAGACATTCTCAGACAATTTTACTTTCACAATTCTTGTTGAAGTACGAATGATTTTAATATTACTATTCCGACATATTATAAAAATAAAAACGGGAAGTAAGGATGGGAGGATAGAAAAACAAACAAACAATAATGATATGTACGTAACAAAACGATTAACTAATGAGTTGCATCAATTAGGATGAGTTAAACCATTTCCAAAGTATAATCACGTCTTTATTTGGTGTTTTAGTGGATTGTATATTTTTATTTTACTGCTATACCACTATTGCAATGTGTATTAACTGAGTTTAATTTACTTTTACGATACTTTAAGACGTGTAGAATATTACAACGCATCGAACTTATTTTTTTGCTGAAAAACCACTTGGCTCACTTCACCTTTAATGGACCTATATGTATTTATTTCACTTGCATTAAAAACGTGGAATTAGTACATATTTTAAAAAAATATCTAATTCTTTTCCACCAAATATTTTGACAGTGAACAACCTAAAAAGATTTATTCGTTTAATATCCTAATTATGATGCTAAAAATGTCCTTACCATTATTCGCTGAAAATCAAATATACAAAATTAAATAACAATTTATGTACACGTCCTAGGCAAGGCTGATAAGAGTGGGTTGGATTAATATTATATAAACATTTTTTTTCCAAGAGTATTCTATATGGCGTAGAGACCGTAGCGAGATCGATTAGCTAATCACCAGTCATGTTCTAGCCTTATCTTAAGATAGAAGCTGAGCAACGATCAGTTATCGTAGAAAAAATATCTGTGAAGCGGATATGGTACATGTACCGATGGCTTAGTGCAAAGATATTGTAAGTCAGTTTTTGACGAAAATTAGTTCACATACACACAATTTCCTTCTACATTATATATTAATGCTGTACTATAACGATAAAAAAGAGTCTTAAGAAGTTAATGTATTATCATTCGAAAAAATATTATTTCCATTTCAACAATACTTAACACGCAAAAAAGATGCAGAATGGAACGTACAATATTTTAGAACATAACCAATAATATCATCATTTAATATTTAAATTAGTGTTGAGAAATTTCAAAGTTAAACGATGTCTTATTACAAATAGTGATGTATTGGAAAGGTTACATAATTCAAAGACTTATTTGACCCTCGTAAATATAAATATTCTATGAAAAGCTTTGTGTTGAATTCAATTTCTGAAAAGCAATAAATCAAATAGGTGTACGTACGTTGAGACCAAGATAAGCAGGTATGAATGCAAAAAAGTTTCACAATCGTAGATCCAAGCATCACAATTTGATAGTTATTTATTGAGCTAGCCGACCGCGACACGCAAACGAAATATCATACTTCTACTGTTTCGGAAGTCCAGCGAAAATGTATTTTGTAAAATAATATTCTTGCATTTCCCTCCGAAAGAATTTTACGGATGACGGATCAAACGTAGGATGACATTCAGTTTTTTTCCGATTCTTTTGTTTGTGGGATATTATGTCATGCTTTCGAAGTAATCTATAGCGGTTTGGTCCAGATAGATTACTTTTTAAATCTAATAATAAGATTACCGTTGTTTAATGTCGAAATGCTTCGCAGAAAAAAAAATGACAGCATTTTATTTTGTTTAAAGTAAACAAAATACCACAACAATTCACCAAAAATTTACGGCAATTTTAACACGTTGAGATCTTTTCGAATAATATATCACTTGTCTACACTTACAATTCAATAGCTATTAGAAAGGCAAAGTTTTCTTGATAAATAAAATTTACATTTGAAAAAATAATTAAATTTGGAATAATTTAATTAAAAGGAGCGAATTTTCGAATAGATAATAACACTTATAAGGTGTTCACTGTCAATACTTGGTGGAATGGCATTATAATAAAAATAATAAAAGTTGTTTAGTACTTTTTCCACTTTAAAATTTATTTGATCAGGACCGGTTTCGCTCCTCACGAGCATTATCAACTGATAACGAAAATATTATTGCATATTTTTTTAACCATGTCCGCTCCCAACATGTAACATATTGACTCATTATAGAGTTTACCTCAACAGAAGAGTTTCTACAAGAAATGCTTGTTCAATTGTAAAACCTTTCAACTCAGACCCATTTAAAAAAAATAATGATGTGTATTCAAACCATTAAATTTCATAGTGTTTTCATGGCATGCTAGAATGACTAAAGATGATCTAATGGTATACATCAGTGGTTCTTAACCTTTTCGAAGTCACGGTGCACTTTTGATCATGGGAAAAAGTGACGGTGCACCAGAATTAAGAGATCAAAAAAAACATGTGGACATAATTTATTTTTGACTTTTTCGGTTTTCACAATTTTGGGGATTTTTCGGTTTTTACTGTTTTGCGAATTTTTTCGTTTTTACCAATTTTTTCGCGGTGCACTTGCAATAAGCTCGTGGTGCACCGGTTAAGAACCACTGGTATACATATATAGAAGTAAAATAAAAATATTTGTAGTCACCTTTGTAGCTGGTGTCGAAGTCGTATTTTTTTAACACGACTCCACAGCCCTGATTTAAGCTCAACAAGGTATAATTATTAAGGGTGTAACAAACAATTGGTAATATAAATATGAAATGAGTTTTTCAGATAAAGAAACAAGATATGATTAAGTGGCAGTGCACGACTATAGTTAAAATGTTTATTACCTCTTAGAAACAAGAGATACTAATATGAAAGTATAATAACAACTATTCAGCGAATTATCTATTAATTTTTTTTGACAAATTATATAAATTATGTTAATCTTTTGTTCGCAGGTTTCGCGATCAAATCGTAAGAAAAAAACAAACACAATGAGATTGTCGCACCAGATGTGGCGCCTTGCCACTACAGTGATAGCACTCGCTACATTGGTAGCTTATGTTGAATCAGCGGCTCAAAGGGCGAGCGATGCGTCTTCGATAGCATCCCCCAACGTAGGGGGTATCAAAATCCCCGCCGAAGCCCCCGCTTCCGACAACACTGCTACCGCCACAGCAGCAGTCGCGCAGGCTTACAAGAATCCATCATCGCCTCCATCTTCCGTCGCTCCATCTGGACCCTCTGGACCGTCTGGTACAGGGTTATCTGCTCCATCAGCGCCAGCGAATTCTATCGATGAGTGCGATCCCGAGATGATCGGGTTCGAGCTTGTTACCGGGTAAGAATAATTCCGAATTCTGTATTTACTATTAATTTATATTCAATTCCATAAGCATTCAAAATATAAACTATTTATCACGTATATTGGACAAAATTAAATAATTAATCCATGTACACGACCTAACTTATGAATTTTGTTGTATGTAGTGTGGTCATACCAATTACAACAAGTTTTTTTTATCCATGTTCGCTGCCAATGCAGAGCATATGGCCTCCTAATGGAGGTATCTTAACAGAAGTTTTTTTCTACGAGAACAGTTTATTACTCAGTCACTCAACCTCACTTCTTTTCGAAGTGAGTAGTAGGGAGAGAAGGATAAAGCTAGAACAAGACTAGTGGTTGACTAATCACTATTGCTACACCAAGTTATTAAAAGACCAGAAGGATGGGAGGAGAATAAATAATGTGAATTGACATCACAAACACCCACTCTTTGATAACAATTTTGAATTGAATAATTCTCAAATTCACTGTGATCTTACGGGGAGTCGAACCCAGACCTGCGTGATCGGTAGAGCAAGCTCTAACCAACTGAGCCACAGCAGGCGACACAACAGGAAATAGGTCAACATATATTTCTTAATCCCTGTCCGTTACCAATGTGGATGGAGCATATGGTCTCCTAATGGAACAACAGTATTTTTGTTTGCAAAAACTGTTACTCAGTTTGCTCAGCCTCTCTTTTTGAAAGAGAGTAGGGAAATAATAATAGGACAGGATTAGTGATTAGCTAACCGCTCTTTTCTACGTCCTTTTTTAGGATAGAATGAGTGGAAGGGAATTCAAGACTATCTTTAGTCTAATTTTAGGTTATCGCAAACACAACAAAAATCTACATCGTATGGAATATTTTCAACATAAACCTCTGACAATTCGGCAAGTAACATATCGACTGTGGAAAGAAAAAAGGACGTAACCTATACATAACCGCAAAAAACGTGTTTTGATGATTTTGGGCTATATGCAAATTATGAATTATACACAACCTTGAAGTGTACAGAGACTTCTAAACTGGTCTTAAATTGACATAATCTAATAATTATCAAAGAAATTGTGTAGGAAAACCTTTATTTCAGTCTTTTTTTTGGTTTTAATTTATTACAAGGTCATCTTTTTCAAACTTAAAAGCTAAATTTATATACTAACTCGGCATTTGCAGCTTGCATCCTTTTGATACAACGTGTATCAAGTTTAATGCATTGTGATTATCGAAAAAAAACTGTTTTAAAACAACTGTGGGTAACGTCATTTTTTCTTTCCACAGTCGATATTAAAGAAGCGATTTAAAACGACAGTGGAAAAATCCATTTATATCAACTAAGCCCTGACTAGCATTAACCTACAAGCTTTATGGATGAGTTCCAGATTAAATGCTTTTACGAGACAAAGTTGCTCTTAAACAAAGTCAAAATCATGTTGTTTCTGTTGGGATTGATTGAATTCACGGTTGTCATTGATGTAAAGGAAAAAAAACGTATTTTTACTGACCGTAGGCCAGTGATGCGATGCGCAACGCAGGCACGGATAGATTGTCGATTATTTTTCAGTAAGGAAATACTTTTCTTTTTTTATCGACCAAACAGTTAACGACCGACCGTGAGATATAAACCCCTAAACACAGACAATGTCGCATGACTTCAGCGTAGTTTATGCTTTACTCGTAGACGTATTCAAGCCAATCAATACAACGTCTCTATAATCTTAAATGTGAAGACAACAAAACAAAAAGAAACGCAATCTCCATCGAATAGTTCAAACTATGTACATTCACACAGATTTTGTCACTAACGACCCGGGTTTCGCCTTTCGGTAACTTGATATTTAGTAAATAAATTTATCATATTTACATAAAAAATAAATGTACCACTAAGTTTAAAGTCATTGCTAGCGAAATGGATTAACCCAAGGAAATGCTTACAAATTTGAATGATGAGAAATTTCAAGAATCATATTTATTTTAATAGGGTAAAAAAAACAACGTATTTAGTTGTACAGTTATTATATTTATTACTTTTAGGGTGTTCACTGTCAATCATGTCTTCTTATCTTCTTACATGTCTTACATGTCTTCTTATCAGTTGACGATGCTCGTAATGAGCGAAACCGGTCCTGACATATTAAATAAAGTGGAATGAAGTACAAAGGAATATTGTGTTTTTTCTATTATATTTATTAGTTGATAGCTATTCCGGCTATCGCCATCGTCATAGATATGCTTAACCAGTAACATGCCATCCTAAAAAATCACGTTCCCTGCCATGATGGCATCTCAGTTTCACTGTTTATTGACAGTATTTAAACGTAAGTTAGAAGCTAAAAAATAATTTTAAAAATGTATATATGCTAGAATACCTAAAATGATAAATACTTATTGACAATATTAAGGGAAATATTGAATGACTAAATGACTCAACTATTAACGATTGCATCATGGACATGGAGGTGTTAAACGTACATTCGATAATTACAATCATAGTTGTAACTGTATAACTAAATATCTAAATATTTTAAACCTACTATAATGGAGTTCTACCAAGTAAATGTCAAGTCAATCAACATATTTATTTTGTTTGCTGGAAAATACATATATTTTTTTAAATTTAATTATAGTATACACGAGTGGGGAATTTGGAAAATTTACCTGTTCAATTAAAATTGGTTAACTATTTACATGTGCCCTATTTATTTTTAAAATTTCTTGGAAAAATAATATGTGTTCACTCGTATTTGGGTGTAGCATTTTAACCCATTCACCTGCGTTGAACGAATGGTTCTTCGATATCAAGTGGTTTGCGAAAGTCGAAAATAAGTTTTAAGTATTCAAACGACATTTCTTTAAATATATCTGTCAAATAAATTGTCTTTCGGTGATGTTAAAAAAATCCTTTCTTGTGGAAACATTCAAATATCAAAGTGTGGTTTTAGGCGCTTGACCAAATAATTGACAAACACGTTTGTACGTGACAGAGATATTCCGTTGTGCAAACACCGCACAACAGTTTACACTTCTTTTAGAACAACCGGGATACATCAAACAAAATCGCCTTTGAAAAATGAAATTGTATACTATGTCTCAAATTGATATGTACTAGATTCAATGAATGACAAAAACGTATTGAATTTATTTTTCAATAACCCTTTCTTTATATGTGTAGTATAAAGTATTGTCATTGTATAATTTAAGTTGCAAAATTGTAATATCTACTATTTTTTTTTTAGTTTAAAGATTATTTTGATATCACGTCACAATTATATTCACAGTAAGACCAAGAATTATATATATAAGTTCATCGGCTTATCATCGTCAATAAGAAATATAAAACCTCTAGAAGTGAAGTGAGCCAATTATTTACGGAGATAACACTATTACAACGTGTTTTAACTGAGGTTACTTCACTTTTACGATATTTTAAGATGTGTAGAATATTGCAACGCATCTAACTTTTTTTTTAAACTACAACTTGGCTCACTTCAGGCCTGATTATATACACGTAGTAAATACAAAAAAAATCAGAATCGTTTTTCAACACTTCCTTATATAAATAGGGTAACTCAGTGATAGTTTTTTAATTCATTAAAACTGACGACACGCACAAATAATGTGTACAAACACAAAATGTTAAATACATAAAAGACCACATCAAAACAAACTTCTTCGAACAAATAACGATAAATTGATCTAAAAAATGCTGTTCATACTGGGACTCGAACCCGTGAAATCGGGCACGGAAACCAACAACGCTAACCGTTGCTATATTCTTCTATCCCAACTTTTATCTTATGACGGGTCCTATGAAGCAAAAAATTAAGATCATAGAGATATATGTATAATCGGGAAATATGAATAAAAGATATATTTTAAGTTTGTTGAGTACCAAAAATATGTGAATAATTATATGAATTAATATTCCAGATACGTGTTTTCCGCACCGTCCCACATCTTGGACGATATTCCCGGAACTCTGATGCTGACCGACTGTCTAGAGATCTGCCAGTCCAACGACACCTGCCACGCAGTCAATTACGAGACCGGGCTCTGCGTCCTCTTCAGCTCGAACGCTGACGACCAACCAGGTAAGGATTGCAATCTTAATGCATCGAATACTATACTGCAAGGTCATCATGAACAACAAATACGGAAATGCTATCAATTCGTTAGACACGTTAGTCAAACTTACGATTAATATTAGTTATTGATAAATTACAAAAATGACAGATGTCGAAATATCGAATATTCACTTAGTAACTTAGAAAAGGTTAAAAATCAAAAGGACAGTGCATGGCATAACAGCTGACGCCAGTTCACTATGCACTTGATTTTATTCATGAATATAATATAAATTACGTAAAAGTGCCGGCATGCAATCAATAATGGCGGCCATACCCAGCATGGCCGTCGATTAGCAGGTATGCAAAGTCAAACATAATTATCAGAGGTGATCGGGCAATTAATGGGATGCAATACGTCACGCCGCACCACAAAACTCGTTCAATATTTCATAATATTCCACGCATGCGCATTTAGAGAACATCTCTCTCAGTGGGACCGACTGACATGAAATCCGCGGCAGGATAAAATAAATCAAAAGTCCTCTTCCTGGGGATTTTATTAATACTATGATTAATGGACGCGTAAATCTTTGAAGCATTTTCCTCATAGAAAAATATGTTGCTGCATATCCGGAAAGCGAGCTTGATGAATAACTTAAGACTTGTAAATTATTGCTACCCACTGAGGGTGCTTCATATAACTAATTGCTTTATCACATCCGTTCTTAAGAGCTTTTAAATGAAGGAAAAAGATAAATGGTGTATGTTAGTTGCTATATCATAAGGGAACTTAATCACTTTTAGGGTCAATATTTGGTGGAAAGCATAATATTAAGAAAAAAACTCAATATTCTAAGGTAAAAATAGCAACGTATTTAGTTTTACAGTTTTTATATTTTTTAGAAGCTTTTTATATTTATCGGCTTTCGTCATCGTCAGAAATAGATAATTTTGACGGTGGCGAAAGCCGAAATAGCTATCAACTAATAAATATAAAAACTGTAGAACTAAATACGTTGCCATTTTTACACTATTATAATGGAGTTCTACCAAGTAAATGCCAAGTCAATCAACACAATATTTCTTTGCTCTTAATTTCCACATTTATTTATCAAGATCAGGACCATTCTCGCTCATTGCGAGCATTGTTAATTGATAAGAAATAAAAATGAAACGGTGTAATAAAACAGTTGGCATTGGAAAGAATTTACAAATGATGATTTGTTAATTACGTGTTAGAAGTGTTAAACATTTTAATTTGTGTTATTTTAGAGTCACTTATTGATAAATTCTACTGCAATTGGTAAATTATTTTCAATGCCTATTGTTTATTGCGCCTTTTCATTTCAATTTGTTTTATTGATTGAATTGGGTTTTACTTGGTAATTCTCAACATACGAATCAAAGTCTAAGCTTTTTATGTGTAAGGAATTAATGTGAAGAATTTCTTAATTTACAATGTAAAAGTGAGCTTATTCCACAGCAAAATAAATACTTAGATTTAAAGAAGAATTATTTCAATAGACGAATCTTCTACAATAAATATCATGAAAGCCAGTTAAGTAAACTTCAATATCGGTGTAAGTTAGAGAAGAAATTTATTATAAATTGGAACAAATTAAAGAGTGAATTTACAATGATTTCTTGTCAGTTTAACAATAAACACCGTTAGAAATAGCTTGCTGGTTTATACAAACCTAATCAATTCACACCACTTCGTTAGATTTGATTATTGACAGAATAGAAACATTAACAGTATACTTTTTGCCTTAATTTGTGTTGTGTGACTTCGCGTCCATAAATAGAGTAATTAACATAGAATAAATTACTTACTGTATGATTGATTTTACACATCTTGATTATGTTTAATTTAATATGGAGTCAAATTTAAAAAGCAGAATACGAGTCGCTTAATTATATACGTAATCACCAGAATGATGAACATACCTCTCGTGTTTCGTAGTAGCTAGTTTTATTATTCGACATCTTAATGTTATTAGATTACAATATAGCCATCTATTAAAAGCTCCAATAAACAGATGGTTACTATTCATACAACGACCGAGAGTCGTAAAAAAAGATTCAACAATAGGAATGAAAAAAACATAACTAATAATATTCAAGTCGTTAAGTAATGAAATGAAGCAAAAAGCTTTGATTTTTTGTGATGATGGCCAGAAAAAGAGCCGCCCAGTAGCCAGACGTAATGAATGGGCGGGTTCATCGTGGATTACCATACAAATGCTAGAGACAGTCAGATGTAAAAACTATTAAGGAGCAAGAGTGAAACGCCCCGATAAAAAGAAAAATACGAAGATTCAAATAGCTCGTCGCAATTATGTGCTTTAAGCTGTGTGTCGGTAAAAAGCTGTAATCGTTGTTACGCAAAGGACAAATAATTGACGATCGCATTTATTAAACGAACTTAAATAAAAATATATATACATTTTCCTTACGCGTTTGCGTAAATTATGTAGTATTTTACGTGTTCGTCGTCACGTATTTCTGGCGTAAAAAGAGGTTTTAATGCAGTGTAATCATCCGTTTTTGTACGCCGTTAATAAGGCTAAGATAAGGATTATAATGTTCAGCTGACATGGTAGTTTAGACGTATTTTTATTTCCAGTTTTAGTATCCATAAATAATTTTTTAAATACAGGAAAGACATAATAAAATCGGTTAGTATAAGATATAAAACACATATACGTATGAGAGCAAAATGTTCATAATGAACGTCTATAATCACAATAAACCTTTCATTTACTATAAAAAAATAAATAATACGATATATGAATCGTGTTTGATAACATTAACGGTTTTAATTCATCGCCATTGTGTTACTCATTTATTATCATGCAAAATATGTCTTTATTTGAGCGATTCTCGTCTTGGTATAAAATTATATTTTTTATAGACATTCAATAAAACAAGAGCATTTAAAACACTATGAACAATAATTAAATCGTACTTCGCACATAAAAGCTTTCAATAATTGTAATATAATAAAGATGTAAAGGTATGTTTCTTACAAGCTAAAAAGCTATTCATTGCGTATTATAATTATTATTGAAGAGCAGGAATTATAAAGAAGAAAAACAGAAGGTATAGGACAGGTTGTTATTATTGCTAGAACCGGTTCGTTTCCGGCTGAAATCAGTTAAAACTTCGTGAATACGGATCGTATAGTATTAGTACAATATAATAATTCGTATGTAATTATTAATACCGTAGTTTTTGCTTCAGACGGTATAATTTAAGCTTAATTAATACATATGTATTGTAAATATCAAATTGTTCACCGTTACTTCAAATGGTGCTTTAATAGCCAAGGGTTATATTATATCACTTTGATTTGAGTATAATATACAGTGGGCACTAAGGATTTTTATGTCCCAGGGCGCAAGATATAAAATTGTCATGACCCGGGAAATTTTTGCGTACCCTGACCGTCATACTGTAGTAATTTGAAAATGAATATTTCTAGTTATAAACATTGTCGGAAACTCGAAACTCATGCAAAGTTATTATTTACGTTAAATTTTGCGAAAGATTACAATATTGTACACTATAAATATTTGAATTGCTTTTTATTACTCAACATTCAGAGATTCGTTATATTTTGGTTATGAAACTATTTATTTCGAAAAATAATACATTGGAAGAGTGATTTTATTGCTTCTATTGCAAAGTAGCATCTGTTACAAGTACGTACAGTGGGCATATTTTATTAAATTAAATTGAATGAGAGATTTAATTGTTGTTTTCCTGCAATCCGAAGTATACTAAGGCTTTCTATGTACAGAGATTCTCAAACTATAGTTACATTAAATGACATATTATTAACAAATGTGTTTAGAAAATTATCACGTCACAAGCAATGCTCCCTTCCTTCTAAGACATAGGTTCCCAACCTTTTTCTGGTGGTGACCCCTTTTTATAAAGCCATGTAACTAGGCGACCCCCCGAGGAATTTCAAATCCTCGATTTGCTATACTTTTTCGTTATTTTGTTGTTCAAATCCAAAATCGAAAAAAGTTGGCGACCCCCCTGAAAACCCTTCGCGACCCCCAGGTTGGGAACCCGTGCTCTAAGACAAGAGGTTAGCTGTGCGTTCTAATTAAATATGAATTGAATAGCTGTCTTGGAGTGCGCGCCAACCCGGGATGAGTGCGAGAGGACTTTCAAACTGCTGCGCGGCCGCGCGCGCACGCAGCTTAGAGGGAACGTTGGTCACAAGTCTAAGATTGTTTTAATCAAATATTCCGAGAACCGAGACAGACAAAACGTGTCGATTTCCCGGGAATTAATTCTAGGGTTGACTCGACACAGAATCCCTAGTAAGCATATTGAGTTTCTAAATTCGTCTATAGAATATTTTGGCTCATAGCAATTGTAAGTTGATTAGAAGAAAAAAAAAACGAGTTGACTCCTTTTCTAAACACAATTAACATCGTAGCGTATTGACGAGACACACACAATACTTGATCAAGTAATTATAACAGTATACATTCAAGGTATTATAATAAGCGTAAGATAAACAATAAGTTAATTAAATTAATTATTTTGTAAGTTAGATACATCCGTTACAATGCAAGTTCACGTGGATTGCGTAATGGCTTATTTTTTTACATTTATTTATTTCCGATTATCATCGTCTATTATGATGATACGATGGGAAACGAAACAGGTTAATTTGACACTTATGTGTTTGATTCACACGTGTTACGCCAGTGACGTGCATTTTTGAAAAATCTTTCATGTCAATTTTCTCGTGACTTGTATTTCATTAGCGCTGTAGCGGACATGTTTTCAATTGACATAATAATCATAGTAAGCTAACAATTGCTACCGAGAAAGTTTAGTGCCTCCGTGAGAAATTAAACGAGCACCTGGTTAACACCTAGTCTAGTAATTTTATAATAAGAAGTCTGGTTAGAAAGTTCTTCAAAGTATTTTAAAATTATGACATTATATTTTATTTATTATATATATATAATTGAAAATATATCATACATGAATTTTAACAAAATGATCAAAACAATTATAAAAAATTAACACTTTTGTAACTGAATAGTAAATATTAAGAGCTATTTTAATAAATAAAAAAATTGACAAATATTTAATATTTTTTTTTTATTCATATATTTTTTAAAAATATGGAATACATCATATCTACACAATAGAAATCCTTATCTTGGTTGTAGCGTTATTTTGTTTACCTACCGTGCGTTTAATATAATGCATTGTTTCTATGGATTCCAATTGAATATTCGAATATGATGAGTTATTTTCGGATATTCGGATATTCTAATATTTCAAAGCAAAATATGGGGTTAGCAAAAAAAATAATTATATCTTGTATTTTAATTTAATTCTATTTCGTTTATTCAATTTAAAAACACATACTGAAAATATTATACTTACATATAACTGTTTTTAATACATGTCGTCAGAAATATTACAGTCATATGTTATATTTTTAACAGTCTCAACCAAAACGAAGATTTTAAATACAGAAGCCAAAATACATTTTACGTTTTAATTTATTCGAATATTTGAATGTTGTTGGGTTTTAATATTCGAAATTCCGAAATGTGGCATTTACAAATTTAAGATCACAGAACGTCGCTGTAGGAAATAGCTCTGAAGCAAACTCAGAATCAATTCACTTTTTATCAAATTATAAGTGTTTGTAAGGACAATTACCCGGTCGTTCAGAATGCAGCGTTTAAAACAACTGGTCGACAAGAATGACGATGCCCCGAGCAGATTTTTTCCACGTCTAACGACACTCATCATTGCATTCAATACACACAGCAAGACTACTTGAATTGTGGCCTGGTTAGATTGATCACTGTTCGACCATGTTTGCTATACATTTCCTGTTGCACAACATCCCCGAAATGTATCGAAGCTGACATCAATTACTATCGATCGCCATTAAGTGCATGTTACGAAATGATCATAACTTGTAAATGCGCATGAAATTATACCAATTATATGCAAATTTCGTCTCAGATGATCGTCTAATGAAACGCGTTGTCGAAGGCTATATTTGATAAACCTACGATTACTGTGGGTCGATTGGCAATCATTACTATATGAATTAATATAGTGATATAAAAATGAACACATTAAAAACGAAAATGGATCAACTTTATTTCATTGAAATATAATTAATGATAAAATATTCTGTAAGGAATTAGAATAAGCAACTTGCAACACACAGACAATTGAGAGTTTAAGTTTTAAATAAAACCTTCTGCATGATAAACAAAATCGATAAAAATACAAAAACTGGTAGTTTTATTTCACGTCTACTTTTCTACGTGACGTATTATTTAAAGTAATACAGTGATACTTCTAATTCTAGAGGCAAAGATGCCGAAGTATAGTTAATAATCATGATTATCACTTCAAACAAAACAATATATTTGTTGTTTTATGCAAAAACCATAGTGTTATAAGTATTTATATTATATACTTCTGATACGATACTTTATTGATTTGAGCTGTAAAAAATGTTGTTTTTGGCTGTAGAAGGAAATCAAATTAAATAGAGAGTTTGAACGACTTTTTCGTCAATAATTTAAATTTAAATCTCATTTGAGACAGATAATGTCTTCAATGCAATATACCTGCCACTAAGTTTTCAGTAAGTGAATGTAATAATTTGAATCAGAGCTATTTGTGTACACTTTTTTATACTTGTTCGCTCCCAATGTGGAGCTTATGGTTTCCTAATGGAGGTATCTTAACACAAGTTGTCTACGACAACTGCTTATTACTCAGTCGCTCAACTTCTCCGTTTTCAAAGACAGTAGTAGGGATAGAAGAAGGACAAGACTAGTGGTGAACTAATCGCTCTCGCTACGCCCTATTATTAGAGAATCTGAAATAGTAGGACAGAGATTATTCGCCACAGAACCCGGCATTGTTTTATTTACGTACGTAAAAATCGATCATCGAAGAGAATTACAAATAATAGGGTAAAAATATCAAGGTATTTCATTTCTACAGTAATTTATATGTTATATGTTGATAGCTATTTCGGCTTTCGCCATCGTCACAACTATGATTTAAACGTAAATTTGCTCAGCTATATATACTGGGCTAAGAAGAGATACACAATGCATATTGTAATTATAATTTGAATTAGGATGTTAGAGTGAATAATATAATGCATTGTGTATCTCTTCTTAGCCAGTATATATAGCTGAGCAAATTTACGTTTAAAGCATAGTTCTGACGATGACGAAAGCCGAAATAGCTATCAACATATAACATATTAATATCTGTAGAACTGAAATACCTTGATATGTTTACCCTATTAAAATGGAGTTCTACCAAGTAAATGCCAAATCAATAAATAGAATTACAAATATTTCGCAGTATTTAAACTGAATGACTGCCACAGAAAAGATATTATGTCAATTTTTTCGTGCTTAACACACCTGAGACAATTACTAATTAAATTATCAATTGCAAATTATAGCTGGCGTGCTACGTAAAGACGTACTTTTTTTTACGGCAGCCAGAAGGTTAATGATACACGAGTAGTTGTCAATTAATCGTGCCCCATCGTAGTTGATATCGTGCATTCAGTTATCCGCATCGGTAAAAAAATAGTCAACAAGCTCTACAACACCTCAATTAGGTTTCCATTCACAATGGACAATCAGTCGTTAACGTTTTCGTAACCGCGATGTTGACAAGCTTTACAGCAATATGTACATGTAAGTAACTCTTCGCCATGAAATTTATACCGTTTTGAATAAACTTTAACGCTGTCATATATCATTTACAGCAGTGCTCCGCAACCGGTGTGCCGCGGTCAAATACATAATGAAAAAATATTTATTATAATATCACGAACCTTGGGTTGTGTCGTCAAATATCGAGCCGAATATAAAACCTTTGTGTTCATTGAAACAAGCGCAGGTATCCCATTAATAAGTTATTATTTAATAATAATTATTAAGATTGCATAAAAGTAAATATATTATAATATTATGTGTGTATGCTTTTCAAATAAAAAATGAAAATTTATTTTAAAACTTGTGTATCAATTTAATACCTATATATTTTTGCTTTTGGTGTGCCGCGGAATTCCAGGAAAAATTTTGGTGTGCCGTAGATGAGGAAAGGTTGCGGAGCACTGATTTACAGTACCTGTAATATAACGTAAAATTGAAAATAATATTACACTATCATACTGGGAAATAATTGTGACCGGTGCCCAACAGTAAAAATTTTACTATTCAATTGAATTACGACCCGTTTCACGGCAACGGCTGTAGCTGTCTGCTTGTAGTGTTCTCTTGCAGCCTATGGGTTAAACTTTAAAGAATCAATTATAGGGTTACGATTTAGGCATTAATTCTGTACAGTGCTTTTTTACTATGTGGTGTGCAGTGGAACGGCGTTCCGGCACCTTTTTTATTGGCATTTTAAATGTTTCATATAAATATTCGCAAAATTTAAATATTATTTTGCTTTAAAAACTTTTGTTTTTTTTTCATGGAAACAATGGCTGTTTTTTTAAATTTTAGGTTCATTTTCAATGTACTGTACCAGGTATCGCAACAATCATAGATACATGCCTTAATATAAATCAGGTCCATAGAGTTACTCTGTGACCAGAACTAACTGTCAAATGTTTGATTAAGTGCGTTTTTTGTATCACGCGGAAAAAAAAGGTTGTGAGACTGAGAAACAAATAGTTCTCATACAAAAACATTAATATTAAGATACCTCTATTAGGAAGCCATATGTTCTACATTAGGGACGGACATAGATTAGAAAAAATACTATGTATGTACAACAAACTAAATAACCATTTTGATATTTGAAAAATAGGAAAAATAACTTTAATTCTATTTTAATGATGACAATTAACTTAAAAAAGGCGGAGAGTAGTCCTACAAATATGTATTGACAATAAACAAACAATTATGCTTATATATGAAGAATAATATAATAGATATATGAATACTAAAAAATAATTTATCATCACATGTTTACTTTATATATTATTCCTTGTAAGCTGATCCTTTCGTTTATGGCTACACCTGTATAAATAAAATGCTGTTTATAAAATTTATAAACTGAAGTTCATGAAGCGCTCTTTCGCCTATGATCCTTATCCATTGACAGTATGAAAACTAATATCATCAATATAAAACGATGAACTATCAATTGTCTCGATTCGCGGTTCACGATGCACAAATCCGTCATGATAGACCGCCATTGTGAATGATCGATAGAGACACGCGCGCATGCGCATAACGGTTCGCGCTCGAATCATTTCCCGCGCAAATTATATCCAACGCGCAGGTCACACGTCCGCCATTTCGCGATTCACCTGTCCCGTGTTTTGCGCGCGCAGCTATGGCTACATTCAATTTAGGAATACTAAGTCACAAAACAGTCACGTCGAAATTGACAGAAACATGTCTAACAATGACGTAGATTAAGCTTAGCGAAATTAAGACTTCTTCTAAGTCTACCACTACCAAGATGATAAGCGAAATATTTTTGTATTCTTCCGTACGTTTCGGCTTTAAAATGACTGCAGTAATGACAGCAATCTCTTTGACGGTGTGCATTGTTATTTAAAAATAGCACGTCTTGAAACTGCTTTTAAAAAAAGATAAAATGTAATTTTATTCAATTGAGAACAAATATACCATTTTAGTTTTATTATTTTAAATCCGTGTTCGGTTATGTTTCTTGGATTGTAGCTAACACGTTTTCATCACGAAAATTTTCATCAATTCCTATTGAAAATAATCGTTTAGAATACTGTTATCAGTGAGAGTCAGATTTCATATTTAAATAGAGAATTCAATCTGTTCTTATCTCCATTATTATCTCCAGGTGCTTCATGGCTAGTCTTCGAATTTCTACGACAATTTCAGTAAAGTTTAGTCCGTGGAAATAAACGTCTATTTTTCTTTCATTAAATTTAGTATACCTAATACTTTTAGGAAACGTCATAAGAAGTCTTGCGGCAAAAAAGGGAATTAAAAATAAAAGCCGACATGCAATGTGCCTGTTGTGCTTTTAGTGAAAAAATAAATTCAACGGTTACACGCGACGTTGTAATTGAATTTTCTTTGCATCGCAGTTCATAAATCAAAGTTTTAATGTCTTTAGAATGATATATGGCCAGTATCCGATTAATGGAACATTGGTCATAAAACCCAGGAAATTGTTATAATATCTTTTAAAGTATTGAAACTTTTTGTGTAAAGCGATAAAATTGCTTTAGGTTATTAGTTTGCAGAGTCGTATATATATACTATGATCGTCTAAGTATAGGACATGTCGATATACAAAGGAAGTGCACACCTACTTAGCATCATTAGTTTTCTGTTACAAACAAAAAATGTCTCTCACTGCCAACTTTCATAATATCAAACATAAGAGATCGTTTCAACGGACTGTAAGGAGTTTAAGGATGAAGTACGAAAAAAAAATAAGGCAAAAACTGGGCTTAACTGGATGGCTGCCACAGTCGAGATATTTCGTCAAATTTGTCTAGCTCAACAAGCCAAAGACGATTTATATCAGAGGTAGGGAACCTTTTATTATCTAAAGGCCGCATCCATTTTTCCGATTCGACATAAGGCCGCAGAAAACATTGACTAGGGAATCTTTGGCCGGAACAGGACTTCACGGCCAGAATATGTCAGGAGTTTACGAATTTATATAAATTTACAGAATTGCAGAATTGGCTAGAAGGCCGCACCAGAGTAGCCAAAAGGCCGCAAGTTCTTCAAGCCTGATTTACATCACCAATAACTAGTTATATTAATAATTGCAAATTATAGACGGCGTGCTAGGTACAAACGTACTTTCTTCTACGGCAGCCAAAAGGTTAATAAAAAATGGCTTAAAAGATTAACGACCGCGGACGCGTATTCGAGTCTTTGAAAAACAGAGGTTGCTGGCCGGCGGACTCGTATATGCGTATAGGCGAATTATCTGGAAGCTAAGAAAATTAAATTTGGTAAAGATATCTCAATTTTGCCAGGCCACCAGGTGAAATTTAAAAAAAAAACATGCGGTCGTTAAGCTGCAAAAGAGGGCCGCCGCAGAACATGATCTTTTGTTCAGAAGGGATCGTGGATTATTTTGTAGATAAAGGGGGCCGTGGCATAAAAAAAGTTTGGGAAGCACTGTATTAAACGACACTTTCTTATGATGTTTTTAGCACCCTGCTTTAAAAAGCCACATTTTTGTGCTGACCAATTTATCTTTAATCTATCTATCTTAACCTTTCCCTTACTATGCAAAAAAAGTACCTGTATAACACTAAAGTATAACACTACTACAGCAGTACTACATATAATTGTCATGATTCACTCCTGTTTGCCTGATGTGTAATGGATACACAGCTCATGAGCTTGTGCTTTTTTTGCATAGTAAGGGAAGGGTTAAATGAGGACAGATTCAAAAACATACGAATTAACGTAATTTTAAAAAGTCACGGCCGATATGGCAACAGAGTCATCAATTCTCCATTAATACAACGACTGAAAAATCATAGAACCAATTCCCAGAACCCACGCAATTAGCGAACTAATCATGTGAAGTATGTTGGGCAGTCTATGACCCGAAAGCGGTGACATCCGCGCAACGTTTTTCTGCTTTCACGAAGCTGTGTCAAAACAACAACGATGACGACGACGCTAATACCAACAAAAAAAGACGATTATTTGCCAACGGTATCTTCGCCCAAGTGTCCATTGCCCACTTCGCCGTTGATTGTTTTTTGGTCATTGGCTACCTTTTTATATCATTCTAATAATACACCAACATTGTATGTTACCAGCGAAAGAGTACACATTACAGAAATCATAGCCATTAATATAATCACAGTAATTTTGGTATTGCTCATAGAATAAATGTAAAATAATATTTATTAAATTTTGAGACTGTTGTAGAAAAACCACTGCTTTGTTTTTTGCGTCCACCGTTTTGTTTAATAAAACATAATAAATTGTGTTGGCAAGGTATAAATTACACGATTTAAAATCAAACTGATCATTTCGAAAACCTGACTACATTTTTTTTAGATACCATACTCCATGCATGGTTTTCCCGAACTAACATGAAAAAAATGGGCTGTGTATTAAAAACACTGAAGCTGATTTGGAAAAGATTGATAAAATTACCCTCAATCAAAAAGAAATTTGTCATTCTTCAGAAATGACTTATATAATTACAAAATTAATATCGATGATTTACCTTGCATGGACAATATATATAGGATATTTTTCTTCATCCATGTCCACTCTCAATGTGTAGCATATGGCCTCTTAACGGAGGTATCGTAACAGAAGTTTTTTTACGAGAACTCTTTGTTACTCAGTCACTCAACCTCTATTTTCCAAAGAGAGTAGTAGGGATAGAAGGACAGGATTAGCGGTTAACTAATCGCTCTCGCTACGCCCGGTTATTGAAGGATCGGAATAGAGGGAAGGAATTTTTAAACTTCACAAATACCCATACCTTCGAATAGAATTCAATAAATCGATTTAAAAAATGTTATTTGTACTGGGACTCGAGCCCGTGAGATCCGGCACGGAAGCCAACAACGGTAACCGCTGCACTATAGGACCAGAAAAATTAGTAGTTGACCTATACATTAAAGCAGAAATCAAACCTTAAATTGGAATGAAAGTCAAAAGCGAAGAATTCCTGCACGCTTAAGTATGTATGTTGAAGAATTGATGGATTAGATATATTTTTGCGATGCCTTCAGTTTTAAATCATTTTCCGATTAAGTGAAACCAAGTATAACGGCTAGTTACAACACACGAAGATAACCTGACAAACACTATTGTTAAAACTAAAATCAATTACCACGATGTAAACACCGTTTACAATAAACGAGGAAAACAGCGAAACCGATTTAATCAGATCTATGCAATCATGGGTCAATCAACTTTTGGGTTATTTCGTGTAGTAATTGAATAAACTTATATGTAATAACATCAATGAATCTTTTCGAGATGGCAATATGAATATAAAGTATAAAGACATGTCGTCACACATTATTCCGCAAAGCATTTCCTTTGGACGCTACAAAACGAATATTTTTATACTCCAAGAAAGCAAACTAGACGTAATTGGCAATTCCAATTGAAATATATTCAGCCAAGCGACATGTGCGTAAATTAACTGCTACATTAGCAGCTAGCACAATCAATCTGCTGAGTTCTCCTCTCCCGACCATTACTCAATGCGCCCAAGAGTGATTCCTGCTGAAGTAAATCAACAGGGAGATAAATATTCCCCCGACAGAGGAAGGGCCATCAGTCCATCACGACCTTAACCACTTAATCCATTCCTCGAATTCATCAATCTCGGTGATTTGAATACGGTCGGTGAGCCAAGCTCTTCGGAGTACCGACATCAATTATCTTGAATAATAGCCCAATAGCAATCGGTGTGATTTTGTATTTTTATTAAGTGATTGGATTGCAACTGTCGACGCCTCGAGCTACCGTGTTTCGAATCTGCTCAGCCATATGTTACCAATCATTTTTGATGCACTTCTATGACTGGACATATCTTTCAAAAATACAAACATATGTGGTCTTCATATAATGATAACTTGACTATTGTATGGTGTGTTTGTGTAAATGTGTACTGTCTCTTTCAGGCATGCATTCTGCCAGTTAGAGAGAAATAAAATTCTTTAACGTAACATTATTATTAAATATAAGGCATTTTTCTGTATTGATTTTACATTTATTCAATATGATCAGGCCCGATTTTTCTCGTCCAATGCTCAGTTGAAACCGGTCCTGATGTCAAATTAATACAAAACAATGTTCACTTTTAGAGTGTTTACTGTCAATACTTGGTGGAAAGGCATTATATTAATAAAAATACAATATTCCTTTGTACTTTATTTCACTTTGTTTAATAGGTCAGGACCGGTTTCGCTCATTGCAGCATCAGGTGACAATGCTCGCGATGAGCGAAACCGGTCCTGAACTATAAAATAAAGTGGAATAAATTACAAAGGAATATTGAATTTTTATTAACAAAACGATGCTTAAAATATTTGTATAAAATGACTAGTTACCAAGTATCATCAATGAAACGAGATAAAATGGACGAGAATTGTATTCGTATTTCAAGATCAACAAGACACCAGAAACACTATATCAAATTTAATATAAAAAAATGTTGATTTTATTAAGAACGTAATAGGATTTTAACCAGACCCGCTGGATTTCTAAGGAAATGCTCAACTAGACCAAAGAAAGCGACATTAAGACATATTTTATTTGAATTATTACTATGAGAATTTTTAAAACAAATATGTCAGGATACGATTATTAAAAAAAATACTTATTGTGAACAGGTAAGCCGTTGTCGATTTTTTTTTAAATTCAAGTGTTTATAAAGTGAGACGTGAAATATATATTAAAAATGCATTGTATTCAAGGATATCGAACGAATACCCCTGCCTTGTGAGTCGTGTTCGTCATCGATCAATCAAACGCACTAGTTGCTTAATGGGACGCCAAGACGCCTGCCATTATCATTAAGCTCCACGAATCGGTCGCGATATTAGATTTTAAAGCTTAATGAGACAGTGTAGTCACTCGTTTCGATTCTACTCAGTACACGGGCTACTGGTGCAAAGCACTGCCACGTTAAAACGACGCGAGATGTGAGCGAGAGTAAATTTGTGAGAAAGTAAGTAGTAATGGTGGTGAAAGTAAATTGCGGTTACTTTCACACAGGTGTAATTCAACTTTATTGAAATAATCATAACATTTCATTAAAGTAAATATGTCACCACACTAATTTCGTGATACTAATTCAAATCACAATGATGTTTGAAACATTATTTTTTCTAATAAACTTAAATGCGTTTCAATTGAAAGGTGCATTTTTTAAGTTGCTATATTTTAAACATAGTTTGTGTAAAAAAAACAGTCCTATTACAATGGTTGATTAGACGAATTAAAACTTTTTTTTCAAGTGTCTCATAGACTTAGATTAATGGATATTTTCATTTCTTTACACAAGACTTAACTTGCAACCCCAATACCCACATTTTCTTAAATATCTTTTTTAATATGGGTGATACAATGTTTATAATTAAGGTTTTCTTATATCATAGTTTTTGGATCTTTTGTAGTTTATACAAATACGCGATAACACGATAAGCGCCCGCGATAAGCAATCGTTCGTAAGATAGCTGGGCTAAACTCGTCAGTTGCAATTTCATGTGTGTTGGGATGACGTCTTTTTTACGCGCAACGTAAAATATGATTATTTATTAAAAAACTACGGATTTTTATTCAAAAAAATGTATGAAGAATGATGCAGAGAGATATTTTAAAGCCCTTAGACTATTTTTTTTTTAATTCATAAGAATAAGGCCAATAACGAGGAAACCACTGGGGTCCCTAAACGACCCCCATCGGATGAGAAGTATTTTTCTAATCTCCGAGCCGCGAGAGTTAATGGAAACGATAAACCATATGCCTATTTCTTATCACTTCTAAAGTAAAAGTTGAGACTTAGTTATCATACAACAAATGTTTTTGAGACATTAAATAATACTAAAAACGAATTGTACTAAAAAATATGCTTAAAGTAACATAATAATTAGGGACTAAAATGAGATACACCATTGAACCATACACAGTTGTGCCTGTGAAAATGAGCAATTGAGCATGTGCAGTGTGCGAAATTGGACCGGCCAATCAGATTGACCGCTGATCCCAAATCGACCGACCAAGGCGAGTCTGAAAAGGTGAGAGGCAATTCGAGCCGCGTTCGGAGGGTTATATTATTACGCGGACGAGGGAAGACTTCATAGGTCGAGGCTTTCACGCGCGCGTGGGAACGGGTGGGATGAAACCGCGCCGAAAATTTAACTACGGGGTGCATGGTATGCGCAAGGTTAATATGCACAATATGTATGTGAATATTCTACCCGCGCAATTACTAAGTTGATACAACGTCTCGTATATCAGTCGTGACATAGGTAAATTATTAGTCTATAAATGTTTTTTTTTTATGCAAATCAGCCATTCAGACTTACACGATTTTTCGATGATCAAACTTTCCCGACATAATTAAATTCCCCTTTATTTATAAACGAACATAATAGCTTTAAACTTCTGAGGGGGGAAATGAACCAAATGGTATTTCAGGAAAAAATAAGTTAGATGCATTTTTATATTCCACACGTCTTAAAGTATCATAAAAGTGAAGTTATCAGTAAATATATACTGGAATACTGTTATCTCACTAAAATAAAAATATTGAATCCACTAAACACCGAATAAAGAAATGACTATACTTAAAATCCAATATAAAAGTTTAACCATTTCAAATTTGAATCGTTGAAATTGTGTACATTCGCACAGATTTTGTCACTCACGACCCGGGTGTCAACTTTCGGCATCTTCAAGCGTTCAGGTGCACGGATGAACTTGAACTGATCAAGTTCATCTGTGCACTTGAACGCCTGAAGATGCCAAAAGGCGAAACCCGGGTCGTTAGTGACAAAATCTGTGCGAATGTACATAATTTAAACGATTCAAATTCAGTATTGAAATTCCACCAAGCACCTTCAGTCGAAACCTTAAATTATTAAAATAATCTTAAATTTAACCATTTCACTTATTGGTTCACATCACTTCTCAGGGTTTTATATTTAAAACTGTGTTGAAAAAAGTACGTAACGTTATGGAAGACTTCGTAAAAAATCGCAGATCGAAAATTGAATAGATTCAAACGAAACACATACCGAACAGAAATAAAAGATTTAAACCATTAGGTTGGAGCAAAGTGAGCATGTTCAACATTCAACAGTTTAAAATGCTTGTAGTGGGCGAAAACGGTCCTGATCAAATTATATTAAATAAATGTGAATTTAGTACAAAATAATGTTTTGTATTTTGTATATTGAATACAATGCCTTTTTATCAAAGATTGACAGTGGACCTTATAAGTGATCAATTAAGAATTATTAAAAAAATATATATATATACAAATTCGACTTAAGATATAGTAATTCATAGCGTTTGAGAGCGGAAGCTGTTTCATATATCGGTATTGAAAAAAAAATCATAGTTTTGTGACACAGCCTTCGACAGTAATTATTTTTATTACAACCGATTTTTTAATCCAATTATCTATACTTAACTTATAACCGTCTGGAAGTAGTTACCTTATTCTCACGGTGATAAGTATCAGTATGTGACAAATTACGTCTCTTTTTCGTACTGTGACAGTTTGACAGTGAAAACAGGTTCAAACATATTACGCAGTAATTGTTAATGCTAACGGCGTTTTATTTATAATAATAATATGCTATTCAACAATTTTCATTCGTAAATAATTTTAAAAGATCAATATTTTCCATTTCTTATTCAGGAAGAGGTACACGTATTAAGTTAGCACCTGACTACTCTCATGACTGTTAGTTCTGCGGAAGGGCAGAACAATTCTGAGCCTTATTACGTACCTCATCCTAAACACCCCCTGTCCAGGCGAATTACCTTCACGGTTCACTGCGGATTCGTACAGAAAGGTTGCATTACGTTCTTTGACTTAGAAATTACTGTGTTCATTGCCCTTGCTTCAATGTTTAAGCAAACTCTAAAGGTTCATTGTAAATCATTATTGATATGTTTATAAGTTTCTCTCAGTTGAACTGTTACCTCTCGCGGTTCGGAGACTAGAAAAATACTTCTCTGCCGATGGGGGTCGTTTAGAGACCCCAGTGGTTTCCTCATTATTGGCCTTATTCTTATGAATTTAAAAAAAAAATAGTTTACGGGCTTTAAAATATCTCTCTACATCATTCCTCATACATTTTTTTTATAAAAATCCGTGGTTTTTAATAAATAATCACATTTTAAGTTGCGCGTAAAAAGACGTCATTCCAGTACAAAAATGTATTTGCAACTGACGCGTTCAGCCTAGTTATCTTACGAACGATCGCTGATAAGCGGGCGCTTATCTCGTTATCGCGTATTTATATAAACTACAAAAGGTCCAAAAAACTATGATATAAGAATACTTTTATTATAAACATTGTATCACCCATATTAAAATAGATATTTAAGAAAATGTGGGTATTGGGGTCGCATTTCTTGAGCTTAGAACCGGAAAAGTTAATAAACATAGCATTAAATAATATTTGAAGATTATCGTAAATCATGTTTGAAAACATTCCTTACAGATTTACTGTGTTCGTAAGCATTTTCAACTGAATCTGAAAATCAATAAGTTTAATTATACATTAGCTGTTAATGTATTTATTTATTAAATAAAAACTGTGTTATATATTTTTGAGCGGATCAAATTTAAATGATGAATTTCGCTCAACAGATTGCGCTCTGAGCCACCCATGCACAGTATTTTTTAAAATACTTAACGTCAAATCCAATTAAATGTTAATCCGTGTCATCCTCACTCCACCAACCGCCAAAATAAATATCAACACATACTACACTTCAAATCATGTAACATGATCGATGACTTTTTATTTAAATTTGTTATTTATAAAGTAACTATACGAAAAAGAGTTAAATCTCACTTTCAGCACATTTATATCAATTTATTTGTTTAATGAACATTGCATGAGATTTACAAATTATAAATAATAGTTTACACATTGATACAATGGTAGGAACCATTCGTTATTAACATCAAATAACAGGAATAGAATAACACGAAAAATCCGTTTGAATTATTTAATAAAAATATCATATTTTATTTTACTATTCAAGCTTTTTAACAATAATATGGAATTAAAAAATATTGTTTAATAATTAATATCCCACAATTCATCAAATAATGATGGCGGTCCAAGATAATACGATACATTGTAGAATTTATCTAGTATGTATATTTAAATTATTGTTGATAGATTTTTTTTTTTGGATAAAAAAAAATAATATCATCGGTTTGCTGCAAAAAGTCATTAATTGACAGTTTGGTCAAAACTGAGATACATTTAACAAAGTCTTTTTTCTCATTTTTCATAAACCCAAAAAGTCGCTTAGTGTCTGACATCAACCAATATTTATCTAATGACATACCTTAAAATGCTGTATTTCATGCACGTACTGGAACACAAGACATCATAAAACAAGCTTATGTTATTTTTACGAAATACACTAAATGAGTTCTTGCATCGAACTGACGATATTTTAAAATATTTAACATCATAGCTTATGTTGGAAAACATAATTGAATTTATGTTTTTTTAGAAACTGTGACAAATATGGGATTTTTAAATAGTTTAAATTTAAATAAGTATTTATAATAAAATTAGCTTTGCAGTATTTAAAACATGAATTATTGTAATGATAAACAACAAAGCATCAAAAACAAAAAAATAAGAAAAAATTCACTTCTTTTAAAATATAATTTATAAATTCACAGTCATCATTCGCGGATAGCGCTGTAAATGCTGATTTGCACTTTTTGTATGAAACTAAAATTGATAAGCGTCTTAGAAATTCTTTGACAAATCATCTAATAGCAATAGACACGGTGAATGAATTTTACGGACGACTCTTGTTTGACATCAATATAAACAAAAATGATAAAAAAAAGATCTATTTCAATGATTCTGAATCTGCCTGGAAATGATATTATTGACCATTCCATAATAATAATAAAAAAACACGAAAGTGAACAATAGAAAAGCAACTGCATTCAATATTTGATTGAAATTGCAACTGTTAAATATTCATTGGTTCAACAAACAAAATTGAACTGATCGTACAGGCAAAAAAAACTTGCAGTAATAAAATATTGGTGATATATATCAAATGGAAGTTTGAATGCCATCTACATAAGTGAGAAATATAAAAATTGCATATTTATTTATTAATAAAAAAAAACACTACTATTATTGCACTGATGCGATAGTGAAGTTTTACTATTTAAATTTAAATCGTTCCCAGGTTTCGTCAATTCAAGTTCATCCGTACACTTGAACGCCTGAAAATGCCAAAAGGCACAGCCCGGGTCGTTAATGACAAAGCTTGTGTAAATGTATGTACATAGATAATTTGAACGATTCAAATTGAATATTGAAATACCACCGAGCAAATTCAGTCAAAATCTTAAATTCTATTATATTGCTATTTTTTAAAAGTAATGGTAAAAATTCGGGTTTGGCCAACCGTGTTTACAGTTTTTCATCTCGCGAGCGCCACATTTATTTAAAAATAAAACATATTTTTTTAGTAAATACATACACAAAATAGTAGGTAGTTTATGTAATTGGTAATTGGGCAATACTTTAGATATTATAATTATACTACTACCATTCCTGTAAGAAGAAAACAATCGGTCAATCTACGATTTTTTTAAAACGTTGATTTATATATGGCAATATACACACACAAAAAATAAACTTCCTATAATTTTCAAAATGGATGTACTGATGTCGGTAATATTACCATAAATTACGAAAAATAATAATTTATAATAATAATGATTTTGATAACTTATCTGGAATAGATTTGTTTTTTTGTAAGAATGCTTTAAACTTAATGATAAACACGAATGCAATATTTTAGGCCTATGTTTTATGACGGTGAGTTACGGTTAAATTCATTAGAAAAGCAGGGAGCCAATTTAAAATTATCAAATACTATAATTAGTTTCAGATTAATATTCAATCATCGTTTTTTACGCAAAGTTTTCGTAACGCAGCGAGATTTCATAAGAGCGTTCGTTAAATGCTTTTCGTAAGATTTTGTACAAAAGCTGAATGGGGAAACATAAAAGAATAATAAACAGAAAAAAATGCATTGAATCAATATCACGGAAAGAGCGTATATATTTTTTTTCAAATAAACATACTGGTATTATTGTACTAAAGCTAATTAAGAGAGATTTGAGATATAAGTATTTTGTTAATCATATTATAAAGACATAATATCAAAAGCTTTTTTTATCCATACGGTCTCATAATGGATGTTTCTCAATAGAAGTTTTCTAAAAGAACTGTCTGTTACTCAGTCGCTGAACTTCTATTTTTGAAAGAGAGTAATAAGGATAGAAGGATAAGGTTAGGAAAGAATTAGTGCTTAATTAATCGCTCTCGCTACGCCGAGTTATTAAATGATTGGAAAGGTGGGAGGGAATCTTTAGACATTACAAACACTCATGCCTTCAAACGGAAATCGATTAATCGACCGAAAAAAATACTGTTCGTACTGAGACTCGAACCCGTGAGATCTGGCACGGAAGCCAAAAACGCTTACCGCTGCGTGATAGACCCGTCAATCATTGTACAATAATTATATAAAAAAAAAATATATTATATAATACACATATATATGACATATTTTTTAACACTTTTATTATATTTAAAAAATACTCAAATACAGATCAGTACCGGTTGCGCTCGTGAAGAGCACTATCAACTGATTAGAGAATACAACATAAAATCAAAAAAAACTTTCACAAAGTTACCGTCGAATCCATCGAAAGTATTAGAGAATACAACTTTTATACAAGTACATACAATATAAGTGACAAAACGTATTATATATGAAATATATTCAAAGCTACACAAGAAATCAGTGGTCATCGTCATAGTCTCCCATAATCGAAGAGTCTAAATAATTATCAACGATAGTTTTTTTTAAATATAAGATACTGTTAATAAAAATAAAAAAAAACTTGAAAATTATATCGCCGGTATCAATTTTAATCGATTTCCTGCAAAATAGCAGACATCTAATTACGGCATTAAAAGAGTTTAAAAACATAATAACACACTTCCTGAAGTAGGCAGCGTCGTAAATTTTCGATGCCAGAATTCTTTACGATAACGCGTGTCCATAAACTAGATCTCGAACACCTATTCGATAGCCTTATTGGCCGCGCAGGACTATTTCGCAATTATCCTAACAACGCCGTGAACAGGCGAACTTATTTACGAGGGCCGATGCCGAGCGATGGCAAAAGCTTTACGGGGAGAGCTTTCCAAGCCACTCATAACGAACCGGGAGCCGAGCTTTCGAAACCAATCGAATATATAACAATGCAAACACGTGTATTTGCGGTAACGATATGAAGTCGCTTATTATTAACAAACTAGTGAAGTCGATATTGAATCTATTGGTGTTTTGTATAGAGCATAAGCACCGCTTCGAAGGTTGTTCTATACACATTTACGAATTTAATTTTGAAGTTACTTTCTGCTATAGCTATTTCGCAACTTTTGTAAGTTACTAAGATTATACTGTTTAAAACCAAGGTGAGTTAGGAGCTTAAGACTATCATCTTATTCAAATCTCCAGATGGACATATTGGATGGCTTTCGGGTAAATAAATACAATCTATGTATACATAAAACAAATCGACAACATTAACTTTAGGGAAACAACTGACGTGTTTAAAAATGTGCAAGAAGTTGGAAGTTGTGATATTGCTCAAAATAATTGGCACGCATAAACTATTATACATTAAAATCATTCGGCTACTACCACTACTGGGCGAAGAATATTTAAAAAATGTAATTTAAAGAAATATAATTGATTCCTTTATAAATCAGTTAAAAAGTGAGTTATTGATTTATTTGAGATGTTTTTTTAAACATCTCACAATTGTGACCAAATAACAATGAAAATTGCAATTAATGCGTGTATTTAAAGTAAACATATGACATCAACCATAGACTTGGTGCAAATGTCAAATTTAAATTGGCGCGAATTAATAGACGTCAAAAATGCGCGCGACATAATTATTACCAACAGTGTATTGAGAAAAGTCGTCGGTTTTGAAAAACTGTTGTTATTCGGGGGGCGGAAACCGCTTCGGTATTTATTTTGCACCATTAGCTCTCCCAACAGGTAAAGCAGAAATCTGCTGGACCGAGACAGAATAATGGGTCACGCCTAGCGGACATCTTATGAATTACTGTACCCAACAATTTTTCCTTTCGGACATCTTGGTTTCAATTTTAAAACGATAAAAAAGCATTCCGACAATTGCTGATGACCTTTGATACGGACGAAAGACCTTTGAGATGATTTTAATAACCTCTCTCTTCGTAAAAACTATAGTATATTAGGATTTATAATGAGTGACGAGTCTAGTAAGAGAAACATTACCAATTTAATAATCAATATCGACAGACGAAGACTTATATTGTAGTAGCAAGCACAAATGATATTATATTTCCTATCACTTGTAAGGTGTTTACTGTCAATACTTGGTGGAATGGCATTAAAATAAAAATAATAAAAAAAAAATAGAACTTTTTCCACATAAAATTTATTGGATCAGGACCGGTTTCGCTCATTGTGCTCACCATGTGCTCAGTTGACAATGCTGATCCAATAAATTTTATGTGGAAAAAGTTCTATTTTTTTAAAATATTAAAACAAGATTTTTTTGTTGTTAACAAAATATTACTCGCGGTAAACTCTTTCGTGTTTATAATAGGTAGGTTCTAATCTGACAGTACTCAGTACCAGTATATTGCAATTTTGAGATCATATATAGTATCATTTTTATCAAAGCGTGAGTAGGAGATTTTTCTTTTCATAATAATAATTTAATTCAGACAAACCTAAGGTATTCATAAAATACTGTGCATAGTCTTTAAATTAACTTCGAAAAATCATTTAATTATTGTAAAAAAAACGTATATTACAGCTAACGCCAGTGCGCCATACATTATAAGCATAATAATAGACACATTTATCATTGAAGCATCACAATACTAATTAGCACCACTGCGTTATTTTTTTATGGTCCGTAAAACCTAAAAATACTTTCCCATAATTATCAGTTTAAGCAATTAGCATATATAGTTAATTAAATTATATTTAAATACTTGCACGTGCTTGAAAGTAGCGCTTCATAAAATAAAAGAATTCCTTGCGTTTGTTTCGAACAGTAATTATGTTATAAATATTTTTTTACTTTCCACGTGGTATTTAGTGTAATGCTAAATACTAAATCATAGCCGATGGTGTACGGAAGTTCAGCACCGCGTAATCACTGCCCATAATAAATGCAGCTTAGTGGGTACTTAATGAATAATTAACAAGTCTTGTAGTTCGCTTCTAAGAACGCGAACTACTCTACACATTTAATATACATAATATCTTAATAGTGTTTTTTAATTCAAATGAAAAATTGTATGTGTGTTATCTTGTTGAATAGAGAATCGATGGGCTGGAGATAGGGTTTCCAATCCCGGGATCCCGAATCTCGTAACCCCGAGATCCTGCCCAATTTTGCGATCCCGAAATCCCGGGATTGGTATTGAAATCCTCAATTCCTTATACTTTTTCCAAAATCCTATAAATTTTCGGCATTTGCTCAAAATTTCTCAATATCGAAATCCCGGGATCACAAAAAGGCTCCGGGATTGGATACCCTAGCTCAAGGATGGCGAACCTTTTTCGCAAGTGGGTCAAATTTTATTTAATAAATTTAAAAAATCACGTCGCGGGTCACATACATAGATTGAGTTCCTCGCTGGTCGGCTTGAAAGCTTTAAATAAAAACTATCATAAGTTCCTTTAATTAAACATTAACATTATAAATAATTTTGTAAAAAAATCCAATATTATAATAACGTTCGAATTTACCATTAGTATACAGTATACACTTTGACTTAATTATTTCAAGTCATAAACATTAAAATTGTAGTCAATTTAGTGTCACTTATTCACATATTTTACCTTTATTAGTAAATTCGTTTCAATACAAATTGTTTTTTTTTTTGTTTTGTTTTAATAACACTGTAAAATTGTATTCCTTTATCAGTTGATAAGACTCGCCATTAGAAAAACCGGTCCTGATTTTATTAAATAAAAATGTGAGTTAGTACAAATGTATATGTTATTTTTTTATTATAATATGTTATAATGCAACATGTTACCTTTACTCACACTTAATAGTTGGACTTATTCTGTCATAGCTCTCGCCATACAAATCCGTGTACAAAAGCAGGGTTAAAGAACCCCTTTTCTCAGGCAATGAGTGCGCTTGGACACCATTAATTAAACACCTCAGAATGCAACAGCCGCTCAATTTATGCAATCGGTCACTACTAGCATAACAGTTCTGCTTCAGGTGAATAGCAAATGAAATGCACACTCGGAAGGAAACACAATGTATTCTTCAAGCTTACCATAATTAAATGGGAGTTTATATCCGCCTGGTTACTCACCACAGGCTATTATTCCAGGAAGAATTTTATTAATGAGAAATGAGGCCGTCGTTTAGGAATTAGAAATGATTCTTAACAACTGCCTAAGACGTATTAGATACGGATTCGGGACCCCGTTAAATTTTCTGATCCCGAAATTCCGGGATTGACATGGTCGTGATCCCGGGATTTCAAAAAGTTAAAACAAAATAATTTGTATTCTGTGAATTCAGTAAAAGCGCTCAATTGTTGATTCCACGACCACAGTGTCCATCGCTTAATTTTTGAGAATAAAAAATACAAAATTTAACGTGTGATATTTATACGAATAATGATTGTTTATTTTAATATTTTTTTTTTTTAACGAAACGCGATGTATAGAAATATAATATTAAAAATTAAAATAAGTTTGACGTAACTACTGGAAGCCAGATGCTTCGTTAAAATACAAGATATTGATTGAGCATGATATTAAAGAAGATATATGGGATAACCTTCAAGGTATAGTGTTTTATTTTCTCCCAAACTGATAATCTTTGATTCAACGCAACAGTATGTTGTAATTTTATTAACTCTTTCAATGCGAAACGCCCGATTGGAACGTATAGTAGCCATCCATACACGCTCCGCTAAAGATGTTTCTTCCTGATGGTCTAATCATAGCATAGCAGCTCTCAGCTAATGACACGCGGTCTGTACTGTTTAATTGCAAATTGCAACTCACGACCGGCTCCCAGATTATTATTTCACGTTACATTGTATACAAAAGGGTTAATTGTATTTAATGAGATATATTAATAGTCAGATAAAACAGGTATTCAGTTAACTGTAGTGGTGGAAGTTGGATGGAATTCTTTGATTAAATGAATAAATTATTTTAGTAATAGAAATAATTTCAAATATTATGAATAGTATCGACAAATAAATAAAAGAATGGCATCACTTCTTCCTCGTATATAAAACGATAAACCCCTTCAAAATATCCTCCATTTGATAAATCGCTTAAAATTAAAGTATGTATACATTACTAATATATTTGAATTTGAATCGTTGTGCATTTAAACGCCTGAAGATGCCGAAAGACGAAACCTAGATGGTTAGTGACAAAACTTGTGTGAATGTACATAATTTGAACGATTTAAATTTAATATTGAAATTCAACCATGCACCTTTAGTCGAAATTTGAAATAATATATTTGATAGGGTAAAAATAGCAACGCAGAACTATTCTGATGATGGCTAAAGCCGAAATAGCTATCAACTAATAAATATAAAAACTGTAGAACCAAATACGTTGCTATTTCTACCCTGTTAAAATGGAGTTCTACCAAATAAATGCCAAGTCAATAAATGATATATTTGAGTTAACATTTTGTCTGAAGATAATTCCCAATGAACCGACTCATAACATCATCGAATATGTTCCCAAATGAATACATAACAATATTGTTTTCTGTTGTTTCCAGGTGCTTTGACTAAATCCCAGTTCCCAGTCTTCACAATCTACGCCCAGAAGTCATGCCTTGGAGTACGGCCATGTGAACGCGCCTGGTGTTTCGACAGGGTCCAGAGGCACAGGCTCCGCGCCACCGTCAAACGCAGTCACTCAGTCAGCACTAGGCAAATGTGCTTGGACTTATGCCTGGGAGAAAACGAATTCGTTTGCAGGTATGTGAAAAATCCAATACAATCCTGCAAGCCTGCAAGCCTGCATCGTTAATATATTTTACGCTGACAAGTGACTTTTACTTCCTAGGCGTACTGTATATACTTAGCAATCAGTAGGAGAAAAGAGTCAGTACAATGGGAAGCCTGATAACTCTTTGGTTTAAATATGAACTCGCTATGCGTAAAATAATGATTATTGATAAGTCACAATCATTTACATCGTTGTTTTTTTAACACGTTGGATCCCGGAGCCGTATTTTCACGTGATAAGCTAGCCGAGCGTTGAGTACCGGAACCGTGTTTTCACGTGATGGGCTATGCTTTAAAATAGAGCTATCATTGTGGTATTAAGTAACATTTTGTACAGAAGACTCAGTATAATGATTATAACAGATACTCAAATTATTCTTATTATAAAATTTAAGGATATCATAACGCATTTGATGTGTCCATTTGTCCTTCTGAAGATTACATGATGGTTCAGTCACTGAGTTCATTTTCAATTTTATATTTAAATATTCTATAACAAACAATGTCAAAAGCATTTCTAAAAATATTGTGTAACTAATAGCAGCAAGAAAAAATAAATAATCCCAATTGAACTTGCAAGGTGGGCGTCATGCAAAAAATGGAGTAAGACTCGGTACATGTGCAAACATTGTAATATGGCTTTCAATAGCAGAAAATTCTAGCAATAATACCATAAATAATTGAATAGCAATAGTCTTTCAAACAACCACAAAAGGTTTCATTTGATTTGATTTTTTGGTTTCACAGTAATAGCCTTTTAAATGCCAAAAAATGCAATTCTTCAAAAATAAGACGGGCACACGAGACAATTTTAATTGATTTGGACCGGGGCCGAAAGTGTTAATTAATGGCAAAATCGCATGTTGAAAAGAGTATCACCATCGATCTCTAAGTAAGAAGTTCCTAAAATTATCGGCTACACATAACTGGCGGCTAAACAAAACAGTTATTTTAAGAATACTTGAACGCAATAAAGATGAAAGATTCAAATTAGTATCCCCGTTGCGAATGTGCATTGTTTTCACTACTGTCCGCTTAAAATAGATTAACAATAAGATAGCCATTTTAATTTTATTCTCGGAATAATAAATCTATGCATTTTTACATACATCTTCTAATAAATAACCTTTTATCTGCCGTGCACGCAACAGTCCGAGCGTCCGATTTATTCCGACCACGCTAAGAATAATAGGCGTAGGAAAAGTAAAAATAAACAAGCGCCAATGCAGATAAGTAGGAGAAAAATAAGTGTATGTTCATTCAGTTGCTCGCAGTGAGTTTTGAAAGAATGCCGGCCGTATTTTAGTATTGTAATGTTGGAATAGCAATCAATATGTATTTATGGGTAAACCGACCGCGATATGAGAGCATTGTTAGAAGAAACGTTTTCATTATCAACGAAAACAATCGGACAATTATTTCACCGTAGAGAAGGTTTTCTTCTCATATCTGGTAAAATAGTTTCAATAGAAACTGAAGATGCGTAAACGACTAGTTATTTTACGGCCATATATTCTTGATATGCTATTGATTAAATGCGTACAATAAATTTAATATACTACAATTCTGCTCAAAGTAAAAATATTTGATAAAAAAATATTTTATTTAAGTATATATACACATTTTATGCGTCAATTAAAATAAGAGTAACACAAAATTATAAACAATCAATGAAGATGAAAGATAAATATAAAAATATGTAAGAATGAAAACATATTATTATCATTGGTAAACAATTAAAATATTATATTCTGCTTAAAATTTAAAAAAATATCATGTTAGAGCGTTAACAATTAATGTTTGTAAAGCTGTAAGCAGTTGGAAGCTTTTTCTAGTTTTAATGAGGTAATAAAGAATAGAGACGCACGCACAAAATGTCGATAGCGGCAAACCCCGTCTTCGGTAAATTAAATTTAAAAGCCTTCAATATAATAGCAACATGCTTGTTGCATTGTCTTATCGGATGTTTGTTTCAGTTGTTGGTAGCGCATATCACAATTTGTTTGCAAATTTAATTGAATTGCTTCTAAGGACTTTTTTACTTTGGGCTTTCTCCGTTCAACTTGTACGCGTGATTTTTCTGCAGCGCAACGGCTTACTTAACAAATACAATAATTATGTCTATTCAAGAAATAAACTAAAATACTTCAGTCAAAATAAGAAAAGATAGTGTTTTAGACATTTATATGATATTTCGGTAAAAATGATTGAGTCACTATGAAAATATTTAATATGTATATCTGCTACAAAGCCAACTTAATCATTATTATTTTTTTATCCATTTTCGCTCCCAATGTGTAGCATATGGCCTCCTAATGGAGGTATCTCAACAGAAGTTTTGTCTACGAAAACTGTTTCAGTGAACTCAGTCGCTCAAACTCACTTTTTTTTCAAAGTGATTAGTAGGGAAAGAAGGATAAGCCTAGAACAGAACTAATTACAACTTCGAATTGAATAATTCTCAAATTCACTGTGATCTTACCGGGAATCGAACCCAGACCTGCGTGATCGGTAGAGCAAGATCTAACCAACTGGGCTACAGCAGGCGACAACCACTCTTGCACACAGACCATAAACAGAAGTTTTAAATTTCTGAGTAAATTTTCAAAGATTTATAAATGCTTTATTCATATTAAAATATTCCAGACGTTACGACTATTATGTTCACAACAAAGTGGAGCCATTTCATCATGATTTTTTTAAAACATTTCTTATAATTCGCAAAAAGATTACATCCGTTTGCAAAAACAAAAAAAACAGAAAATATAATTCAATTCGATTGCAAGGAAACAAAAGAATCACGAAGATTTAAAAAGCAGATCGTGGGAATGCAACAATATGGCAGGTAAAAGTAGACAAATACTGTCGTAGAGACACTGCAGTGAGCAACTCAGTGGACAATAAAAGATTATACAACGACACGCTTCCTAACGGTTCACCCAATCAAAAATTTACTGAATAAAAGTATATTTTAAAAATTTCTTTCTAAAAAAGTTGAATAAATAATTATTACTGATTACTTGGCATCAGCTTATTAGAAACCATTGTAATAAGGTAGAAAATATCATTTTTTTGTAGTTCTACAGCTATTTTTTTTATATATATATATATTACTAGCCAGTTCCCAGTAAGCGTTGCAATGCCACTCAAAGAAAGAAAGTGTGTGTTTTAATTGTGTTTATTGAAGTGCACGTTTTCTTTTTGTCTGTTTGACGTTTGCTGCCGATTGTCTATGTTACGACACACGCGCTACTTACTGTAAGTTAATTGTACTATAACATTCGCGCAAGTGCAAGCATACGTTGTCAAAATGAACTGTTTGGCAGACATACAATTTTTTTTTTTATATATATATATATATAAGACCTATTGTAAGTTAATTTTACTATGTCTATAACCTTCCCGGAAGTGCAAGCAAAAAGTTCGTCAAAGTTTTATTGCAATCGGATGTGTGGTAACGCATAAAGTACGAACAAACAAACATTGATTTTTATATATTCGATAGTCGATAGCTATTCCAACTTATCTAAGCTATATATTCCGGCTAAGAAAAAGTGCACAATACTCGGTTTTTCACATTATTAAATAATTATTAATTAATAAGACTCATTAATAATAGGATTTGAAATTGTCAAATACAAAATGTAAAAGTTGATTTCGGGATAACAACATTTTAAAGTTAGCAGGGAACGCCTTCTCGATGCATATTTGTTTTTTTATTAACTTAAGACAATGAATTCTAGATTCGTGATTGCGTAATCAAAATCATAAGCTTTTGATTACAGTGCTACGAGTTTGAATCCCAGTACAGACAATTTCACAATTTTCAGATGTTTCAATAGATTTCTCGATTTCTGATCGAAAGCATGAGTGTCTGTGAACTCAAAAACTTCTATTCACCCATACAATCAGGTGGTTAAACCAGACCTATAAACTTACTACTGGTCATGTCACCTGTCCTTAACATTTTAGTATATCTTTACTCTCTTTGGAAGCAAAAAGTTTAAAGCAATTATTCTTAAATCGATGACTGGAAATATAGATTATAAAATAGTATTCGCAATTAACTAATTCTCAACTTGCAGACATTAAACATAGTATTGATTTTCATATAATTAAAATATTTTCAATAATCAAACGAAGTACTTTCAAAATTAGTATTCTGTGACTGGTTGTTTGGTACATATATATATATTGCAATTTAAATGTCAACCGTTTTTTTTTTTTTTTACCATGTCCGCTCCCAATGTGGAGCATATGGACTCCTAATGGAGTTTATCACATCAGAGGTGTTTCTACGAGAACTACTTGTTACTCAGTTTCTCAACCTCTCTTTTTCCAAAGAGAGTAGGAATAGAAGGAAATGACTAGGACAAGGCTAGTGGTTAGCTTATCGCTCTCGGTACGCCCCGTTCATATGATAGGATGGGTGGGAGGGGGGAATTCAAGACAACACATACAGAAATTCATAAATCGATTGAAAAATCACACTCGACAACACAACCGAATATTACACTATAAAATCGAAAATAAGTTTCGTGCGACAAAAAAAAATATTGCAAAATAATTCAGTAGCTTTAATTGAATTAAGGTGCGCAGACGACTTGTCGGCGGGCCGAAGAATTATTAGGTCGACGCGATAAAAGTTCGCCGGCGTCGTGTATGGAATCCGCTACGAGCAATGTATTACGTGCGCTTTATCTCGTGATTTTTGAGGCTGATAATAATGGAGACAAGGTTCCGGAGACCATTCTGCGTCCGTTGTTCGTCAGGCGCAGAGATTGACGTTACAATGGACCCTCGGACGGACTGATGGATCGAGGTCGGAAACTGGACACCGCTATTCGCGCAACACGATGCGATTCGGAAATGAATCAATTTCGAGTGTTTTTTTTTATTTTTTTGACAGTGCGGTCAGCACCTTATGATTCTGCTGCAAGCCAACAGATTCGCACTAGAATATTATCCATTCCTAAATAAGTTGGTATCAACGTTTTTCTTTCACAATTTCGGTCAACGTATTCGAGTGGTATCAGTCTAGGGCAGGGTTCCTCAAACTATCTTCCACGAAACATTGGTATTCCACGGAACCAAAATTTATGTTCTGCAACCACCCAGTATTCTTTTCGGAATTCAAATTGTTGCATTTAAAACTGAATTTTTCAATAATATGGTAAAAATATCAACGTATTTTAGTTCTATAGTTTTTTTTTAATATTTTATGCGTTGATAGTTATTTCGGCTTTCGCCATCGTCAGAACTATGCCTTAACGTAAATTATGCTCAACTATATATACTGGCTCCGAAGAGAAACACAATGCATCATGTTATTCACTCTAACATGCTAATTCAAATTATAATTACAATACTGCACTTATTAAATGTGATTCTAGTGTTTCAAAGAACGATAAGCAGTCTGGGCAATGCCAAATCAATAAATTAATTGTTCAATGTAAGTAAGGACTAAATATGAATCGTTCAAATTATGTACATTCACACAGGTTTTGTCACTAACGACCCGGGTTTCGCTATTCGGCATCTTCAGGCGTTTAAGTGCACGTATGAACTTGAACCGACGCTTAGAAAATGAATGTTTCGTGATTATATAAGAAAAAGATGCATCACCGAGTTTAAAGCAATTGTTGGCGAAAATGATAAACCCATGGGAATGCCCACAGATCCGATATTCCGGATCCAGAATCCTTAAATTATAAGTAAGGACGTCACATTCAACCCATTATTTCCCAGTGTTCCAATATTGTAACATTCAGTATTTTTACTTCCACGCCATTATGCATGACGCAAACAAAGTTGAGATTGCATCAGTCTCAATTAGTCTACAGCTAGCAAACATGGGGATCGTTTAGTATTTTTTCAGGTTTGAACCTGTCGAGTGAGCAGTGTTTTTTTATCTGCATCAATTACGGGCAAATTCGGGCAAAACTGGGTTAATGAGATGATTTATCTGTAGTTAAATTAATTTAAGTTCAAACATAGTTCTAATGAGGTCGTAAAGCCAAAATAGCTATCAATTAAACTTTAAAAAAAACTGTAGAACTAATTACATTGATATTTTTTAACTTATTTTAATAGAGTTCTATGAAGTAAATGTCAATTCAATCAATAAAGTAAAGCTTTCACTTTATAGAATATTTTTAAGAAGACAATGGTCACTTCAATGGTCGATTTTAAGTTGTAAAAATCTTTTTTTACTTCTTTATATTGTCTAATATAAATAGTAACTTAATCAAATTGAATTATAAGTTTTCTTAATTATTTAACGAAAATATCTCTCAGTATAAAATTGATGTCAATTAATTTAGTGTTCGTTTTTAATATCACATAAAACTGAAACAAGAGAATGCATACGATTGCAAATAATGCACAATAATGAAGAAGATATAATATATTGAATATTCCGCACATCAATAACCAAGCTCCCACGAAATAAAATTAAAAAAAACAAACATCTAAGTGGATTTCTTGATCGAGCATTAGTACTTAGTGAACATGTCAGAATTAAGTGCATAATGGACTAACAAGATGTCTGTAATTTACAATATGGGAATCGAAGATATTTCCATCTGAATTGGCGGATTCAATTATTCCGGAACGAAAATTTATTAGCACGGATATTTATTCGCCTCCGAGGTATGACATGGTTTATTTGATAGCTGAGTGGACGGTTAAGCACATAGAATTAATTTTGTTTTGCAATAGAACAACGATGGAAAGTCTTACGGGGTCAGTTTTGCTTCACTGTTAGTCATTAACTCTCGCGGCTCGGAGACTAGAAAAATACTTCTCTGCCGATGGGGGTCGTTTAGGGACCCCAGTGGTTTCCTCATTATTGGCCTTATTCTTATGCATTTCAAAAAAATAAATAGTCTAAGGACTTTAAAATATCTCTCTGCATCATTCCTCATACACTTTTTTATAAAAATCCGTGGTTTCTTAATAAATAATCATATTTTAAATTGCGCGTAAAAACAACGTCATCCCAGCACACATACAAAATTGCAACTGACGCGTTTAGCCCAGCTATCTTACGAACGATCGCTGATAAGCGGGCGCTTATCTCGTTATCGCATTATCGCGTATTTATATAAACTACAAAAGGTCTAAAAAAAACTATGATATAAGAATACCTTAATTATAAACATTGTATCACCCATATTAAAATAGATATTTAAGAAAATGTGGGTATTGGGGTTGCATTTCTTGAGTTTAGAACCGTAAAAGTTATTCTGTCGGTCGCCATATACACGGTATAACACCAAAAAAATGTACCTATTTTCGTTGCCCGATCAAGGGTTTGATTGCCTTAATATGTTAAACTATCCAATATTTAAAAAGTTTCAATAATATTCAGATTATTTAACAAAAAACAGCGACATAAAATTGAATGGGTTAAAAATAGTTGCACTTCAACTATTTAAATTCAAAAATAAAATATTGTAGCCAAAGAGAGTTCTATGGGGAGCTACACTATAAGTACAAATCATCTAACCGAAAGTTCATTTAATTCTAAGCCAAATTAATTTTGATAACAAGTGGAATAAAAAAGTACGTAATTAAATTAAATTTTATATTAAAAATGAATTATTGGTGGAAGCTCATATTATATATGTACAATATATAATAAGTACAACCGGGGACGATTTTCGACTGGTGATGCTGCTTTGCCCGACCATGCTATACAATTTAAATAAAGATGACTTTGTCGGTCTATTGGTATATTCACTTCTGAAGGTGTTGACTTTATTATAATGAAGTTCTACCAAATAAATGTCGATTCAATCAATCTATTTTTAATGTAACTTTGACGGTAGTGTGTTGCCTAAAAAACTTTGCAAATAACATAAAAATGTTTGTAGAAATAAATACATTACACAGATGTTATTTAATTTAAGATATTTAATATTTCGACTGAAGGTGCTTGGTAGAATTTCATTATTAAATTTGAATCGTTCAATGAGTTTAAAGCCATTGCTGGCGAAAAGGATTAGCCCATGGGAATGCCGACATATTTGAATGGATTGAATATGTCGAAAGGCGAAACCCGGATCGTTAGTGACAAAATTTGTGTGAATGTCCATAGTTTGAACGATTCAAATTTAACAGATGTTTTTGTTTTTAATAGAGTTTCGTAACAATTGAAAAAGTTTTTTTTTTAATATTAAATTACATAGTGTTAAAAGTCTCTAGATATTTACTTAAGAAAAACTTAAGGAGAATTCAGCAGTCAATAAACAAATACTGAATTTGTTTTTGTACAGTTCAGAAATCATTCGATTCAAACTCTGCAGAACTAAAGAGTAGTATAATCAAAGACGCAAAATCTGATGAAATTCCGCAAAAATAAAAGTGCCCAGAATTTACATTGACACTGCGCAACGTCACGCGCTAGAGTAGGGGCGCTATCTGTCCCCGGGATCCCCCCGGCCCGAGTTTATGACGATTTGAGTAGACGGGGGAGAAACGACCGCGGATCGCTGGTCACGACTTGACGGGCGATCGTGTTCGCAGATCGCAGCCTCTATGCGGGGCTTCCTACTTAGATACAAATTAGAGACAAAACTGAAAAGAGAGGGCCGTGCCGTACTATGAATAGACCTCAGTGCTGGGCTGAGCCGCAAAATATTCCATACTGAGTCGTGCTTAATTTATTGTACTGAAAGCAAACCGTATGAGAGGTGAAGTGAGCCAAATGATATTTAAATGAGTCATATGCGATTTAATATTGTACATGTCTTAAAAGTATTGTAAAAGTGAATTAAGCTTAGTAAATACACTGCAATAGTGCTATCTACTTAATATATTAATTTGAAGAAAAAACACAATATTCTGTTGACATTGCTCGCCATGAGCGAAACCGGTCCTGACCTTTATAAATAAAATGCAAATAAAAAACAAATATATATTTTTTTATTAATATAATACCTTTCCACCAATTATTGACAGTGAGCACCCTAAACGTGATATAAATATGAAATACACCAAAATACCAAGTAAAGACGTGATTGTACTTAAAATACAATAGAATTTAATTTCCGTGCGATCTTGTTATAAAGCTAGTAGTATAATAACTAGTTAAAAGCTGTACCTACATTATCATAAAGGATTTTAAGAGTTTAAACATTAAAAAGCAATGTCTCTGATTCGTCTCTGTTACTGTGTGCACTTTGCGCCGCACTGCACTTTGCACCGCGCGACCAGGATGGGACGAAGTCGATAAGCTTGAAGCTTCCTCCGCTATATTTCGTCCCACGGCGAACGGCCCAAGTGCACCTTTCGGAGGCGGGCCTGGCCTCAGCTGTTTGATGCGGCGAGACATATTACAAATTGAGGTGCATCTTGATTTAGGGAATATAAAGTGCATATTACAACAAACAGGCAACTTTACTGTGAAATTACTCACGTAATTCCTGCATATTGTTCGTACAGCGCGTATAGTATAAGAAGGGTTTTATAGTTGATCAACGTTATAAGAAAAATCAAACACTAGACAGTATAATTCTCTCGAATTGAAAAATAAAACTCTAATAGAAATATTTTTAAATAATATTCTTAATAGGAAGAGTTGCTCGGCATTGCTTACATTGTTTCCAATTAATAGAGTAATCACCAATATATCTGATTGATTGCAGCTCATTAGTTTAATAGTTTGTAATGTTTAACGTCATTAGTAGTATGATTATATTTGTATGCTTTGTTTCGATTCTATAACCCCCTCCTTGCTCCCCTAAAAAGGAAAAAAAAACCCAAACTTCATTTTGTAATTTAATAATTTAAATGTTAGAATCAACCTTGCTTCGTTACTTAAGCAAATTTTGCGATAGTAAGTCTGAGGATGCCTCTGAAAGAGGCGAAACACGTGTCACAGTTAGTCGCACAATACGTGGAATAATCAAAGTTATTTTTAATTTCATATTAAAATGAACTTCCACAAAGTTACCGCTGAAACCATCGAAAGTACTAATTGATAATTCATCTGTATTTTTTTTCATTATATCAAAAATATTTTGTCAACAAGGTGTATGTGGTTTCCATAGTCAAGAGGTAAAAGCTTCGTGTAACAAAATTAGATTTTAAGTTAATTTTCAGGATATTTAGAATATTTACTTATTTATTTTTCAACGTACGACAAAACTGAACGACATTATTATTGTGGGACTATTGATACAATTTGATAAACATTCAGCAATTTGTTTTTTTAATCTTCTGAATATCATCAGCTTTCTGACCAGAAAATGATACATACAAAGAAATTCTTCACCTGGAATAACTTAATAATTCCAGTTTGCCAAAAAAAACATTTATTTTTAACACCTCCATGCCTATGATGCAATCGTAAATAGTTGAGCCATTAAGTCATTCAATATTTCTCTTAATATTGTTAATAAGTATTTATCATTTTAGGTATTCTAGGATATATAAATTTTTAAATTATTTTTTTAGCTGATAACTTAGATTTAAACTGTCAATAAACAGTGAAACTGAGATGCCATCATGGCAGGGAACGTGATTTTTTAGGATGGCATGTTACGGGTTAAAGTCAATTATTATTAGTGTTGATTTAAAAGCAGACAATTGTTCCCGTCTATTAATTTTAAATTGTTATTTGCGTCAGGTCGGTATTAATGCATATATATATTGATATTAAAATAATCTAAGTAACATAAAATATCGATTCTAGAAGTTGTATCTTAAAGGCTGAAATTTGTCATTTGCTGTTTACTCAGAACTATCAATCTGTTACTTACCGCCTTCTGCAAGAAAAGTGACGATATGTTTATTGTTTGCATAATGTACATCCGTCAAACTTAAATTGGTTGAACTGTTATTGAATATAATAAAATATAGCAGCTACGTGTATATATTTCCCATTACACATTTCTGTTGAAGGTATAATTCGCAAGGCAATTCGATTTGATATAGAGAATTAGCTTTTTTCACCAATGTTTGCGGTTGATCGCATTGTGCGTGAGATAAATTTATTATATTGAGAATATTGCAAGTCGACATGAGGCGATAAAACAAATGCAACCGAAAGACAAATTACGTTGCGGTTTCGGTCGTATATTGAAACAATTTAAAGTAGGCTCCCGGCTTGGGAAACGGTGATTGAAAAGGGAATCAATTTGAGCGAGCATAAAAGGAAATATGAATTTCTTGTTTATTCACTGCCAATTTGCTACAGTTTTTTTTCCTTCTCAACGCAGTCCGACTATAAGATGATTATTTTTATTTCCATCGACAAATTGAATAGAATTGATCGTTACAGCAAAATTGGATAATCTTACGGTGGCATTAAACAAACGCAATATTTCTAAACGATTACATGAATCGAGCAGAATTGTTTTTACTAATTTTACGACATTCATTTAAGTTTACTATACCTACTCTTAAAGTAATCAAATATCTTTTTTAACAACGAAACTCCGAAACTCAGTACACTAAAATCTAAATAATATAATACAACATTCTTCACACCAAGAGTCTTTTCATACCCAAGCTATGACCTATCAAAGAATACCTATTCTAGGTATAACATCAAACAGTTCTGCATAGTACATACTACCAGACAAGCAAGATAAATCTTTTGAAGTATTTGAAAACCAATTCTAAGAAATAGTAATATCAGTAGAATCTTATCCGAACTGGAACGTTTTTCGATTGGTGTAACAAAGTTAATTTATTCAAAGGAAAATGACCCAAATAACCAGCAACATCGCTGTGTACCAGGCTATTTAAACATTCACTAATGTACGTGGAAAAAGCACGGAAGAATTTAGAAATACGTTGGATGGTTGCATTGGATCAAAGATGCTTGTAGACAGGTACTATAGCTTCATTCAAATAAACTAAGTATAATTTAAGATTTCGACTGAAGGTGCTTGGTGGAATTTCAATATTAAATTTGAATCATTCAAATTATGTACACTCCCACAGATTTTGTCACTAACGATCAGTTCAAGTTCATCCGTGCGCTTGAACGCCTGAAGATGCCGAAAGGCGAAACCCGGGTCGTTAGTGACAAAATCTGTGGGAGTGTACATAATTTGAATGATTCAAATTTAAACTTAGTATGTTTTGCCAAACAAATGTTTAAGCTATTTTTTGGAGACGATTAAAAGGAAGGGTTTGCATATAGTCAGCAGTTGTATAATTTGTTTGCGATATTTCTACTAAGCGGAAACGTTATGAAGATAAAAACACAAGCAAAGGTAACGAATATATGGAAAAATACCATAAATATACAAATTAAATGTATATCTAGTGGAATATTAAGTTTGATTATTCATATTACAGAAATTTCTTTACTGCGTGGTTCGACTACAAAACTATTTAAAGCATATAACATTCATTCAAACAGAATACTACGATTAACACAAGCTTGAAACTAGGAATCTTCAGACGGATATCGCAAGGAAATAACCGTGCTTGGTCCTAAAGGCGTCCGATAATAGGTATAGTAACTTTGAATAAGGCTTTAGCTGGAAGCTTCAGGCTGTATCAATAACTGCTTGTTGTTGCTGTTGATCGGTATCATACATAGCTTCCCTACTCGATTGCTACGTCCGGTCCCACGGCCTGTAAGTAATGGATAACCTATGATTCAAAGAGCTTTTAAAAAACATATTTACTAGATAAATGTAAAGCAGTTAAATGTACGGTGTGATAAAGTAAAGCTTTAAGTTTTAACGTTGGTACTATTTTTGAAATCTATCTGAAATAATAATTGAATATAATTGAAAACTGCAAAACATTTTATTAATAAATATTTAATTAATTTGGGTACGAAGCCACTTTAAACAACCACATATTTAAAATAAAAATGTTGCGTAAATTTTAAAAAAATAATTCTTAAACAATTTCTAAATTTTAATCCGGCAGTGTTATATTTTGTTTTCAATTAAATTGCAATAAATTCGTTCGCAAACGGCGAGTAAAAAATGTTTACGATCAATGTTATATGTAAACACCTGCCCAGCATATCTGCAGACGATCCAAAGATGCAGCATTCCTTTGTGCCAAAGCACAAGACTATCTAACGATGCGAATAATTTTGATTTGATTGGACAAGGTGGACTTTTTGCATTCTGATATTCTAATGCTAAAATGTCTTTTTGCTTGTCAGAGCTTCGAACTTCATTACGATTCGAGCTTTTGTATCAGCATATCGTTATTTTTATAAAAGTTTAATTCACAAATACAAATGATTTATAAGTTAATGCAATTTATAAATTCCGGTAAAATCAAGTTATATATTAATATATTTTTTTAATTTAACCATGTCCGCTCTAAATGTGGATTATATGCACTCATTACGGAGCTTATCTTGACATACGTATTTTTATAATAACTCTGTTTTACTTAACGTATTTTTTTCCATCGATAGTAGAAATATAAGGATAATAACAGGAATATTGGTTACCTAATCACCCCCGCTATGCCCTGTTTTTAGGATAATCAATTTATAAAACTTTCCGTTCTGGGATTCGAACCTGTAAACGAATTTAAAGACGTTGACCACTCGACCACGCAAAGCGTTACTATACGGCAGCAATTTCCAGCCTGGGAGGCGTGGACTATTGCAAAAGGAGGCGCGAACAATCCAAAATATTTATTTAGCCTTTAAAACATGTCTTTATTACTACATGAAATAACGGATGGGGAGGCGTGAAAATATTTTTTTCAAAGTTAAAAAAGATTGGAAACCACTGCTATACGGTATTTTGTTTACTCAAGTTAATAAATCAGCGAATGATAGATAGTACGGTGCACCATTAAATAATATCAACCTAATAATAAAAAAACTAGAAACCTTTCTGGTCATTTTTTTCTAATGCTCTGAATATTTAAATGAATTAGTCCTATTCTGGTAAGTAATTCGATTATTTTGCCAAGTTAAACAAGAAGTACGATAACGTTTCTGGCACTATTCTAAATAAAACTAAGATCGTTAAATCATACATTAATATATTTATTTATTACATTTTTTATAATATTATTTAATGATCGAGTGAATAACTATAATTGCGTTAATAATTCTTAAGATTTTGTAGCGTAAAATATAATAAAATGTTATATTATACGGTATCCTGTCGTGTATTTAATTTATCAATGAAGTTTATTGAAACTCGTTTCGCTGTCTTTAAACAGCAAAATCAATGTTGTTTATCTAAAAGATCAAACCGATACCTTCCAATCGCATTCTTTATGTTAAGGCTCACCCACTGACCAAGCCAATTATTGAATGAAAACTATCGATTTCTCACGAGGACTCGACCATTTACGGACGCTTCGCAAAAAGCCGTTTAAAAGCTCTCGTTAAAAATCCACCCTACAAATCCGAGGCAATTATTTCATTTGTTACTTTGGATGCCAGCAAGAGTATTGATTACATTTTTCTTATTATTAATTAAGACGCCAATACGTGCAACTCTTTAATTTTTTCTAATATCTACTTTAAAATATTTTTAATAAGGAGACAGTCAAATCATTTATTTACACGAATAATTTTATATGTTCAAAACATTTGTTTTAAAGAAAGTTACCAATGGCAAATCGGATTTGATCGGTGTTCCAAAATAAGCCATTATCTTTATTTCGTAGAGCATGCCAAACCTATTAAGGTACATATGACATAAATTCAATCATATGGAGGATTATTGTTAAGATTTTTTTTATTAAATATATAAAGAAAAAATCTAACAACATAAAAGAAGATAATTAAACAAAAACACATTATTTTTGTTTTGCTAATAGAAGTGTCTCCACAGATTTATTTCTACGAGAACTGTCTGTAACTCATTTACTCTTTTTTTGGAGAGAGTAGGAATAGAATGATAATAAAAACACAATATTCATTTGTACTTCATTCCACTTTATTAATTAGGTCAGGACCGGTTTCGTTCATCGCAATAATTATTAACTGATCATCAATTGACAATGCTCGCAATGAGCGAAACCGGTCCTGACCTAATTGGAATGAAGTACAAAGTAATATTGTGTTTTTATTAATATAATGCCTTTCCACCAAGTATTGACAGTGAACACCCTAAAAATGATAGAATGATAAGACTTGGACAGTGGAGAAAAACCTGCGACCTGAAGGTTACTCTGATGCGACCTTTTGACTTGATCAAAATATTCACTTTGATAAAAAAAATTATAAGCAAGCGTTAGGAAAAAGAGCGTAATCAACCCATTATATGCTCCACAGTCGAAAAAAGGGAGGTCGGTGTCAACCTTTTCTTTACTGCGGCTTTATGTTGATTTTGATAAATGTATGTAGCCTTTTGAATTAAAAAGGTTCCCCACCCATGATCTAGACTGTGACATTAAATAAAAAAAACCAATATCAAGTAGTAAAATTCTTTTTCAGAAGTCGATAATAGTCAACATCTGCAAACATATAAAATACTAGATTTTTAATGATTCTCAGTGTATATTGTTAAGGTTTACATTACTTTTAATTTAATACAGGATTCAGCTCAGACTTCTCGGACAGGGTATTAAAAGTTAACTAGTCAACATCTCTATTCGTCAGTTTGTTGATTAATTAAGAGATATGTTTGTAAGCTTTCAGTACAGCCACATGAAAAAGAAAGCAAATAAAGAAGACTTCCTTGCTAGTAGAACAATAAACTGTATAATTAAATAACATAAAATCCTACAGTTTGCTCTCATTCCAGACAAATTTATTGTAGACTCTGTGATTTTATGGCCTCATAAAAAAGACGTACATGAATGGGTTAGTGCAAATTGAACAACTGTGTGCAACCAATTCAACTTTATATTTGCGCAACGTATTTATGACATAAAAGTAGGAAAAAAAAATGCATTGGATGAGAGTACAAAAAAATACATACCAAAAATAATGTCATGAGTTTACATGTCAACCTACCGTTGATGTCTAGATTTCTTTTGCCAACAATATGACGATATGGAATCAACGATACAAATAATTCGATTTAACAATTAAAGTTAACCTTTTTGAATCGTTCAAATTATGTACACTCCCACAGATTTTGTCACTAAGGACCCGGGTTTCGCCTTTCGGGATCTTCATGCGTTTAAGTGCACGGATGAACTTGAACTGACGCTAAGTAAATGAATGTTTCGTGTATATATAATAAATATATGTATCACTGAGTCTAAAGCCATTGCTGGAGAAAAGGATAAGCTCATGGTAGCTCCGTAGCGGTAGCCAACGACGTTGACCACTCGACCACACAGGCGGCAAATTCTACTTATGCCATATCCAAAAAATATCTCATAAACGTATTTTTTTGTTGTAACTTCTACGTCATTTGAACATATTATGAATGTTTCACTTGATAAGCACAGTTACGTAATCCAACATTTAATTAATGACTGCCCTTAGTTTAACAGGTAAAAAATGTAAAATAGAAGCAATATCTTTTATACCTATGACTCCAACAAATTAAAACCGATATGCAGAAAATCAAATAAGGTTTCCGCATAATCTTATACTGTATTACAAAGAAACGCCGACGATAGAGGATTATTGCATTGCAATTATTTATTTTACGACAATCAAGAAGGATAAATTAAAAGCGCGACAGATTCAATACACCTCACATGACCTGCCAGTTTACATAAATGTGATAAAAGCTCCGAGAAAGCTCACAACAAAATCAAGCTCGTGTTTTCTTCATATTATTCACCCACTATTTATTTGACGACAGTCGGCAGGGATATAATTCCAAGCACGATAGATTCAAAACGACGAACAGGACCTGCCAGTTTACATACATGTGATAAAAGCTACGAGAAAGCTCATAACAATGATCAAGTTTGCTTTTCTCTCTCTATATATATATATATATATATATATATATAATTTACTTACGAATACAAACATTTATTAAATGTGCATGATACATATACGCAATATTGCACAAAATATTATCGTATATAAAACTGAAGATAAATAACAGTCATATATCAAGAGCTAATAAAACATCGTGTTTAGATTTAAATAGTTGTTTAAAAAATTAATTTACTTTAAACGGACTTAACCCTCCAGGGACGAGAGATTTATTTTCGATAAAAAAAATATTTTTTAATCCGTATTGAAGTCACGAACAACTTTTATTCGTAACAAAAATTAAAAAAAAAAAAAAAACGCAAAGTCGTTGTACAGAAACCCCTCATGACTATACGGTCATGCTCATCCTTTTATTACCGTGTAATATTGTGTACGGACAGTAGTAAAGACGAGCGTGACCGTATGTACACGCAAACATTCGGGATTGAAATATAGCTAAAAAATATTTACAATTTGACCTCTTTAGATCAACATACTTTCAATACAAATATATTAGCAAAAGAACTGTAAATAATTTGATGTTTTGATAAAAAAAAAATTCAAAAATTTCATTAAAAAAAACGGAAATTCAAAAAATCGCATGTGCTTTTGGTGACCGTTTCTGTCCCCGCGGCTGATGACTAACTGAAGTCTGTACCCTTCTTAACCAAATATGAGTGAAAGCAACGATATGCAGGTAGAAAAAAGATGAATAGTGAGATAAATAGACAACGGTGTTTACTGTGACCATATGGTCACGCTCGTCCTTGGATGGTTAACAGTGCTTTTTTTACATAACAAAAGGTGGCAGAACTCAATTCTTGTCAAGCTTTTTTTTCTTATTTATGTACGTTCTCAATTTAGAGGATATGACTTCCTAATTTAGGTATCATAACAGAGTTTTTTTACGAGAACTGCTTATTAGTCAATTGCTCAACCTCCCTTGCTTTAAAGAGTAATGATAGAAAGAGAGCTGTTACAGGACTAGTATTTAACTAATCGCATTCGCGTTACTCTGTTAATTTCAGGTTTGGAAAAGTTTGAAGGAAAGTATAGAAAGAGGTAATAAATACCATCGCATTCGAACGTGAATTAGAATTTGATCTTGTAGATTCAATCTTAGTTGTGACAATTTTTTTTACTGTTATTACTTTTTCGAAAATTTTGCGAAAAAAAGTGCCGGAACACGGTTCTAAAGAGTTAAATGAGAAAAAATCACTGCTTAAGGATACAGGATAACGAAGGAAATAATTAGTGATATTTAACTAATTATATCCGGTTGATAATATTAAATTTGGCTAGATATTAGAAAGCTTGAATTTTGAGGACAGCGTAGTGAAGAATTGTTTTAAATCGATTATTCAAACGAAGCTTTACAGAACAATAAATAAAGAAAAATAATACATCAATATTTTTATTGATGTATTATTTTCACAACATAATAATTGTATTAAATATTATTTGTATACGAGAAATTAAACATAAATATGTACCATGTGTTCGTTTGAGATAGGCTTTTGTGCGTTCGTGTGGTAGTAAGGAAGGCTGCGGCGGCTTGCGATTGAACATCAATGATCATTCACGTCTGTTGGGTGCATATTGCATTGCCTGCGGTGGGCGGTGAAGTTTTACTATCTTGAATAGAACCTTCGCTACAAGCAGTCATACGCAACGATGTATTTCTTACAAACATGAATATTTTCACGTTTATTTATAACTTTCATTAATATTGAATTCATTATTTTAGAATATTTTGTTTTTTATATATGTTATATACAATGAAAAAGACATTTTAGATAATTAAGCTGGGCTTAAATTGACGAGTAAATTCGTCACAGAAACATATGTTCTAGATTTTTTTAATCAAGCAAATAAATATTATTATATATTACCAAGACATTGTGTAGATTAGCGATTATCATCCAAAAATCTAACATAATAACAATGATTGTAAAAAAAAACATTTTTAGTACTTTTTCCACATAAAATTTATTGGATCGGTTTTATTATAATGCTATTCCACCAAGTATTGACAGTGAACACCTTAAAAGTGATTGTACAGATGTTAAATTTTAATCGTTCAAATTATGTATATTAAAACAACTTTTATCACTAACGACCCGAGTTTCACCTTTCGGCATCTTCAGGCGTTCAAGTGCACGGATCAAATTGAACTGACATCTTTCAAAATTAATAGTTTTTTTTTAATAGAAAAAAAAATGCGTGTGATATTTTCTTGGAATTGAAAATACAGCCAATTTTACATCAAATACAAACCACATTTTTTTTCCATATAATGATTTTTAAAAATAAACTTTGTCAATAATAATGAAGATTTGATATAATTAGAAAAACGTCAATACTTAACAGTCTGGCGTTTATAGTTTATCCATCGTATTATTTAAGAGATACACCATTTCTTTTTAGCTGTATTAATTATTTGAAGGAAAATGTTAAGCTTTTCATAGCAACTATTTTCCTGTAACCGATTTGATAGCATACCTATAATACTAGCTCGAGAACAGTTATACATTAGAAAATCTCTCATCTCTAATAATACAAATACAATATGCAGACCATGCAACTAAACAACATAATTGGAGGACAATAATTGAATGATTAAAACAGTAAAAAAGGTTAGTGTTAACTGTCTGTCAGAGCTTTTAAGCTACTGTCCGTGACATATCGTGTATCCGCGCGTTTACATGCAATCCAGCACACGAACAGTCTTGCGGCATACATGGTTTAATCAGCGATGATACAGTGAAGTTTACTGCGTTTGATTTGTGAGGATGCAATGAAAAATATCTTAATTATCGAAAAACGTAATTTCAATGAGTTGTATATCGTAAATCTTTTATTATTTAATATTAACACCGCGTATAAAATCAGTTACTATTTGTGACAAAAGACTAGTGTAAAATGATGGAGAAGAATTAATCAAAATGTTCAACCAACAATTGGATCGTACTTATATTTGTCACTGCGTCACTTTATCGCAAAGCGTTAACCTAGTGACGTTACAAAACAATTAATTCATCTAAACATTCTTTTTGCAATCAAAGTTTGTGCATAGCAACCAAATCTGAATAATTTGAAAGAATTTAACTCTATTGTGCTTTAAGTAACGCACATTCTACAGAACGTAAATTTAAATAGCTTGAAAATAAATAAGGATCGTCTACTTTATGAACAGGATCATTAGTTGTATTAACCGCTTCAGTACCGTAAGACCACTGGTGGCCGCTACATACGAACGGCGTGAATTCCGTAAGGCCACTGAAGACCACGAATGTAACTTGAACATATTAAACTATATATATATATATATATATATATCATTTTATAAGTAAACTTTTAATATTCATAGATTCAGTCCTATTTTTTAAAACTATTCAAAAATTATTAAAAACATGCGGTAGGTATGTGAGTGAACGTTTTTTAGCTTAAAACATCGCGGTACTGAAAAGGTTAAAAGGATCGGCAACGGTTATCGATAGAGAACTTTCAAATTTTGATGTTAGTACCCTTCGTCCAGTAGAAAAAGACAAAACCACGACATTTATTTTATAATTTGTAACTTAACAATTAGGATCACCTTTTAGATTATGCGTAAACCTTGCAGTGTTCTGTCTGATGATGTTTCTAAAACAGGCGAAACACGTGTCACATTTTGTTACATAAGTGAAATAAAAGTGTTGGCAAATTTATTTGCACTGCCGAAACCATCGAAAATATATTGTTTCAGTATTTTTATAAATATAAAGTCTCGCTAAATAACTAATTTTCTTTACTAAATAAAACTTGCTACTAAAAATAAACTACATATTGTCCCTGTGAAGTAAAACAAAGTTTAGCGCAGTTAACTTCTTATCGTAACAGGTGAGCTAATATAACCAACATGGGAACATATCCTGACATGTATGCAACATGAAAACGTGCGGTCAGCCAACTGCGGACATGCGCAGGCCCACGATCTTCGAGTGCCGCGTGAATGGAGGCTGTACCGGTCAGTGAGACGTCAGTTATGGAAGCTGATGATGAAAAAGGCATTTGTTTTCCAGGATACATGTTTGCAATAAGACGAAGCGTTATTGAATGGCAAATGAATAAGAGGGCAGAGCATTGTTTTTTTATTGTTAAAAAAATTACGACATGTTCTATAGTTATAAGTTCTTAAGTATGCGCTCTTTAAATGTATTTTAAAAGATTAATCCATTAGTTTAATGTAATCCCATTACAAGATGTAACATTGTATGTTTGTCCGTAGTGCAGTGGTCAACGTCATTGGCTTTCTTGATGGATTTCACGTGTCCAAGTATCAATACGAACAGCATTTTTTTTGGAACCCTTCCAATGTTAAAATAACCTAACCTAACATAATCCAATCATTCTATCCGTACTATCTTTTAAAAAAGAGATTTTTAGCAACTGAGTAACGAGCAGTTATCGTAAAAAAACATCTGTTGAATTACTTTCGTATCGACTGAAGAAAGGAAAAAAGACGTAACCCACATATATAAAATTTTACAGGAGGCACAAAAAATGTGTTGTGGCACAAAAAATGTTTAGGCCATATGCAAATTATGAAATATACGCAACCTGGAAGTGCACGGAGACTTCTAAACTGGTATTTCATTGACATAATCTAATATTAGTTAAAGAAATTTTCTAAGAAAAACTTTTTTTCAGTCGTTTTCTTGGTTTCAATTTTACAAGCTCATCTTTTTTCAAACTTAAAAGTTAAATTTAGATACTAATTCTGGATTTGCAGCTTACATCCCTTTGATAGAACGTATATAAGCTGTTTTGAAAAAACTGTGGGTAACGTCCTTTTTCCTTTCCACAGTCGATATGTATACCGTATTCCATACATTGGGAGCGGGACACTGATTTAATAACAAAAAATACATTCTGAACTTGACAGGATTTATCAATAATTAGGTATTGCAAAATATTTGTGATAAATTCACAAGTGTATTATAAATTTGCAATGGAACAGACTATGTCCATGAAAATATCAATACCAAGTTGTCGCTATTTTCAAAGACTTCGTTCCCCTATTGTATATGTTTAGAAATCGTGCCGCGGCATGACATAAAATTCATTTCAATATTTATCCATAAAATCCATTTTCATCCGCCGTTTTGAGTTTCCCATTTCAAAACCGAGAAATCATTGTATAAATATGAAGTATCTCGTCCAGCCTAAGGCGGATTTATTTCGTACGTCTTCATACAAGGAATGTGAGACCGATCAGGGCGACGAGAGCTGGAGCTTTCTTTCACCTATCACTGCCTTTAGAAAATGTACAATGCACCGTAGCTTTCTAAATATTATCTCCGCTACTAAAATTTTGAATATCAAGGCTAGAGTCTAAATTCTTACGAATTTGTTTCAAAGTAAAATATATACATTTCGTAAGATTTTATAAAATATTTGGCGTTATACTATATCCAAGCCTTCAAATTTCAATTTCGTTTTGACATTAGCTCTGTTCTTCTGCGTACTTCTGACGGTTTGCAAACTGTTTTTGAATTAGAATCTAAAAGCTTTCAATTCGATTCTAATTCGAGAACCGTTTGCAAACCGTCAGAAGTACGCAGAAGAACAGAGCTACTGCATAGGCTTTTATCGCTGGACCACAGAACACACTTTTTTAAAAAAATATATTATGACGTCAGGCATAATGTGATCAAGCTCACATTGTTTTATTGAGCCCTATAAAGGTGAAATGAGCCAACTAGTAAAATGGTAAAACATTTTTCTTTGACTGTTAAGTACAATCACGTCTTTATTTGGTATTTTGGTGGATTGTATATTTTTAATATACGGATATAACACTATTGCAACGTGTATTAACTGATATTACTCCACTTTTACGTTACTTTAAGTTTTAAAACATGTACAATATTACAACGCATATAATATTTTTTTCCAAAATAACACCTGGCCCACTTCACCTTTAATGGGCCCATTTATAAGATATATATATTCATGTACAAAACCTCAAATTTAAGTTTGATATTGACATTGCATAAGACTTTAATTTATTATCCTGTCAGGCTGAAGTGATATACATCAATCTCATATTGTTTATTCAACGATTAAATTCTAAAATAAATAAACTGATTAAAGTTAATTATTTTAGCTAGTAAGCATATTAATTATTGATAGCAATAATAAATGTGTCCACCACGATCAAATTGCAAATAAGAAATAGATAGATATTTTTTTTGTATTGATCTTTTAAGAAAAATACATCGTACGTTATCATACGTAACCGAACCAAGTCGACAAGTTAAAGTATAAATTAATATTTTGCTGAGTTTGCACTCAGCTCTCGTAGCATTGCCAATATTTATTATGCACAATGAAATGTCTTGGTGTAGATATAAATAATAAAAGCGAAACGCCGTAAAGATTAAATATTACAATGGATGTTAACAGCGCGGGGTGAAATAATTTCCATATTTTGCAGACAGCCTGACGGAAACTTACTAAGGTCTTATACAATATTGGGAAACGTAATTTAAATATAGTGGCAACTCATAAACAAGCTAAACAATTTAAAACGCAAACACTTTAAAGTTACAATTAATTTTGAAATAATATGTATTTATTTAATAATGTATGTATGTAACGCGGTGGTACGGCGTTCTGGCACCTTTTTTCTTGGCATTTTAATGTTTCAATAAATATTCGATTTTTTTTTTATTTCTCTTTTAGATAGATAGATCGAAATATGTAAACAATATATTGAACAGTGGAGAAAATTTCACTGCGGTTCAAATATATATAAATACAGACATTGATTGATATATGACGTTTACATTAATTAATATTGAAAACGAATTAAAATCCCTTATTTAACGAAGCTTATTATGTATTGATAATAAAATAAAATATGTTCACAATACCAGCTCTTAATTATGGATATGAAATTATGACTGTTTTAATGTAGTTATCTTATATATATACAAAAATGAATTTTTGTATGTTTGTTTGCAAAAACTTCGGCATCCATGGATTCGAATGCCACTTCGGGGAAGGTTGTAGGTCTTTTATATAAAAATCAATGTTTGTATGTCTGCCAAACAGTTCATTTTGACAATGCATGCTTGCACTTGCGCGAAGGTTATAGTACAATTAAATTACAGTAGGTGGCGCGTGTGTTGTATCATAGACAATCGGCAGCAAACGTCAAACAGACAGAAAAAGAAAGCATGCACTTCAATAAACACAATTAAAACGCAAACATTTTCTTTCTTCGAGTGCCATTGCAACGCTTGCCGGGTACCGGCTAGTAACAAATAAAAAATAAAACACAATTTAACGATACTGTAAAAATAGCTGTTCGCTTTTAAAGATGCATAAAGCAACTGTTTACGAGACATAACTTCATAATAATGCTGAAACTAAAATGCAGTAAAAACATTAATTCATTTTACACACTTAAATTTATGACCACCTTATTTATTACGACGCCGTTTCCGGTCGAAGTTGGGTAGTTTCGCCACACTGGCTATGTTGCTATCCGACAGGTCCCGAGGCCTACCGAAGGGCGGTTCCGAGACCGAATCCCATCGCCGAATGACATCTGTCGACGCTCGGGGATCACCGGTCACGACCGGGGCTGACCCGGGCTTGAATCCGTGACCTTTCGTGCAATAATAACAACGATATTACCGCAGGCAGCTTGTATAGAAAGAATAAGGCAATTACGAATCATAATAACTTCATTCTGAGTTCAATTGTAATAGCCTCATAACACAGCGTTTAAATTGGATCAAACGTAATCACCATTTCTTCGGTGTTTTTTAATTGAATGTATAAAACGTTTTTTATCAGTTGAAATTAAACTATAACTCGAATACTTCTTAAATTAACTGTATTTAAAATTAATACTGATTAAATAATAAAAGTTAAAACAAATTAAGCTCAGAGTAACGCAGGGCAACACAGATTTTGTATTACACGAAGAAGCACAGACCTGCGTATATGCTGCAACGCAGTCACGCGTCTGTCCTGCTCTACGTTGAAGTGCCGGCACAGATTCTCGCGTGGCACGTTCACGTTTGGAGTGTTATTTGGATTTTGCCGCGAACATTACCAAGAAACTAGTGAATTAGTGAATACTGAACTTTGTTTATACGATCCTACTAACATAGACTAATCTTAAGAGACATTGAAAGAGTTATTTTGTGTCATTCATTTATGTCACTTACGAGACGCGGTTGTCACAGCATACGCTGGGCTTATATGTCTGCTTCGTCAAACTGTACTTACAATTATAACATTTATGAGATATAGCATAGCTTACGGGTTCAAGTCCCAGAACGAACAGCATTTTTTCGATCGATTTCCGTATGAATGCATAGGTGTTTTTGATGTCTAAAAATTTCTTCCCACCTTCTAATCCTCCAATTACAAGACGTAGCGAGAGCGATTAGTTAACCATTAGTCCTTTCCTAGTCCTATCCCTCTACCCCTAGTACTCTCTTCGGAAAAGAGAGGTTGAGCGACTGAGTAACAAACAGTTATCGTAGAAAAACTTTTGTTTAGATACCGCAATTGGGATGAGCGAACATTACTAAAAAAAAATAGCCCACAGAGAATTACGTTACTATTCCCTTATATTTTCTTTCATCGACTTTTTTGATTATATTATTTGTTTAGTTTAACACTAAGTTCCACTATTTTTAACACAGCAAGAAAACAGGCATGGAAATAGCTTAAGCCTATCGTCATTTTGTTAGATATCATTTTAATTGAATCCTGTATTGAAGAAATATAATTTCAATGCATAAATTATAAAGTCCAAGAAGACGTTCATCCGGATTAAGATTAACGGAGATGGCAGTAATCCGCCAGCAGGGGAAATATTAAATATTCTAGCGTAACGCTGCACGAGTGAACAATAAAATAATTCCAGATCCTTAACTCGTTTATATTTACTTGGTAATCGCTAAGCGTCGGCGAATTTAACTACCAAGTTTAGCGAATCGGTTTTACTACTCTTCAAATGCATAATAAACAGAGATGTCTGTTTATTATATCATTAACGTCAATAATGAACAAAGTCTTTAAGGGTGCATTATTATTAAGTCGATGGCTATTAATGAGGGTCCATAACAAATTGGTCAAAGTCGTTAGCTTCCATGCCGGACGGCACGGATTCAAATCGCAGTACAGACAACATTTGTTCAAACTATTAATCGATTTTTTTCTAGTTCATGGATGTTTTTGATGGTCTTAAAATTATACCATCACAATCTAAAAATAACAAGAGTGATTAACCGACCACTAATTCTGTCCTAGCCTTATCTTTTCTTTCTCTTTTTTTTATCCATATTCGCTCTCAATTCGGAGCATTTGGCTTCCTAATGGAGGTATCTCAACAGAAGTTTTTTCAACGAGAACGGATTGTAACTCAGTCGCACAACCTCTCTTTTTCAAAGAGAGTAGTAGGGATAGAACGATAAGGCCAGGACACGACTATTGGTTAACTAATCGCTCTCGCTACGCCCAGTTAATTAAAGGATCGGAAAGGGTTGGAATAATTTTTCAGACATTACAAACACCTATACTTTTGAACGAAAATCGATATATCAATTGTAAAAATGCTGTTCGTATTGGGACTTAAACTCGTGAGACTTGGAACAAAATCTCACAACGCTAACCGCTGCCGCATAGCCTCAAACGATTTTTTTTTATCTTACTCACTTACTCAGTGTTTTGTAATGTCTAAAAATTCCCTCCCACCCTTCCGGTCCTTCAATAGCTAGGAGTAGCGAGCAGCGATCAGTAAATCACTAGTCCTGTCATAGCCTTAACCTTCTATCCCTTAAACTATCTATGGAAAAGAGAGGTTGATCGACTGAGTAACAAGCAGTTCTCGTAGAAAAACTTACGTTGAGATACGTCTATTAAGAGTTCATATGCTCTAAATTGGAAGCGAACAAGGATTAAAAAATGAAGATATGTATATGTTTATAAAAAATAATATTTTTTTTTAATTATTAAGATTAAATAATGCAGGAAATAAGCGAAAAAATGTAGAACGTTGAGTTAAAAAAATAATGGTAAATAATACCTGTTATTTAAATATAAACCACATAACGATTGGTTTAGTGAAAAATTCATACGGAATTAAGGGTAGATCTTCATCAAATTAAAGTTTATTGATTTAGATCTAAATTATTATCAAGTGTGTATCATTTGGCTTATTTTTTTTTACATAATAAATGATATAAAAAATAATAATCTGTGACTTTTTAAAAAATAATCAACCTTTTTTCGTTTTTAAAAATACGTAATCTGTAATGTTTAAATATTTTAAAACACCGTCGATTCAGAGCATCAAGTTAAATAGACAATTAAACAAAGGCCGTTTTTTTAAATCATGTATTTTGATAATGCCACGATCTTGACCCAGTGGAAAATAAGTCTTGCCGATTAATTTTAATTAATCAAAGCGAATCGATTATTTAACAACAAAGCGGTCTGGACAATTAGATAATTTGGCATAGTATAATCGTCAATTATTCTTTATTAATCGCTGAATCTTTCAGAGAACTAGATGACAGATAAAATGAATTGGCTTTGAAAGTTCCGGCATTGTGTATCATTCTTAATTAAATTATGGAAAACTTGTTTTGCGGACGACCATTTTCAAACGGGTTATGTCTCGTGCATACAAAGTTATATTCATATAAAAACAAGCAAACTGGATCATTAATTTGACTAAGCAAATCCATGATAGATATTGTTTCAGACTATCTACAAGACATGTGTAAATCTTTAAACTGAAAGAGTCAATCATTTGCCTCAACGGATGTATAAAAAATGACTCGAATCACTTTCTTTTTCAATCAGACGCAAAATAAGAATACTTATTTGTTTTCGTAATTAAGCGATACAAACCTTTAGAGTGACTCAAAAGGAACGATTCGTAGAAAGCAGCTCGAAGTTTTTGGCTTACACTAAAGTTTAAATTGTCTCACTTCAACAATTATACCTAATAGACAGAATGAATCATAAATAGATTAATTCAATAATTCATCGTTTTTTTTAACCATACCCAATCTTTGATTGTAGTATATGGACTCCTAATGGAGTTTTTCTCAACAAATGTATTTCTATGAAGGCTGTTTGTTACTCAATTGTTAAGCATTTCTTTTATATAATACATAGGTTAAAATCTTTACTTCATTTCATTCTCTATTATTTTTTAAATGACGATTATAACACAGGTTGACAACATAGGTTGAGTATTAATATGACCTTACGTAATTTTAATTTGAGTAAGAAAACACGTTGCAGAAACTGAGCTGGGTTTGAGGATATTTTAAAGTATATTATTATATATATTCTAAGAACCGATTAAAACCGATGGTTTACAACCTTCGTAATAATATCGGCTCGGTTTATTGAACTGCCGTGAAATTCAACAAAAAAATAGTTATGCATCCAACCACAATGCGAATTGCAATACAAAAAATCATTTCTTCTGCAGATCATCTCGGTTTATATTGATAGTAAAAAAGCTATCATATAATCACAAAAGACATCTTAGTTCGCTTTTACCAAGCATCAATTAAAAAAGGTCTATTACTAATATCATTAAAATAAAATAAAAACTATTTATCAATATCAAACTTCTTCGAAAAACAACAACACCACATACAATACAATAAGATTATAAATTGGACCATAAATCATTGCTTTGTTTCAGTTGTTTTCTTTATTTTAGCTTAAGAATAAAATCATTGAACTTCTTCGACTATTTTGCAAACGTTGTTTTATTATTATTATTTCAAATAATTTAATATTAAACAAGCATGATAGGTGAGCATATATGAGCTCTCAAGATCTGAAGTAAGAAAAATGATAAAACTTTTCTATTGGACTTTTAAGTACAACTTGGTGTTTTTACATATTGCATATTTTTATTAAAATAATATAATACTATTGCAGTATATATTTATTAAGCTCATTTCACTTATTAAGCCTGTGCTCAAAGGCCCCAATGCGCCCCTTGGAGCTGTATTCATGCGTCCTCACAATTTATAAAATAATTCAAATGATCATCTTACACTACCAAAATGAGGATATATTTTAGTTAAATGCTGGGTCAAAGATCGCATTGATGGTGCTTTTCAAACTCTCTATTGTATCAAATTTTATTTCTGATTTTTTTGATAAATGCCCTTAGTGATGTAAATTTAAATACATACATAATTTACCGATGAATAATAATATAAAAAATTAATGTAACACATACAAGTGTAACCTTTTTTTTAGAAGTTTAGCTTGTGCCCTCAACTATTATCCAAAGTCTGAAATGCGCCCATTACCGATATAAGGTTAAGAACCCCTGCTTTAAGACATATAAATACAATAAAATATAAAAATACTATAAATTTAGTTAGTAACATTTTAATAGTTGATTGAGGATTTAAAAGTATCAGGCGCACATGTTATACACGGAGATAGATTTATATCAGGAATGGAACAATTTAAACCACTACATCGGTTGTTTGCAAATGATCAAAATCTCGCGTGGGTTTGGTCTGCAGTACGTGTAACAAGTATAATTGTTTGCATGTTCTTACGCACTTCAACAAGCTTATAATTAAAATGCACATATTACAATTATTAATTCCACATAAAACCACTCTCGATATTCAATCAGATAAACAAACAGCAACTGTATCGCCGATTGAGACGTGAAATGGGCATCTTTTAATTTGAATGAGTAAGGATGCGAATATGACATGTAAGCACGCACACACATCCATTCGATAACAAGAAAGTAATTATAATCAGGGTGAGTTGGTATTGGTTATATTGTATGACTACACAACTTATATAATATTTTCGTGGACATTATTAAAAAAAGAGAACTAATTAAAAGGAGTTAAACTAGAAGTGAAGTAGATTCTTACCATTCATGTAAACCGGCCGGTATAAAACGTATTTAAATTGTATTTGTTTAAAAACAAATTAGAAAAGATATGACTTTTTATATTCTAATTTTGGATGTAAAAATTTCGAGGTCCTGACAAAACTGTCGGGACATTGCCGCCAAAACAAATCTGCAAACAATCAATTTGAAATATTTTAAACTAAAAATACTACCATACAAAAGCTTTCATTTCAGTGGTCAGTCTTTCGTTTAGCTATATAAATGTTCATGCAATTGAAAAACAGATTCAATCTCAAATTGCACTGATAATCATTAGTATGTTAATTGCTTATCGATAAGCAATTCAAAAAACTAAAGAAGCAATTATTGTATTTATATATTATTTTTACCCGGCGGATTTGTCTTGGCGACAATGTCTTAGCGGCAATGTCGCAACGATTTTGTCATGGTGCCGAAAAGCCTAAACAACACAATGTATAAAAGTTGTTTCGTTTACGAATATTAATTAACATCAGTGACTTGTTTAAAAAAATAAAAACTGTTTATAATTGTCCGAAGTTAAGTAGCTATCAAGATAAAAAAAAAACTGCAAAAGATATCGATGGTAGATTGAAAGAAAATTGTAAATTTCTCACGGCAAAATTTACATAATAAATACAACTAGCTGTAAGCCCGTTGACCTCAACGGGGGGATTTTTGTTGCATTTTTAAGAAGTCAGAAAATTACAAACCTATTTATTGAATAAGCCAGAAATTCTAAAAATAAAATAAATATATCTCGGGCCATATATCGACAGCATGCCCTGTAGTATTTAAATTGTAAGTTATTTAATTTTTGGAATAATGTTGAGTTTGCTAACAATTAGTTTTCCTATTAGCAGAAATATACCTCGTAAATTACCTAATTTTTGGAATAATGTTTAAGTTTGCTGACAATTTTTTTCGTAGTGACAAAAATTTCGTAAAATATTAAATCTTTGGAATAATGTTCAAGTTTGCTAACAATCATTTTTCATAGTAGCATAAATCGACCTCGGCGCATATATCGACAGCCCTGCAGTTTTAAATTGTAAATTACTTAATTTTTGAAATAATGTTTAAGTTTGCTAATAATCATTTTTCACATGCAAAATGGTATAAATTAATTGCACATTTTATCAAAACAAAATTATCAATTTTCCATGTTACAATCAAATGCATATTTATCAAATTAATCAGAATAAATTAACTTCACTAATTCACCAAACGGAGCTTATTTTTAGGAATATATGAGTCTTTAAGGGAACCAAACATAAAAATGGTGAAACTTTTCCATTTGACTTTTAAGTGCAATTACGTTTTCAATTAATTTTTGTGGGAACTGTCATCAACTTTTAATTTTATGTGAAAGTTTTTTCAATAAATAAGCATAAAAAAGTAATACAAAATAACTTAGATTATTCCACGTATTGTGCTACAAACTGTGACACGTGTTTCGCCTATTTCAGAGGCATCCTCAGACAGACTTACTTTTACTTACTGAAAGTAAGTCTGTCTGAGGATGCCTCTGAAAGAGGCGAAACACGTGTCACAGTTTGTAGCACAATACGTGGAATAATCTAAGTTATTTTTTATTTTATATTCAAATGAACTTCCACAAAGATACCGACGAATCCATCGAAAGCATAAACAATGTATTTTAGAGAAAAAATGATTGAAATTATGCAATAAAAAGGGTGGGTTCAGTTCACTTTTTCCCATCATCCTAACTTGGCTCACTTTGCCGTATTTTAATCTCGTTGACCCCAATCTATCAAACTATTTCGCTTACTTTATTTATATTACTATTTGAGCATAAATTTACCTTGTCCAAAGCATAGACTCGTTTACTCGTTATTTAAAACAAAAGATACAAAACTTTTAAATTATCGGGATAAATTCTAAATACCCTCTGTTAAAAAGTAAAATATTTAATAGCCGTCAGCATATGACACACATGGAATATTTGCATTTAACTGTCGAAACTATATTATGTAAAATATACCACATTCATATTTGACAGACGTCACAATCTTGAATAAAAACAATCGAAGTCAGTTTGTGAATCACAAATATCGTTCCATTTTCAAATGCTTGATTTATATAATGTATTTTTATCGCCTTGATATTTATGACGTTAGCTCAGTTGATAGAGAGCTCGACTGGTAATCCAGAGTTCTGTGTTCGATCCACGGTCGCGGCGTTTTTTTGTATGAAATTTTTTCAGCGATTTGTATCGTCAAATAATAAACAGTGTATTGGGAAAATATGTCTTTAGTATGAATAAAAATATTGCGTCAGCGGAGCTTTGAGAAGGGAGGGGGAAGGGGCAGGGGGAGGGGATATCGCGGACAATCATTCAGACGGACGGACATTATCGAGTATTAATATATAGATTATTCAAGAATTTTCTAATCTATGAAATCCCAGCAGTAAAATTATATTACACCTGTTCGAATAAGCAATATTACAGGCTACCGTTTATTTCATCTTCAATATTATTTGTACAATTTACATATTTTCCATTTAATGGTGTCAGAAGATTAGGTGGACGCCGGGATAGCGCAGCCTTAAGTGATATTATAATCAAGAAGGGTTTATAGCTCTGAATTTAATGGTTTCGCATACAGGATACGTATAACATATATATGTCTACCGGACTTCCGTGTTAAACAAAGTTGTAGTATCTATTTGTTTTAGCAAATGTGAGAAATCAATGTAAAAACATTGTGCTGACTGTGTTGGATATGAGCTTTATAAAACTCATTTTGGACGATTATCTCATAAAATCGTGGAATAAACATAGTATATAAAAGTAGCAAATATTTATATTAGTAAGTTAGAATTACATGTATAATGTGGATTACTGGATTGATCGCAATTATTAAAAAACACTGATGAGAAAAAGTCTAGAGGAATTATAAGAATTAAAGCTTTTAATACAAAATTAAATTAAATAATAACTATATTTTACTCGTTAACAAATGGAATAAAAAACGTTATCAAATATATATTTTTTTTAATAAAAATGGACTTCCACAAAATTTCAACGCAATATTAAATTATCATTATAATTCGTTTGACCCAATGGAGCCCTTTATTGAAAGATATAAATCAATCACTGGTTATAATTCAGCCAATATCAATATCAGTTTTAAAGAATAAGATCATAAATACATAAATTGAAAAAAAACACTAGTGATTAGCCATTTTTTCATTTATTGACAATTGAAAAATAACAAAGATAGAATATCAGATAGGTTTTCTGAACTATATTTTTTTACATAACAAAATAAAACACTGTTTTTTACTTGTTCCATATTTATTTTAAATGATCAGTACCGGTTTCGCTCATAGTGTTTTATTTTTTAATATAATGCCTTTTCAAGAAGTATTGACAGTGAACACCTTGAAAGTGATACTATTTAACCGTTAAAATATCTGCTATAAATTTCACACGGTCGTTTGCAAGTCTAATTATAAGGCAATCCTGCAACGTTTTCAATCAATGTATATAATGATAAATCATTATAAACGTACCAATTTAATTTACATCCACGTACCCTTTAGGCGTCCCCCCCATCGATGAATTTATTTCACTATCCCCTGCAAAACTTTGACGCGTGGAAAATCGCTAATAGCTCGCCAGACTAGCCGGTCGGCATTATACTGTACATATTTAATTCGCCACTTAGTACTGAGTTATCAACTTTTTCCCATAAATACTTCCAGTGTCCTTATGATCCCCTGATACTTTTATTGACATTGAACAGACTCACATTATGTTATGGTGTTTATTAAATAAGGCAATAAACAATTTATTACCACCAAGATATTATGTACGCCTGATACTTATTGTCGACTTAAAAACGACCTGTTTCTACGTCATAACAAAAAACTTAATTATATTTATGCAACAAAAATGTCTTAGATAAACGTATTTTAATGTGTTAAATAAAATTTGAATTCAATTACTTTTTAAATTGAAATATAATTGCGTATTTATTTTATAATAGTATTTACGCGTATTTTTTTGTTGTAAAAGAAAATTCTATTGTGTTTTTTCTTATTTCATTCAACGCATAGTTTATATCGCTTTGTCTGAAATTTGCATTTTAATTTAGGTAAAAATGGCGGAACTAAACGGTTTTATTACATTGAGTGTCTGTATTTTGAAAACAATTTTTTATCAATTATTCTATAACAACAAACGATAAATGGATGTTTTTAGCGTAAACCACAAATATGATTAGATATATAAAGAATTACATTACAAACTGTGCTTTAATTTGAAAACAATATTGGTTAAAGAAAGTTGTGCAAAACGAAAGTAAATTTAAGATTTAGACTGAAGGTGCTTGGTGGAATTTCAATATTAAATTTGAAACGTTCAAATTATGTACACTCTCACAGATTTTGTCACTAACGAGTTCACAGTTCAAGTTTATCCGTGTACTTGAACGCCTGAAGATGCCGAAAGGCGAAACCCGGGTCGTATGTGACAAAATCTGTGGGAGTGTACATAATTTGTACGATTCGAAAGTAAATTTAATTACGCCAACCGCGTGAGGTATAGGACAACATGTAAGAAGGAATTTTTATGTAAAATATAATATTGTTTATTATATTTTCTTTAATATTTGGACGTTGATGGAATGAATAACAACAAAATTTTATTAAAATATTATTCAATAAAACTTTTGTGACTATTTTTTTTTCAATATATCGTTGTAAAAATAAGCCATTATCTCTTGTTTGTTTTACCACTTAGGAGTTTTTGTTCAATAAAATCGGTTAAAGGAACATCATATTTCCGGTTACAATTTTAAGTGAAACAACTTAATCTGCTGTAAATAATTTAACGGTTGGTTTGTAATAACGAGCTGTAAAGATTTACTGCGTGGTGTGACTTGACGTTTTGACGTTAACGGTAGGCTGTCTACAAAAAAAGCCTCCGAATATCAAGCCTGTTTTTAAAAGCTAAATCGAATGAATTTAATAAAAGAGGTTCACGGAAAATTCTAATTGGCTGATAAAGCCGCTAGTAAATAGTAAAAGATTTTTTCAGCCACACTTAAATGACACAAATATTAAATTAAGAAAATCAACAAGTGTGCACATTCTTTCTATAAAGGATTTCAGTTCTTATTTTACGGTTTCTCGGTTTCCCTCAGCGGGTGAGCAGTGAGCATCTAACTAAGTCTTGTTGTCAGTAGACAAACGGTGTAATGGAGTTTAACGTTTCACGACCAAAAGGTTTCATTTTAGCAACATAGTAAAAAAAGAACGTTAAATTTCGATATTATACATGACCGTTATTGCCGTCTTTAATCTTTAATAAGTTGATGCCGGGTGATTGCATTGCAATTCACCTTTATTTAATCGCAAGTGATTTTCAAACTTTGTATCAAATGAACAATTAGCTGTGGTAAAAAGATGCTTGTTCTTTTCGTCAAACTATTTTACTATAACGGTGAATAGAAAAAATGGTTTAGTTAAAAATCCAACCCTGGAATGTTTCAATTTTTATTCAATATGGCAAGGCTTATTTTCCGTTGCGGTTGACGTTCCTAATCTAATTATTGAACACGCAAAAGTATTCGCTACTGTAAGGCTAGCAGGAGAACTTAATATTAATTTTACAACGATTTATTCCAATCGTTGACATCCAGTTTTTTGAAACACGTGCTATCAATGCAGACTATAGGGTATTGTTTTTTTTAAATTTTATTTCATTAACCACTCAATAATATCAACATGAAGGTTATGGATAAAAATATTAAGTTACGTTATTTGTTTAAAGACTACCCGATTGTGTTTTTTTTAACGAGTGAGAATGGAGATAACTGAAAATAAAAAATCCTACGTCCAAACGAAATTAACGATATGATTGACTTAGTTTTTAATTTAAACTTAATATTATTATAATCGGCAGGCTACTGACTGTCGACATAAGTATTTACTAGATATGATATAACTGCAAAAATCACCGTTTTTTTAACAAGATAGGAAGGAAGTGGCAAGACGTGTGCGTCAGTTGTACTCTTGATCCGAAATAATAAACTTACAAACAAATATTATCTTTTCATACAGTACACATATTAATAATAACTAATTATTGCTTTTTTGGACTTAGTAAATCATCAAAAGTCACTCTTTTCGTAATGAATACAATACTTTTTGCTTGTACATGCATTACTGAAAACAAAATCAGTACGCCTCTAACCTTCGATAAGAAATCAATTGGTTGTGCGAGAGTCACTGGTCATGGCGAGTTAATGCGTTTTTGCGGTCGAAATCGATCGGGACACGTAGTCTGTCGGGGGAACGCACCCCGTCCATGTATTCCCACGACAAGGGCCGAGCAATATTTAATTTATAACAAACCGAAATTAACACCGTGCGAACATTTTGGCATTTTTATTTACGAAACATATTTCACGGTAGCAAGAAAAAAAACACTCAACCTATTTACAAAATTTCAACGATATTAAATTGGTGTGAAAAGAAATGCTATTTTTGCATTCTTATCCGCAGTTAATGAACAAGATAAATTATGACGTTGTCTCACATAAGGTTTTCACTGTCAATACTTAAGGGAATTATATTAATAAAATAAAAGACTCTTTTGTACTAATTCTATATTTTTTTTATATTATCAGGACCGATTTCGATGATATTAAATGCATGTAGAATTAAAACATTTAATCTTCTGAAGACGATGTTGTCACTCAAGTAAACGTTAGAATTGTCATGTTTGTGCGATTTACGGCTTGAATAAAATTTTACAAAACAGCAACTATAGTGTCGCAATTTTTAAGGAAGAATTTATAAATTATCTACCCATCATTAAAAACTTTTATTTTCCTACACACATTAATCAACTCACGCTTCTTTAAAAATCAATTTATATATCCAATACTAACCACAAATCAACTGTCAAAATCTCTACAAGGAAAATCTAGATAATTAGATTTGAACTGTCATTATGGTGACCGCTAGTTGGGGTTATAAATATAATAACTGTAGAAGAATAGTAATTTAACACTTAAATAATCTTCAGTCAATCATTGTTAACCCTCCAAGGACGAGCGTGACCATATGGTCACAGTAAACACCGTTGTCTATTGATCGCACTATTCATCCTTTTTCTACCTGAATATCGTTGCTTTCACTCATATTTGGTTGCGAAGGGTATAGACTTCAGTTAGTCATCAGCCGCGGGGACAGAAACGACCACTAAAAGCACATGCGATTTTTTGAATTTCCGTTTTTTTAATGGACTTTTTGAAACTTTTACTTATTTTATATCAAATTATTTACAGCTCTTCTGCTAATATATTTGTATTGAAATTATGTTGATCTAAAGAGGTAAAATTGTAAACATTTTTAAAAATTTCACGTTTAGCTATAATTCAACCCCGAATGTTTGCGTGCCCATACCGTCACGCTCGTCCTTACTACAGTCCGTACACAATATTAAAATGATGAGCATGACCATATAGTCATGCGGGGTTTCTATACAACTACTTTGCGTTTTTTTTTTTTAATTTTTGTTAGGAATAAAAGTTATCCGTGACTTCAATATGGCTTAAAAAAAAGATATCGAAAAAAAGCTCTCGTCTCTGGAGGGTTAATATGGTCGTCGTAATACAAGGAAAACGCATCGTTAATAAAGCTTCGAATGGAATAAAGGGAAATGAAAAACTGAGGCATGAAAAGTACAATTGGAAAAAGAATACGACCGCAGCTTTGTTCAATCTATGGCAATAGCAATAATTTTAATGGCATTGCAGATTTTCTTTTCCTTACATTCTTCTCATTTTTAACCAACAGATCAGCTAACTACAACAACAAGACCGGAGAGTGCGATCTGACTGACATGGACCGCATCACACTGGCTGGGACGGAGGCATTCGAGCAAGACGAAGGTAACAAAATATAAATAATTATCATTAGTAAAAACACAATATTCCTTTGTACTTCATTCCACTTTATTTAATATGTCAGGACCGGTTTCGCTCATTACGAGCATCGTCAACTGATAAGAAATATAATTTAACAATGCTATTTATACAAAAATGAACAGTTATAAACAACAATTGGCATTGAAAAGAAAATACCAATTACATTAAAAGTGATTCTAAAATAGCACAAAATTAAAATGTTTAACACATCTAACATATAATTAAAAAGTCATCTCAGATTAATAAATTTAGAATGGGGATTGAAAGTAATTACAAACATAATTAAAATTTGGGAATTCTTTGACAAAGTGATACAATGAAAATAATGACATTAATAATGACATCTAATTATCAGTTTTAAAATAAGAAAGCCTTCTATGCAAACCTGCAATCATTAGCGCAGGAAAAGCACCCGTATGAATTTGTCTGTCATGCATTAGTGCTCAATTAGAGTAATCAAAAAAGCATCTACTCGACAAGTAATCATTTGAATTTGTTCTTACACATTTCAGATATCGACTATTTGGAAAACAATTGCGTTGAAGAGCCTACCAAGTTGTGCGAATTTAAGAAAATGAACGGAAGAATTTTAAAGACAGTGGATTCAGTGTACCAGGATGTCCAGACAGTCGACGAGTGCAGAGAACTATGCCTTAACTCACCATTCAGGTGAATACTTTAAACCTTAAGTTATTACAATTAATATATTCATAGTTGTATATCAATAAGAAACTTCCCTAATTTCATCTGCATTTTACATTTCGCATGTCGTCAGAATTTCTCCACAACATGGTATCTCAAAGAGAACAAGTTTTCAAGAGACACACAAATGTACTTTATTCTACCGCTAATTGTATTGCTTTCCTTTCGTTTGTTAACTTCTTCAATATCTGTGAAGAAGTTAATAAGCCACCCTTTCCTTCATGTCAAATATTGCACAGGACCAAATTATTACCCAAATATATTTTTTGTGCAACGTTGTTGTATTATATTAAATAAATCATAAAATTAAACAAATTTTAGGATACGAGTTAGTGGAATATGTGTGTATTGAAATTCTGAAGACATTACATCAAATAACACAAAACTGACACAGATTGAGATACGTGTTCGTATAATATTACACGATGTTTTGATTCAAAACCAAATCAATTTTATTTTCTATTTTTTAATGATGAATTATTTTGACTGCCAGATGCCACTCATACGATCATGGAGATACTGGCGACCATGTGTGCAGACTGTCCCACCACTCCAGAGCCACACTCGCTGATATTCAAGTAAGACAAAATACGATACATCATATTTTCGTTTGTCACAGTAGTTGTATGATTTAATATAGAGACTCATGTCAAATGTTCCCTCTAAGCTGAGCGCGTACGCGGCCGCGTAATCAAATATAATAAATATATTTTTATTCGGAATAGCCCTAATTGACCGAAATAAATTATAAATTGAAAATTAAGTTAATTCAACTATAATTTAATTTTTATCTATAATCAGAAAAAGAAGATCTATCTTGAGTGTATACTATCAGGATTGGTTGTAAGGAACGACGTGAAAAACTAGAAAAATTTAAATAAATCAATGAAATATGTTAATATCTTAATAAGTGACTGGTTATATGTTTTATTCGGCTTATTTTCATTGTGTGTGCTTGATTTTATACATTGAAAAAAAAATTGTTATATTATTTCTTTTGTTTTAATTGATAACATTAATCATTATGCAAATCAAAACAAAATAAAACAATATTTTTTATATCAAATATGACAAAATTATGCCGCGCATTTGTTGGATTGGCCCGCGCAGCCTTTGATTTTGGCGCAGTTATCCTCTCGAAAACGAGAGGATAACTGCGCTATAAGAGGGAACATTGCAGTCATGTCGTCAATTAAAAATGTTGCGTATAATGAATCTATATACGTATATATTAAATAATTCATTTTCTCTTTAGGATCCCTACTTAGACGTACCAGAAGCAGCCACCTACGAACTTTCATCCTGCTACAATGTTTCAATCGACTGCCGATCAGGAGACATGGTCGCCCGCATCCAGACATCCAAACTCTTCGACGGGAAGATATACGCCAAAGGAAGCCCGAACTCATGCGTTGTCGACGTGTCACAGAGCTTGGAATTCGAATTACACATGGGATACAACAACATCGAGTGCAATGTGAAGCAAAATGGACTTGGCAGGTGAGAGACCCATGGCTTGATTGCTCTTTACTATTATTCACTATTAAAATATGTTGTTTGACGATAAATAATCATAAACCAGATTAAGAGAATTTTATGTCACCAGTAAAAGAGAGTTAGCTAACATATCTAAAACACGTTTTGGCGTGTAATCAAAAATAAATCTAAACTACTAATGACTTTAAGTAGTAAAAATAAATGAGAAGTTTTTATTACTGGACTAATACCAGAGTGGGTACCAATCTGTTATAAAAGTAAAATTAAAAGTGTTCACTGGCAATTCTTGGTAGAAAACTGGAAAAGCATTATATAAAAAATAGTGATTGAAACGAATTAAAAAATGTAAAGCAATTAATAAATTTATCATTACGACTGATGTACTGGTAGAAATTCGTAGACAGAAAATGAAAAATCTGATCTTATCGAGTAAAGATTTTTATGGATAGTTATCATACCAAAATATAGATGGATTTATGCCGATTAGACGCAAAAAGAGAAACGGTAATTGCCTGCTTTTAAATCTGCGTAAATTATGTTTACCAATAAACATCGCTATTTTTACCAAACTGGTACCATACATAGCAGCAAATTCCGGGCCCTTTTTATGATTCCGAGATTTTGGCATCACAAATGTACATAATATTGAATGTTTTACCAGTTTTATTACTAGGTGCAAAATTCATTACGAATTCAATTTGGTATTTTTTGTAGTTAACTTCGCTATTATTTATCGATTGTTTTGTAGACGAAACTTCCCAATTATACCATACATATAATATTAAGCAAGGTATTTTCTTTCCATAATATATTTGAATGTACGAATACATAAATAAGGCATCATGTATTATGTATTCCGCAGATACTTAAATGACGTCGTCATCCAGCACCACGACACCATCGTAACCTCATCAGATCTTGGACTCGCCGTAACTTGCCAGTATGACCTCACCAACAAGACAGTGTCAAACGAAGTGGACCTTGGAATTCACGGAGACATCCAACCTGCTCTATCAGAAGAAGTTATCGTCGATTCACCTAACGTGGCAATGAAGATCACAGACCGCGAAGGAAACGACGTTGTACCAACAGCCGAAGTAGGAGACCCCCTGGTGAGTGATATACGACTTAACGACTTTATGATGGTGTCCGAGGAATACTCATATCCGCGAATAGTCACTAAAAAATGTTACTTGCAGTGTCCGTTTCATGTATATGATAAATTTCGAGACAATCTGGTGACAGGTTACTTTGTATGATATGAAATAGACACAGCGGGAAACTTTTGTACATATTTATGTGTTGTACAAATGGGACTAAGAGTTCCAACGACATAAGTTCAACAAAGTTTCACCTTTCTCATATAATAAACATGTGCAACTTCGTATGATAAATTTAATAGAGAAAATTACGACAGATATATCGTATGTTACATTACAATGTACTGTAGGAACGACTGGTGCGAAATTAACCAATATTTTGTTCGTCGCAAAATATACAACATATTTCAACGAAATAAAACTTGTTTGCGTTCATTTTACTTTGCATGATACAATTATATGGGCCCGTTAAGGTGAAGTGATCTAAGTGGTATCAAAAAAAAATTAGATGCGTCGTAATATTCTACACGTATTGTAAAAATCAAGTAACCTCAGTTAATTAATACACATTGCAATAGTGTTATCTCCGTAAAATAAATATATGTAATCCATCAAAACACCAAATAATGACGTGATTGTACTTAAATTCCAATAGGAAAGTTTTACCAGTTTACTTGTTAGCTCACTTTACCTCTCAATGGCCTATATGTGTGTGTGTATGAAATCTCATTATTAAACTATGTAATTTTCAAATTACAATTAATGAAATTAATTAAAAGCTACGACACGATAATCTTAAAAACATTACATATGATGTACGAGAAAGATACTATTTTTAGGGATACTTAAATAAATATATTATATATAATTTTATTACTGTTGAAATGGCAGTTATTTTAAAAAAAAGCTATTAAAAATAATTCATAAAAATAGGGAGTCATTTCGCGAAATGATAAAGTAACATAGTATATGTATTTACGGGGTAGTCTTTGATAAAAAAAAATAAGATCAAAATGTAGCTGTATTAGTTCAGTATTTTTTTATATTTACGTGTTAGCTATTTCGGCTTCACGCCACCGTCTAACTTATGTTTAAACTAGTTCTGATGACAGAGCGAAGCTGAAATAACTATCAACTAAGCAGTTTAATTGTGGAACTGAACAGTGTTATTTTGACCTTACTATCGAAGTGTGATAAATTAAAACTATTTCTAATAAAACTGAATATGTGACCAAAAAAAAGTTATAATATCTTCGTTGGGAGTATAATGATTAGTATATGAAAACGATTGCGAAATATTTCTTCAAATAGTAACGTGATGTAATTTTCTCCAGGCCCTCCGTTTCGAAATCCTCGACCCCAACTCACCATTCGAAATCTTTGTCCGCGAACTCGTTGCCATGGACGGCGTTGACTCCAGCGAAATCACCCTTATCGACTCAGACGGTTGCCCAACAGACCACTTCATCATGGGACCACTCTTCAAGTCTGCCAATACCGGAAAGGTAAGCTTAACTCATATATTATTTTTTATTCAATTAATTATTGTTTAAAAGGTTACTAAGCAAAATAACGAGCGTACGATTGCTTTAAGTATATTTTAATGTGTTAACTGTCAATTTTCGTAGAGAGTCATTAATCAATATTTGATCTTATGTCATGAACGAATTTAGCATCAAGAAAATGACTCTCTTTGTTTATTTTTTTTGTGTACTGTATGTGTGTATGTATGTATGCGCATGTGTGTGTACATGTACGGATATAGTATGGAGGAAGCATATGGAATGTGATTTGCAAAATAATGCATATGGAGTTCCCGTGAACTTCTTATCTCTGTAGTGATCGCGCCCTTCCGTCTGCAAACGACGGTAAGGGGATGCAGTTTACAATTTTTCAAAATCTTTATCGATGAAGGAGACTGGAAGAACCTTGACGCTGGCGCGTCCTGGTACTTGAAGCTCCATAAATTTGATACCCAATAAAAAAAAAATCAATATTTAAAAATAATCTTCTGCATTATTTTTTACATTTTTTATACAAAGGTGTCTTGTTTACAACAGTTTAGTAGTACAATAAAAAAAATGATTTTAAAGATTAAAATATCTACAAATTTGAGCGTTGTTATTTAAAATAAATGCCTGTTTATTAATTTATGTAGGTTATGTTTAACTGACTATTTGTCGCCTGTGTGGTCGAGTGGTCAACGTCGTTGGCTACCGCTACAGAGATCACGGGTTCGAATCCCAGTACGGACAGTTTAATAAGTTGATTTTTCAATCGATTTATGAATTTCTGTTCGAAGGCAATGGATGTTTAAACATCGCAAAACGAACATGAAGGATAGTTAAAGATTTAGCAGAAAAGTATAGCTACGCCGATGAAGTATTTAGTCGAACAATAATATCTCAAAAAGAACAAGTGGATATCCGATAATTAGATTTGATTTAATAAGTAAATTGAAATATCACTTTTAGGGTGTTCACTGTCAATACTTGGTGGAAAGGCATTATATTAGAAAAAACACAATATTCCTTTGTACTTCATTCCACTTTATTTAATATGTCAAGACCGGTTTCGCTCATTACGAGCATCGTCAACTGATAGCTGATATCAGTTGACGATGCTCGTAATGAGCGAAACCGGTCCTGACATATTAAATAAAGTGGAATGAAGTACAAAGGAATATTGTGTTTTTTCTAAAATTGAAATATACAAATATTCCGAGTACATGCTGTTGATTTAAGCTAAGCGATAATTGATAGTTGCACTAACCACTAACTATTTTTTCTAAATAAAAAATACCAATTTATAATCACGTTTCTTATTTATTTTTTCTACAGATGCTCCTGTCCCACTTCGACGCCTTCAAATTCCCGTCATCAGAAGTTGTACAATTCCGCGCCCTCGTAACCCCTTGCATGCCAACCTGCGAACCAGTTCAATGCGGACGTACAAGCGGACCAGGAGACCTCAGATCAGTGCTCTCGTACGGACGTAAGAAGAGGTAAATAAATTTTTGATACCAGAATATTGCGGAAATAAATTAGCTTGAGCTTTGAAAGCTCTGCGCAAATTATATCTGAAAGCTGATTTGAATTAGTCGTTGATACGATTGACCAACAGTAAAAATTGGATTATGTTACCTCTATATTTTATTATTAATGTGGGGCATATTTCTAAAGAATCAGATTCTAATTAATTTATCACAATTCACAACGCTATAGTTTCAGTTTATAAATCTATTAAATCAACAATTTAAAAAAAAGTACAGTTAGCTATCAATAAGGTTGTGTGAAACAGCTTGATTAAATTTTAAGACTATAAAGGTCGAAAAGACAAACAATAATCAATAAAATTTGAATCGTTTAATAATCAGTCAAAATTTTTGAAGATCTATAATTCAGTCAAGTTCAGTCAAGTTCAAAGTTAGTTTAAGTTCATCCGTGCACTTGAATGCCTGAAGATGCTGAAAGGCGAAACCTGGGTCGTTAATGACAAAACCTGTGTGAATTTACATAATTTTAACGATTCAACTTTAATTTTGAAATCAACTTAAATTAGATCTATAATTCATTATTCTGCTCTTCCTCAGATCCACATCATCGCCACGAGAAGATATGCTCTTGGTGCAAACAATCCAGATCACCGACAAATTCGGTTTCGAAAAGCAACGCAGCGGTAACCAGACCACGCTGTCGACCAGCGAGACAGTATTCACGACCGCTGATCTCCGAGGACCGTGCCTGGGAGGCGGAGGCCTAGCGCTCGCCGCGGCAGCGCTGTTGCTCGCCCAGGCTGCGGTGGCGGCGGCGTGGGCGGTGGCGAGAAGACGCGCGAGAGCCTCCGAGAAGGCTGCAGACCTCGCGATGGGAGTCCCTCCTTCCACGCAGTCTGGAAAGATCTACGAGGCCAGTAGTTACGGTGGACGTGCGGCGTCACACCATCGTCACTTTTAATAATTTAAACTGATAATTTTAAGCCGAAAGTCGCAACTTTACTATGACGTCGCATCGATATTGCCGAACATTTTTAAGACAAAAACACTGTTCAGTTATAATCCTATCAAATTAGCTCTGAATATTGTCTAGTACCATGCCTTGAAATATTGACGATTTTTAAAACATCATTGACCTCACTCTCGTTTTAATATTTCACAGTTAATGATCAGAAATACAAATTTCTTCTAAAAAAATATCTTTTATTGTTAAATAAACCAACGTTTACTTTTTGTGAAAAATAATACTAGGAACACAGAAATTATAAGAAGGTATTAAATTATAACCAAAACAGTGTTTTCGGATTAAAACTAACACTGAGGCATGTAATGTAGTACTTATCTATTGAGTAACTTTGTCGAGAGTTATAATATAAATATTAAGGATAAAAAGAACACGGAAGTTATCCACAAATAGTTAGGGACAAAATTGCATCATAAATATGCATTTTCTTTTTATCCTTAAAATAAAATATTATAAGTATTTGTAATACTCTGAAAACGTTTCGTATTTATAAAGTTTGAGGGATTAAATTCGATTATATACAGTTAAAAATGTGCCTTCTAAAACGTGGAGATTACGTTTCATTTCTACGTTTGTACAAAAAGCACAAAGAAAACGTCATACAAAATTTAATTCATTATCTATTTTGAAATACATTCACGTTTGGGAGATGTATTTAAAATAAGTATTTACTATTTACGACTGTATTAAACTAGGGGTGTTTTTTTTTAATTACCATATTTCGCCTTAAGCCGAACTGAATTTAATTCGTAGTTTTATCAGACGATACGCCTCGATATTAAAATTTCATTGAAATAATTCTTGTACGTGTTTTGCAGAGTCCCGTTGAAAATAACTGCAAAATCGATATCGAAAATATAACAGCAATATTAATAATTAATATATTGTAGATATCTCACATACACAATCTTCGTTTAATTAATAATAATACACCAGGAAATATTATCTTACCGTTTGAGTTGAACAATTAACACTATTATCAAATACTTCAGCTTTATATATCCTTTATTAGATACAAAAACAATTTCAATAATATCACGTACAAAAAGTGGCAAAAGGTGACACGTTGGCGTGGCTTAATTCACTTGATATAATTCATGTACTTTAAAATAAAATAAAACTGCATTGAATATTTGATTAAATATTAAATGTGTTTATTTATTTTACTATAGAAGTTAAAAGCTAATTTTTATATGATATAAATTGACAACATTTATCACTTGCGTAATCTAAATCTGGTGCTTAAAACTATGATACATTAAAACAGTACAATGTCTTCCAAAAATGATGTGATTGGAAAGTGTTTAGATTCGACTTAACAGTATTTGTACGCAGTTATTTAAAAAGGGTTATGAATTTATGTATTGATTTTGTACACAGTGTCGAGAATTTATTAATTTTATTGTCAATTTCGATATAATTCGTGAATAAAATTGATATTTTTTCCTATGTAAAACAACGACTATTTGACACATTTCTTTCGAAAACCGCTCGCAAACAAATCACCTATTTGTTTACGGTTGTTTCAAGCGATGATTTAACAATCAATAAATAATACTATTCAATAAAACAACACCAAAAAAAAGCTTCGGTTTATTACGAATATTACATCGAATCTACCAATCGAAATACCATTCAGCGATATGACTTTTTTTATCAAAGCTGCCCGACCGGATACGACATCGCCACCCAAACTTTCATGAACGTTTTTTTGTTATATTATTATTATGGATTATTTTGATAATTTCCGCAAAAAGCGACATCGGTTTTCAAACGGTACAAGCCCGCATCGTAACGAACTTCTAGACGGATATCATATCTTGTGTTCTGTTAGTATATGTGTACGAATTAATACATTTTTTAACACCATCACTATTATATCAATTGTCAACATCCAATATAGACTGAGTACCTTTCATTAAAATTAAATTAAATTATAAATGATTATCTATATTAAAAAATGAGTCCATGTAATATTCAGTTCATTTTATGACATTTTAAACAGTTGAAACATTTTAAATATATCGTCAATATACTGCCAGAAAACATTAATTCAAAAATTAAGTGTTTGAGTAATTAATGCTGATAGATATATTTAAGAACACTGTCTAAAAACAGAAGCCAACTCATATTACATTTATTTATTTGGATATTAAAAAAGGTTATACGAACCAAGTCAATTTCGTTGGCAGTTATACTACTGGCTGAAATATATAAATAATTTATCGCTTTTTAGCTATGCAGATTTCTTTCTTATTCTTACGGCTAGCCAAACACGATAAGGCGATTTGACGATTAAACGTTTTTGAGCTGTCAACATTTTGGTAAATGAGTTTTATTGTCTTTATATTATACATTTTTTTATTGAGATTGTTTTCAACTTAACATTTTCTATCAGTATATCGACGAATTATGTTTTGTTTCGTATTAAACTTGAAGACGTGTATTGAGATTTTTATAATACAAAAACAGTACTTCGACGCATAGAAATCTTCACAGCAATTGGACTACGATAATTACACCATTTGCGTTTAATTTAGTTGCGTAGAGATTTTAACAAGAATGGTATTATTTTTTAGACCATTTATGTCACATACCGAGAATTGTTTTTGTGGTCAATCACCATATATTATATTGCATGTTAGTCTATCAACAAAAAAAAACGGATAAATAAAGTTATTCTTATCTGAAAGGCAAATTTGTTTTTGAATGAAAGAGCGTTGCTTTCAAATATGGCTTCGAAAATTGCCTTTACTTTTTTTTATACGTTCATTGTATTTTGGTAAAAAAAAACAGTTTTATTTAATACAAATACGACAATAAAAATATTTTGGGTTGAGTAAGCTACCGCGGTAAGAAACCGCATCGCAATAATAGTACATAATGAAAAATAACATAGATTTTACAAGTACCCAGTACTAAAAATATATATTAACATATCGTACTAAAATGCTATTGTTCTACTACATATCGAAGTTAATATTATATAAACATAGATCAAAAAAAGACTTGTGTTATTGTAACATGCTTCATCGGACGCCCTTCAAAGGGGCTAAGTTTGCGTGCAATAGCCGTTTGATCTAATAACAACATTAAAAATATTTATTCTATCGAGACATCTTTTGAAAAAAAAAATTAAAGTATTTTATTTAATACTTAAGGATTTTTAAAATGTACATTTAATTCGAAAGGTATATCTTCTACATACGTAATGAATGATACAGAAATAAAACTATTTTTATACTCATAATATTTTTTATACATTTTCCAGTATGACATTATTATAATCGTTTGTTTTTAAGTACTTTAGAGTGTAATCTAGTGTAGTTAATTTTAGATTTATAATTAATATAATTAGGATATATATTATTGTACTGTGCTTGTGGAGGTCGGGATGACGATATTTTTGAGGGTGGTTTATTTGAATGCTGACGAAAGACTGATAAGCGTAAGTTGCATGACTATTACGAATTATTGAATGATTATATTATTAATTGAATACACCCTTAAAAATATGCTTATCCCTTCCTCTTGGGCCAACTGTTTGGGACGACTGGAAGTGATTCTGAATTGAAATGCACTCGGTATTGTTTTAATAATAGTAATTTATTCATAGATTATATTGGCACTTAATCAATCACCACATACGGTTTTGCACTGCCGCAATTACTTTTAAATTCAATCAAAACTTTAATAAATATTTAATTTGATTTAATTCACAGGTCTTAATCTTACATAGCACTTACATTGTGACAGTAAATTAAATAGCATATGGTTGCTTTAAAAAGCTTGAAATAGAATAGCAGCAATATGTTTAGTATGCATAACGTCTTGAATTTAAATATCAATAAAATACAAGGCTGGCTTGTTATCAATTTAATTAATATTAGCTTTCATTAAAACAAAATAATTTATGTTTTGAAATAATTGTATTTATTGAATTTTATACAATCTAAAAATAAATTAAAATTTCACGCAAGCAATTTTAAAAAATAAAAATCACTTCAATTTTACTATAGATCCGCACAACTCACATTAATAAATAATTGAGAAAATTCCGTGGCATTTCGTGAAAAGCTCACGAAAGCTTCCGGAATTTCACGAATCGCTTCGGTCGTCCGTTGGTCTGCATTTAGAATTATTTATGTTAAATTATAAAATTTTCATAATATTACACATTTCGTCAATTATACATGTATTTTCTGTTTAAATATTGAATTTTATATCAAGTGGAAGATGTGTTTTCTGTAAAGAATGATTAATTTACATTTAAAACTAGTGACTTGGACACAAATTTTAACGAAATTTATGTATTTTTCTACAAAATATATATGTAACGAATTAATATTGAACAAAACGAATTATCAAATAAAAATTAAAAATATAAAACCTGTTGTTTTATTAATTCATCAATATACAAAAATAAAGTTAATTATACATTTATATATTTTCAGAAACAAGCAAATTATCTTTGGATATTTAATTATATCGTTTGTTTTATATTTGGGTAATAAGACATCTGAGACCTGGAGAGGTGAAGTGAGCCAAGTAGCAAAATGGTGAAACATGTCTTTTGCACCTTTCAGTACAATCACGTTTTATTGTGTGTTTTTGTAGATTGCGTATTTTATTTTTAGAAATAAAACTCTATTGCAGTGTATACTTACTTCACTTTTACGATACTTTAAGACATACGGAATATTATAACGTATCGAACACATTGTTTTTCTAAAATACTTCTTTCAATTCTTATAAGAAATTCTTATAAAAAAAGAAATCAGTTTGTTACACAACCTATGTAAAAACAAAATTATCAATATCGTCGCCTGTGTGGTCGAGTGGTCAACGTCGTTGGCTACCGCTACAGAGATCACGGGTTCGAATCCCAGTACGGACAGTTTTATAAATTGATTTTTCAATCGATTTATGAATTTCTGTTCAAAGGCATGAATATATGTAATATCTTGAATTCCCCCCTCCCACCCATCCTATCCTATGAACGGGGCGTATCGAGAGCGATTAGCTAACCACTAGTCCTTTCCTAGCCCTTTCCTTCTATTCCTACTCTTTTCGGAAAAAGAGAGGTTGAGCAACTGAGTAACAAGCAGTTCTCGTAGAAACACTTCTGTTGAGATAAACTCCATTAGGAGTCCATATGCTCCACATTGAGAACGGACATGGTAAAAAAAATTAAGTGATTGCAATGCTCGCAATGAGTGAAACCGGTCCTGAACTTTTAAATAAAGCTGGGAAAAAAGTACAAAGGAATATTGTGTTTTTATTAATATAATGTCTTTCTACCAACTATTGGCAGTGAACACCCTAAAACTGGTGTTTATTACAATATGATATTTTAAATTTTATTTATTTGTTTTTATTGAATGGCAAATTAACTCTTCATTTTCAAGGCGAACGAATACAAAGGTTGTGATCACAACTAGAATCTTCAATACTTGAACAAATAAAACGTGCAAAGAATTTTATTGAGCGTCTTTATTTATATCAGAAAAACAAGTTGTCGTATAGTTGAATTATTATGAGATCAAATATTTCTATAATATATCTTTCAATTAGTTTTTTTGATATATTACAGCGATCAGGCGTTCATAAGTTTAAGGAGAAGTTTATAACTTGGAAAGATTGACTAAATTAAAAATGCTACAAACGTATAGCTCATATCTAAAAAGGGAGAGTACAATTATTGTATACAATGGGAGCATGTTTCGGATCGAGGTTGATGAACTCTTCAAGTGAAAGAGAAAATGTTAAGAAGTAGGGTTGCCTACTCCTTCTTTAAAGCTCCTAAATGTTAACGAAATATTAACTATAAATCACGTGTTAAAAAAAAACCTTACAATGAGTGAGTGATAAATTTAATACGAATATGTAAGTATTAACACATTATACACGGAAACGTTAAACACTTTATCGTGTACTGTCAGTTTGTTGTATATTGACCATAATTAATGGTTCTCAAATAACGCCTCGGCAAGTGACCCTTTTGACAATAAGCAATAAATCTCATAATTTAGTATGCCTGAATGTTCGTTCACACATAGTATTTTTTAAAAGGCGACACATGTTTCTCGAATATTTAGGCCATCAGATTTCACAATTTCATTGATTGTAAATTTGTAGGAATGAAGATTTATGTTATAATTATTATATAATTGTATGGTATGGATTAATGCTATTTTGTATACAGAATATTTTGAATATTTCATATTGATAACAAGTGAGTGCTATTTACTAATAATAACAGGTTTTATATTCAGCTTAGAAAGTAGTGAAATTATGATGTATTCAAATGTTTTATTTATTTTAATGATTAAATGTCACATATGATTCTTTGAAAATTCCAGCCGAAAACATTGTTTGGTTAAGAAGTTGTGTGATTTAAGAATGTAATATATTTTTGCGCTAATCGCTAAAAACGCCGCATATAAGTGTTTATAGTGTCTATAGAATTCGCTCATCTTACTATTATAAAAGGAGAGGGTCAGTCCCCAAAGAAAGTCTCATTTCTAATCCAATCTGATTATCATATAATGATATATTTTGTTTTTGTTTTTCAAATTAGTCTTGATGACATAGCTAGACAATTTCCAGTATCTTCAAATAAATATCAGTTTGCAGAAGGTGATGAATTGATGATTTGACTGTGCTATGTTTACAAATAGAATCGAAAAAATAGAGTAAATTTAATTTTGATTATAAACCAGTAAATATTGTCGAAATTAAAAAATGTTCTTTACTTGCTCTCCTTCACCCACCACCGCTTTTTTTTCAGCTATATCCAGTGACGTAACAAACGTTAAGCGTGTTTACAGTTTTTTTGCTTAACTAAGAATGACTTAGGAGCAACTGTTAACGACTTGGTGGCGTGAATTTAAGTGTGCAGAAAACTAATCTTTCGAATAATTGAGAAGCTTCTATTAGTTGATTTCTATTCGTTCTCTGTATATCGCCGCGATTTTTAAATGCTTGCTTATTTGCCTTGTTAGTGAAAAAGTTGGTATGGCCTATCGGTCAAATGAACTTCACAGTTATTCCCTTTCCTCGTATATAAAAATAATGATCTTATTTTTTATCCATGTGATTATCGTAGCCATAATAAAACGATATTTGGCACCTACGTTATATTTAATTATAAAACAATTCACACTAGCCAACACTTAACTCTCCCCTTACTATCCTAGAAAATATAGTACGTTGCCGAGGTGTAAAGTTGCGTAACAACCAGTTAATTAACCTTTTTTCCATAAGATAAAAAATCATTGGAAAAACAGTTATATTATTGAAAACATATTTGTAATACACGTATGGAAAGATCGAATACCGAAAAGACATTAAATTTTTCTCAATTTATATTGAATCGGACCAAAAGCTCATAGCCCTTCACTTTGAAGTGTACACGTGCTTGCATTGTGTACATCGTATAATTGAGGGAATTGAAATAACAAAATACCAGTGCATCTTTTGAGTGATGTAACAACAACACAGCATATTGACATAGGTCAGTTTTGTTTATCAAGGATCTTACAAACCAATGCAGCGATCTAATTTCATATACATATATTTAAGGTCCTTTCAAGAATATATTATTATTAATATTAAACAGTTAGGGGATGAATATCTTAAGTATAATCGAATAATATTTTTGTGTAATTATTTTTTCTTCTTGCCAAGTCTACTGCCGATATGGGGCATATTATACTACGTTAAAAAAGAGTAATTGTAAATGAAAACGGGTTGCTTGGCACTATCAAATATAACGCCAAAAAGTATTTTTTAATTATTACTGTAATTAGTAGCTGGGTCTTATGGCACAGTGGCTATCGTTGTGGACTTTCGTGCGGGATCTCAAGGGTTCGAGCCCCAGTACGTATAGCATTTTTTTCAATTGATTTATCGATTTCTGTTCGAAGGCATGAGTGTTGGTGATGTCTAAAGATTCCTTCTAACCCTACTACTCTTTTTGAAAAAAGAGGTTGAGTGACTGGATAACAACCAGTTCTCGTATAAAATTTCTGATGAGATGCCTTCGTAAGGAGGCCATATGCTCTGCATTGGGAGCGGACATGGATTTTTTTTAAATTACTGTTTGTGTGTGTCCACTTATTACTTTTTCCGCGAAAAAAAAGAAAAAAGCGAAGAATCTGAATCAGTGTTTACGTTGAAGTATAAATAAATATGATAACGTTAGTCTGCAGATGTCTGTCAAAGAGGCAAAACACGCATCACGAATAAAAAGATCGATGTAAAATAACAAAGTTACCTATCAATCCATTAATTAAAAAAAAAAAACAATTGTTCATATAACAGTTTATGCTTTTATTAGGAATGCCAGAAGGAAACAGCCACTCATACTTCAATTGAACTTTAGCTCACAACAAAATGCTTCCACGGCTGCGCTTTCGCATCAAATAAACAAAGAATCATGACTTTATTGTCTGATGGATATGGCTATACGATTTTTTTTTTATGGTTACGGAAAAGTGGCTAACGGTGAATGGTATAGTTAAATCTGCATGGGGAAACAATGCAGGCCACAAAACGTGTGTGCCAGGGATATCCTCCGCTTTTCAGACAGTGGTGGCGATATCCGGATAGTCCGGGGGATGTTTGCTTGTGTGTCAAATTAAATAAGGAAAAAATAGTCAATATTTCTAGACAGATATTTTTTTATCGTCTGTTTGTCATATGAAAGACAAAAAAACGACATTGGCGAATCGGAAACACAAACGAAACGTTTTAGCTTAACTATAACATCCGTGTATGACGTTATTATATCAACAACTTATAGCATAACATGGCGTGACTTATATTCATTATGCACCGTACAAATAATTAAATATACAATATCTTAACATCACTTTTCTAGCATTTCCGATGAGAACATTTGAACAACTTTATATTATGTACAAAACAGTGAATTATGAATGCTATCTTGATTTTTCAACATATTCACGAGACGTACTCATACAAAACACAAGAGAAATAATATACTATTGATTGAATTAGCATTTACTTGATTAAATTTTGATAACAAAGTTGAAACCTTTCATTAGCTTGAATTGAAATTTAAACAATTGGTATATACAGTGACGTTCTTAGGCTATATGCCACCCTAAGGCAGAGCTCTAAAATAGTGCCCATTTTTTAAATTATTTCCCATTATTCTAAGAATACGTATAGAAATATAGAAATTCGAATCCTTTACTCACCTACGTACTTAAACAAATGTGTTGTTACTTATTCCGTTTTATTTTCAGGTGATTCATTATATATGGTACCTTATTGACAAAGATTCTCACGGATAAATATAATCCAAAAGTAAATATTAAAAAAATAAATATTACCTTCACCAAACATCATAAAAAATATTTTAAATTTAAAATGAACTTACATTATATAGGTATCGATTCTTGATTTGGTATTTTGTTAACTAAAGACATTGAGACACAATATGGATTCTAAGCCAAATTTGTGTAAAAAAATGTAGTAATTTAAAAATTCTGTGATCATTTGCCGCTCTCTAGGACTTGCCACCCCAATGCAACTGCCTACTCGCATATGCCCTCGGACGTTCCTGGGTATATAATGGCTATACGTCAAAAAATATTATTTATTATTATAAGTAAAACAAAATTGAAAAAAATAGTGATAAAATTAGATTTTGGAATTGTGTAGCCATATTATATATAATTTATCCCAAGCTTATGAATTGATAGAAACCAGTTGTTTTCATATATTCCGCCTCGATTGAATTGAGAGATTTGCGGCACAAGTCCTTTGTATCAATTATCAAATAAATATATTAACATTAAAGTCAAAATCGTTGGCGATGTAATATTTTTTTACTAGGATTGAAATAAATGAGACTTTTTTTTTTGTACGTGGCAACGATGCACACATGAGATTGACTTATTGATTTATAATAGAAACACATTTACGTTGATTTTTAATTACACATTATTTACAAAATACGGCTAAGAAGTATAAGAAAAAGAGTGCTGGGAAAGATACAACAGTTCTGATGAGCAGCTCTATTTTTTACAAAACGATAACCTGGTCAACATCCTTGCCATGCCACTGCGCAACCTCTGAACAAATGCATTCTTCAGGCAATCACAATCGATCCATTAAATTTCATCACCCCTGACGAACAAGGCGAAATCCCGTTTACCGTTTCGATGCATCGGACGTGCCCGCTGCTGAGGAATTCACAGGAACTCATTGATATCAACATCAATCGCTCGGGGGAAGTCCATTAACTAATCACCCCAATTGATACTTATCGTGAATTCTTTTTATCCTTGTACAAGATTCAATTTCATAATTTTTAAAAAATATGTCAATAATGGTAGTAAATTGGAAAAACTGGCCCTGTTTCTGTACATAAGAGGTTAACTATACTATGTCAGTTTTTGGCGAATCCAGATATCAGCATATTCCAGTATAATACCCCGCGATGATCTTAACACTTTATAAGCGGGCGTTTTTTAGCGATTAGCGCAAAAATATATTACATTCTTAAAATCAACACAACTTCTAAACCAAACAATATTTTCAGCTGAAATTTTCAAAGAAATCATATGTGACATTTAATCATTAAAAATAAAATGAAAATATTTTGAATACATCATAATTTCACTACTTTACTAAGCTGAATATAAAAACCTGTTATTAATTTAGTAGAAAGCACTCCACTTGCTATCGATATGAAATATTCAAAATATTCTGTATAAAAAATAACATTAATACATACCATACAATTATATAAATAATTATAGTATAAAATCTTAATTCCTACAGATTTAAAATCACTGGAAGTGTGAAATCTGATCCCTAAATATTTGAGAAACATGTGTTGCCTTTTAAAAAAATGTTTGAAAGAACATTCAGGGCATAATAAATTATGAAGTTTATTGCTTATTGTCAAAAATATTGCGGCAGTTATTTTGAAGAAACCATTAAATTGTGAGTCAATATACCAACAAAACTGATAATATAATGTGTTAACGATTGAAAAAAACATGTGATTGTCTATCATACTGCACTGTTACCATTACGTTTTTGATAAATTGTTATTTACTTGGTTAGGGTATTCCTTAGTTGGCTTTTGCCTTAGAGATACTCAATCTGATTGAGGTACGTTCCCTGAGATCGCCCTTTCCTACTCTAAGTGTTAAGACCGAAAACCGACTTCAGCGTGTATGACACGAAATTTTAATCGCACTGTATGTGTTATTTCTCGAAAGAGCCATACTTAATGGGTCAAAGAGCCCCATGTAGCTCGCGAGTTGCAGTTTGCTGACAACTAGTGTAGAGAATTAAATTTTGCGTCTGCTGTTTTATCCCGGGATTTCAGGATAGACATTTTCTCGGGTTCCGAGATTCCGGGATTGTTTCCGAAAATTGTGACGAAAAAAGATACGAATTTACAGATTTTAAAATTACGTTCAATTCAAATACCTTCATATTTTTTTGGTAAATTTAAGAAAAGTATGTCAGTGAAGTGTTTCGGCTTTGATGATTATGTTATTATTAAATGTTATATTGAATCCCGAAATCCCGGGATTGCCCTTTTTTGTTTGCGTGTTGTATTTCTGATATCACTAATTTCGTGCAAAGTTGCCAATCACTGGGGCAAAACCAGTATAATCAATGCCCACACTTAGGATACTTAAAAGCATTGCACTTCTGATATTATTCAATAAGTTCATAAAAAGTGGACTAGTCCAGTTCTGGATTTGGTCAACATTACTAAACTGGTATACAGCCATAAGGACCATAATCAGTGTTGTGTTAAGTTATAATAGCTTATAAGTTATTAATTATTAGTTAATTATATTTACTGCATGTTTTATCGTGCTAGGGAAAGAGGTTTTTACGATTATTTAATTATCACGTAATATTCAAGATTTTACCATTTTATCTCTAGAATAAAAATCATGCTCTTAGGACTTAATGCAGATAAAAATATTCATTACAGTTAATTCTTATTCAACATTTTTTTTTAATTATTTGGTCCCACCACCACTCGTCACTTGTATGCAGCCGCTGTTTCACAACCGCCTTCAATAACGTAATAATAATCAAGAAAAACAAACTAATATACTCAACATATTTTTGGCCTGTTACAGATCTGCATGAGACCTATCTTTTAACCATGCACTATTGTGATTAGGAAAGATATAGATAGAAATAATAAATAATAAAGTGTGACTCGCTCAGTCATTTAGTTTAAGTATCATGTGTATCTGTAAATTGAGAATCCGCAGTGGAAGTAGAGTTAAATTTACTCCGCGTTTAATCTAAATACGAATCAAAAGTATCCCATTTTTCATATGTGTTTCCCGAATGCGTCATAGTTGACTTTGGTTGAGTCAGCGCGGCCTATTGGGCCAGTATGTGGGTGGACCGTAGCGAACAGCACTGCTCGTTCAGCATTCATCTCAGCGCAGTTTCACAGTACGTGATTTAGCGCCCTGGTGGTTGTGTCCACAAGTGCATGTCGGCCATTTAATTAACCAACATGGCCAGCGCTTACAGTTAACTGTCGAATTTGCAAAATTGGCAAACTCAGTGTTAGGCACTAAATATTATATGATATTGGTTGATTTATATAAATATTTGAGTGTAATACTTATTTTATGCTACGAGAAAGATTCCAAAAAAAGCAATTCAAAGCTGAAATAGCCGGTGAAACGGTTTCGAAAGAAATAATAACACATATTTCGTCAAATTTGCCTGCCTTATGATCAAAACAACTTTTATTCTAACCACAAGATTTCAAAAGCCTCAAGGCAAGGTGTTCGGGGCTAGGGTTTTTAGTTTATAGACCTGTGGTCAGATTTCATTTGTATTGTATTGAATAGGGCTGTCGTGAATATTATTAAGTATCTTTTTTCCAGTTCAGTCAGTTCAAGTTCATCCGTGCATTTGAACGCATGAAAATGTCGAAATGCGAAACCCGATTCGTTAGTGACAAAACTTATGTGAATGCACATACTTTGAACGATTGAAATATATCTTTTATCCGTTGCTTGTAAAGGCTTGACCGTTCGTTTTGCAAGAAAACTATTTTTTAACAGTAGGTTTAGAGAAAAATAGAAAGAAAAGTTAGCAGCGTTTGGTGAGTTTTTTTTAACTTGCTTTTTAAATGGACAGTCCCATAAAAATAATTTATTATTGTATTCTTTTCAAAATCAGGTTTTTTTCTTGTCTAGAAATATAAATATGAGCTTCGGGTCGGGATTAAATAACAAGTGTGGTATAAAGACTAGAATTGAATTGGTAATTTCATGCAGAGCACAAGTCCCAAGGTATTGTTTACAAACATTTTTTTTTAATCCATGTCCGCTCCCAATGTAGAGCATATGATCTCCTAATAGAGGTATGTCAACAGAAGTTTTTTTCTACGAGAACTGTTTGTTACTCAGTCGCTCAACTTCACTTTTTTTCAAAGCGAGTAATAGGGAAAAAAGTATAAGGCTAGAACAGGGCTAACGGTTGACTAATCGCTATTGTTATTAAAGGATTAGAAGGATGGGATGAGAGGAAATAATGTGAATTGACATCACAAACACCCAGTCTTCGATCACAACTTTGAATTGAATAATTCACTGTGATCTTACCGGGAATCGAACCCAGACCTGCGTGATTGGTAGAGCAAGCTCTAACCAACTTAGCCACAACGGGCGACAAACATTACAATGTAAATCTAAATTCCGTGAGAATTAGTTTTAAAAGAAGCCAATCGTATCACCACAAATGTTCACGCTAAGGTGTACACGTGTGTGCGGGCACATTTTTCCATTTCCGCACAAGATTGCACATATAAATATTGTAAAAATAAGTTTGTTTCACCAATTTTTTTATATTTGCGCACATTTTTTATTTTGCTGAAAATTTACTGCACACATAAGTTAATGGTCCGCACACACAATAGAAAAATTAGAGTGAACGTTGAACGTCACACACGTGAGAATCGGTTTGATCCTCATTCAAACAGCGCCACTGTTGTGCAAACATCACAATAACTCCCCGCGTGATATCCCACGTATGGCATATGCAATATTTAAGGGTTCGCATCCGTGAGGTCGTAGAAGGATTATCCCATAATGCATGCCGGCCGCACACGACTCAGCAATAAATCACACCGTAATGGCTGCCGGCTCCATGTGATCGCAAAGCCTGTACGGAAGCCGCAGCGCAATGATAACCCAATCAACAATCATCGTGGCCAAATACGCAATGGTGAAATGTCTTGCATTATGAGTAATTTTCTCGCAGAAGCTAAGTGGCTACTGACGTGCGTTCATTGCAGCTTTTCAAGTCCATTTCGCATCATGATCATCGATCATTGCCAAGTTAAGAATACATATCTTGGACTCAAAACGGAAAAGCACCAAGTCAAAAAATGCAAATTTACGATAATCGATTTTACCGGCAGACAAAAATTTCTATCAGAAATGTTTTCTGAGTAACATCGTAACACTATAGCAGGGTTTTTAACGGTAGGCCATGCGGCCTCCCAGGGGACCACAGCGTGTTCTAAGGGGGCCACAGCACAGTTTAGGGGGGCCACAGGTATTTATAAAACAATACAGGAAAGAGCATAATGGCGGACGTCATTTAGCTGTTTTTTGTAAACCCGTAAATAAAATCAATTTCTGGCATTTAAGATTCGAAAATCTCGGAAGAGCTATAGAAAAAGGTGGGTTTTTGAAATTACAATTTTCATGGGAAGACAAAACAATGGTATGGTGGCCACAGAAAAATAAAGACACTCAAAAGGGGCCACGCTCCCAAAAAGATTGAGAAACACTGCATTATAGCACCATACTCAAGTTACTAGTGTATTTTTCAAGCGCACGCTAAGTCACTTTTAAGGGTGGAAAAGCTTTTATTAATAAAAACACAATATTCCTTTGTACTTTATTCCACTTTATTTAATAGGTCAGGACCGGTTTCGTTCATTGCAAGCATTGTCAACTGATAAGAAAAATATATAAACAGTGCTATTTATACAAAATTAAAGGTGTAAGCAACAATTATCAATGAAAAGAATTTACAAATTACAGTATAAGTGACTCTACAATTACACAAAATTAAAACACTTATAACATACAATCAAAAAATCATCCATGAAAATGATTGGCAAACTTTGAAAAAATGTTACTTTTTAGACACCTTATATGTTCTTTAATTCTAATATTAAAGTTTATACCTGTCTGCCATACATAAGAAGCTTGGCAATCTCCACAAGTCTCTTCCTTGCCTTCCATTTATATTTGATTTTTATTATAATATATCAGAATAGTAAAATTAAAATCATTCGTACTTAAGCAAGTATTTGCAAAAGTAGTTGTCTGAGGATGCCTCTGAAAGAGGCGAAACACGTGTCACAGTTTGTAACACAATACGTGGAATAATTTAAGTTATTTTATTTTATATTAAAATTAACTTCCACTAAGTTACCGCCGAATCCATCGAAAGTACAAATTAAAATGTTTAACGCCTCTAACATGTAATTACAAAGATCATTTAAGAGTAATAAAGTTAAAGCGGTGACTATTTACCATTAATCATTATGTTTTTTTTTAATATAAGATCTTTCCACCAAGTATTGACAGTGAACACCTTGAAAGCTGACAAGAAGCTTTTGTTGAGAATATTTCGCGACCTACACATATGCCAATCGACCCATAGGTTAGAAACTGATGGTCCGAAAAGGGTGAAAACAATGACAAATCTCATATATTTATATTCTAGCATCTTTGTTTCTTTGCTGTCTAAAATGTCAGGTAAGATCGCTCGCTGTTCGTTTTCGTATAAAAGCAGTGTTCGCGTAGTTATAACTCTTATTCTATCGCGTCCATCCGGCGATGTGTGTCGCGGCCCAAAAGTTGAATAAAAAATCCATTCACACGAAATTCATTAATCATATTATACCGCGAGAAATTGCGCGCGTTTGAAAAATGTTTCAGATGGATAGCACGAACAAAAGAAACTGCAATCACATGCGATGGACAATAAAGCCATAGATACGCCGACTTCTGCAGACATGGTTCGATGATGCATCATCAGTAATGGCGCCTTACGCCCTCAAGCAGGTGTTAACGCGATCACCAACACCAAATATGCACCGACGAAGTGCACTGCTATAGTTATATTACAGCAATCAAATCACATCTCGATTGGATAACTGAGGTGTAATACAGATATCTAATTTGGCTTATTTTATGACACCCCATACTTGGCGGTCACTGACAATCGAACATACTGTTGTATAATATTTTTCAATAAGTAAAATAGTCTTTTTATGGTGTTCACTGTCAATACTAAGAGAAAAGGTATTATATTAAAAAAAAATATTCACTTGTATTTAATATGATATACTTTATATATGAGGGTATTATTTGCAAACACGGCTCATTATTAGGTTTAAATACTGTCAATAAACAGTGAAACTGAGATGCCATCATGGCAGGGAACGTGATTTTTTAGGATGGCATGTTACGGGTTAAGTGTAGTTAGATTTATGGCACAATAATTGTATGATAATTTTCAAATGTTCAGATACTTTATGACCAATTCAAATAATACAGTGCGGAAGGTTACGACAATAGTAATTATTCCACGTTACTAGAATAATGTCAATAATGTATTCATTACCAGAAGGCATGTCGTTCCATCGGTTCACGGGTTCACGGGTTCACCATTAACCATTTGAGTAAACATTTGTAAGATGGTACAGATAGGAATAATACTTAGGCAAAAGTAACAAACGTTAGTTATCTTATTTATATGATAAACAAAAAACAGGTTGATTTCTCACCAATACCTGTGGCAGCAAACGTAAGATGTCTGCCCTTCCACAACGATACCAACAGAAAACAGGAGTCTACCCGTGTTATTCATTTCCTGAAAAGGACTACACTCAGTGCCGGTGCGAGGTTATTTGGCGCCCCAGGCAACGGTTAAAGTATCATTTCTTAGAATTAGAACTTAGAATTTTTCTTCATACACATATCCATTTTCGCTCCGAATGAGGAGCATGTGGCTTCCGAATGGAGGTATCTCAACAGCAGCTTTTCTATGAGCACTGTTTGTTACTCAGCCGCTCAACCTATCTTTTTCAAATCATATAGTATACGATACATAATTAAAACGAACAATTAATACAAACATCAAAATAAAATGAAATGTACTAATTATTAGAGTGTATGCAAATAACTTTAATACTCCATTTATGCGCCCCTGATGGTTTGCGCCCTAGGCGGTTGCCTATTTCGCCTGTATGGTGGCGCCGGCCCTGACTACACTAGGTTGATTTTGAAACATGATAAATCAATAGACAAATAATTTTAAAAGCTATTTCCATATATTTCTACTGTCAGAACTTGTATTATTATGTTTAAATATCACTGACGTAGTGTATTGGACAACGTCGTTAGTTTCCGCGACGGATTTCATGAGTTCAAGCAAAAACAGATTTATTATGTGATGTAGTTTCGACCATAATAGTTGAGAATATTTGTATATTATGTGTCCGGTGAAAAATCGATTTTCTATAAACATTTTTTTGATTTTTAGCTATGGAAAGAAGAGATCTGGTTAGTGGACGATTGTGTTTAGGGTGAAATAAATAAATTAAACGAGCCGGTTCGGGTCCACGCAATATCACGAAGACATTCTGACGGAAGCGCCCCCGCAGCGATGAGCAGCAACGCGTGTTGGATTGATTTCAATTACATTGCATTGTTTATTACAAACTGTAGCACGGCCCGGCGACGGACGAGTTATGTTAATAGAATAGTAGTTTACAAGATACAATAGAAATGACAGTGATACGAGAAGCCGGAAGTAAACAATGTTATAAACTGGTCCAGCGGCGGAAGACCTGCGGTATAGTGGACATCTGCGTCTTTGGTTCAACTGAAGTGACAATTTAATTAACTATTAATGATTTTGTCGGGTCCTATGGCGCAGCGATTTGCGTTGTTGGCTTCCGTTCCGGATTTCACGGATTTGAGTCTCAGTATGAACAGCTTTTTTCGGTCGATTTATCGATTTCTGTTCATGGGTATTCGTGACGTCTAAAAATTCCTCCCTTCCCACCCTTTCTGATCCTTTAATAACTGGGCGTAGCGAGAGCGATTAGTTAACCACTAATCAGGCTCTAGTCTTATCCTTCATTCCTTACTACTCTCTTTGAAAAAGAGAGGTTGAGCGACTGAATAACGAACAGTTTTCTTAGAAAAACTTTGTATAAATTGCACTTTTTAAATATTTTTCTATCAGTTGACAATGCTCGCAGTGAGCGAAACCGCTCCTGACCATTTAAATAAAGTGGAATAAAGTACAAAAGAATATTGTATTTTTAATATAATGCCGTTCCACCAAGTATTGACAGTGAACACCCTAAAAGTGAGAAAAACTTCTGTTGAGATACCTCCATTATGAGGTAATATGCTCCACATTAGGAGCAGACATTGATTTAAAAAATATATTTTTCCGATGGATTTTTGGAAGTTAATTTTTAATAGACATTAATTACAATTTGATACCTTTTTTACTACTTCCACATGTCGTGGTACAAATTAAGATGCATGTTTCGCTTCTTTAAGAACCATTATTAGATAGACCATATGCTCTCAACTTTTTTCGGGTGGCGACCCCTTTTTATAAAGGCCATGTGACTAGCGACCCCCCCACCCCCGAGGAATTCCTTGAAATCTTTGATTTGCTATACCTTTTCTCCGGATTGTTGATTTAAGGTTAATCAACTAAGATTCTTTTAAAAAATCGAGTTTACAAATTTAAATAACTATACGAAAATATTACAAAAAACAATTTTTACCAGTAATAAATGCCGAAATCTTAAAATTTGAACTCTTTCACTAACCCTTAACATTTAACAAGATAAAACCTGAGCCCAGCCAGCACGGTTCCTCGAGTCTAGCTCGCGCCACCTGTTAAATAAATCAAATAGTAATGCGGTGTCAATAACTCGGATCGCAGCTGGAATAAAATAAATCGAATCTACCTCGATGTATTTAACTGACCGCATGGAAATGCAGGAAGCTGCATTAACTGGTCATTATTTAACTATAATAAATCATCCCAGAAAGAAGGGGTGGATAATGACTAGGTGAAATGCGATTATAGATCTCGCAAATGGATGGTATCAATTATCACATTTTTGTTTATAAATTGATTAAATTTACTCTATCGTTAACTAAAATAGCCGATAACCATAACCTAGTAGTAATGGCAAAATTAATTCAGGCCTAAGCGCGTAAGAAGACATTGTTATACATTATTTCTCAATCAGTTTATAAATATAAACCAATAAGTGTTATTCCTTATTGCTTAATCTTGGTAAAATATGCAAGGAGCGATAGCTTTGGATCAATTTCACTATTATCCTTCCGTATTTAAGATCACTGAACAGAGAAGACCAGCAGCGCTATTCCTGCGTGCGTAACATTTATTTCAAAAGGTCTGAAATACTCAACACAATCACGTTTTGAGTAAACTAACCGTCCAACACAATCATGAGTTGAAAATTTAAGACTGTCCAAAATAAGAGTATGTGCTCGGGAAAAGTAACGCTTAGGGTATCCAATCCTAGAGCCTTTTTCCAATCCCGGGATTGGGATTAGCTCACCGAGGAATTTGAAATCCTCAATTCCTTATACTTTTTCCTCAGATTATCTCCAAACCTTTTTTTTTAGCTCACCGAAGAATTTGAAATCCCCGATTTCGTATACTTTTCCCCCAGATTTTCACACGTTTACACCAAAACACGTTTTTTTTTTTAGCTCGCCGAGGAATTTGAAATCCACAATTTACCAATTTCGTGTCAATATTCGGGATTTGCTAAAAATTTCTCAATCCCGAAATCCTGGGATCGCGACCATCTTAATCCCGGAATTTCGGGATCATAAAATTGAACGGGACCCCGAATCCCGGGATTGGATGCCCTAGTACCGTTGACGACTGATTTACAACCGATAACTTCGTCAGAATATAACATTTAACTTTTAAAACTAACATGAAGATTTCAAACGAATAATGGTGAAAGCAGATATGGTGCAAACAATATTGTATTCACATGATTTTGTTGGAAGTGTAATAAATAATTTAAATTTAAAATATCCCAGACGTTGTGCTCACGCGAAGACATTTCGTTTCCCATTTCTCGCCAAGATTGATCACCGTACTATTTCATGGGTTTCTTTTTTCTAACCGATGAAAACAACAAAGTTCTTCGTTATTTATTACGTCAAATCAACAGTACGATCCTGAATCGTGGACTGCTGTGAGAAATCACGTCTCGAACAACAAATAATATAATAGATACATTAAAAGCTCTTCGCGGCTATCAAGGAAGACTTAAAAAGTTCACCTCGGAGCTTTTTTATAAATCAATAGTATCCTGAACGCTTTAACAAATAAAAAAAATCCTGAGTTCAATAGAAAGGAAGTGGGTTTGAATAAAGAAGTAACTAGCAATTAAAATTCTCTGAAAGCACAACAATTTAATGATTTTTACCGTTAATAATTGGTGGGAAAGGATTATATGTATAAAAAACATTTTTAATATTATCAGGGCCATTTAAACTATTCTTTCCCTTTATAATTCATTAAGTTGTTGTGAATGTTGTTTAATACTTGCAAACCATTCATTCGTTTATTCCTGGCCGATTCTTTTATAAATGTAACTACCATGTCGTCGTAATACGGGAATAACAAAGAAAATAATAAATTGTGCTATAATAAAAATTAGGCAAATTGAGACAGTAATACCGAGCGAGTAAATCAAAATCGTTTTTTCTATGTTCCACATACGTACATAAAAGACCCTAATTGAATAATATACATATTGACAGTAGAAAGGAAAAATGACATAACCCACAGTTTTTTCGATAATCACAATGTATCCAAATTGATACACGTTCTATCAAAAGAATATAAGCTGCAAATGCTTAATTAGTATCTAAATTTAGCTTTTTAGTTTGAAAAAAGATGGGCTTGTGAAAATTAAAACCAAGAAATAAGACTGAAAAAAAGGTTTTTCGTAGACAATTTCTTAAATTAATACTAGATTATGTCAATTAAAAATCTTTTTAAAAGTCTCCGTGCACTTCAATGTTGTGTTTATTTCATAATTTGCATATGGCCGAAAATCATCAAAACACGATTTTTGTGCCTCCTGTAAAATTTGGTATGTGTGGGTTACGTCCTTTTTCCTTTCCAGGGTCGACATTTTACAATTTTCATAAACAACTAACGGCTTCTTAAAATAATAATGCACCATTAAAAAAGGTCATCGATTTTAGTTCCTGTCAATATTGATACAACTATTATTGATTTCTCGTATTTAAAATTAATTTTCAATTCCTAAATACCGGTGTTTTTTTCATTTTCAAAACTTATTTCTATATTGATTAAAGCAGGGCTGTGGAGTCGCGTGAAAAAAAGACGACTCCGACTCCGAGAAAAATTTTCAATAATTTCATTTTAACTTATATATATGTATACCATCAAATCATCTTAAGTCAGCCAAGCATGAAATGTTAACACTCCCTAACAAAGCCCTGGAATAAACACCATGAATACCGGGATTACAGTGTCGGTAATACCGGTATTGCGAATCCTAGAGCAAACTTTTTTTTTTCTTAAAATATCGAATAAATAATAGCGGCGAAAAAATAATGCATTGTAATGAATTTATACGATTTTAACAATGTTTCCAATATAAAACGAACTTCATGATTTTTTAGAACGAAGCAACTCACAACATAACTAACTATTGACTTCGTCTGATATTTATGCCAGAAACAGGACGAAGTCAAATAGTAAAAAAAAATACTAATAAATTAATTTAGATTAGGACCGATTACGCTCATTACGAACACCGTCAACTGAATGAATATATAAATCGATGTACGTGTATTTTTAAAAAAAGTAGTAAGTTCAATAAATCTTAATATTATTTTTTTAATTCATGTCCGCTCCCAATGTTGAGCATATGGCCTTCCAATGTTGGTGTCTCAACAGAAGTTTTTCTACGAGAACTGTTTGTTACTCAGTCGCTCAAACTCTCTTTTTCTAAACAGAGTAGAAGGGATATAAGGATAATGCTAGGATAGGACTAGTGATTAACTTATCGCTGTCGCTACGCCCAGTTGTAGAAGGATCGGAAAAGGTGGGAGGGACATCACAAACACCCATGCCTCCGAACATAAATCGAAAAATTACTGTTCGTACTGGGACTCGAACCCGTGAGGTCTGGCACGGAAACCCACAACACTAACCGGCGCGCCATAGGATCCGACAAAATAAATTTTGTGCGATTAGTACCAAAAAATTAATACAATGCCATTCTACCATGAATTGACAGAGGACATATTATTTAAAAGTGACGACAAATTCCTGGTTTGAACGCCCTGCTAAAGGCAGAAGTGTTAGTTGCGTTGGCTATCGGCCACCTCAAGTAATAACAGACAATGGCAAAAAGAAGCAAGTAATGGCATACAATAGCTGAAACGAAGTTATTATTGATCCTCTGAAGAACAGGCTTCCAGCGTTCACTTCATTAAAGGAAAGACAAGCACTAGTCGTATCAATTCCCCGAGGGTGCAAGGAGGTAAACAAGAAATAAATACGGCGCGATTCAGTGCCGTGGAGCTATGTACACAAAATAAATTATAAATTAAGGTGAAAAAAAGCTCTACAAATATTATTTTATAAATAATGTATTATAGCTTTTTTGGCTTTCACCCTTATTAGAACTATTTCTAATCATACACTATCTAAGCTTAACAGTGGCGGATTACCCTATAAGCGCAAGAGGCGTGCTTGGGGCCTCCACATTTTGGGGGCCTCAAAGATAGCATATATTACATAAACCCTTACATTTAAATTTCAGTTTTCAATATTCATTATTATTCTACGAAGAGGTTTGCAGTACTTTTATGTTATTCGAAAAGCAGGGCCTCCAAAATTTATTGCGCCTGGGGCCTCCAAAGTGCTTAATCCGCCACTGAAGCTTAATATACTGACTTAGAAGAAACATACATTCAATACATCTTTACTCATATTTTGATACATTGACTTTAGTGTTTCCCGGGACGATAACAACTTTGGGATTATTCAAAGCAAATAAGTTTAAATTGAAGTGATTGTGTATACAGTATTAGCCGGTTGCATGTTCGAATGGTCAACGTCGTTGACTTCGGTTACGGAGGGCACGGGTTCAAATCCCGGTGCGTACAGTTTTATAAATTGATTTTTCGATCGATTTATGAATTTCTGTTCGTAGCCATGGATGTATGTGATGTCTTCAATTCCCCACTCCCACCCATCCTATTCTATGAACGGGCGTATCGAAAGCGATTAGCTTACCACTAGTCCTGTCCTAGCCCTATCCTTCTATCCCTACTCTTTTTGGAAAAAGAGAGGTTGAGCAACTGAGTAACAAGCAGTTCTCGTAGAAACACTTATGTTGAGGTAAACTCCATTAGGAGTCCATATGCTCCACATTGGGAGCGGACATGGTTTTAAAAAAAGTCTTGTTCTAGTCCTATCAATTTACCTCTACTATATTTGAAATAAAAGAGAGGTTGGGTAACTGAGTAACAAGCAGTTCTCGTAGAAAAAACTTATGTTGAGATAAACTACATTGGAAGTTCATTTACACGACAATGGGAGCGGAAATGGTAAAAAACGTATACAGTGTTATTTTGACCTTATAATATAGTTCTACCAAGTAAATGATTAATCGATCAATAAATTGAAAAGTACGTAACCGATACAATTATTCAGGTATTTGTTTTCAAACTATTTAAAGTTATAAACAGTTCTGACGATCGCGCGACAGAGAAATAGCTATAAATATATATTTTTTAAAAACTGTTATTTTGATGTTATAAAAATATTAAAGCTCTTATTTTATACTTTCTTTGCGAAGTGGTAATAGTAATATTAACTAATTTTTATAATAATTCTATTTAAATGTGTAATAATGAATATATAAACGATATTAAACGTTTGCAACAAGTCAGATTGAATTCATCCGTGCACTTGAATAGTAGAAATTGTCAAAAAACCCAGAGCCTATTCAGAGAATAAAATGTTTTTTTCGTGTATCTCGTTTATATTTGCAAAGGAAATTAAATAATTTTAATTCTTGATACTATAATGAAAGAATATAATAAATTATAATACTTTTTTGTATACTATGAACATCACAGTTATATGAAAACAAGCACTCAACCCACATGCGTTAATTAACAGTGCGCAAATTCATCTGATGCAATTTATTAGCTATCAAAGAGCATGTGTACGCAACTAAAGCTATTATCAAATGTCCATTTGATCGTATATCGTTTATTTGTGAAGCCATACTAACGTATTATATATGAATTTATTAATCCACATGTGGTTTGTCTCAACTTCTACTTTAAGCAAAAAATATCGAGTTTTACAAAAAAATGAGATGTGACATGATTTTTTCAAACTATTGATATTTTTACATCGAATTCGCCACCCTAACTAATACTCAAAATATTTAACCTGATCTGTGCCGTGATTTTCTTTTAAAAATAAATCTTAATAAATATGTACTTTTTGGACATATAATAATAGTACATCATAAACACTTACCATATAAATACACGATGGGTCATTTCCACCATCATTTATTGAAAAACGTTTCAAAAACGGAAATTACCGCCAAGGAATTATAGCCCTGCTAGCAACAAATTTTAACACAACAAAAAACCTTTTTTTTAATCGTTGTATTATAGATTACAAAACAATATCTTTTAAGTTTAAGTATCAGACTATGAATCCAAGAGATGTCACTATATGCATGATATTTTAAAATTATTAAATACGTTTTTTGTGGCCTTTAAAACGTACCTCAAGTACTGCGTGTAAGCACGCACATTTTGCATGACCGGCCCTAGAGCACGAAATTGTATGGCGTGTTAACACGTTGGTGGCAGAGAACCGGTTAACTTGATTTTCAATGTTTTTGATATGGCTATTGCATACGGTCTCATATTTCCTGCAACAAAATTGAATTGATCACTTTTAGGGTGTCCACTGTCAATACTTAGTGAAAAAGCGTTATTTTCAAAAATGTAAATACTCATTTGTACTAATTCCTAGTTTTATTTTATAAGATAAGGACCGATTTCGTCCATGAAGAGTATTATCAACGTTATCAGTTGAAATCTCAAAAACTGTTTATTACTCAGTTGCTCAATTTCTATTTTTTGAATAGTGTAGGGATAGGAGGATAGGGCTAGGGAAAGATTACTGTTTGGCTAATCGCTCTCGCTACCCCTAGTTAGGGTTGAAAAAATGCTGTCCGTAATGGGTCTTTAATTCATAAGATCAGTCACATAATCCAACGATGTTGACCGCTGTGCTTCAGACCCGATAGTAATACTAAAATATTTTTAAAAAATCCGAATATTTATACTAAAATTAATTACATTCATGTAACGTGAAGAAAATTTATAAATGCTACCAAACCTGCTGCATGGTACAAAATAAGTGGTTTATTATTTTACACAGTGTTTATATCAAATAGAATTTATTTAATTTGTAACGCTGCAAAATAAATTAATAATAATTAATACCGCAATTAAAATTTTCAACCTCACTGTGATAGTATATTAATATTTCTCAATACGCAGGAGGCAGCAAACGGTATAGGAAATTTAAAAAAAAAATCTCTGATCGTTATAAATCTTTCGTGCGTAATATTGAAGAACGCTGGAAACACCCGTATTCATTTCTTTGTCTCTCTCGTAGAGTTAAATGAAATGAAGCGAGAAGTCTATACATCCTCAATGTTTTTCTAATCGGAAATGTGTCGATTTTATAGTATAAAAAGGGATACTGGATCAGTGGTTCTGAAACAAAGTATCATAATTCACTAAAACATATTTTACTAATTGCAAGATTTTTATATCTTGGTGTAATTAAATTTCAATATAACAACTGCATTTTATTTGGTCTATGTATAATATATGAACTAGCTTAACACATCACCTACGGGTGAAAACATATTTTTTCGACACTTATATTATAACAAGCCATACGTAAAATAATCTCATTTTTTTATCCTTGGCAATGTCGGCAATTATGAACTAAATCCATTTAACTTATGCGATATGTTCCTTTTTCAAAGATGAATGATAACAAAACACCCCACAATGGTATGTGTTTTCGATAAAAATTGAGCAGTCGTGCCAGGCGATCAAACCAAAACTTTCAAACATTTGGAGTTTGATTGAAATTAATAAAATACAACTACCTAAGTCAAAAAATAATATTGCACAACTCTTGAACATTCGTTGAAGCATTCTAAACTCGATGAGTGGCCTTAGTTTAATTGATAAAATTATTGAAAAAGTTTATTATCAGTTTATTACCAAACGCCGTTAGGAAATCATCCAAACTTATTTTTGCGTTATTGTTAGTCGGTCGAAACGATTTGGAAAAAGACTGAGAAATGAAAATTGAGTTTTACGATCACGTATGTATATTACGTAAAAGAATACACCGGAACAACGGACGAGAATCTATGGGTCACATATTGTATTTAGGACCAGAGACTAGATACATTGTACACAAATGCCTATTAGATCATTTTGATTCAAACTGTAGCACTAACAGGAGTAGGACTCGAAAAAAAATAGTAAATTGAAGTCCTTTAAAAAAAAAACAGTATTCAAATCGCTTTGGTTAAAAGTCGCAACTCTGCACGCTACTTACTACACCTAAAAAAATCGTGTTTTAAGCTATGGTCGGAGACGAATTTGGAATCGTATTATTTTTCAACGACTCTGCAGCCCTTGTATGAACATCTTTCGCGCCACAGTTTGGTGGCCTGGCCAATGCGCACAGCAGATATCGAACCTATCTGCTACTGGATACTAAGCAATTAACGCTTAACACGTGAACAACTAATTTGTTACTAATTATCTTCTATTGGATTGTTAATGTGGTGGTGCGGTGTTAAAATTTTACAATTTACGTTCACTGAAACGGGTGAGTGTTGGAACATACAGGGAAATAATAATTGTTTATTGCTTAAGATAACTGCTTGTGGATCGCTATGATCACAATGATACGCCTCTATAATCAAAAATGTGTTATCCACTTCTTACAGATTATATTTTTATTTCATACATCAGGGGTTTTCAACAACTATTGAGGAGGCTTTTATCATAATTTACATTCTCAAAAAATCGAGTTTCGAGAATATAACAAAAAACCACAAGAGAACAATTTTTTGTAGTTAAAAAATTACCATGAATTTTTATCGCAAGTGAAAAGTAGTACTTTATTAAGATGCAAAATATGCTATTACACAATAAGTTTATTCTAATCAAATGTTATTAACTTTTCCGGTTCTAAGCTAAAGAAATGCGACCCCAATACCCACATTTTCTTAAATATCTATTTTAATATGGGTGATACAATGTTTATAATTAAGGTATTCTTATATGTACCATAGATTTTTGGACGTTTTGTAGTTTATATAAATACGCGATAACGCGATAACGAGATAAGCGCCCGCGATAAGCGATCGTTCGTAAGATAGCTGCGATAAACGCGTCAGTTGCAAGTTCATATGTGTGCTGGAATGACGTCGTTTTTACGCGCAACTTAAAATATGATTATTTATTAAAAAACCATGGATTTTTATTAAAAAATGTATGCGGAATGATGCAGAGAGATATTTTAAAGCCCTTAGACTATTTTTTTTGAAATTCATAAGAATAAGGCCAATAATGAGGAAGTCCCATCGGCAGAGAAGTATTTTTCAAGTCTCCGAGCCGTGAGAGTTAATTTAAAAATGTTAGCTTAGACACCGATATTGATCTTTGGTAGTGGTTTTAACAGTGTTAAAAATAAATTTTAATACCCAACCATTTTTTATGTTTGTAGTGATGCATTTATAACTTTATGGAAGCGGTCACCAATCTATGTGTGGGCTAAATCCGGCTATCCAAAGATTTTAATCCGGCCCCAGATTTTTGATTTATACATATTTTACAAATACGAAACATTGATATTTTGAAAATTTTCATAAGATTCCATCAAAAATATTTCTCGTCCTGCCCCAACGTTTTTGAAAAAATCATCCGACCCGTTTCTTAAAATTTTTGGTGACCTCTGCTTTATGTCATACCTCAAAAATATCAAAAATAGATATTATGAGTTTTAATACCAAATTGCTCAATTTGGTTGAGAATCTCAAATGAAAAAGGAAAAAGTATATCTCAACTTGAGATATACTTTTTCCTACCCGTTTCAATTTAAGCAATCTATCAAATCAAACCGCTCATTGGAACGATAGGTTACGCCGACTTTGTGGCTTTTAAGGAAACCTACCAGACATTTTAAAAAATGTAGCGTCATACGGAGAGCGATAAGACACCAATTTATAAAGCTTTTTAACAAGCGATTATGTAGAGAGATTGATTACATGCATACTTTAATGCACGCCATTCTCGGTTTGTGCTAAATTAATTATTTAAAATTTCGACTGAAGGTGCTTGGTGGAATTTCAATATTAAATTTGAATTGTTCAGATTATGTACATTCACAGATTCTGTCACTAATGACCCGGGTTTCGCCTTTCGGCATCTTCATGCGTTCAAGTGCACGGATGAACTTGAACGCCTGAAGATGCCGAAAAGCATAAATTAATCTAAATTATTCAGTTACATACATACTTGAGATCAACACGAGGAAAAAAAACATTATGAAGATCTCAAATGTTGTATTGAAGAAAAAGCAATTTGATGTTGACATTGCCGGCACATGAACCCGAAACCATCTGATTTCTAGGACGAAGATCTTACCGCTAGATTTTTTTTTGTTGATATTTGAGTTTACGAAACGCGAAAATAGTATAGAAATGATCGATACAAAGATAAAAAATAAACTTATTTTTTGCAAAATTTTTAGATAATTTTGTTTTAATGCGTTAAGTTTACGGAATTATTAATGAAAAATTGCAATTATTCTCTGATTCGGAATATTACATTAATCCTTTCATTAACAACGGAATGGTGTGACTGTATCATTTTCTCCCATAGTTGATGAGTATTGGAACATTAATTATCTCGTGCAGAAACATAAAGACGGCGCTGCATGGAAACTTCGTGTTGGAACATTAATCATGAAAATTCTTATTTATACCTGCCATAAATCCAATATATCAATTTATTTTGATTGTGTTTTCATTAAGCGATTATAAAATGATAATTTTACTAAGTTAACTATTTCAATTATAACATACTATTTGCATATTTTTACACCTCAGTCACGAAATGATATTCATAAGAAGATTTGCTATTATATCGTAATATGATACAAAATTTTCTGCAGAGCAATGAATGCAGGCGAATTTAGTTAGAAATTTAATTTTGAAAAAATATATATTACACTTATTGAAATTTAACACAGATAATATAATATAAAAAAATTGTGTATTTTACGAAAAGATTTATTTATTTAATATTTCGTCCCTTGGTTCTTGTTTGCAAAAAATAAGTTATGTAGCGTACTCTGAGTATGGAAAAAAATATAACGAAATATAAAATTTGTTCTACTCTTGGTTTATTCAATAAATTAGAAATAATGGATAAGTAACTTGTTTAATTTTATCAAGACAGAAAAATAAGCAATGTAATAGAATTATTTTTTTGCGAATAGTGAATAACATATTGAATATTGTTCAAAAAACACAATTTAGTTTGGGAAAAACTTCATTGGTTCATAACTCAAAATTATCATTTTGTCACTTGGGCACTTTTCGCTATATTTTTTTAAAATTATTTAATTAACATTGCAAAAGTTTGACAATTCATAAATTTTAAACTTTTACAATGCAGAAAAAAAATAATACAATTTAACCCATTTTTGCCTGTAATTGATGCAAATAAAAAAACACTGCTCACTCCGACAGGTTCAAATCTGAAAAAATACTACACGAAACGATCCCTACACTTGTTAGCTGTAGAATGATTGAGGCTGATACAATCTAAACTTTTATTACGTCATACATAAATGGAGTTGAATTAAAAACACTAAATGTTCCAATATTGTAACACTGGGCAAAAATGGGTTAATATTAAAATCAATAGAAAAAAATAGCAAGGAAGTCAACTGAGTAAGCTCCGACGAACTCTACTCTAATACATATAAAATAGTATTCGTCGGAACTCACCCACGTCTACGTAGAATATGTCAACATCCGAAGCAATGTTGTTGAACACCGTTAAAGCTCTCACCAGTGGCATCCTCATAGGGACGGTTTTCTGGTGATGTTGAAACCCTTATACTATTTGTTAACTAATCTTTAGTTATTTTAGTATACCTATAATATGATTGGTACCATATACAAATTACAAAGTGAAACAAGCATATTTTTGAGTGTCTTTAATTTGGCAACAAGTAGTTTTTTCCTACAAAATGTACAGAAGTGATCAGTTTGGATAAAAGAAAAAAATACATTTGCAGACATTACTACTAGGAATTTCTCTTCAATTAGTTACTAATATTATTACTAGCATGTTTTTTCTTCTTGTTTCTTTTCAACCAGGCATCAGAAAACATACGAGAACTGGTTGCGAGAACACTGATAGCACAATAACTGAAATACAGTAAAAACTTACTAATAACATAAAAATTCACTTCAACTGTCAGAAACACAACTAAGTAGAAAATTTAGAATCAAAGTAATTCTATTTTATAAATAAAACTTTCCTAAGTTTTATCTGAACATAATAGGGCCCATACATCAAGGAACTTTGTTCCCGGAACTATCTACGTAATTTCTCAGGAACTATGTTCCAGAGCATGTTCTTGAACACACGAGGGGTCACAGAAACGTCACCCGTTGAGGTTATGTTGTACAGTGCTGCGTCCGAACGAACGTTATTTGATTTTATTGGATGCAAACAATGCGAGTAAATTTAATTACTAATGTTTATAAGCTTTCTACAATTAAAATACAATTATTTTATCATCCACTATGACAGCTTATTCTTATACCATAGATAATTCCAATATAACTTATTATGGTCTATGGTTTATTTTGACATCTGTCACATAGGGAGACATTTCAAAGTCGAAAATAGATCTCTAAAATGACGCCCGATGAGTTGATGTCGACGAGTGCTGCCTACGTATATATTCTCGCAAGTAGTTTTTAGTTTTTATGATTATTATTAGATGTATTCCACAATACACTAATAATCTCACTGAACTTTATTACATACACAACTAAATTATTTTTCAAAAGTATCAATTGATTTTTGCTATCTTGAAAACAAGAAAATCTGTATGAAACAATGTAGCAGAAAACAATACCACGTTTTTCATATTCTTCTTCTTTTTTGACCATATTCGCTACCTATGTGGAGCATATGGCCGCCACGCAGCACCCCCATGAATGTAGACATTTTCAAAAAACACAATTACCTTGTTGCTAGGTGTGATTTTTGTGACAGTGAAATTCTCGCCAATCGTCATACTTATAGCACAAAACAATACAACCAGTGAAATAATAATCATCAAGTCATGACTTACCTTAACTCTCATGTCGGAGACAGTCCACACCCGGCTGGCAAAATCATTTGAAGCTCCAAGGATAAGCGTACCAGTTGAGTCAAAGTCCACCGACATAACACCAGCATTTGATCCCACTAAAACACCTTTGTTCTTGATTTCACCTAAGAATAAAAATCATCATGATCACTATAAGACCATCTATAATAAAATAGGAAATAATGTTTCATCCATGCTTTTTAAAACAACGTTTAAATCTACAGATCCTAATATAAATTCGTAAAAGAAGAAAATAATGAACAAAGCAAATAGATGAATACGTTAAGGATATTCACTATCAATAATTGGTGGAAAGGCATTATTTCAAATATAAAATACTCATTTGTGCTAATTCCACTTTTATTTAATATTTCAGTACCGGTTTCACTTATGACAAGCATTACTAACTGAATACTCGAAATGAGCGAAACTGGTCCTGACCTTATTAACCCTTCAATTACCAAGCGGTCACTGATCAGATTTGTTTCAAAAAAGAGCAACCGGTGATTTATCACCGCTGATTTAGGGCTCACATTGATGCAATATAAAATAACCTACGGAAAGACATCGAATTAGTTATATGTATTTTTTTTACTGACTTTTTGAGTTTACTAATTATTTTGTTATTCATTTTTTCTTTGAATCCTATAGCGCATATTGTTTTTAAGCTGTGACAATTTTTTTTTCTAACTAGTTAAAAAATGGAGAAGATATGATCTTTCTCCAGACAAATTGAAATTGGCAAAAAAAAACCCTTGGTAAGGGTTAAATAAAAGAGTTGAATTGGCACAAATTAGTATTTTATTTTTTGAATAGATAAATACGTCCACCTCACTATACAAGGGATTGATCAGACGGACTGGACTGCCTTAGCAGCAGTGGGAATATCCTCATAGATTATTTTTTTTGTATAATTTAATTTCTACGATGTAAATATTTTAGTTAATTGTTGTTTCTTCATTTGTCTTATTGTCTATGGCCATGGTACATTGACAGTTCACTTTATTATATCCGAAAAAGTTGATTATCTCAAAATAAGGTTTTTTTACTTTAGAATTGACTTGGATTCAGAATGTATATAATATTTCAGAGGACATCAGTACACTTTGAATTTGCCAACGTCGACATCCTCAAAGAACAAAGCAGTAACTAACTTTTAGTCACTAGGCTGGAGAGCGAAAAGAAGTGTTATTAACAACTTGAATACCAAGCGGACACAAGTGTCCGGAACATATGCAAGCGAACACGAATGTCCAAGACATTTAAAAAATCAAATACTTGGTATTCTAATGGAATATAAGCAATAGTTTGATGAATATGCGTAGTGCTATCTATTCTGAATCAATATAGGTTTTTAAAATATCGAATTCGAGTGTATATTAGGCAAAATTATTTTTCTTATAAACACGCAGTATCTGTGGAACATATTAATGATTTTTTTACGCGGTATTCAAACGGTTAACTTTACTAAAAACTATACATTTTCAATCAATAAGTTTTCAAGCTAGTTTTTACCAGAGTTGCTGCTTTTTAGGTTGAGGGTGTCAGTATGTTATTTACCTGTTTCTTTAGCATCAAATTGTTAATTAATTAATGTAATTCTTGATACGCAAATAACAAATTAAAGGTATGCTCACCTTTGGACACGTCCCATAATTTAATTTTCCTATCTGCACCACCTGTTGCTACAAGTCTATCAGTCGGTGACCATTTGACGGCATTCACCTCGCCATCGTGAGCATCCTAAGTGGAAAAAAAATATGACAAATCCGTTCTCAACTTTAAATTCATAAATACCTAATTTGAATTATTATGTTGTTGATTAATACAGTGGTAAAATACCTTTCATTTATAAACATAAATACATGATAGACAGTTTTTAGGATTCATTTAGCTCAAGGGTCGGCAACCTTTTGTTGTAAAAGTGCCAAATATTTTACGTGGGGATAAGTGCAGGCCGCACTTGGGTCACATGCGTTGCGGCGAGAATCTTGCACTCCGCTGGTTGCCGACCCTTGATTTAGATTCGAAGACAATTTTCAAAAATATTACAAGCTTTGTTATCTGTAGCAATTTGAGTAAGTGGAGTGAACAATGGAGCCAATTTTTTATTGTGGTGGTTAAATTGTCACCTATAGCAAGATTAGTTAGTGAATGCTCAAGAATCAAAAACAGTTTTACTTACAAATTTTAGAGTAACTTTCGAAGGCAATTCTCCTGTATGAAATGGAGAAAGAGGTGCTACCGAAAGTAAATCTAGTTGAATCGGCGATGATCTCTCTTCACTGCTTGGACCTTCTCTGGCTGCATCTTCCAGCTCTCTCCGCATCTTCTCACCACGTAACCTAAAATATAATAAATTCAGATTAATATATATACCAACAACCATTATTACTTACCAAATGAGTAACAAAGAAACATGAATGGAATAAAGTAAAAACTTGACAACCCATACTTACATATAATACTTTTATTATAGAAGTTATATGATTATTGAATTATTTCAGTCTGTAAAATCGAATTTCCATCTTAGGCCTAGTTCACATGAAGAGCGTTGAATGCATGTTTACAGCAAACACATAATCAATGTTCCCTCTAAGACGAAAGGTTAGCTACGCAGGCCAATCCAACAAATGCGCGGCATAATTTGTCATAATTTATGATTTTGACTGAAGGTGCTTGGTGGAATTTCAATATTAAATTTGAATCGTTCAAGCTTTGTACATTCTCACAGATTTTGTCACTAACGACCCGGGGATGCCTGAACACCTGAAGATGCCGAAAGGCGAAACCCGGGTCGTTAGTGACAAAATCTGAGAATGTACATAGTTTGAACGATTCAAATTTAATAATTTGTCATATTTGATACAAAAAAAAATGTGTTTCTTTTGTTGTTTTGATTTGTTTTTAAAAATATTGTCATTTGATAATTTATAAATAAGTTTTTACTAATAAGTGTATTAAATAAAACGTAAAAAGTAATAGAATCAATTAAAATAAAGCACAAATAAGAAAATAAGCAGAATGAAATATATAATCGATTGCTAATAAAGTTACTAAAATATTTTATAAATTTATTTAAAAATTTCTAGTTTTTCACATCGTTTTAAGCAACTAATCCTTATATTATATACTCCGTTTAGATAAATTTCTTGTTCTGATAAAAGAGAAGAATTTAATTCTGGTTAAATTACAATCTTTAATTTATAATTATTCCAATTTAAAAAATATTATTTGAACAGTTGTATTGGAAGGCGCACCAACACGAAATTAGTGCGCTGGGGTTTTCAAACTGCTGCCTTGGAACATTGCACACAATGACTATTGACTGTTCACATGGCAACGCCCATTTGATACGGCACTGATGCAAGTCAGTTTTCTACGCACGATATCACACGCTTTGTGATATACAGAATTGGTATTCCTTGTTCAGTTATTGGCCGTGTTTGTGCTTATAAAAAGTAACAGAAAAGGATGAAGACGAATATAAAATGGATCTGTTTATTGACAAGGTTGAAAGGAGACCAGCGGTTTGAGACATGACTTCCAGTGATTATTCCCAAAAAATTACCAAAAGAACTTGGGAAGAGCTTGCGATCATTTTTTGCAAATTTGGTGAGAGACTATATGTAAAAATTAGATGAACCCAATAATTCTTTGATTTCTTTACAAAGCTTCACTCTACGGTACAAAATCCTTAGAAGGAAACAGTTTTCTCGACGTCCGTCTTTGTCTAAAGAGCAAACTTGACTGAGACAACGCGTGGAAATCGTTCATCATGTGTACAGTGGAAAATATCGAAACGCGTTTCATGTGAACTAAGCCTTATTCATTTTCAAGAATAAATAAACATATTTCAAGTCAACGAATGCGATAATAACCAGTTGATTTTGCATACTTAAAACAATAAATGATGTTGAGAATGTCATTTTTCAATATTTACAGGTAACAAGTCAGGAATTTAAATAAATGCTTTCTTTAACTAAGTGATCTAACTAACCAATATTATTTATTGTATTAATAAATTACCAAAAGATAAAATAATGGTGGTAAAAAAGACTTTTTCAGGACAGGATTTCAAAAATACATTTCATTGAAAAGGGAAAACCGAGTAAATAATTTATTTTTACTCAAATTCATAATCAATTTACACAACCATCCCAAGAATATTTCATTTAATTTGTAATTACATTTATTTTATTTTTGGAATCCCAATAAAATTCGTTGTAGGAAAAAACCATCAAAAATAATGATCAATACAAAGAATAAATTAATTGTAATTAATTAATTGGTAACTGGACAAAACAGATAATGAATGATAAAACAAAACACTGACAAAACAGAACCGTGACAATTCATAACAGAGGAAAAATTAAACACATAATATTTTTTAAGCAATTAAATTTGTGCACATTTTGCAACAATAAAATACGCCTAATGGCCAACCTGCAGTTATTATATAATGTAATATATATTTCTCATGATAAAACAATCATGTGTTTTCCATTGTGAAGCTGAATATATCAAAAACTTATCATGGGATGATGCCAGGTATTGTTTTATCATGAGCGATATATTCCTTTTAAATTATGTTTGACATGTATAATCAATGTCTGATATATTTTATCAAAAAATTTGCAGTGTGTCCTTAGATAATAAATTTAAATATATTGACCCATAATCAGCAAAAGAGCTTTAGGTAAATTCCGTTTTAAGTCAATAATTGTTCAATATCGCTTATGGCAGTCGTCATTGGACAACTGAGACAAATATCAACTATAGAATGATTGAAATTTTTACTGAGAGCCAAATTTTTAAAACTTTATCTTATAGGTAGGTACATTGTTATTCTTGATATAACTTCATTAGGGTACTCTTAAGCTGTCTTGCTTAAAAGGTCCTCAATCTTATTGAGATATGTTCTATGGAGATTGTCCCAATTCTAAATTTTAAGACCGAAAATCAACTTCTGCGTTTGGGACACACAGTTTCAATCGCACTGCATGTGGTATTTTGTGGAAGAACCACACTCAAGTTTAAGCATGTTAGTGTTTAGACTTGTCATCTTTTGTTCCACGCGGACCCCGGTTGAGAAACAGTGGTCTTGAAAACTGAAAGTAGTCAGTATAATACCAGGATAGCTATTGACCATATATTTCCATTTACTAACCGCACTTAAGGAATTCCTTTATCGAACTTAGTACGAGAGTAATTTAGAAAAAACCTTCTTCTGTAAAATTTAGAAATTGTCGGTTATGATTTTTTGCTTACAACGGGTCGATATCTCGGTTAAAAATACTACATTAATTGATATTTGAAAAACTAAGACTAACCTAATGTGTTTTAATAAATGTTATCGACACAAGCTGCTGTTATTACAAACATGATATAATTACATTTTAAATTACATGTGTAAATATTGTGTTTTATTTTTCTCCTGTTCTTTTTTATCACATTCTCTTTTGCCACCGAACCCATAAAAAGGTATTAAAAAAAGAACTTGCATCTTGTGTGCTGCAAAGGCATTTAAGATAATAAATTAAAGAAGTCACATGCAATATATTCCAATATGAATAATGGTAATTGTTTACACAAAGTTGTCGCAATCTAAATATAAATGAAAACAACTGAACAAGTCAACTATTGAGTACTGTAAATATTGTTTTCCTTGAAACCTGTTAAATACCGTATTTCCCTTATCATAATACTATTTTAGTGTCTCTGAATTCAGAGAACTCCTTATAATCAATAGAGTCATATAATCGCTGTCAAAAATGCAGCAATTGTGGTGATTGATGCCTGATAGTAGAAAATGGTGGAAAGGGTGTCAGTTTTTCAGAAGATTATCATATAATAGATGAATATTCTTTTAAAAAATGGTGTATCTTTAATATTCTTGTTGGTAGAGAAGACGATATTTCATAAGAAGACACAGAAAACCATGACTTTGACTCGATATGTGATCATCCAACATTGAATTTAAAGAAGTTTAATACTACGATGGTGATTAGATGATTTAACGTTGCGTTTATTTATTAGTCGTATTGTCTATGTCCACGCAACATTTGAGTTGGCTTTATAGTATTTGAAAAAATCGATTATCTCAAAACAAGGATTTTTGACTTAACATTCTCCGGCGGTATACAGACGATATCTACTAGAATAGGGGTGGTGAACCTTTTCTTTTCTAAAGGCCGCACTCATTTTTCTGATTTGACATAAAGCCGCAGTAAACATTGACTCGGGAATCTTTGGCCGGAAACAATTTCATGCCAATTTCTAAGGCCCAGAAATTTGCGGATTTCCCAAAATTATCAGCATGGGACCTTTTTTTTTTAGGTCTTCCAGGAAGTTACGAATTTACAAAAATTTACAGAATTTCAGAATTGGCCAGAAGGCCGCACCAGGGTAGCCAAAAGGCCACAGGTTCCCTACGCCTGTACTAGAAGAATAACTTTATTGGAATTGTTTTAATGAATTTTTTAAGATGCTATCATTATGGGTATTTAAAAATAATGGCATGATCAATGACATTCTTATGATCGAGGAAAGAAAATCTACAATTTTGTCCTGTCTGACTTCTTTATAGACTGGTTGGATGTCATTAACTGAACCTCTGTCTCTAGTGTGTTTAGAAAACGACTAGTAGTTTTGCAATCGTTCTGTGTATTCCTTATTCTTAAGATCAGATTAGGGATTGCAATTCCAGACGAATATAAGCAGATATCAATTATGACAATAAAAGCTTGAAATAAAGCAACAAACACAATTAATTATGATGGCGGTCACATGCTCTTGTTTTATGAGAATATACGTATCCAGGCTGGAGATGGTAGAAGTAGATCTATAATATCATTTTAAGTGATACTACTCGAGAAGTATGAAAGTTGACTTCCTATTTTCCGTGTTATCAAATAAACGAGATCCCGCTCATTACAATTAAAACACTGACTGTAATCTCTATTTACGACATACAAAATGCTACACCTTCTAACACTGTGAATGAAATAATTAAATAAAACGTTCTGTTGTATATTTGTACTTTTTCATAAGCGATACAGCTTTAGTTGTACGCTGTACTTCACGTTGATATAAATACTAAATTACAAAAAACTTAACACAACTTAAACGTAACAAGTATTACAAAACAATCATAGAGATATCCGTTATGATATTACACAATAGATAACCTAATCAAAAAGCTCTCCTGAAGTACTATGTTGTGTCTAATTATGGGGTGAATATAATCCACTGTTTTACAATGAAAGATAACAGATAGAGCGTTTAATAAACCATGAAATAAATAATAATCTGTATTAGAATCTCGATTATCCGAATTGTTCAAAATGCATGTATTTACGTTTAAATTTCTTCCACAAATGTCACGTCTGTAATACATACATACAACCAATGAATCAAGGTGTATTTTAAAAATTAAAATGCTTATATCAAAGACAAATGCTTTGATGATTACTGCTAGCAGATGAAAATAGTGAATAAGCCGATATCGGCTTCCACAAGAAAATTAATATAAAAGAATGTTACTATGTGGTAGCAGAGAGTTGGAATTCTTTAAATGTGTCAATGAAAATACAATTAGTAAGATCCAGCAACGTTGAAAAGTAATAGCACACTTTTCAATGTGTGCTGAATGCGACGAAGAAGATGTCACTATGTGGTCAAATTGCGATGAAACAATCCCGTATTCCAAATATTGAATGATGTGGAGACAATTAAATAAATATCTGCCACAGTGGAACAACATCGAAGACACGAGGAGGATATTTGTAAAGAGGGAGGGGAAATATTGGAACTACATACTCTGAAGCTTTTCTCTGTTTTTAATTGTCACCATAGCTTAGAGACCCAAGAGAATACAGCTCAAGAAAACGATTATGTCCTAAAAGTATTCAGGTTTGACAGTTTCAAAAAGAGCAGATAGCTTTATGCAAAAGTTGATTTTTGAATTTTTTAATAAAAAAAAACATTCATACAACATATATTTTCTCTATTCGGTTTTTCGTTATCTGGACTACCTTCTTAATCTCCAACTAGTTCGGATAATTCGAGCTTTTACTTTATTGTGAAAAGTCTAAATTTTTTTTTTTCATTCTATGTCTGTTCACAATGTGTGGCATATAGATTCCTAATGAAGACATTTCAACAGAAAATGTTCTGTCAGAACTGCTTGCTTGCTATTCAATCCCTCTTCCTCTCTTTTATCGGACAGAGTAAGGATAGAAATATGGGAATAAGAACCAACCACTTTTGGATCAAGAGTTCAATATATAAATGTATTAATAAAAACACAATATTCCTTTTTACTTCATTCCCACTATGTCAGAACCGATTTCGCTCATGGCGAGCATTGTCAACTGAACCGGTTCTGACATTTTAAAATAAAGTGGAAACAAAGTACAAAGGAATATTGTGTTTTTAATAATATAAAGCAGTGATGCACAACCTTTACCTTCTAGCGGGCCACATAAAACAAATTATCGTGGGTTCAGGCCGCAATGAAAAAAATGATTTAAAGTACGCTCAATCCTTTTTTTCTACAGAACATATGTACGTTTTATGTAAAACAGCCTTAAAATCGTGAAAAAAGATTATGAGTAATAGGTTTATTATATTATTTTGACTGTGTTATTTAGAAAATAAATAAGCTATGCAAAAAAAGGATTATGAGTATTTGCTTCATTGTGAAATATTTATGTTTCGTTTATATGCAATTCATAAGTTAATGCGTTCTTGGTCTTTGATAATTTTTAACTTTTTTTTAATTTGACATAATATTTGTAAGCTTGTTTCTTTGAACCAATTAAATCTCCTTCATTGAAGAAAAAGCTTGCTTACATTTATTAAATAAATGTTTTACGTGAACAAAATATGTTTGAGAAAGAGATTTAAGGGCCGCCACAAAATTCAAAAAGGGCCGCGGTTTGTGCATCACTGATATAAAGCCTTTCCACCAAGTATTGACAGTGAACACCCTAAAAGTGGTATAAATGTATATTCAAATAGTATTGTAATTTATTTTGATTTAATCACTTACAAATGCATTTTTGAAATCTTGGGTGTCAGAGGATAAATTGCGTTTGGAGTCTGGCAGGTAAAAGGTTAATATAAAATTAAAATTAATAATATTGCTATTTCACTTGTTGTTTATATATATAAACATTAAATTATGAAATAACAGATTTATCAATTTGAATCATATTTTGTACTAAAGTATTAGTCAATAACCAATATGTATTGCATTTAAGTTGCGAAGCATTCATTGTTTATTTAAACAAGAAATCCAGAATATCCTCTAAATTATATTTTGTATCATTGGAAAGATTTTCATAACAAAAATAACACATAAATATACAATATTATGTATTTTATATAAACATATATAAAATTTCCCATCAATCACAATATTATAAAAAAATCTTTCATGCAAGAGTTATCCCAACCACCAAAAGCAAGCCATGTTCAAAACAATAAAAAGGGGCAAACACAAAATAAGCCATTATCCAATATATAATAAAAATTATTATCATGCAAACTTTTCCAATGCATACTAACCAGTGGTCATTAGGAATAGCTAATATGAATATGACAAATCCTATAAATATGTTATATTCGACAAAAACATGAGTAATATATATTCTTTTCAAATATTAAGCCATCTTGGTATAAGAATGGTACATTGATCTACAAAATGATCATGAGGACGCATGCCAAGGTTACTTTCTCTACCTAAAAATGAAAATTGATAAACCTTACTGACAAAAAATATCCAAAACATTAGATATATCCAATTTGTAATATAGTTGTGAATACGAAATGTCAAACTATTAAAAATGCTTAAGGATGAGTGCAACGGTCTACAGCGAAATCTATTATTCAATCAAATAGTCAAGTGAATTATTTATAAATATTCGTGTAATAAATAAAATCTATTTTTTTTTTAATTTAGATATTTTTTATTATTCTATTCCACCATCTGTAAAAAATGAACAAGAAGCCAGTGGCGTGCTAAAACAGTGAGCTCTTATTTTTTTCAATAATTGAAATAATGAAACAAATTTTCAATTTATCTCAATTATAATGGATTTTTTTTTTCAAATATTATCAGCACTAGCGATAAGTAAAACATTTAAATATTCATACTTTTTTTGACATTCAACAATTCTCCATTTGACAGTTACTATTTCAACATTTAATTAGATATTAATGTACGATAAAAACAAAAAAAAAATGTAAGGAAGCTAGTGTTAATATTAATTTAACGTTTGTTAAAATTTTGTTTATTTGGGATTTATCAATGTATTATAAGAAACTCAGAGGTACTTGTTTAAGCACGACACTGGCTTCCTGTTTATTATATGCAGTCAACTATTAGTGGAACTGTATAATAAGAAATGCCTTTATCAACTGGGATTTTTTTTAGTTCTATTCAGCGAGATTTTATTAGTTATCGACAAATATATATCGAATGTTTGCAAATAATTTACTTAATAATTTTTATTAATAATAGGTCTCGTTGTAGACTGTTTTACTCAACCTTAAGATAAGAATCATGCAAATTAAGCATATTATGAACAAATCATTGAAGCTTAAACTGACATCTGTATAATAAAAAATTGAAAATGATAATGTCGTTTGTTGTGACACAAGTGGAATAACAATGTTATCAATTTCATATTAACCAAGAAATCCATTCATTGACAAAAAAACCTGCCTCATTCATTTTCCAATACATAATTATTGTTTATGAATGATTCTTAAAGATTATTCATCGATATCTTGTTTATGTCTTGAATAAAATAATTAATTAATTGACTCAAATAATTTGTTTTTTCAGAGATGTCAGTTTAAATATAGCTAATTTAAAAATAAGATGTGTTTTTTTTTCATATTTATTTCTGCAAAGTCATCATTTAATAATAGATGGATTAATCATTTAAAAGTGTGATTATCTAGCTTTCAAATTTAATGACATTTAAAAAGCCATGCAGAATTATTTGACTTTTTTCGTACTGGCAATATTCCAAAATTTTCAAAATGGCAACCGAATGTTGTGCTTGCTCTTAAAGCGTGGTGTAATTGCACAATCCAATATATTACATAAATGAATTGATTGAATAGCATTGTGGCGATATCCTTGATTTTTTTATTTATTGTTTTAACATAAGTCTAAGTTCTAAGCGTATCTTTTGGTAGTTGTAATAAGTCACATATAAAAGTTTGTTTTATAATGAAACAAACACTGGAATAATATCAGAAAAAGTATCTATTATCTAATTAAAAATAACTATGTTTAATTTAGGTTTCTTTTCAGTAAAAACAAAGTGTTGAATTTTAGTAGCTTGCAAGTCTAATGTATACTGTATTTATAATTTTCCAGAACATCTGTCATTCTATAAATGAAAATTTTGAATTAAGAAACTATGATTCCCAACAGAAAAATCATTTGACTAAATTGAAATAAACAATAGAATGCTGGGTACCACAATAATATTAAACTTTATGTGCGTGATTTTGAAATGTTATTACTTCCTCATATCGGTCCATAAGAATTATCATTTGATAATTTGCTGGTCAACATTACTGGATTCTACATTGTAAGGTTTTCAGTTATTATTTCAGTAAATATGTTTTACAACATGCTACTCTTTTCTTCCTCAAAAATTGACTATATCCTGCAAAAAAAAATGCAATTCTCTGGATCATTTAATTGGGGAGAAAAAAAATATCAAAAAACCTAGTGTTGTAATCAAGCAAACCGATAATTCATGCAAATTTTTTAAAAGTGTAATTAGCATTTTTCGCTTTCTTTAAAGAAGTTCTATTTGACATATGATGTTGACTTTTTCATACTGATATTAATTTCGTATTTCGCGTAAAATATTGGTTTCCCTGATTCTTAAGTGTAATAATTTGATATTTTTCTATTTGTAATTAAATTTCCAACAGAACTACATTGTTATTAGCAGCATTCATTTTTTTTCTAGTAGAAAAAAAAGAGGCATGAAGTGAAGCATATTTAACATTATTTCTAATGTTCGATCAAATTTGATAGGCTTAGAATTGTTTCACTAATGAATAAAAACAAGATTAAGAAATATACATTTATGATTTTAAAGCAATATGTTTTGATGTAAAGTGAGTTGACATCACAGTGTTGAATGTGAATTTTTAGAGCCGTTATTGATGGGTTAAAATCATAATCAGAATGAATGATTAATAACTGAAAAAGAATACGGACGTGAAGAATATAATGGGTTAGAAGAAATATATATATTCCATGATTGAGTACAAAAGGCAAATGGGGGAGATGAAGTGTAAAGAGACAAATGGGTAAAACGCAGAAGTTCCTAATGACCATTGGCTGCTGAAAAGTCTCTTAGGAACTCACCCGAGGCTGACCCTACTGAAAGTCTGCAAGAGAAATGCCGTTGGCTTGCTAGTCCTGCTGAAATAAAATACACAAAAAAACCAAAAGAAGAAAACCACAAACAATCATATGAAATACAACAACTTGATTCTCAAACATCAGTTTTTCTAAGTAATCAAATCTAACAATCTTTCAATCAGTATAACTTGCATCAAACTACAACTAATTAGTGCCTATTTGTAGCTAAATTAAAACTCATCTAAATATGTAGATCTTTATAAACCGAAAAGGAGTATTGTTAAATAGAGTACTAGTCAAAAGAATGATTAACAATATACTAAATCTCCCCTACAAAAATATTGTATGCCTTCGATGATTTCTGTATTTACTGTATGATATTTAATGGAAGATAAAGGTCCCTTACTAGGTGCGAAAAATTGTGTCTAAGTGCGCTTTGTATATCATACGAATTCCATCCGCAACCCGCATGTGTCATCAGGAGTGCTGAGTCTGCACACTATATCATTTTTAATGTGATACAGATCGTCCATGTCTGCAGTCATATTTTTGAAGCAACAAAAGAAATCCAGCGTACATATACACCCTATCATTAGTAACATACTTATTATGGGTGCATTTTGTATTACATCTTTGGAAGCTTATTTGCATCACCCAATTCATCGTCATTTGTTATCAGATCTTTAGAAATTTCCAAGCAATAAAATGTTCTATGAAAGAAAGGTGCGGATGGACTCCGAATGACACAAAAAGTGGACTTAGTCTGACGATGATTCTCAAAGATGCAAAACATTCGACACAACTATGTATACAACAAGAAGAATAACACTTCGGAAAGAGATTATTAAGTATGATATTTCACATCCATAGCGAAATTTAGTCCAAAAAGGTATGTTGTTGCTGCAAGACTTTCTATAGATTTCTATTATTATTTTATAAATATCATTGACAAATTGCCAGATGTAATGGCAAAATTGCAATATGCTACTGTACATGCAAATCACATATGTGAAACCTCGAGAGGTGAAGTGAGCCAACTAGTAAAATGGTAAAACTTTTTTGTTGGACTTTCAAGTACAGACTTGTCTTTACTTTGTGTTTTGTTGGATTGCATATTTTTACAGAGATAACAGTATTTCAATGTGTACTAACTTTTACGATATTTCAAGGGGTGTAGAATATGCAGAACGCATCTAACATATGTTTTTCTAAAATACCACTTGTCTCACATCACCTCTTATGGGTTTTTAGTCTTGATCACTACAATTACTTTTTATGTGAACAACTGGACTGTCTTATTCGCTTTATTCTTTCTTTTAAAGGAAGTTTCGAAGAATATCTTTACGTTTTTGCTAGACTAAATCAGTTCAGTTTGTAACTATAACAATAAGAGGAACAGTTGTCTGAATCATTTTTCAAGTAATGGATACACACAAACATTCCACAAAGTAATCTAGCTTTATCAAAAAAACAATTTTTGAACAATCTACACTGGGATTCGAACACAGTAAATTTTGAACAATTGCGGTTGAAATGTTAATTGTCATAAGATTAATTTGATAAAAGACTCCTTTAGAAGGTAAGTAAATAATCATTTGTTTTACGTTATTATTAATCAGTTTTTAAACTGCTGCCTATAAGTACACCTTTTAATATACAAAAGTAATTGATATAATATTATAATACTTAGTTTTGGTATATGTAAGAAAAGCAGAAGTTGTACGTCATATAATATCAACTAAAAAAAATGACAAATATTAGGCTCAATGTACAGGTATAGTGCAACATCTATGTAGAGTCCAAACATAAACCTTATTATGGTGATGCCTGAATAGTGTTCTAGGCTAACACAACATTATACAAACCTTGCTAACAATTTAAATAAATTAATATTACACATATTGCATAGTATCATAAATATTATTATTATTTACAAACACCATAAAATAGTAAGTTTAGTGTCAGAAAATGTTATGTAAAATAATTTATTTATTTACAGACCTATTCATTGTTCTCCAAAAAAAAAAATATGGCCAAACTAATGTATACAAATGATTATATATATATACATATAATATGAAACAATTGCATATTTTATTTTCAATAATACTTTTTAGTTGACCTCATCAATGCCACTGAGCAAAGATGGATGTCAGCCACAATTTATATAATATCAATCTTAAATGAATTCTATAGTTAACGTCAAATCACTGTTGTCTAGTGTTAACCTTTTAGCTGCCGTAGATAATTAATAGTAATTACCTAGCACGCCAGCTATAATTTGCAACTATTAATTTAATTAGTTATTGACGAGATAACTTGTCTCTGGCGTGTTGAACACGACAAATTTTACGAGATATCTCGTCTGTGGCAGCCATCGAGTTACGAGGAAAAATGAGTTGATATTTTGTTTTGTTGATCAATTTCACAAACTATCATAATGTTTTAGTGTCGTTTAGGTCGAGACTTTTTATATGAACCTCCATCATAGTTTCATACAGTAGAATAGTGTAAATACACCTTTAAAATGACTAGTTGTAAATTTATCAAAGACATTGTGGATAGTTCTTTTGATTCGCTTCTATGGTTTAGGTTAATGAATCAGTTTGTTGAACTAAACTTATGTGGGAGCAAAGTGAATTATTATAGCCTAACAATTTTATGATTTCAATTATGTTTGTCGTTAAATGTAGAAAGCAATAAAATAAGTTGTCCTCCGTTTTTAAACAAGTATTTTAATAATTATTTTGAATTATATTATACTTCTAATAGTGTGTATTATTTGTGTCTCATTCAGCATATATATTTTATAAAAAAAATTAAATAGAAAAAAACTGTTATTTCACAAAAACCAAATTTGTTCACAAGATGGTGACCAAGTTTACGGACAAACTACACATACCAAATTATTTTAAAAAGCTTGAAAACAAAATTAAAAAAATAAAAATAAACACTGCACTTGAGAAAATTAAAGCATGCTTAAACCTACAGGAAGAAGACTTATATTATTTCATTTTATTTTTTAAAATATCTGTTAGTATCGCTTTTGATGCAATACATACATTGTTGTAAAATTCTTTTGAAATGCTATAGTATCTGATTAAATATAAATATATATATATTTAAATATGTATTAGTTTTAATGTCTCAAATTGACGACAGAAGTTATTATTCTATAAACCATATTTCCTCAGTTTTAAAACGTATATATTTTCTTATTTCAGTATTACTGACATAATGCGAAAAAATGACCGGTTTGTTGTGTAGTGGTCAATGTCATTGGCTTCAGTGACGAATCTCACAGGCTCAAGTCCCTTTACAAACAGCACTTTTTCAATCAATATCAGTACAAAAACACAGATGTTTCTGACGTATTCACTGCCATCCTTCCAATCCTAAATAACGAGGTGTAACTACAGCGTTAAGCTAAAAACAAGTCCTGTCTTAGCTCTATCCTTCTTATTTCAACTCTCTTTGAAACAAAGAGTGGTTGAGCAACTGAGTAACAGCCAGTTGTAGCTCGTAGAAAAACTTCTTTTTAGATAGCCATATTAGGAGCGAACATGGTTTAAAAAAAAACTTATTAAAAAAATACACAATTACTGTTAACACACCTCTAGCTAATATTGTTTGGATTAAAAAAATATATATGAATGTATCGCATTTAAAAATTTAACCATTGGACTGATAGTTACTGTATATTATTACTCTGCTATTGAATTATAATTATAATAACATGAATTTTAAAAAAAGCAAAAAAATATGGGTGTCTTATAATCGAGGAAATACAGTAATATGTTATATATTTCTATTTTTCACTACAACATTATTTTTGGTATCTTTAAAAAAAATAATACAAAAGCTGGCAAATAAAAATAAAAAATAAAACTTTTGTGCAAATCTACATTTAAATTAAATGCTAAATTTTTTTTTTATCTAAAACAAATTCCATACAAAATAAAATCGATGAGACACTAAAAGCTTATAAAAACGACAAGAAACAATGCTTACTTGAGAAAGTTTTCATTTTCCTCGTTCATTTTATCGGCATCTTTGGCTTTATACTTGATCAGCCGTTCCACCAGCTGCCGATTTTCATCCTGAAAAATCAAAAGTAACATTGTTATTATACTAAATTAGAAAAAGCATAGATGAACACTTAAAATTGAAAAATAACACTCTTCTGTCCTCCCTAAGCTTATATATATAATTATGATACACACAGTAAACTCCTGTTTATAAGAGTGCGAATTATCCAGTAAACCAGTAGTTTCCAACCTTCATGTTACTACGCCTCCCTTTGAAGAAAAAAATATCTTCGCGCTTCCCCATCCTTTTTCTCATATAGTAATAGACACGTTTTAAAGGGTAAATAAATATCTTGGACTGTTCGCGCCTCTCTTTGCAGTAGCCCACGCCTCCCAGGTTGGAAATCGCTGGAGTAAGTGGTTCTTAGAAATCAGTACATATTATATAACAATTCAATACATATTTTTTGAAATACTTCGAAAATTGATTTATTAATGAGAATGGTTTGTAGCTCGACAGATGTTTGTATAAATATCTGGCCGAAGAATATTAAATTGCTGCCAAACTGTTCGTAATACAACAAAAAAGAATGTTGCATGTGTTTAAAAAATTGTGACAGGAATGCCGGTCTTTCCAAAGAGATGCAATGAGAACGTCACATTGAACATGTTACATCTGCTGATAAATTCCGCATCGAATTAATCGGTTTCTCATTACAAATTTTTTGAAAAGGGTTGCCACTTGGTCCATCAACCAATGGATACTCGAATATATCGATATAATAGCTGTTACAAAAATTCAAACTGATATTAGACAATAATTTATTAGATTCCTGGAAACAAACTTAAAGCACAGATATTCTAAATAAGGAATAAGTGTTTAACGGCCTGCTTTAGAAATCTATTGTTATAATTTTGAACAAAATTACACAGATATATAATTCACTTACTTGAAATCAGTCTTTTGAAAGTGTAATACCATCCCATCATAAAAATAGAGACTATGTCACAAGCCAGACAGAATATTTGCAAAATGGTTTATTAATTACAATTGAATGTGAGTGCGAGAGTGGCCACTTGATTGTGAAATCCTACAAGTGAAGTTGAAGCCACACTGATTTGGATAGGTCAATACTTTAAAAGCAAATCTATTTGGTAGCTAGACACCGTAAGTCAATATGATCAAAAGCAACCATGTCCAAAAACAAAAGAAGTAAATAAAATAAAGCTTTTCTTATAAACTTCAATATTAGGTGGCAGTGTCGCAGCAACTCATCGCACAGCCAACGACAAGAGTGGGTGTATTCTGTGTGGATACACAGACACACAGATAAATCAAGACAAAATGTTATATATTATAATACTAACACATAGTAATGAGTCGTGTTTAATTTTATTTCTTCACAAAGATGTGCAATAAGGTTTTAAGAATTCAGTGTGACACTCAACAAAACTGTAGTTAATAACAGTTGTAAAAAGTGGTATGTGACAAACAAATTGCGTGGACTTGTACTTGGATAGTACTGGTAAAATGTTATATATTAATCATATATGGCACTTGCAACATTGTGTAACAGAACTGTTTTCAAGTTGCATTTTAATACAAAATCCGGACCAAGAGATGGCAGTAGTAGGTCTACAATATTATTGTATTGTAATATTATTTGTGAAATGTTATGATGCAAAACGTACTATTTCCAAAATGAGCGATATTGAGTTAGGTATGCAGATAGGGTAATTCAAGCCTAAGGAATCGACTGGTTCTATTAGTTTTAATATAAAATGTCTACAATACTGTCGTTTTCAAATTGGAGATCATATTTTTATCCAAATGTTATTATGTTTGTGTTATTATAGTATTTGACTCTACTGAAAAGTTTGAGTTTTGAAAATAGTACGTTATGCATTATAACCCCACAAATATGAAAGATGTTTAATGTATAAGGTCACGGGTGCCAAATATGTTTCAGGTTACGAACAACCAAAAGATGAAATAATATATACATGTCTATTTACCGTATGATTTAATAATATCGATTTCGAATACAGAATAATAATGCATGGAATTTTTTCGTGCAAATTATTTTGTAAGAAGAATCTTGTATGGAAGAATCACGGAATCCACACAAAAACATATATCATATCCTAGAGCAGGGATGGCGAACAAGTGACCCGCGGGTTACTGCATGAGAAATTATCTAACCCCCTTGAATTTTTAGAAATGATTGTTTTTATTTAAAGCCTTAATTATTCAATCTATGCGACTCGCGACATGATTTTTTTTTATTTTTAAATCAATTTTGACCCACTTGCGAAAATGGTTCGCCATCCCTGACCTAGAGTTACAATATAAGCACACAGAAGACAATTAATTGACGAAGAAGTTGGAGTCAACAAATGTGCAGTCTTGTGAATTTTAATAGCTTTTGCTTCAACAGACACTCACTCACTCACATAAGTCTGTTATATGTTGAATTTTGCAACTGGATCCAGAAAGAACATTATTACTGCTTGGTTCAATGTACAGAAAAGTAAGCACTTTGCATGGAATAAGAAAGTTAAAAAATAAACAATAATTATAATATTTGGAAGTGGATGTAGACTGTTTTAACCTTGCAACAAAGAGGTTTCATATCTATCATTAGGAGATTAATTGAACTCGACTGAAACAATTGGCAATTGGTTTATAAAAGATTTTATGTTCACTTTTAATAACTAGCATTTGTACTTCTAATGAACGATCCAACTTATGTAAAATTATGATGTTTTTTGGTGACGGTATTTTATAAGAAATAGTAATTTCGATTGACTCGTCCGATATTGTGATCCCAATGAACCGTATTATTTTTTGCTTTATTTAAACAATTTTGTAACACAAGTATTCATATTTGCAATATTTAATTTAATATGAAATACTGAAATATCATCTGATATTGTAATCTCTAGGCGCATAAGTATGTTATTTAGAGGTTTTACTGTACAAAATTTATAAAATAAACAAATGGGGCTACGAAACGACTAGTAGTCAGCGAATCGTTATCGATTTGTCAGCTTATGTCACGATTTTGTTAAGAACCGTAGGGCGGGAGAGAAATGTTAACATCTTAAAAATCCATGCATTTGAATGCAAATCAATTTATGAAAGTGTCTAATCAGCACGACATTGACCACTCTGTTATAGCCCAGCAAAAATAACTACAAATCACATATTCCATTATTGACCTTTACACTTGACTCATTGTGAACAAACATAGTTTAAAGCAGTGTTCTTCAACCTTTTTACATCCGCGGATCAGTAAAAAATGGAAAAATATTTCGCAGACCGGCGAAAACCAGGTACACATATTTATACACAGCCAGATCTCGACATACGACTATTTGGACTAATGATGGATTATAAATGTCATAATTTGGCGTAATTATAGCTGAATATATTTAATTTTAATCCCGTCTGTTGGATTATGATCGTATTGACTTCTAATGTGGTGTAAAAGAACCTGTTGTAAGTTGAGAATTGACTCTACAACTGTACACGTTTGCTTATGATAATATATTCAAAAAGTAACAATTGAAACGTCAAGTCAATTTTACATAGAATTTTATTTGTGAAAGCTAATAAAACTACTTTATTTGGCGCAACATTTGTTGCTGCTTTTTTGTAATCAAATGTTCATTTTCGAGTAAAAAAATTCCAAAATATTATCATGGACAATTAACAAATTATTGACAAAAAGTTATAGCGAACCGGCATAGGTTGAATAACACTGGTTTAAAGAATATTAGCTATGGTAAGCCATAATATAAAAAAAACATATACCTTAAAATACCGAGAAAGCATCGCTGATACAATCTATTGCACTTTTCACAGAATGTTAAAACTCTTATCTCACTGAAAATTTTTCATAATAAGCACTTGAGAAATAAGAGTTTAAAAATACGCACTTTAAGACAGTTTTATAACAGATATTTGTAAAAAAAATGATTGAGTTGTAATGTTATTTAAAGAAGTGAAAGCATTACAACTTTCAAGTAATTTCAACTGACTACTGAAAACAGTAACACTTTAGAGGAAATTTTCACATTTACACTGAATATATATTTAAATGCCGTAAATCTTTACAGGGTATACCCAAAGTGTCTTTGCGTTATGTATTTTAATTAACTTAAATTTAAACGATGTTATGATGAATTTTCAGTGCTGTAAATATCGTCGGTTTTCAGAAAACGTTATGTCAAAAATTGGGTGTTTTGAGTTATGACTGCAGATAGTTAAATTTTAACACGCTGTTCCGTCTGAAAAAACAACTTCAGCCATATTATGTGTATTTTTACATAATTTGAACATAATATTTTACACCAAGTCAATTCCATTCAAAGTTATTTTTGGCAAAAATACCATAAATAAATTAACCCTTTTGAATATGTTGATCGAATTCGTTAATCATAAGTGAATTTCATGAAGTGGTCAGAACAAGATTTTTTAACTTAACGTCTTCTGCCAGTATACCGACAATATATTCCACATTGAAGTCCTACAAAATATTGTTTTAAATTTAACTATCTATAGCGCTTAAGCATTGAATCTGAAATGTATTTATTGAATGAATTGACAAATACTTGGTATAACCCATTACATTAGGTTTCACAAGAAAAATGTAACATGGTTAATAAAAAAAATACTGCAGCACTGTCTACAAAACCAACACTAGCAAGTCACATCTGGTCAGTACTACTACAAAATTCATGTCGATATCTGACAATAGTTTGATGTTGAAATAACTAGAATGTGTTGCCTTATTGCCATGATAAAGGAGATTAAATAATCGACTGACAATCAGTATTCATAAGCTATTTAGTTAAGTATGTCAAAAAAACTTAACTGAACTAAAAGATAGACAATTATTTAAGGCACTGGTAACAATATTACCCTCTACATTGTAACATTATAATAAGTTTAGAGAGGAATTCATTGGGGATTGGATCGACTGTTACTAATTTTGATTTTTTATATACTTACCGGTTATTATTCAAATCGAATTTAAATAATCATTTTTTTAATTTTTCAATTATCCTGTATTAAATATCTCTTTTAAAAATGAAGGCAACAAGAAGTGAACATTCTGAGACTACCAGCATTCCTGGAGAAAGTGGGCGGCTTTTAAACGTTGGAGCGGATGTCAAGTGTCATGCTTGAGCACTTAATATCACAGCTCTGAGCTTTTCAAAGATCACACGAAGTGCGATTATTTATTTGAAAGATTAAGCGCAACTTTGGCCTTGTTTAAATTACAATGTAAATATTCAGTTTCTGAAACCATATTTTTCATCATAAAAATAAAATGCAATTTGTTGTAATACCTCTGTGAATATCATGGAGTTAGTTTAAAATAATTTATTTTCTTTTAAAAATAAATATATATTTTTTTTTACCATCTCCGCTCCTAATGTGGAGCATATGGACTCATAATGTAATTTATCACAACAGAAGTGTTTCTACGAGAACTACTTGTTGCGCAACCTCTCTTTTTCCAAAGAAAGTAGGAATAGAAGGATAGGGCTAGGACAGGATTAGTGGTTAGCTAATCGCTCTCAATACGCTCCGTTTATATGATAGGATGGGTGGGAGGGGGGCATTCAAGACATCACATACATCCATGCCGTCGAACGGAAATTCATAAGCTGATTGAAAAATCGATTCATAAAACTGTCCGGACTGAAATTCGAACCTGTGACTTCCGTTGGCTTCCGTGCCAGACCTCACAGGTGAGAATCCCACGAAGGACAGTTTTTTTTATAGATTAATTTTTCAATTGATTTATGGATTTCTGTTTGAAGGCATGGATGTATGTTATGTCTTGAATTCCCTCCCAGTCATCCCATCCTAAAAAACGGGCATAGCGAGAGCAATTAGCTAACCACTAGTTTTGGCCTAGTCCTATTCTTGTATTCCTACTCTTTTTGAAACAAAGAGACCTAGAACAACTGAGTAACTAAAAGTTCTTGTAGAACAAAATCTGTCGAGATACCTCCGTTAGAAGGTCATATGCTCTACATTGGGAGCGGACATGGATTAAAAAAAAGGCATGGATCTTTGTGATATCTAAAAATCCCCCCCTCACCATTCCAATTCTACAATAACAGGGAATATGGAGAGTGATTCGCCAACCACTATTCTTTCCCTAACTCTATCCGATCTATCACTTCTCTCATCGAAAAAAAAGGCAGGTTGAGCAACTGAGTAACAAGCAGATATCATAGAAAAAAAAATTGAGATGCTTGAGTCAGGAGGCCATATGCTTCACATTGGGAGCGGACGTTTAATAACAGATCATCAACCGAATTTGAATGAAACTTAAGTGAGTTGATATGGAAAATATAAACAGTTACAGAATCTCTGGACTCAGTGCATTAATGCCACAAGTAGCAAAATTAATCATGTTTTTGTTGCTTTATTTGAGTATACTTGCTCCAAATGAATAAACTTCAGCATTTGGCACTCGGCCATCGCTGATTTTCATGTACACAAATCGCTTAAATACTTTTTACTATCATCACATACCAAAAAAAGTTTATGCAATGCAGGAAAGGTCAGAAAAATACATAATTATATTGTCAATCCTTCTACCTAGCTTAAAACTAGCTTAAGAAAACGAAAATGCAATAATGTGGAATGATTTAACACATCGACTGTGGAAAGGAAAAATAACGTAACCCACAGTTTTTTCAAAACAGCTTTTTCTCGATAATCACAATGTATCAAACTTGATACACGTTCTATCAAAAGAATGTAAGCTGCAAATGTGGAATTAGTATCTAAATTTAGCTTTTATGTTTGAAAAAAGATGTGCTTGTGAAAATTGAAACCAAGAAAAAAGACTGAAAGAAAGGTTTTTCCTAGACAAGTTCTTTAATAAATATTAGAATATGTCAATTAAACACCAGTTTTAAAGTCTCAGTGCACTTCAAGGTTGTGTATAATTCATAATTTGCATACGGCCCAAAATCATCAAAACACGTAAAACTTGCTTTATTTATATAATACTACCGCGTTACAATGCCATTCAAAGAAAGAAAGTGTTTTAGTTGTGTTTATTGAAGAGCATGTTTTCTTTTTCTGTCTATTTGACGTTTGCTGCCGATTGTCTATGGTACGACACACTCTCCACTTACTGTAAGTTAATTGTACTATTACCTTCGCGCAAGTGCAATCGGATAAGCGGTGTGGCAACGCATTAAGTACGAACAAACATTCATTTTTATATATTAGATATTAAAAATGTTACCTGAGCTTTTCGAAGTTTCTCCTCCAAGGCCGCACAGGTGATCTGCAATGCCTGGTGTTCATCTCTCAAATGCTGTTCTAATATCTTCAATTCTTTTAGGCTAGTATGCAGACGAGATGTATCCAATTCAAGACTTGTTATTGTCGTTTTCAATTTGACCAGGCTGTAATATAAAAAGAACATGTCACTATGATAATCAAATCTTGACCAAAACGGACAAAAACTACTAAGACCTGGGAGCTATGGTGGAAAGCAAAACTACAAGCAAAGAGCAGCCATGAAGATGGCCAATTCCTACCCTGTAATGAAGAACCAGGAAGATGAAGACCACAAAAAAGCAACAAATTTGTTTTGATTTTATTACAAAATCCTGAACTAGGAAATAAAGGTGTAATAATTCAAGATATCATACGATGGTCCTTGATGGAACGTCAATATCAAATTTGAATAAAAACTCTAGAAACCAAACGTGGGGCTCTTTGAATATTTTGATGTATAGATTATTAATATTTATTACAATTTTTTTTGTAGAGAAACTAGACAGATTTTCAGATCTAAAATAAATTGCTTGAACACACTTGAATAACTCAACTGACGATGGTAGATAAAACTGATGTGACCATGCAGTATCGGCAGTAATAGAATTGCAAAATTGTCGATCTCTTTAAACACTATTTAACATTAAAAATACTACAGCGTGACTTTGTCCGAGACAGAATCAAAATACCAAATTATGACGAATTTAGCACGAAAATTACTGTTGCCATAATATCAATATTAAGCTTAATGCGTTATCAGATTGTTAATGTTTTTTTATTGAAATAGAAATTGTCTGGATATAACAAACCGAGAAGATCTAAAATTAAAATTTACCAAATTCTCACATAAAACTCTTTGCAGCTGACATTATGCACAAGGATCGCACTAATTTGCATGTTATTTTCTTCTGAGTAGTACGTGTAACATTATAACCTATGAAAGTTAAATTAAAAATAGAATCAACTTAGTATGCACTTTTTATTTTCATAATTTGTTCAGATAACTATAAAATTTTAGGGGGGGCGCATTATACAAATAAAATTGGGAAACACTGCTCTATAAATTCATTGCATGCCACTTATAAGTGAATTCGTATTATATATCCTAAGTAATTAAAACAATGGGATATAAAAGAATTGTAGTCACCTTAATTTTACAACTCCGACGAGATTTTATTATTGTTATCTAGATTTTACTGCACATTAATGTTAATTCATTTAATAATTTCACAAGCTATTTATACATAGAAAGTTATCTATCATAAATGTTTACAAATAGTATAATAATTTCAAAACAACAATAATCTTAGTCACTTTTCCAATAGGTCAATTTGCGTAATTGATATTACGTACATAGGTCAATATTCTATTCAACATTATCTGGTTAACAAAGTTATAACTTTGTATAAGCCAGAAGAATAGAACAAATAAAATTACTTAAAATTTTGAAGTGATTAATAAATGCAGTAATAATTTGACCAAACTTGTAGCAAGTAATATAAACAGTTATATCATTTGAGAGCGAGTAAACGATTGTAGAGAGAGCGATTAGCTAACCCATTGGTTATCAACCGGTGCACCAAAGTATTGGTTTACTGTGCGTTTGTTTTAGGCACATCACGAAAAAAATGATACAACTCCGCAAAACAGTGAAAACTGAAAAATTCCTTCGCGAAATTAAATAATTATTTTGGTAATCCGCAATTCTTTTTTATGATTAAGAGTGCACTGTGATTTTGAAAAGGTTTAAGAACCACTTGTCCTGTCGTATCCCTATACCTATATTATTCAAGCTCTCTTAAAAAAAGAGAGGTTGAACAACTGAGTCACAAGCAATGTTCCCTCTAATTTTCGGAAGGTTGTGTGCGCAAAAGACATTGGCTGCGCAAATCTGACAAGAAATAAAAATATTTGTGCACCACATAACGGTATTTAGACCTAATGAACGAAAAGGTTGTTTTTTAATAATGGCAATAATTAACAACACTATTTAATGTCAATTATTTTATTCTGGTGGTGGTATAACTGATAAAACTTTTGTGCGCTCTGTTGTAATGTATGTGCGCGGGCACATGCGCACAGCTTAGAGGGAACACTGGTTACAAGCAGTTCTTGTGCAAACAAATCGAAAAAGATAAATTCCATAAAGATTCTACAAGTTGGTAAGTAAAGATTGATAGTTCTGAGTAAACTGTAAATGAAAAATTTCAGCTTTTGGAATAAAGCTTCTATCATCAATATTTTTCTATTTATATATTGTATGTTAGAACATTTCATTGTATGTACATGTACATATATTCCAAAAGACATTTAAAAACAAGAAATCACTTCAAATATAATTATAATTAATTACCAGCCTTATCATTTCACCAAAAATATGGGAATTAATATTCATTATTCCCTTATCATTTAATCTAGTCAATTGGTTTTTATCATTCATTATGCATTAAAAAAATGATTAAACAAATTATGCAATCAACATTTGAGGCTGTCAGTAAATATATTAAAAAATAATAAAACACTCTTTTGTACATATTCCATGATTACATATTAGGATCAGAACTGGTTTCGCTCATCACAATCATTTTTCACTGATCAAAATATGTATTTATACAGAGCTATTAATACTGACAGGGTGTTTGTTACACCATAATATGTCTTATTTGGTATTTAACTCGTTGAGTGCTAAGAACACGCCTAGCGTGTCGGTGGATTTATTTAAGCAGGGGCGCAACTCGCTTATGTGTGATATCATTATTATTTTATTGTTTTGCAATAAAAAAATAATAATAACTTCGAATCGGTAGTGCTGACCTGCAGAAGTCGTGTTTTTTCACATAAAGGTTGGTTTACACTTTCGCTTAGAATACATTTACTACATAAGTTTCAAATTTTAATTTTCATTATTTACTGTTCTTCTTTTTACATTCTTTCAGATTCTTTGAGTATTGAAGTGTTCTGTCTAGAATTTTATACATAAAAAGCTACAAATATATTTTTTTTAAGTGAGTCCGTGATAAAATATACCCCAGAAGGAATATGTGCAACTAAATGGAAAGACCGCTGAGACGTTCTGACGATTTCGTCATCAACAGTAACGACTAATCGCCGAGGAAAAGTTTTAGAAAAGCAGAATATGGTAATACAATACAACAAATTCATGGTTGGAGTGGCTATGATGTTCAATAGCAATAAATTTTCTACATGTCATCTATCAAACTCATCTGGGAGAAATTGAGAAAATCACATAATTGATACTATCTGTTTAAATACTGAGAGTATATTTTCTCCATATTGGGAACGAACATAGCTTGAAAAATTATTCACAGAGACATCAAATAAAATGATTTACATGTTTAAATAAATAAATATAAATATAATGTATATTTAATTGAAATTTATTTATATAGTTTGCTTATTTTTATACTGTATTCAAGTACCAGTACTTGTAAATATTATTGTGATAAACAGAAACTAATAATAAGAATATATTTGTATGTGCACAACCCTATCTTCAGGCAGAATTATTTAGTCATGTAAGATAAGATACGTTTTTTTTTCATTTGAACAATGACTGATCACCTATTTATAAAAGGAATGGTGCAAATTCAACGTTTTACCGAACCGCTCAGGAATACAGCTCGATGACAGAATTTGTAGAATACAATCCAGGAAAACAGCTGTTAATTACGTAATTATACAAAAATTAAATTAGTTTTTCACTGCCATCAGAACAAATGACTCTCTGAGTTCAGAAATATAAAGATATATTATCACTCAGTGATGATTGATGGCACTAATTAACTTGTATTTTAATTGAAATAATAAAAGGAGGAAAACTTTTCATAAATATATTATTTCTCTCTTTTATGTCGCATCAGTGTATCAGTTGATTAATAGACAACATAAAAACAAAGCATTTTTAATTGTCGTTATGTAAGAAACAAAAATGCAAGAAAACAACAAATGTTAGGTTTATTTTGACTGTCTATTCCCAATGTAGTACATATGTACTCTTAATTAACTTTTCCGATTCTAAGCTCAAGAAATGCGACCCCAATACCCACATTTTCTTAAATATCTATTTTAATATGGGTGATACAATGTTTATAATTAAGGTTTTCTTATATCATAGTTTTTTGTACCTTTTGTAGTTTATATAAATACGCGATAACGTGATAACACGATAAGCGCCCGTGATAAGCGATCGTTCGTAAGATAGCTGGGCTAAACTCGTCAGTTGCAATTTCATGTGTGCTGGGATGATGTCTTTTTTACGCACAACTTAAAATATGATTATTTATTAAAAAACCACAGATTTTTTTTTTTTAAATGTATGAGGAATGATGCAGGGAGATATTTTAAAGCCCTTAGACTATTTATTTTTTTTGAAATTCATAAGTATAAGGCCAATAATGAGGAAACCACTGGGGTCCCTAAACGACCCCCATCGGATGAGAAGTATTTTTCTAGTCTCCGAGCCGCGAGAGTTAGTGATGCGAGACGGGAAGATAACCCGGGTTTTTTGCGGGTTCAAGCAGGAAGATTGAAAACTATTTAACTGACAATTGTATATAATACTAGTTCCCGGCAAGCATTGCAATGCTACTCAAAGAAAGACAGTGTTTGTGTTTTCATTGTGTTTATTGAAGTGCATGTCTTCTTTTTCTGTCTGTTTGGCATTTGCTGCCGATTGTCTATGGCACGACATACTCGCCACGTACTGTTATTTAACTGTACTACGCCTATAACCTTCGCGCAAGTTGCATGAACGGTATGGCAGACATACAAACATTGATTTTTATATATAAGACCTACTGTAAGTTAATTTTAATATGCCTATAACCTTCCCAGAAGTGCAAGCAAAAAGTTGCAAGCAGAGTATGAACAAACAAACATTCATTTTTATGTATTAGATTTAGCATTCGATAATACCTAGCTAAAAAAGCGCGATATGTATTACTGATTCTATCCAAAAATTAGTTAGAGGTATGAATGTTATGAAAAGCTGTTAGTTTTTATTAGTCTATGAGCTTGACAAGTGACATCGAGGTATACATGAATCCAAAACAAGATATTTGGAAACGGTCGTATTTTTATGATTCTCGGCAAAACGCACATGTTTATGTGTGCACATGGACTTCAGTATATTGAAAAAACTACGAAAAATATAATTTTAGAAATTATATCTTATATTCTACGTTTTTTTCCAATTTTTCGGGTTTATTCTCGGTTTTTTCGATCACTTCAAAATTCTTGTGTGTTTTGCGTATGTAGACTCTTATTAGAGATTATTTGAACAGTTGTTGTTCTACAAAACTATTTGCTATTCAGTCGCTCAATATTTCTTTTCTGAGGAGAGTAAGAGTAAAAAGATGAAGCTAGGACAGTGCTAAAAATCAGAAAGAAATTAGACATTAGCCATCCATATGTTTGAACACAGATTAACAAATCGTTTCATTATTTGCATCCATTACAAGTTCAAATAAACTGAAAACAATACAGTCATTTGGAGATAACTGGGTAACCCATTGAGTCATAACACATTGTTGTCAGGGAAGCGTAACATTTTGCTTTTCACGTATTGTTGGTAGTATGCGAGACATGTAAAAATATGTTTTGCCACAGGTTTTTTTTGTTAGTGTGAAATACAATGTCCCAATTAATTACATATTATGAGTCCGACTACTTTACTAGATATATAGACCAGTTGTTTACAGAATGCGATGACTGTAACATAATTCTTTGCTTTATGTAAGTAGATACCATTCATCCGTTAATCTAATAAGAGCAATCTTTTAAGTATATTTTTATTATGTTTACAATTGTGTAGTTATTTATAAGC